>JASJET010000147.1:775000-1447500 GCA_034092305.1 Diaprepes abbreviatus
GCATACGCTTCTTATTCTTAAACACATGATGAAGCTGTAGAAGAAGAAACGATTTAGTACATACCCAGCCCAGAAATACTAGTTATATCAGGAAATTTCATACGAAGATCGGCTGGACTAAAAAAGGTAACCATGCCAGACTCTCAGTGAGAAGCTTCGAAATAGAGGAAGAAATAAGCGAGGAGAGCGCCCTCTAATATTCTAAGCAAATCATGAACACTCATATTATTCACACATTTTATATTTATTCCTGGTATGTCATTACTGAAATTAGATCGATTTCGTCATGATGAAATCAAGATGGAAAACCTTTGTAAAGAACTCTCAAATAATCCCAGGAGCTGACTACAACAGCAAACATCAGCATTTAGTTGTGAAATTCAGACTACATGTCCAGAATATAAGGAAACACGCAAAGCATTCCTAAATACCTGTGTTCATGGACAACTTCGCAATTTAAATTAACGAATGTACCTCTAAATAACGACAAAGATAACACAGCAGAATCATTTAGAGTCAGCTTCAAGATATGCATCTAAAACTAACAGTTAACGCGAAACTTGGATATCTCATGAAACGTGGCTGCTGATAACAAAAAGAACACATATCACGTCATCAAGTATTCCCATTTGTTCACAAAATTCAGAAATATTATCGAAGAAGACGTAAACATCATCGGTCAAAAAATTGAGAGACATGACGATTTTGGCTTGTCTTGATGCACACCAGAAAGCAGAAATGTTGTTAGAGAAGTTGGATCTAAGAACTGAACCAACAGAAATGTACAAAGATTTATAGTCAGTGAATTGGAAGAGAAAAAAAGAAAAGTGGATGATGCAATGGTTGTCGAATATGTGTGAAAAGGTATGCAAAACTGGAAATTGCCCAAGTGATTAGGCATTTTTTGAACCTATAACTGAGCCCTGTAGCACAGCAATATCTATAAACTTTCATCTTCTTATTACTAGCAAAATTCAAGTAATTGGCAGATACATTTTGTTGGGCAACCACATCGAAAGAATTTCATGATCTTTAAAGCCGAAATTTCTTTAACTCTATGATCTGTATAAAAATATGAAAAGTATTAAAAAACACTTCGATACAAGCGACCTTTTGTTAACAACGCGATTCTAAGAATACAATCTCAATTTGAGTTTGGCAATTGTGGACTTTCAGAATGCCTTTGAAACGACTGAGCATTGAGCTATCATAAAATCACTTAAAACAAGCTAGAATATTCAAATCCAAGAACCTACCACGAACCTCAAAAATCAGGATATATAGAACAGTGATTAGACCAGTGCTCATGTATAGCTATGAGACGTGGACGCTGACAAAATCAATGGAAATGAAACTTAGATGTTTTGAGAGGAAAATCCTTAGAAGGATTTTCGGACCCTATCACGACCCCAATACTAATCTATACCGAATAAGAACAAATGCCTCATACAGATATATAACGCTAGCGACATCGTACAAGAAATTAAATCACAACGCCTAAGATGGGCTGGCCATGTCCATAGGTTCCTTAATAACCACCTTACCAAGTTAATTTGGGAGGAAGCCCCGACTGGGAAAAGACCCTTAGGACCCCCAAGAATGCGATGGAGAGATAACATATGGTCAGATTTAAGAACAACAGGGTTACCCACTGACCCAACTATCATGGACGACCGTGTGAGATGGAAGCAAGTTGTGCAGTTAGCCGAGACCCACCCCGGGTTGTAGGGCTACTAAAGAAGAAGAAGAACAAGAAGAATATTCACACAAATATGTTGAAAATATGGCAGGAGACATTTTCAACCCGATAATACTTGGAACATGTATTGTAATGTTTCTGTAAAAATCTATTTAATATTATGTATGGCTCCTGTAATCCAAAATTTGTTATTTAGTCAAGCAACATTTGTATTTATCTATCTCAGATTATTTTAAGTATGAACTCTAATGAAAATATTTCCTGTAGTACTTTGGTACATTGCAAATTCACATTTATAGATTGTGAGGTTCGAGGTTTGAAAATTTTGGAAGCGTTAATCCAGAATTTTGAAAATATAGACAAAGGGGTGTCTTATAGATAAAAATAGACCTCCTATCATATCTAAACCTAATAACTTTATATTAAAGGCTATATTGCATTTTTTAAGCTTATGCATGACTGGCATTTTTAGGTAATTTAGGAAAAGATTTATCCAAATTAATAAAGATTTGACTTCGCGACAGATTTTCGAATCAAAAAATACTTTTCTTCCCACTGCACACCTCTTAAAATCATTAGAACTGGCGGCAAATGGAGGAGACCTGTGTTCAAAAATCAACTGAACAAGAAGGGTGATGAGATGAGATTAAAGAAGCTTTATGGTAACACTAGTCATGAACTTATACGGTAGATGGTGGGACCCAAATCTACATGTCAGCGCTATTGTCACGAAGGTCTGTCTACTACAAAGTTTGCTTGTTTAAACTTTCAGATTACATAGATTTGATTAACAAAACAGGTGTAAAAAGGAGAAGGACTGTATCAAAATATGTGTTATCATAGAAAAAAGTAAAAAATAACGTATTTTGATAATTTTTGGTTCTATTAGGTTAAATATTACCAGGTATTTTAGAATAACTTAAGGAAACGGGAGAAAATGAATATAGGGAATACCTTCCTCCTTGGATCCCACCAAAAACTCTCTTTTTAAGGAGACTTTCAAAATGGGAAAATATTTAATTTCAATTCATTCTGACCATTTCCAGACACTCAGAATTGAAAATTTTGTATTCCCTAATCAGAAAAATGCTATGCTGCAGATAATTAGAAATTTATTTCCGTAACAAATTTGTTCAAACAAAACCCTCATATAAATTAGCTGCAAATAGCTGATGAAACAGGAAAAGTGCGCCGTAAAAAGGCAGTAAAATTCAAATAAACTGTTAGATATCCAAGTAATGTGCAATAATTGCGATTCGTTAAAATGTATATCTGTGTACTTATTTGTTATTATAAGCGCATTCCGGTTATGTAAAGGTCATTAATACCGTAAAGTTAACATTTACGGTAATCTGGCCAGATGGATCTCGTCACGATTGCACGTTTAATGGCTGCGAGCGAAAACACAATATGTTTTCTTTCTATCGAAAGGATGAATCTTTTAAATTTGACTTTTTGTAATTCCGTATGATGAAGGAAATATTTTTCAGTTATTGGAATGAGATTTAACGGTGCCACTGACTACGTGGAGATCGAAAAGTTACAACCGATTCTAATGATCGTATGCAGCTTATTGCCCCATTACAGTAGACCCCGCACTTAACGTTCACTTGTTGTCAACAATTTCTTTTCTGTAAACAGGTTTATTTATAAAACCAAAAGTCTTTTAAAATACAATTTTTTAATCTAATTTTGTCGGTAATATACCAGACACAGATAGCTGATTTATCTAGCTTTGAAACAAAAAAGAAACAGCATTTTTAATTTATTAAGCCTCGTTAAATACCCCTTTAAATTTTGGGAAGAAAATTCACACTCTTTTACATCAAGCCTAACTTTAACAAACGCGCTATGCTTGGGCCTGTAAAGCGTTACAAGCTTTCATCATCAAAAACAGTTGTGACCGGTCTGTATCTTCTAGTCTTGGTTTTAGTCAGCAGATAAGAGGTGTTAAAAGCGGAACAAAGAAAGTAGCAATATCTAAATTTTTTACCTCATTATAGATGACTCTTTGGGAAAGAAACTTAAATGTAATTTTGCAATCAGTGTATCAACTTAGGCTCAGTTTTCACCAAACTGTATTTTCATTAAACTAAATACTAAAAGTTCATTTATTTATCAGAAATTTGTATCATAAGAATTAAAAATGTATTAAAACAAAAACATGGGAATGTACAGATACTCCAATTTTCGAAGCAATTTCTTTCTTAATATTTTCATATCCAATTTTAACGTCAGTTCTGAGCCAGGCGTTGGGTGCGTTAAGTAGTAACAACTCAGCAGTTTCTTTCCTGATTTTGGCTTTACGAGGTTAAAATTATATTTTTTTTTAAATTCGATATGGCAGATCCAATATGGTGGGTTGAAAATTTTACTTTATTTGCATTTTTTTCAAATTCGGTATTAAGGGGTTTTCGATTTATATTAGATTAAGATCTAATCTAAATCTAAACCCTTGAAAGTCTTCTAGTATAAATTTTGGATAAAATTCGAAAATATAAAATTTTTAGACCGCCCTAATGGATCTAACGTATTAGATTTTCTTAAAATAATTTTACATTCGCTATTTACATCATCAGAAACAATCCAGTCCCACCTTTGAACAAAATCGAAAAATGTAAAATTTTTAGTCCGCTATATTAGATTCGCCATATTGAATCTGAAAAAAATATTTTTATATTCATAATTTACTCCCCCAAGAACCCCTTATATCAGTTTTGGAGAAAATCGAAATATGCAAAAACGCGATATTGAATCAGCCAGATTGAGTTTTTCAAAAATAATTTTAAATTTGTAATTAACACTAAAAAAATCCCCCGATACTTATTTTGGACATATTCGAGAGATGTAAAATCTTTAATCCGCCATCTTGGATCCACCATATTTAATTGTTTAAAATAATTTCATATTCGTAATGTGCGATCCCAAAAACTCCCCCATATCAATTAAAAAAAAAAAATCGGACAAAACTAATTTGTTTGTCCGCCACATCCAATAAGGCCATATCGAATTTTTTTAAAATAATTTTAGATTCGTTATGTGCAATCCCAAAAATTTCCCCATACCAATTTTGTAGAAAATGGAGCAAAATCAATTATTTTTGTCCGCCATATTGAATTTTTTAAAAGTAATTTCAGATTCGTTATGTACGATCCCGAACATTCCCCCATACCAATTTTGGAGAAAATCGGACAAAATTAATTTTTTGCCCGCCATATTATCAACGCCATCTTGGAATTTACTGCATTAATTTCATCTAAAATAATAAAGAGCCACCGCAGCAACTTCCTGAACAAAAAGTAAAAAATTTCATTGAAATCGGTGTCGCCGTTTCGGGGTAATTCGTGTATATACATAAAAAAATACATGGCCGGCGAATTGAGAACCTCTTTCTTTTAGAAGCATTACAAGCATGCCGCATTGACTATCGATACACAAAGTTAATTTACAATATATACAGAAATGCAACTGTCGTGTTGCATGTGAATGTCGGTGAAACCTCATAGAAACACGGATCATATCCTAATTGGCAGAAGAGTCCGACAGGGTGATACCTTATCGCCTAAACTGTTTACTGCAGTACCAGAATACGCCTGTAAAAAACTTAACTGGGAAAAAAAGAGGCCTGAATGTATACGGCCAAAGATTAACAAATTTGAGGTTCGCGGACGACATAGTTTTGTTTTCCGATAATCTCAAGGAGATATGTACAGGGTGAGTCAACGATTGGATGAAGTAAGTTTGTGCCTTTTCGGTGAAATTAACAAAGAAACTATATTTATTGTTTGATACAGTTTATTTTTACGCAGATTTTAAAAATATTTAGGACTCTACAGGGTGAGCCAAAAAATCTAGGACAGCATAAAGTTGTATTTTTTTAAATAGAACACCCTATATACGAATCGTATTTTCGATTTAGCTTATAATTTTAAATCTTTTTTATTAAGGGTTTACTATAACAAAACTTTATAGTTTCTGAGATAATTAAGTTTAAAGAAAAAAAGTCACATTTTCAAGCATCAATTCAATCCTAAATAACGTTTTCAATTTTGTGACAAATATATTCAAATTTGGAATTTAGCAAGGCCAAGGACAAGTTAACACAATTTTTACCTAATATTTGCAATAAAAGCTACAGGGTGTTGAACACATCGGCTCAAATTTGTACAAGTTTAAATGAATAAATATCTTTTTTTTTAAATGGTACACCCTGTACCTATACTTTTCAAAACTTAATGCAAAGATTTGATTCTTCTGGTACTATTGATTATCCAAAACGTAAAGTGGTCAACAAACCAGTAACTAATGAAGAAAAATAACTACAAGTATTGTTAAATGTTCAGGAAAATTCTTATATTGGTAGCCGTCAGTTAGCAGCATTATGTGAAACATCACAATCCACCGCTAATCGTACTACCAAGAAATATAGGTATCATCCATATCACATGGAATTACACCAAGAATTGCATGGACAGGATTTTGAAAGTCGTGTAAACTTTTGTCGTACAATAAATGCGGAGATTCAATTAAATCCAAATTTATTATGCAATGTAATGTTTAGTGATGAAGCTACTTTTAGAAGAAACGGTGCCGTAAATAGACGCAACATGCATTATTATGCCACAGAAAACCCATTTTGGATTAGAGAGGTGCAACATCAAAACCACTGGTCATTAAATGTTTGGTGTGGTATTCATCATAATCGAATTATTGGACCCCACTTTTTTAATGAACCACTAAATGGCCATAGTTACCTGAACTTTCTACAAGAAGAACTACCCCAACTGCTTCAAGGTCTCGATAGGGATGAGCTCGACAGTATGTGGTTTCAGCACGATGGTGCGCCTCCGCATTACCATCGTGCAGTTCGTGCGTTTTTGGACCAACGATATCCGCAAAAATGGATTGGACGTGGGGGTTTCATTGAGTGGCCACCAAGGTCTTGCGACATCACCCCATTAGATTTCTTCCTATGGGGTTATATTAAAAATAAGGTGTATGTTAATCCACCAACAACAGTGGAATATATGCGAAACAGGATTAGGGATACCTGTAGAACAATAACGCCTCTAATTTTGTCCAGGGTCCGAGAAAATCTGCAAAAAAGACAAAATTTGTGCATTGCACAAGAGGGTCGTTTATTCGAACACTTATTAAAAAGAAATAATTAATCTCAGTATTTAATAGGTAATTTTTTTGTTTCAATTTAGTATAAAAGTAAATATGTATTTGCCTTGTCGTTATTGTTGTGTTAATTTTTTCACATTATGTTTAATTAAACTATTGCCGTTGTAATATAACGAATAATGTATTTCATCATATTTAACCACATTATGTTTGTTTCTGTAGTTTCTTTTTATTATTTTACATGGCTCCTATGATAATGAAGAATATTTCTGTAAAAAAGTATGGAAAATAAGAACTGAAATATCTCAAAAACTATTATAAATAGGTATAGGATATATTAAACAAAACTTTTAGGGTTTTTATTAAATAACATGAAAATATACAGGGTGTACCATTTAAAAAAAAAGATATTTATTCATTTAAACTTGTTTAAATTTGAGCCGATGTAGCTTTTATTGCAAATAGGTAAAAATTATGTTAACTTGTCCTTGGCCTTGCTAAATTCCAAATTTGAATATATTTGTCACAAAATTAAAAACGTTATTTAGGATTGAATTGATGCTTGAAAATGTGACTTTTTTTCTTTAAACTTAATTATCTCAGAAACTATAAAGTTTTGTTGTAGTAAACCCTTAATAAAAAAGATTTAAAATTATAAGCTAAATCGAAAATACGATTCGTATATAGGGTGTTCTATTTAAAAAAATACAACTTTATGCTGTCCTAGTTTTTTGGCTCACCCTGTAGAGTCCTAAATATTTTTAAAATCTGCGTAAAAATAAACTGTATCAAACAATAAATATAGATTCTTTGTTAATTTCACCGAAAAGGCACAAACCTACTTCATCCAATCGTTGACTCACCCTGTACAATGTTACATGAACTTTAGCTAGTGTGCGCCAATGTAGGTCTTAAAATAAATATATCAAAAACAAACCAATCTGGTACCTAGTGGAAATATCAATATTGGAGACGACGAAGTAGAGCTTGTGGAAAAATATATATATATCTTGGACACTAAATAAAGATCACAAGAGATAATCAAACATGCGAGCTACGGAGAAGAGTAAATCTCGCATGGGCAGCCTATGGAAAACTTAAAGACATCTTTAAAAGCGATATACCAATTTCTTTAAAACGTAAAACACTTGACCAATGTGTGTTACCAGTTATGACCTACGGTGCCGAAACTTTGACACTGACAACAGCAACTTCTAAAAAGCTGCAAATAGCTCAGAGAAAGATGGAAAGGTCAATGCTAGGTATATCGCTGCGTGACCGAGTTAGAAATGACGACCTGAGACGAAAGACAGGAGTTAGCGACGTAATTTTCCGAATTGCCACACTCAAATGGAACTGGGCCGGACGTGTCGCCCGAATCAGTGATGGAAGGTGGACGAAGAGATTACTCGAGTGAAGGCCGAGATTAGACAAAAAAAAGTAGAAGAAGACCCTCTACTCGTTGGACTGACGATTTCAAGAGAATTGCAATAAATTGGATGCAAATCGCTCAAGATAGAGCACAATGGACAAGAATGAGGAAGGTCTATGTCCAGCAGTAGACGCAAAGGGCTGGATGAAGATTTAGTTGTTAATAAACATTACTTACATTTGTATATATCCAAAAATTCATGATACAGAGTGTCAATTTAATGTGAATCATTACTTGCCCTTTTTCGTAATTATTTTCCGTGTCTAAATTGTCAACGTTGGTAAAATTGAAACTATATAAATTATCTATTTCAAGATTTCCTAAGGCAGTTTTGTTAACCTTGTAATGTTTAATACTATATTTGTGGTTTTGTGTTCTGTTCCAACACAATATCACAATAACGATAACAAAAGTACCTTACCAAACATACAATAATTAATATATAAGTATCAACTTTAACAATGTTGACATTTTAAATACAGAAAATAGTTACAAAAAAGAACAACTAAAGAGATGACCCACATTAAAAGAACCCCCTATATCATGAATTTTAGGATGGATACAAATGAGCTGAGCAATGTTTATAACAACTTAATAAGGAAATAAAATTGCAGATGTTCCAGGAATTTTCTCTCTCTCTCTACCAGCATACTTCCAAACACCCAACAAACAGACTAAATGTGACAATAATATGCCGGTGTTATTTTGTATAACATAACATAATTTAGTTTAAAAGTAACCACTAGTTAACTTATGTAAGAAAATATTTTCAATTATATTAACAAAAAACAAATTCCTGTTCCTATTTAGAGTAAAATACTCTGAAGATGATTTAAATAATAAAATAAACTGAAACGTAAGAACAAAAACATGCATAAATTCCAATGAAGTAACATTATGACTGAAATCCAAAAAAATCTAATAAATAACTGCACAGAAACAAAATTGATTAATATGAAGGAGTAAGAACGAATATTTTTGAATCATGTTGTGTTATATTAGTTACTTTACTAAATAAAATACCAAGTAAGTCAGTTCAAGTACTTAGCCAAATCAGCTGGTTAATAAACCCACGACTAGTTGTATTCAAGAGAATTAACACATGAAAGATTTTCAACTATTTTTATTCAAGCGATTCATCTTTTCCCTTGTCTTATTATTATGATATTTCCAGTTCCATTATTTTTGTAGGGTATTTATTCTTTATCGCATCGCTTCTTTGAATAGAAATTCCTATCGAAATATTTTATCAGCTTCAAAATCGATATACAACTATTTACCGAAGTGAGAAAATTCGCTGGATTCTTTCAGGGAAGACAAATCTGCTGTCAAATTTTAAAAATCCTTAAAAATTCTAAATGCCGTCGAACTCAGAGATCCCGCCTTTTCACACACTAATTAAAAAACATTTAAACACCCAAAAACACGCTCCTTTTCATTCGTAAAAATACCGAGTGTTTATCAAAGTGTGGCCGTTGTATCTCATTACAAGGACATTGTTAATTTGAAAAATTGATTCTGTCGAATTTAAAACAATTTTACATTATTTGAGCCGATTCCGTGGACCACACAGAGTCAGACCATTAAAATTAACTGAAATTTGAAGCAGATTCGACGAGATTTTTATCTTTTAGATGGGTTTTTATTACCCACAGTTTAACTTGTATAGTAAAGATGAGGGTTAAGGATTAATTAAGAAATGTTAAGTGACCTCATAAAAGATATAAAATCTTCCCTTTAAAATTCTATGTGGGTAACCAGTAGCAGTCGAATTTGAAATTTAGATTTCGTGAGTATGCTCGAACAGAAAAATTATCTAGATTATAGGGTCAAGTGGTCTTTTAACAGGATTTTAATGGGCCTTTTTAAACTATGGACCATTATAAAATTAAGGAAGAATGTTTATAATAAATTATTGCGTGTATGCGGTGGTTGATTATGCAACTTATTATGTACTTTTTAAATTAGAATTGAAATTTAATTCAGCTGGGTTTATATGAAATAAAAAGAAGTATTATTTTCGGTAAAATCAAAGTATCTGTAATTTTAGAATAATAAATCATTGCTAATATATATATATATATATATATATATATATATATATATATATATACATAATTTTTCTTTATTTTGTCTTTTCTTGGGTTTAGGTTCTATATTTAATAAATACATAAAACGATTGACGTTTCGCCCTTTATTCAAGGCATTCTCAAAATTCTTTCCTCCTAAAAATATATAATTAAAATACATCACTTAAAAAACATATTTACAATTTCGAAAAACAAACAAGCCACTTAAAAACAGTAGTCAAACTTTAAAATTTTTTAAAAATATTTAATTTTACCGGTACACACCTTAACATTTTGCTGTTCTGTTTCTAAATAAAATTTAAATTTTACATCGTTTACTGAGGATACGTGGAATGCGAATGTGTTTTATTTTTTTAATATTTTTTATTTTTACAATGCGTAAAAAAACAAATAAGGTATATATTTGGTTTTATGTTTAAGAGGATATTTCATTTTTGATTCTTATTAGATCGGATCGAATACTTAATATTTTTGTTTAAATTAGACTTGCGTAAATGTGGCTCAAATTTCCCATATCTGTTCTGTCGTTAACAGTGTTTTTATCTTTTTTAATTTCAATAATTTCCTTTATCTGTAATTTTTGGTAATTCATATCTTTGTTTTTTATAATGGTACTGTTATAATCAAAAGTGTGTTTTTCGTCCTGTGTGTGTTTGTTTAACGCTGTTGAGGCGTTTTTTGTATATTTATGGCCATTTAATCTGTTCTTCAGTAATTGGCTCGTCATGCCTATATATTTTTTGGGACAGAACAGATATGAGAAATTTGAGTCACATTTACGCAAGCTTAACTTAAACAAAAATTTAAGTACATGCCTTTAATTTTGTAATGACATGATAAAATGTATAAAAATTAGAGTGAAAGGTTGGACACTATTGCATTTAAAGCAAGAATAATAAACATATTTCACTCTAAAATACAAAAATCAAATAAACTAATAAACAATAGATATTTTTAATAATGTGTGAAGTATTATTAACCAGAGATAGTCACTACAAAAGATATTTTAACACAGTATTGTGAAATCCACAAGAAAGAGAATCTTGAACACCTATTTTATAATAGTGCGGGTAAAGATAATATTAGTGAGAATAAAGGTCAAATAATAATTATTTAGTGAAATATAGACACTATTTAACAATAACTATTTTTAGTATTTTAGTTTTAACTCATTTCAACAACAACATTTATACAAACTTTGGTAAAAAAATTGTAAACCTGTAAGACTAGTTAAGAAAATGCAGATTATAAGTTAATTTTAAAAACAAACTCGAATAAAATCATACCTAATTGTAGGTAAAACATTGCTAAATATGATTATAATATTAATAAAACAAGAATTATCAATTTCAGCAAGTTACAATTAAAAATTTAAGTGTATATGTAAAATTTTTAATGTAATTTTATTTATCAATTTTATGTGCTAAATAATAACGAAAAGTAAATATATATATATATATATATATATATATATATATATATATATATATATATATATATATATATATATAATTTTTCATTTATTTTGTCTTTTCTTGGGTTTAGGTTCTATATTTAATAAAAACACCAAACAATTGTCGTTTCGCCCTTTATTCAAGGCATTTTCAAAACTTTTTCCTCCTTGACATTTTGTTGTTCTATTACTAAATAAATTTTAATTTTTACAACGTCTACTAAGGATACATGGAATGCGAATTCCATCGTAGCAAAATAAAAACATTCATAACAAGCTAAGGAAAAAATCTTGGATTAACGCCATGGTCGTGCCGGAATATTTTTTTTCTTTGTGATGTGGTTCTAACCAGGTTTCGTAGATCGAGTTTGCCTCTTGACAGATTCAGTAATAAAAATTTGATAATTTTAATTTTTATCAAATGTTTGTGGAGTCTAAACACTCTTGCAAAGTGTTCATTCCAAGGTGTTTTTGGTCGACTGTTAACAAACGCGGCACCCATCGCGCAGAAAGCTTTTTCATGCCAAGAACGTCATGTAAAATGTAGTGGACACGACATATCGAGATGTCTGCTATACCAGTAAGCTCTCATACATTCAGTCAGCGGTCATGAAGTATGATATTGCGAATTTTTGTGACAATTTCGTCAGTTGTAGCGGTTTTTGGGCGTCCCGAGCGCTCATTATCTTGAATTGATACACGACTACGATTAAATTCAACAGCCCATTTTCTTACTGTCGAAAACGAAGGAGAAAACTCCTTTAAAGTAGAATTTAATTCATTTTTAATGTCCGTAGGAGTTAAGCCCTTTAAAACAAAGTATCTTATAACCACTTGAACTTCAATTTTATCCATCTCTCACAAAATATCGAGCCTTATGTGTTCACTCGATCGCCACAAACAAGCAACTGAACGCAAACATCTGAAACTTTGCAGAGCGTCATCTCAAGGTTAATGCTTACAAAATGTTATAGTTATTTGATCCTACTAGCGCTCTCTCTGTTTCAGACCGAGAACTCATCGAACCACCGTCGTATTTTAAAAATAAAGGTTAACATATACGAACCTCTGCCTAGAACAATATTATTTTCTATAATGTGTCATTTTAAATTTGGAAGAAAATAATTTTATAAAAACATAATTTTTAAGCTATTTTTAATGAAAATAATTAGCTACATTATGCGATTAATAATTAAAAGATACATTTACCAAAGTTAATAGATGAAAATAACAAGAATCTTGGTCTTGTTAGTACAGTGACGTAGCGCGGAAAGAGGGAGGCGGCAAATTCGAAAAAAACACTTTATTTTTGATTAAAATTCGTTTTCAATTTTTCGATGATAGATCCAATCCCCTTTTTAGAGATGAGTACCTCTTTTTATAAATGAGGATTATTAACATATATTCAAATATGTCAGCACTTGTAGAGCTTTTTATACACATTGTCAGAATTACTCTTGATAACTCCAATTTTCAAAGATATTCGTAGTCGGTCTAAATTTAGTCTTGTAGTACAGGCCGACAAAATTTCCCTTAACATCGGACATAGAAACGAGACTATACTTTTTCGAAGATTTATGATGCATCGAATCCGAATTTGATCTCCGATTTGACCCATTAGCTTCGAATTTCGAAATTACTTATCTAAAAGTGTAAAAAAAACAGTTCTCTCTTATATTGGATGTTATGTTTCAGTGTATTGTGAAACTTTTCGACATGACATGGCAGGGTATCTGAAAATACCACTTATTGCCCTCAAAATACATCTTGAATCGTTTCTAAATCTTTCTTCCTCTCTGAGATATCGTGAAGATTTATGGTTTGGGCCTACTAAACAAACTCTATTCGTTCGCTTGAAATTTTCAAATCCCGACTTTAAAATTGTGATCAGAGACCCCAGCGAGTAACAAGATTCGGCAGGAATCATCGATTTTTATAGTATTTGCGATTTTCATATCCACCATATAAAATCCGCCATCTTGGATATTGAAAATATCAAATTCTGACATCACAATTATGATTAGCGATCTCAAAAACCTCCGCTTTCCCTGAGTTGTTCCAGACAACTTTTCTTGATACATATTTTTCGAAAAATAACTATTTTTTCAGCATTTCGAGAGATTTTTTGCTTTACCCGTATGGTGCAAATGGTCGGCAAAGCCATAGATTTCTACATGCGATATCTCAGAGAGAAAAAAAGATTTTGAGACGAGTCAAAATGGATTTTGAAGGCAATGAGTGGCACTTTCAGATGTCATATCGTGTCATGTCGGAAAGTTTCATGCGAACCTGAAACATAACATCTAATATAATAAAAAGCAGCGTTTTTTGCACTTTTAGGTTACTATATCTCGAAAGCCATGTCTGTGTAACTATCAAATTTTGTAAAATGTGAAAAAATTTAAGATGATTCCAGGATCTCTTATCTGCAGATATAATCGAAGGGGCAAATGATGTTTTAAATGAAAAAGGCAAGCATAAATTTTCCTCGCTCTAGAAAATTTTGTTTTTATAATAATTTGTATATTAGGAAACAGAATGTTTCTAACTGTCATCTTAACTACATTCTTTGGATGTACACTTTGCAATTTTATTTACGGACTGTAAAATCATATATATCAATGCTTCAGAGAAAAGCTGTTTAGAATGGATGTCATTAAATTACGCAAAAAAAAATGAATTAAAGAGAGATGTCCAAAATGGCACATTCTTTTGTAATCTTACAAGTAAATTCTAGACAACTTTTAACTAAACACCTGTACACCTGAACAATGTATTACATAAAAACATATCTATAACAAATAAAATTCCAAATGGGGTTGTACATTACAAGCATTTATTCATTCTTCAACCTACATTTTTAGGCAGTCGTCCGATACTATCAACCGAATTGTCATTGATCGTTCCCGAGATATTTTCGGCGTTGTCTGTCAATGGGCTCTAGATCGGGCTGCCGAACCGGCCGGGCCTTTTCGGAACGGCTTCCGATCCGAGATAAGATTGAGTGGACCTGACACGCTACGTTTCAAAATCCTTTCAAATATTTATTACTATTATTATCGAGTTTGGGACCTCTCTGTGCTACCGCGAGATATGAGCTTTTAATAAGGTACAAATTATACCTTATAAATAGTTTGAATACTCTAAGTTCAACGTACAGTGTAACCCAAATTATTCTTCACGTATAATTTCATAAAAGTATTACTAATGTTATTGTTATTTATTGATACTTATACCAGGATAACCCTTTTTGCGAAAAATTATGTGTGAAAAATGAATTTTTATTTCGATAAATTTGGCAGTATTTTCTTTTAAAAAATTTGTCCAAAACGCCCTTTAATCTTGATTTGAAACACAATAAATTAGAAGTCAACAGGCGGTTGAGGCAGTAACTTCTGCAAACAAATTTCTTAGGGAATTGCGAGATGACATTGGCGTCATTTTGCATCATTTACGATTTTACACATAAACGAATACATTGATATATTGATAGAAATATCATTCAGAAATCTTGAAAATACAAGAAATCCAAGAATACTGCCTTGGGAAGTATTTACTTTGACTATTAGATAAGAACTCTTGCCCATCAATTTCTATTTTTAACCGACTTCTAAAAGAAGGAGATTCTCAATTTGTCTACTGTGTATTTCTTTTACGTATGTATACCGATTCTCCGGAAAGACGGCACCGATTTGAATGAAATTTTTTACGTTATGTTCAGGAAGTTGCTGTGGTGGTCCCATATTTTTTTGGACGAAATTGGTGCAGTAAAATCCAAGATGGCCCTGACAATATGGCGGACAAGAAAATTTAAGGGGAGTTTTCGAGGTCGCACATAACGAATCCAAAATATTTTTAAAAAATTCAACATGGCGGGTCCAATGTGGTCGAAAAATTTTTTTTTTTTGTCAGATTCTCTTTAAAATTAGTACGAGGAAGTTTCCAGGGTCGCACATAATGAATCTAAAATTATTTTTAAAAAATTCAATATGGCGGATCTAATATGGCAGACGAAAAAATCAATTTTGTCCGATTTTCTCCAAAATTAGTACGGGGGAGTTTTCGGGGTTGTACATAACGAATCTGAATTTATTTTTTTAAAATTTAACATGGCGTATCCAATATGGCGGATAAATATTAATAATGTCCGATTTTTTAAAAATTGATATGGGGGGAGTTTTTGGGATCGCACATTACGAATTTGAATTTATTTAAAAAAAATTAAATATGTCATATCCCTTGATTTTGTATAAAATCAGTATTGGGAAATTTTTGTTTGTGTCAATTATGAATTTAAAATATTTTATGGCGGATTCAATATGGCGTCCTGAAAATTTTACATTCTTCGATTTTCTCCAAAACTGATATAGGGGGTTATTGAGGGAGTAAATTATGAACTTGAAGGTATTTTTTTATGATTCAATATGGCGAATCTAATAAAGCGGACTAAAAATTTTACATTTTTCGATTTTGTTCAAAGGTTAGACTAAGTCGTTTTTGGGGATGTAAATAGCGAATATAAAATTATTTTAAGAAAATTTAATATGTCAGATGCAATATGACGACTTACCAATTTTGAATTTCTGGATTTCATCCAAAATTGGTACTAGGATGCTTTGAAGGGTCTAGATTTAGATTAGACTAAAATGTTAAATTTTCTTTTTATTCAATATGGGTTGAAAATTTTACCTTATTCGCATTTTATCAGATTTGGTATTAGAGGGTTTTCGGGGTCGTGTATTACGAATATGAAGTTATTTTTTTATAACTATTAGATTGATAAGATACAATATGAGAGACTTAAAATTTTAATTTTTCAGATTTTATCTAAAACTGATATTGCAGGGTTCTTGGGTCGTATACAAACTTAATATGCAGTATGAAATATATCGAGTTAAGAAATTTGCGTCTAAACTTCCTTAGATATCGATATTGGAAGGTCTTGGGGGTCTATATTACCAATCTAAAATTAATTTGAAATTTAAGATAGTGAATTTACTATGACAGACTTAATATTTGTTTGACACAATTTCACCGATATTTCGAGAACTCTAAGAATCAAAGAATTTTTAATGATTTACAACTTTAGATAAAATGGGCAATTACAAATAAAGTATTTTTAATGTTTATGCGAATCACATTTTGGCAGGTATTAGTTTGACACCGACCTCAAAAATATCAATTTCATATAAAAATTTATAGTTATTTTTCACTTTTTAGCGCAATTTTAGAAGAAATTTTTTTTTATAAAAATTTTATTAATACTCGAGGCCTCTTCTTTATATATGTTTGTTTTATTATGATTCATTTTGTTTAATATTAAGTTGTGATCGAAACAGTCTACAGACCTTTTAGTTCTTTTCCACTGTTTTCCTCACAGACTCAATAAAATCATGAAGTGCTGTATCAATAGATTGGCTGTTTAAAAAAAACATATTGACAATATGCTGGATTTTATGCTGATGTACACAACTTAAAATCCTGTCAAGCATTGTTTTTTCGAAATATTTTAAAAAACAAAATAGATTTTTAGTTCGATAATAGATTTTCAACTCCTTGTTTATGCAGGATCCATGAAAATATTTTTTGATATAGTGGACGCTTAGAAAATTTAAGTCAAGTCAAGGTTAACTTTTTCAAAATGAAACAACCTGTATGTTTAGATATGGATTTTTACCTGTGCTGTTAGACCCCTCATTTAAGATCTACCTGATTATTTTCGTCATGTTAGTGTTATAAGATTGAAAATTTCCTAACTAAAACCCCAGAACAAATTAATCAGCATCTGTTGTTCGCAGGAAATTTTAAGACTCTAACGTAACATTAATCCCAATCGTTAGAAAATTTAGATGAAGTCCAAAATACCATCTACAGATATTTTGTTCAAAAGTCAATTGAATTCTACAGATCCAGCACTGAAAATTCGAACACTAAGTGAAAAAATATTGTAGGTAATAAGGATTATTACGGGAAATGTTTAAAAGAAACTATGTTTTATACCACTAAATTTATTAAGAAAACAGTGACTGCAGTTTCAACTTACAGAGTCATTTTGAAACTGAATTACAAAGGTAGATTAAGTATTCAATACAGAAACATGAGAAAATTTAACAATAAATAAAAACTACCTGAGAAATTACATTATTACAAAGGGGAGGTACTAAATTTTGAGAACTAATTATTATTTGGCGACAAGGAAAACCCAAGTTCTGTCTGGTCATTAAGCAAATTTACATTTTTATTTTTACTATGTTTATATATTTCTAAAGATTCAAGTATATTTAACTTTTGGCCCTTTGTTGAATAATGTAATATGTCAGTGTTGCTTAAATGAGGAAAACTGTGGCTGTGTTCTAAGCAATGATTGGCAAAGCTCGAGTCTGTTTTTTGTAGTCTATATGACCGGTGGTGTTCTAAAAAGCGAGTTTTAAAGCTTCTACCACTTTGTCCAATATAAAAGCCATCACACTCTGAACATTTTAAGTTATAAACTCCTGATTTATCAAATTTATTAATTTTATCTTTAGCATTGTAAAAGATAGTGGACAGATTGTGTTGAGATTTAAAGGCTACTTTTATGTTATGTTTGGAAAGAGTATTATCTATGTTTTCTGATAGGGTACCACAGTATGACAAAGATATATAAGATGAACTATCTTTATCATTTTTTATTTTGGGATATATTGAATTAAAAGCTAGTTGTTTTTGGTTTTTAGTTATTAATTTCTTTATGGTTTGTTGAGAGAAATTGTTTGATATTGCAATCCTTTCAATGATATTTAGTTCCTCTTGAAGATCTTCTTCAGAGAGAGGCTGAGAGAATGCTCTATGTATCATTGAATTGTATGCAGCCATTTTGTGTTGTGAGGGGTGAAAAGAGTCATTAGATATAGTATTACCTGTAAACGTTGGTTTTCTAAAATTTTTAAAATTACACTGATTATTGAGATGAGATATGGTGAGATCTAGAAAATTTATTTTATGGTTATTTTCTGTTTCCAGAGTAAATTGAATTTTTAATGGCAATTATTAATGTATTGTAAGAATTTTTGAAGCTGTCTAGTAGTGCCTTTAAAATTAATTTCTCAGGTAGTTTTTATTTATTGTTAAATTTTCTCATGTTTCTGTATTAAATATTTAGTCTACCTTTGTAATTCAGTTTGAAAATGACTCTGTGAGTTGGAACTGCAGTTACTGTTTTCTTAATAAATTTAGTGGTATAAACTATAGTTCCTTTTAAACATTTCCCGAAGATGATTAACTATCACATAGTAACGGCTACCAGCATCAACTTTTTAAAAGGATTATTACATCACTGATTAAAAAAAAACTTGTTAAAAATTTACCTGTTCAAATTTAATGTAAAAAAACGACATTACTTTCCGGTCCCCCTAATATAATCCTAATCAAGCAAGATTTATTCACAGTCTTATTCAGTGAAGAAATCCATTCTAAATTATATTTAGAAAAAGCGATAAATGTTTTTGTATCCTTTTTGTCAATACTACTACTCTTACTAGCGCTTTTGAAAGATAATTTGACCCTTTGGTCATATTTCAACCAAAACTAACCGGCTTATAAAACAGAAGCTATCCTTTCTCGCTGTGTGATCTGTAACCAGGCCCACCGATTATGACGTTAAAACCCCCAAATCTTCTTATAAATAAAATGAATGGAGCTAAGCTTCTCATATTATGATCTCCGCTGATGTGTCGCGAAACCACTAAATCATTTAGACAATGGAAACGAAAGAATATGTCTCATCTTATACAATAAGGCTTAACCATAAAGTTTGTATTTGAAGAGGTTCTCGGTACCAAATGATTTATCTATAAAATTTAAGATTTTATGTTTCAACATTAGTTTGTGTCCATTTCTGTTCTGACGTAGTGAAGATGAACAAAAAAGTGACATTTACTGCATTATAATAATTTTAGTACTCATAACTTCTACCCTTATGGTATAAGTCAAGAAGTGAATAGAATACTAGGAAAAAATACTTAACGACCAAACGGGGCTCCCTCTAGGCTTGGTGAAAGTTTAAATAGTAACAATAAAATCACACTGAATGACTTTAGATATGAACATCAATGTATGATGCAGGCTTGTAACCACAAATAAAATTATATTACTGACTGCGTGCTATACGAAGATAAATTAAACAGATTCCTAGAGATATTCACAGCGGTATCATGACTATGCTAAGTTGAAAGTCATAATTTTTTAAACTTTGCCTGAGTTTTTGTAGTACAGAAGCCTGGAGGGAGAGATTGTTATGTATTTTCATCTGCTGTATCCAAATTTTGAACATGTTTAATCGCCAATATGGGCCGCAATTTCTTATTAGCAATTTAATTGTTTAAAACGCTGTAGAAAATAATTAGCAATATGTACAGGGGCGGATCCAGCCTCTCTCTTTGGGGGGGGGGGGCGGTGATATAACAAAAGTACAGTATGGCAAGCGAAAGCAAGTTGTCGACGGAGGGAGGGGAAGACACCAGCAACATTCCCATATCTAGTGTAAAGGGCAGGGTCGGGTCTAATTTTCTAAATTTGAAGCTCTTAGCAAGGGGGGGGGGCATCACAAGAAAAAACTAGTTGCCGATAGGGGGAAGGATGCCAGCAGGATGCACATTCCTAGTACAAGAGGCAGAATCGGGTCTATTTTCCAGAACTCAAAGCTCCGAGGGGGGGGGGGGCTATCGCAAGATAAACAAGTTGTCAACGGGGAGGAGTGACAGCAGCATACACATTCCTAAGATAAAAGGCAGAATCGGTTCTGTTTTCCTGAACTCAAAGCTCTTGAGGGGGGAAGGGCGATCGCAAGCATACACATTCCAATACTCTATTTAGGCACTAAAGAGTATCAATACTTTTTCACAGCAGGTCGATAGTTCTACCCAGTGAAACTTTCCCAGTAAAGGTTTATCGAAAAATATTGATTCCAGCCTATGTTATTGCAAATTTAGTGTTGCAAAATTGAAAAATTGTGAGTTGTACAAGCTTTTTGACTCATAACTTGACTTCTAGTTATCGAGATGAACTCGAAAACCGCTCATTTTAAAGGTAAAGCTATCAGCTTTAAAAACAGTCTTGGTAAATTCTTTTTTCAATGTTTATAAAAAAGCTCGCAACCTGGTTGGCCAGAACCATTCGGAAAACGAACGCGTATGACGTATACACAGGACCGACAGCACTCGAGTCGCAGGCGTCAGTTCGCTCGTAGACGCCATACAGTGAGCTTTGAAAATGGTAAATGAAATTATATATATATATATATATATATATATATATATATATATATATATATATATATATATATGTTTATGCGGCTTTTACGGATTCCTCCATGTGGGATGCAATAGCAGTGGGTATATTCACATTATGCCGTTGTAGTGCTCCGCGTATAGATAAAGTCTGCTGATCTGTCCTTTGTACAGCAAGGTGCATTTCGATACCCTGATGAGTCTAGTAGAGAAGAAAAATGTACCTCTGCGGTATCACTGTAGCGCTGTAGCGAGGAGGGTGTTTTGACTTTCTTCTCGATATGATGGTACAGGTAGGTCATAATCTCGATGGTGGTGGAATAGGATAAATTGTGTTCTGTAGCAATATATTCAAACTGTATAACCTCTAACACGGAAAGGATATGATGGGACGAACTTTGCATTTACTGCTCGCATTTTACTTCATATATATATATATATATATATATATATATATATATATATATATATATATATATATATATATATATATATATAGATAGATAATATAGATACATATATAATCTTTAAAAAAAGAGGCTATTTATTTACATTTTATGGACCAAATCTAACTGAGCAATTAGAAACTTTATTTTCCGACCACAAGATCCGGTTAAATCTTTAAAGATTTTCAGTGAATCTGGCTGTTAATATTCTATGCGTACTCGTCAAACCACCAGACTGGTGACTGACATCACCAAATGTTTTAACAATTTAACTTTTTTGTAATTTTCTAAATATCAGCAAAGTTTCTGACAAAGTCTGTCAAAAAGCCTTGAATATCAAACTTATCAGACTAGACATTCCCACCCACATGGTGAGCATTCTAAGCAACAGCATCAGCAGACGAGCATATCTTTGATATCAAAGTTGTCCCAGTGTTTCTCTTTTTCACCACTATTTTCAACATATATGCATATGATATACTGTGACTAATTATTCTTCATTTTTAAAGACATTTTGACAAAGTCGAAAATGATATGAACAAATTTAAAATCAAAATAAATCTGAAGAAAACCTAGACACGGTGTATTTCACCAAGTCAAATTTTTCAACGCCTAGTAGTCGTATCTCCGTTTCAAACACAAAAGTACCTTAAAGGCTGCAGGCAGAATACCTAGACTAACCGTCTTTGACAGGAGACTAACCTGGTGGCAAAACACGATTTAATATTCGAATATTACATCTTTAAAGTTTCATACTTTAAAAAAAAATAGCTCCTCTAAAAATTAAATTTCATCGGCTGTGATCTATGTCGCATATCACGTGACAATGTGGCGGCTACTTGCGCCGCGCCGTGATAAGATCGCGTGAAGATACGCTGTGTGTGGCGGAATGCATTATACTCACTCGGCATGAAGAAATCTTAATCTTCTACTTAAAATAAAACCCCAAGTATCGCGTTTCAGAATATTTATTTTCACTCTAAGAAATAAACATAAAAGTTAATACTTAGACAAAATAAATGTTCATATTTAATAATTCAATTCTCCAAAAATTCATAAAATATAAACTCTAATTGAAGAAAATGTAGGTTTCAGAAAATAAAAGGGACACAAATAAAGATAAAAAAAAGTTTAATACAGTAAATACTCATTAAATCGTTACATGTAAATTAAAAAACTTTAGCATCATGTAACGAGTATTTTTAAAATTGGTTTCAATCAGGATTTAGAAATATTCATGTTTGATAATAGAAACACAATTGCATTTTGAGTTGCTCTCCAGTTTAAGAAACTCTAAGAAAGACGCGAAAGCAAAATATAGCGTTAAAAAGATAATTGCCTGAAATAATTCTGTTATTTATTTATTTAAGCAAAGAAGGTGTGTAATCTTCTCCAATACATGATTCTTTATCGTGCATTTTTTCTTGCAGACATGAAGGTTTCAAAGGCTTCGGTGAGTTTCCGAACAATATTAAGTTAAATTCATGAAGCCTGTTATGAAAACAAAGTTGATTTATTTTATTCTTCTTCTTCTTCTTCATCCAACCCTTTGCGTCCACTGCTGAACATAGGCCTCCCTCATTCCTGTCCATTGTGCTCTATCTTGAGCGATTTGCATCCAATTTGCTGCAATTCTCTTGAGATCGTCACTCCAACGAGCAAGGGGGTCTTTTTCTACTTCTTTTGTCTAATCTCGGCCTCCACTCGAGTAATCTCTTCGTCCACCTTCCATCACCGATTCGGGCGACATGTCCGGCCCAGTTCCATTTGAGTGTGGCAATTCGAGAAATTACGTCGGTAACTCAGCGATCACGCAGCGGTATACCTAGCATTGACCTTTCCATCTCTGTGTGTGATCTATTTCGTTACTAAGTGGTACTGGTTAATGTTTTGTAAGCAGATTTTTCCAGGTATTAGGCACACGTTGGCTATCATCTCTGCTATTTAAGTTGTTGGGCCTCTTTGCAATTTCAATGGCTTCCCTTATAACTCTTGTGGACAGGTTTTCACATCTCGATAGCATTTTGGTTTCTGAGAAATTTATCTTATGTCCTGTGTTTAACCAGTGTTGGGCTAGAGAAGAAGGAGTTGTTTTTTGCTTGACAGCGTTCATATGTTCGTCTCTTCTGGTGCTTATTTTACGGTTGGTTTCGCCTACGTAAGATGAGCTGCATTGTCCGCATGGAATTTCGTACACTCCCTGGTTTTCTAGAGGGATTATTTCTTTAGGTGTTGGCAAGAGATGTTTTACTTTACGGTCTGTGGTGAAAATGGTTTCAATGTTATGTTTCCTGAGAATTCTTGCGATCTTGTCTGTGGTGCCTTTTACATAAGGAACAAAGGCTTTGGAGCTATTCTCTTGGTTTTCGCAATTTTTTGGGGCCAAGAGTTTGTTTTTTAGAGCCTTATCTATATGTTATTTTTTATAACCGTTCTTTGTTAGGGCGTCTCGCAGTATGTTCATCTCTTTGTGATAATTTTCTGGATCTGTAAGGGACTGCGATCGAAACGCAAGTGATTTCACTACTGCAAATAATTGGGCGGGGTGGTGATGTGAATCGACGTTGAGGTATCTGTTGGTGTGAGTGGGCTTTCTGTAGACAGTGTGCGAAAGCAACCCATCCTCTTTTCTTTTCAGTAGGATATCTAGAAACGGTAGTTTTCTTTCCTGTTCTGTCTCCATGGTGAATTTGATTTTGGGATGTATACTGTTTATGTGATCCAGGTAAGTTTTGAGATTTTCTTCTCCATGTTGCCAGATAACGAATGTGTCATCTACGTAACGCAGCCACAGTCGTGATTTGTGTGAAGACGTCTCCAAAGCTTTTGATTCAAAGTCTTCCATAAATAAGTTAGCGAGTACAGGAGATAGCGGCGATCCCATCGGGGCACCCTCGACTTGTTTATATAGTCGGCCTTCATAAATTTTGACGTAACATCACTTTTCACACAAATACCAGTTAAAGAGGCTCTTTCTGTAATAGAAAACAAATACGATCTGCAAAAATATATCATCGAATTAGCTAGACACTGTCTTGATAACACCTATTTTACTTATGAAGGCCGACGATATAAACAAGTCGAGAGTGCCCCGATGGGATCGCTATCTCCTGCACTCGCTAACTTATTTATGGAAGCCTAATTTAAACAAAAATATTAAGTATTCGATCCTGTTAAATAAGAATCAAAAATTGAATATCCTCTTAAAACTAAAACAAAACGTATACCTTATTTGTTATTTTGTGCATTGTAAAATATAAAAAATAAAAATAAAACATATTCGCATTCCATGTATCCTCAGTAGACGATGTTAAGATTGAATTTTATTAGTAATAGAGTAACAAAATGTCAAGGTATGTACCGGTAAAATAAATATTTTTAAAAATTTTAAAAATTTAATTACTGTTTTTAAAGTGTCTTGTTTGTTTTTTGAAATTGTAGATATGCTCCTTACGTGGGTGTTTTAATTATATAAAAATATTTTTAGGAAGAAAAAATTTTGAAAATGCATTAAATAAAGGGCGAAACGTCAGTTGCTTTGCATTTTTTATTGAATATGGAACCTAAACCGAAGAAAAGACAAAATAAAGGAAAAATCATATATAATATATATATATATATATATATATATATATATATATATATATATATATATATATATATATTCTACATTATTTTATCGAAAATATTAATTTGCCCACGACTTTTTATAATTTTTTTCATTGGAAAATATATTGAGTAGCAGTAATAGTACGGGAGATTCAAAGATTTAATACACCTAAAGCACAGCAATTGCAATGTAAATCTACGGTGAGAAACAGCAGCATCGGCTGCTAGTGCTGCTTACAGTAGTTACAGCAGAAAAAAATAATAAAGTTAAACAAAATGCGAATTAGGTAGTTTTAGATGACAAACCCTGTATATTTTATCATCTTGTTAACCATAATAGGCGTAGTAAGCTGGTACATGCAAAAACAAATCCCCACTAATTGGCTCATTATTTAAATTGACAAAATATTTTAAAGACAGTTAATGATACATTATTAAAACCTATATTTTGACTGTGAATGCCACCACGTCTGTAACATGCATATTAAAATCCGCTTATAAAATTAAAAAAGTAGTCCTAGATCCAGTTTTTTTAACTTCATTGGCAATTTTATCCAAGACATAATTTCAATAGAAACGATTTTATTAATAATTATTACCAGGATTTGCCTAGACAGCAAAGAAATATCAAACAAGCCTGTAATCAAAAAAGTCCGGAAAATACATAATATAGTGAAAATATTAAGTAAAATTAGTATCTTATTTATTACATAAGTATAGTAAAGGATCTTTACCAAGCAACACGTTTAAAAAATGACGGAATAATCTAGTACCAAATAAAGAAATCGCCTAATAGCAATTTAAATTTTAAACACACTGTATATCTTTCAATTAACGGTGAGATCATTGTCCTGTCAGCTGTTCGTAAAATATTTATAATCCTATTTTTTTCTACGGATAAACTATTAATTACGAAATGGGTCAGTGCCTATTTTGGCTTTAAGCTCGCGTTGATTTTGATCCGATCGGACATAATCTTTACGGAAAGAGGGGCTTGACATAAAAACCGTATACAATTAAAACATCAGATTAGGAAGTCTTAACTCCACACGACAACTGTACAGGGCTAATTAAATACCATTAATATTTATGTAGGATGACAATACAGGGAGACCACAACTTATTAAAATAACGGACTCTCACATGTGTAGTAAAAGCGAAGCAAATCGTTGCCAATAAAACTATTCTTTGAATTTATTATGTTTATCGATAAATCAGTTTAGATTTCATGAAGCATACAGAACATTTGATATCATGCATGGATTGATAAATGAAGTTCATAATAACTGACATGTGATAAAAAATATATAGCTGAATTTTTAGATGTACTAAAAGCAGTTGATACTGTTCCTTATAATGAACTCATCGGTGTTTTTGAAGATAATGAAATAAAGAAAGTTACCTTTGGTCCGTATAAAACTTACTTTTTAAATAATTAGTTTAAATAATATTTCAGATGATGAACGTAAAACAAAAATTGATGTTATCCGGGAAAAAGGTTTGGAGCAAGTTCTTATATAATATACATAAAATCAAAATCTGGGAAACGGTAAGCAATAAAACATTAATATATATATATATATATATATATATATATATATATATATATATATATATATATATATATATATATATGAAGTAAAATGCGAAACAGTGAATGCAAACTTCGCTCCATCGTATCCTTTCTGTGTTAGAGGTTGCACAGTTAGAATAAATTGTGATAAAACACAATTCATCCTATTCCACCACCATCGAGATGGTGACCTACCTGTACCACCATACCGAGAAGAAAGTCAAAGCTTACCCTCCCCGCCATAGTGATACGGCAGAGATACATGTTTCGTCTCTCACTAGACTCATCAGGGTACCGACATGCACCTGGCTGTGCAAAGGACAGATCGGAAGGAAGCATGCAACACTGAACGCGGCTTCGCCGACCTCTCGTCGGATGGCTTATATATGTTTATACGGCTTTCACGGATACCTCCGTGTGAGATGCATTAGCAGTGGTTATATCCACATTATGCTGTTGTAGTGCTGAAATCACATTCAGCAAACGTACAACTATATGCAACTCCGTACATAAGTGAAGTAAAATGCGAAACAGTGAATGCAAACTTCGCTCCATCGTATCCTTTCTGTGTTAGAGGTTGCACAGTTAGAATAAATTGTGATAAAACACAATTCATCCTATTCCACCACCATCGAGATGGTGACCTACCTGTACCACCATACCGAGAAGAAAGTCAAAGCTTACCCTCCCCGCCATAGTGATACGGCAGAGATACATGTTTCGTCTCTCACTAGACTCATCAGGGTACCGACATGCACCTGGCTGTGCAAAGGACAGATCGGAAGGAAGCATGCAACACTGAACGCGGCTTCGCCGACCTCTCGTCGGATGGCTTATATATGTTTATACGGCTTTCACGGATACCTCCGTGTGAGATGCATTAGCAGTGGTTATATCCACATTATGCTGTTGTAGTGCTGAAATCACATTCAGCAAACGTACAACTATATGCAACTCCGTACATAAGTGAAGTAAAATGCGAAACAGTGAATGCAAACTTCGCTCCATCGTATCCTTTCTGTGTTAGAGGTTGCACAGTTAGAATAAATTGTGATAAAACACAATTCATCCTATTCCACCACCATCGAGATGGTGACCTACCTGTACCACCATACCGAGAAGAAAGTCAAAGCTTACCCTCCCCGCCATAGTGATACGGCAGAGATACATGTTTCGTCTCTCACTAGACTCATCAGGGTACCGACATGCACCTGGCTGTGCAAAGGACAGATCGGAAGGAAGCATGCAACACTGAACGCGGCTTCGCCGACCTCTCGTCGGATGGCTTATATATGTTTATACGGCTTTCACGGATACCTCCGTGTGAGATGCATTAGCAGTGGTTATATCCACATTATGCTGTTGTAGTGCTGAAATCACATTCAGCAAACGTACAACTATATGCAACTCCGTACATAAGTGAAGTAAAATGCGAAACAGTGAATGCAAACTTCGCTCCATCGTATCCTTTCTGTGTTAGAGGTTGCACAGTTAGAATAAATTGTGATAAAACACAATTCATCCTATTCCACCACCATCGAGATGGTGACCTACCTGTATAATATATAATAATGTGGATATAACCACTGCTAATGCATCTCACACGGAGGTATCCGTGAAAGCCGTATAAACATATATATATATATATATATATATATATATATATATATATATATATATATATATATATATATATATATATATATATATATGCCGGCCCAAATCATTACAGATAATTCACAAAAGCGACCGTTCTGTACATGTATTTCTCGTTGTAACCTCAAAACTTTTGCTTTTCGATCATCTACCTTTAGTGAATTGTAGTGAAGAGAGGCAATCTGGTAGGTGTAAAGAACTTTGTGTCAGCTTCTTCAATTCTTATTTTTATACTTCACTCTTACTCATTTGACAAAGTCGCTGAAGTTTACTTCTTACCTAATAAGCTGTAGACGTAGAGTTCTCCAAGTGTAATCGATCATCTCTGTAAGTCGTTCCTCCTTTACGATCTTAAATACATAATTTTTTGTAGTGCCTTGCCTGCTGATAACGTTTGACGTTTGAAACATCCAATCAGCTTCTCGATAGGTATGTCCTCGAATGAATCAATGGTAATACTCAAAGTTCGATGCTTCGTTGAGACTTTTAGCCTGATAGCTTCGGGTGATAATATTGTATCTCCGAAATGCCTTACCTTAGTCCGGTAAATACTAAACAATTCCCGAGCACATGCGAACTGTGAACAACACTTTCACCTTCGGGTTCAACTGTGATGCCCAATAGTCTCGTAAGTGACAATATTCTGTCAGTAATCCCACTACATACATTGTAAAAAGAAAATGCATTAAATTTAATGTAAATGTGCTGGAAGCAAATTTCACAAACGTTTATTAAATGCATTTAATGTAATGCATTGAATTTAATAATTTACATTAATCTAAATTAATTTATTCCATTAAATTTAATGTAATCATACATTAAATTTAAAGTCTGACCATTACTTTTGAAGGTGACTATGTACATTAAATGTACAGCCAGTATGATATCACATATTTAATGCACCAACATTAATATGAGGTTAAAAAATTCTGAAACTTCCAGGAAAAGGTGAACATTTTTCCCATAGGTAGTGGCCGCCATCTAGATCGAATTCGAACTCATTGGTTCCTGACAGTACGGGGCAGACATGTAGACCTCACCATAAGAAAATTAAGTCCTTTAAGCAACTTATATCATACTAAATAAAAAGTTTAATACAAGTTGCGCCATCTCCCAGAATCTCATGCAATGTATGTTAAATAATAATGTAAATTCCTTTAGTATTAGGGTATATGTGAATTAATTTTGTACAGAAATTGAAATATCTTTCCCGTTACTTTACTGAAATTTAATATACCATTAAATCAAATTTAACGTACAATGAACTGCTATATCAATGAATTGCTTTAAATTTAAAGTAACTGTAAATTATTCACGACTTTTGGTAAAAATCATTAAATTCAATAGAAAATAAACATCGAATTTGAATTGAATTTATCAGTGTAATTCCTCCTCTTCAGGAGAAGAAGCTTAGAGTTCGTCTCCTGTGCATCCTTGCCCTATGACACTAGTCGTGAAGCTACGATATTAGACTTCAGTACCAATATTATAGCCTTACTGTATTTACATTCTTCGCACAGAGATAGCCTCACTGCAGAATAACATCAATTTTTGCTTGAAAGACCGTTGTATGCTGTCCAAGAGAGTAAAATTCTCTTATTCCCGCACACCTACCGAACACTCCAGCTCTTCCATTTTGTCAAGATCTGTTTGTAAACCATCAAGATCCATTTTTCGGAAAAGTTTGCTCTTCCTTCCAATCTTCTCTGCTTGGCAAAAATATCTCAAGAGAAGTGGTTAGGTTTGTAGTCTGTTTGCCCTGAGAATGATGGTATCTTCTTAATACGGTCTCAAGTTATACATGTAGCTGCCAGTACCAACTCTGGATGTATGCAGGCTTCAGACGATCAATCGATATATTGGCTTCACAGCCTCGAATGTTAACTAAGAAAGTTCTGTCCCTTCGGTTAACCCAGGATAAGGGCCATCGTGATGTTGCTGACGGGGTTTCTTTAAAGCATTGTGGCAAATGAAGACATGCGTGGCAGTGGATAGGTCTTTGAAAATAAAAGTCTTCCTATTAGTGTGGTGGATGCCATGAACGGGATGAAGTTCGTTAAACTGCTGGCGTAGGTCCTTGAGGAAAGTTGAGGATTCATCATCACGTTGATCTGGGGATGGATGTGCCATGAATTCTCCTGAGAGCGTTTGCCCATAAACCATCTCTGCTGCTATGGCCTTTAAAACTTTCTACCATGCGAGTCGGGTACCAAGGGGAACCATGGAGAGACTCGACGATCAACTGGATTGGTGACAACTGACTTCTGCCTTTAGTTGCCGATGTAAGCGTTCCACCATGTCGTTTGCTGCTGGGTGATATGGAGTTGTGCGTATATGAGTCATACCAATCAAGCGGCTTACTTGCTTGAAAAGGTAGCACTCACCTTGTCGGTCTTGATCCGTGGTGATTCGTAATAGTGCGCCATATGGGGATATCCAGTCGTCATAAAAAGCTCTAGCAACGGTGGTTGCTTCTTGATCTTTGAGCGGAACGACTTCAGGCCAACAAGAGAATCTGTCCACCATTGTAAGTCAGTACCTGTAACTATCAGACAACGGCACTATTATTAGATCCATGCGGATGTGATGGTGTTGACACATGACGCGTGACCTTGGATCGTTGACAGTTGATGCAGGATTGAGTCTATCTCCTACAATCGGCCTTGATGGATGGCCAAACATATCGTTGTGTCATCAGCTTAACTGTTACTTTGATTCCAGGATGGTTGAGTCAATGGATGCTGTCAAAATCGGCTTTTCGGAATGGCTTGGTTAGGAATGGGCGGGCGCTAGAGGTGGAAAGGTCACACCATACCATACAGTTGGTCTCAGGGTGGTGAACTTGCTTGAGTTGCATTGATGTACCTTCGCGTTGTAATTTTGTCAGCTCTTCATCGTTGGTTTGTGATGTTGCGAGTTCGTGATAGTTAATTGTGGCTTGAAGTTCTTCAATGCGTGATAATGCGTCAGCGACTACGCTGTCACGGTCAGTTACATGACGGATATCGGTGGAAAACTGACCAATGAAATCCAAATAGGAACTGTCGAGGTGAGATCCGCAAAATTTCCTGACGGAAATAATAAATTAAAGGTTTATGATCAGTAAATATGGTAAAATGCCATGCCTCAATCATATGCCTAAAATGTTTAACGGAAAAAAATATAGCTAGAAGTTCCCTGTCGTAAGCGTCATATTTGCGTTTGTGTGGCTGCCTTTATCGATCGATTTATTGCTGAAGTGCTGCTCCAACAGCAAAATCTAAAGCGACGCAGAAAACAGCATATGGTGCGACGATTTTAGGATAGGTAAGAGGCGTTGGGGCTTCCTTGAAGACTTTGAAAGCTGTCTCTGCTTCTTGTGTCCAATTAGTTGGTGTTTTTTCTTTAATATTTCCCTGGAGAAGACTGTTGAGTGAGGCCTATGTGTGGCAGTACTATGTTTTACTTATCACAATCATATATATATATATATATATATATATATATATATATATATATATATATATATATATATATATATTAAGTGATCAGATATACCGATTAATGGAATTTCTCTAACCAAAATTAAATTATTATTTAAAATTTTATTTCCAAAAAAATAAATGTTATTTTTCTCAGTGTAGTTGATATTGCAATCAAGCACTAAAAGTGCCCAGTTAGCCATACACGAGAAAACCGTTAAAAATGTTATCTATTATAAAGAGTACATTTTTATAGTAATGAAAAACGCAAGAAAATAAAAATATTTTAAATATCTAACACCTAAAAAGGCCCTTGTAAATTCCTTATACTCAAATTACAAAAATTCTTTCAACGCACCCATGTATAGACTAGACCGCGGACGGGGCACTCAGTAATGTAATGTAAATATATTACAAAATTTCCATAGCTAACAAACTCGTAAGTAATAAATTACCATCTAGTTGAAATAATCCCATGAATCGCCTTTGCATATGTTTATCTATCGCCGCATCTGAAAAGATTCTTGATGGAATGTATTTAACACATCACAAATTTTGTATGTATATTAGCCGGTTTTTTAGCCGCTTTTTTTTACTATGACTAGTTTTTTAGTGCCCGAAGCTTGTATAATCTCCTCTATGCTATTTTATCTAATATAGTGAATTGTTTCTAGGTATACAGTGGCCGTAAAAGTCAAAATATAATCCATCATTGAGCAACTCTAAAATATTTCACTTATTTAAAAAAAAAACAACCTGAAAAGCTCCAAATGAAACACTATTCAAAAATCTCGCAGTTATATTGGGAAAATACTTCATATCAAGTATAGTGGAGTGTTTAAGTTCACGAACATTACCATAGAGGTATCGTTTCCACAGTCCACACGTTAGTATGTACAGGGTGCGCCATCTTTTATGTCGGTATGTAAACATTGAATAACTTTGATATTTAGCAACGGATTGATTTGGTTATACGTGTTTTTGAAACATCAATTCAGTACCATTTTAACCATGAATCGCTTTACACCGAAACAACGCGCCAAAATAGTGACAATGTACATTGAAAATAGTCGTTCAGTTGTGTTAACTCAACGTGCATATCGTCGAAAATATCGTGGCCAACAGGCACAGTCTGATAACACTATCTGTCGTTTGGTTACGAATTTTGTTGCATACGGGACAGTGGAAGATCGTCAACATACCTTTCATCAACGACCAAGACATTCCAATGAACTGGTTGAAGCGGTCAGAGAGAGCGTTGCCCAGAACCCAAAAGTGTCGTATCGTCACCGAGATCAGCATTTTGGCGTCAGTGGAACCCCTTTGCGGTGTATTTTGAAGGATGATTTGTATTTGTTTCCGTATAATGTGCAGTTAACCCAAAAAATATTGCAGACAGACCATCCACGTCACTTGAAATATGGCCAAACAGTCGCTCAAATGGTTGACACTGAACCTGATTTTTGGAAGTAAATTTTGGTGACCCACGAGGCCCATTTCACACTCTCTGGCGGCGTTAATAAGCAAAACTGCCGCATTTGGGGGACGGAGAATCCACACGAAATCCACGAAATGCCATTGCATGACCGAAAAGTGACTGTTTGGGCCGGCGTTTGCGCCAAAACCATCATTGGGCCATTTTTTTTTCGACGAAAACGAAACTGTCGATGGAAATCGGTATCGGTGGATGTTGGCTCATTATGTCTGCCCACAAATGCGTAAAAAACATCTTGATGGTTACTGGTTTCAACAAGACGGTGCGCCATGCCACACTGCAAATCAAACAATCCAGTTTCTGCAACGGAAATTCCCTGGATGTCTGATGTAACAAAGAGGCGACATTGACTGGCCACCCATATCTCCAGATTTGACCGCTCCGGACTTCTTTTTGTGGGGTTATTTAAAAAGTAAAGTGAACGCCAGCAAGCTTCAGATCATTGAAGAACTCAAGGCAAACATTCGTGGCGAAATTACCGCTATACCACTCGAGATGCTCGAAAACGTAATGGAAAACGCAGCAAAAAGGTCACATTTTGCTTTGGCCAATAAAGGTGGCCACTTGATCGATGTAGTATTCAAAAACTAGTCCCAATAAATTGTAAAGGACCAAATTTAATAAAAATACCTCACATATAGAAACCAGTTTTTCAGTTATTCAATGTTTACATACCGACATAGAAGATGACGCACGCTGTATATTGTAACATAATTATTACTCTAATTTGAAACCTTAACAAAACGATCATTTAAATTTTGGTTCTAAAAATAGAATTAAATTACTATACTCAGCCTAGTACTTCAGAAATACCACCTTGTTCAAAAAGTTCCTGGAATGGCCACCAGGTGGTGCTTTGAGTCAGCTGATTTGAGTTCTATGCTTCGGAAGTGGTGATATCAAGAGCAAAAAAACACTTCGTTTTCAGTCGAAAAAGAAAGCAATGCTCACGATTTTCATGGAGTACAACGGTATTGTGCATCATGAATTTTTGCCAGAAGGTCGGATAATTAATAAGGAGTATTACATGGGTGTTACGAGACGTTTGCATAATGAAACTCGCCAAAAAAGAAAAGATTTGTGGTTAAACAACTCCTCTATTTTGCACCATGATACCATTCACCATCATCATTTAGCTTATCCTGTACACTGCTGAACGAAAGCCTACCTTAATTCCAGCCATCTCTTTCTATTTTGTGCCACTTGTATCCAAATGCCACTCTTTTCATGTCGCCTGTCCAGCGATTAGGAGGTCGTCCTCTACTTCTATAGGTCTCATGTCTTGGCCTCCATTCCACAAGTTTCTTTGTCCACAGTCCATCATTCATCCTAGCCATTTCCATTTAAGATATCTGTTGATCTACAACCACCAAGCACAAAAGATGCCAAATGAGATTTTGGCGAAATGTCTGCAAATTTCTACAAGAAACCAAACGAACGAACGGATGTATTCCCGGATTAATACTGAATCACATGTGAAACACTACGTAACAACATATATATCTATAAATATATATATATATATATATATATATATATATATATATATATATATATGAAGTAAAATACGAACAGTAAATACAAACTTCGTTTCAACCATGTCCTTTCCATGTTAGAGGTTGCACAGTTGGAAGGAATTGCTAGGAACACAATTTATCCTGTTCCACCACCATCGAGATGATGGCCTGCCTGTACCACCATGCCGAGAAGAAAGTCAAAACTTACCCTCCCCGCCACAGTGATACGGCTGAGATACATGCTTCGTCTCTACTAGACTCATCAGGGTACCGACATGCACCTGGCTGTGCAAAGTACAGATCGGAAGGAAGCATGCAGATACTGAACGCGGCTTCGCCGACCTCCCGCCGGATGACGTATACATGTTTATGCGGCTTTCACGGATTCCTCCGTGTAAGATGCAATAGCAGTGGATATATCCACATTATGCCGTTGTAGTGCTGAAATCACATTCAGCAATCGTACAACTATATGCAACTCCATATATGAATGAAGTAAAATGCAAACAGTAACTACAAACTTCGTTTTGACTTTCTTCTCGGTATGGTGGTACAGGTAGGCCATCATCTCGATGGTGGTGGAATAGGATAAATTGTGTTCCTTAGCAATTTGTTCCAACTGTGCAACCTCTAACACGAAAAGGACATGATTGGAAGTCTGAGCCGTTTTGACATATTTAAGTTCTAATATTAAAAATGACATTGCAGGCCTTAAAATGATCAATTTTTCCTATAAGGAAGCCCTTTTTATTTAAAGTGGGTTGGATTCCTTGTTGAAAAAGGCCTACATTATTAGATTTTTATAATAAACCAATAATACAGGGTGTTCAAAAAAATACCCGTTGCCAGATGTTATAAAGTACCGACGAACCATTACACCTATGTCTATTTTAAGTTAGTACGGTAGATAGTAAGATTTAGATATAAATCCAGTACAACAGAGTTACAAAGAAATTAAAATAGTTAAAATAACACTTGTTTTTTGCTTTGAATTAACAATTGTAAGTCGGTTCTAATTTAAGTAAAATTGGTGATATAATTTGTTCACAGAATAATATGTTGCCTCGTAAAAATTCTAATCAAATTCATCTAAACGATCAACATGTAAAATATTTTTCTATTTAAATTAAGCTTCACAAAAAACAGTGTTATTTGTTAGTGGGTAGGTATTCTATTAAATTATAAAACAAATGACTTGGAGACACGTTTACGTACAAGGTATATTATTCACCCGCTTATCGATGCCACCTGTCATTCCATTTGACAACTGAAAGTATCTCCTCTTTTTGATAAATCTTCGACACGTTCTTGTGAGCAAACGCACGAATGTTACGAACTGATGATCGGCTAGGTGGCTACCTATTTAATCTTTTTTTTTTATTTGTAAAGTGTTGCTGTCTATAATGATTTATCTTAGTGTCAAATTATTATTTGTGTTACTATTAAGATTTTTTGGATTAATTAGTATATAACATCTAGATTATATTTAGTTAAATAATTAATTGTTTGTAGATTATCGATACTCTACACTTCTGTAGTGGCAAATTTATGCTACCTACATAATGTGTCTGTATATTTTGTTTGTGTCGTGTTTTTCTAATACTTTGATGAAATGCAGAGTACAGGGTGTACAATTTTCGATAATTTTACGAGTTAACTTCATTATCTGTAAAAATAGAAGGATACAGTTTTCGTAGGACTGTATTACCTTTTTAAGAAACGAACGATGCCATTAATAGCTTTTCCTTTTGGAGATACAGAGCGATTTTGACAATTGTTCATTTTCGGGAGCTTAAATTATGACATCCATAATTTATTTGAAATAAATACGAATCGAGGTTGGTGTACCTCGCGATGACTTCAGGTTTGAAAAAAAGTACCCATTTTATCCTTAAATAAACCACTGAAAATTCTTTGATTCAGTGAAATTGTGTTAAACAAATATTTAATCTATTATAGTTAATACATTATCTTAAATTTCAAATAAATTTTAGATTGGTAATATATTTCCCAAAACCGTCCAAAGAGAGACGTAAATTTCTTAGCTCGATATATTTTATACTGTATATTGTATGCGCCCCAAGAACCCCGCAATATCAATTATAGACAAAATCGGAAAATGAAAAATTTTCAGTCCCTCATATTCTATCTTATCAACCCTATAGTTGTAAAAAATTAGCTTCATATTCGTTATACACGACCACTAAAACCCCCCAATACCAAATCTGAAAAAATACGAATAAGGTAAAATTTTCAACCCACCATATTGGATCCGCCATATTGAATTTCAAAAAAATAATTTTAACGTCTTAATCTAATCTAAATCTAAACCCTTCAGAGCCCCCTAGTACCAGATTTGGATGAAATCCGGAAACATAAAATTTCTAGACCGTTATATTGCATCTGACATACTAAATTCTCTTAAAATAATTTTATATTTGCTATTTACATTTTCAAAAACGATTGGGTCCCACCTTTGAATAAAATCGAGGAACGTAAAATTTTTAATCTGCTATATTGGATTCCCCACGTTGTACCATGAAAAAATACTTTTAAATTCATAATTTACACTCTCAAGAATCCCCTTATATTAGTTATGGAAAAATTCGAAAAATGTAGAATTTTTAGGGCGCCATATTGAATCCGCCAGATTGAGTTTTTCAAAAAATATTTTAAATTCATAATTAGCACAAACAAAAATCCCCCAGTACTGATTTTAGAGAAAATCGAGATCTGTAAAATCTTTAATCCGCCATATTGGATCCGCCATATTTAATTTTTTTAAAATAATTTCAAATTCGTAATTTGCGATTCCAAAAAATTTGCGTGCAACCCCGAAATTTCTCCTGTACCAATTTTGGAGAAAATCGGACAAAATTGATTCTTTTGTCCACCATATTGAATCCGCCATACTGGATTTTTAAAAAATATTTTGGATTCGTTATGTGCGACTCCGAAAACTTCCCCACACCAATTTTGAAAAAATCGGACCAAATTAGATACTTATTAACTTCATTTTTAATTTCAACCACAAATTTTCAATTATGTTCAAATCTGGTAACTGGGTGTTTTAATAACATTTGGGCAGTTATAAAACAAACAACTACGAAATTACGTGTGCTTTGGATCGTTGTCTTGATAAAAACGATAATTATTAATAATATCAAGTTTTTGAGCATTAACCACGACATGCTGTCTTAGTATATCCAAATACATGTATCGATTCATATTCCCTTCAATAAAATGCATGTTACCCACTTCTGCAGAAAACATACACCCATACAATATTACTCCACTTCCGCCGTGCTTGACAGTAGCATTTATATTTTTCAATTTCAATTCTTCATTGGGTTTTTTCCACATCCGTCGGATCCAAACAGGTTAATTTTAGTTTCATCAGCAAATATAACTGAATTCCAAAAGTTGAAACCTGTAGTATTCCAGAACAGTGGACGAATAGCCTGACTATACCCATCTTCAAAAAGAGAAATAAGAATGACCCCAACAATTATAGAACAATAAAACTACTAAACAGTACAAGCAAATTATTTACAAAAATCATGACTTCAAAACTAACGAGTAAAATTGCAATAAGTGAAGAACAACACGGGTTTAGACAGAACAGATCAACAATTGATGCGATTTTCATTATCCGACAGACTATTGAAAAATCGATAGAATACAATAAACCTCTTTTCATCTGTCTAGTGGATCTTAAAAAAGCGTTGTTCGACTTAAAGACGTCTTGCAAATACTTCAGGGAAATGGCGTTAACCACAACTATATTACGGTAATTGAAGAGCTAAATAAAAACAATAAGACACGCATAAAGACACAACAAGGAGTAACAGAGGAAATACCTATCATGACGGGAATACGACAAGGCGACAGTATGAATCCACTTCTCTTTAATTTAGTTATGGACAAGATAATTCAAAATGTAAAAGAAGTCAATGGAGGATACAAAATGGGACGAAAATCTTTAAAAATCTCATGTTTTGCCGACGACGCCTTACTGTTAGCAGAAAATGAAGTCGATCTAAAACGACTACTATACCGATTCCAGACCACATCAAAAAATTTAAATATGAAAATATCTACAAAAGATCCTGTCAGATGCAAATTGGTGGTGGAGAACCATCCTATCAGACAAAGCATGTCTTGCAGATACTTGGGAGTTGATGTGTCAATCAATAAAAATCTATACCAGGAAGTCAGAGCACAGGCTAACAAGGCCTCAAGGATATCAGAATGCCTGAGGGACATAATCTGGAAAAATAAGTATATGTCCACAGAGAGCAAAGTACGCATCTACAGAGCTGTGATAAGACCAGTACTAACTTATGCATCGGAAACTCGAGCTAAAACATCTAAAACAAAAAGTATGCTACGAACGGCTGAAATGAAAAGGTTAAGAACAATCAAAGGAGTAACCCTAAGAGATCAAATAAGAAGTTCTGAAATAAGGGAAGAGCTCAAGGTGCCTGATGTGGTACGGTTCATAAGGTCAAGGCGCAGATATTGGAGGGACCATGTGGACAGAATAGGCGACGATCGATGGGCAAAATGGGCTAAGAACGAGATACCAAACATTAGAAGACCCACTGGTCGACCTCCAAAACGATGGCACGAATGTTGGACATCAACATCATAGGAGGCTTAATATAGCAGAAAAACAAGACGTCGTCTTAAATAAAAGAGGAAGAAGAAGAAGAAGAAACCTTTATTAACATGGGCCCTGGCAAACTCCAATCTTACGCGTCTATTTTTCTGGTTAGTAAAAGGTTTATTTCTAACAGTCCGACCATGTAAATTATTTTCTCGCAATACTCGCTGAATAGTTTCAGTACTGCACCTTTTCCCAAACTATCTTTCCACCTCATCGCGCAATTTTGGCGCACTTTTTTTAGGATGATTCACTATTTCTCTTACAATCCATCTTTCCTCACGTTCGTTGAAGATTTTATTTGGAGCCACCCTTAGTGTAGTAACGTTCAATAATGTGCTGAATAGTCGATGAACATTTGTTTACCATTTTGGCAATGTTTCTTTGGCTATATCCATTTCTGTAGTGAGCAATAATTAAATTTATTTCAGTAATCGTTGTTCGTCGACCCATTCTTAAATAATTTCGTTTAACCAACCAAAAAAAAAGGTTTAGAAATGTCAAAATAAACAAGAAACAATCACAATAATAATAATATGATGCAACGCCTACTTAGCAAATTTGAAATTGTCAAGTTTTGTGCCTTTTTATTTATTTATATCATTTAAGCTGTGACATTTAAATCGAGCATAATTTAATTAATTTTTTTTTAAATTTAAGTGTGACATATTAGACAAAAAAATAAATAATGTATACGTATTAAGCAAGCTTATATTATATTATTTTTAAAATGTTTTTTTTGCAATAAAAATTGAGCTAGTAACACGGTTAGTTTATTTTAACCGCAACTGTATCATTTAAGTTGTGAGTCACTGTATGTATAAGTTTTCACTGAAGCAAATCAAAGTAGTTCTTGCAAAACAATAGAAGGTTCTGTAGGAGTTAATAAGTCAAGGGTTCAGATAATCTTAAATAAACCCAGTTTAAACCATATAAATAGGACCAGGTGCAAAATTAACATCCTGATGAGGCACAACGCCGAAGAGAGTTTTGTAATTTTGTAAGTATTTACAAAATATAAGCAGATAAAAGAATTTTGAAACAGCAGTTATATGGTCTGATGAGGCTTATTTTACCGGTATATTGAATCGACACAATTTAGGTTTTGTTCTCGGGAAAATCAGCATGTAATATTTCCACGGAAACGGTAAAGCAGGCTCGGTTCCAAGTTTCCAAGCATAAGGGTGTTCTATAGCTAAGTCTTCGCGTTTTCACAGTATACGCCAGATAATCATTTTCTGCACCATTTTGTGTTTTCTGAATAGATGTTCTAATGTATCTAGTTGCCTTTGGGATTTGGAAATGACAGGTATATTACAACTATAAAAATAATAATCAGGAATATCTTCACAAATGTTCAGAAACTCGGAACGCGATTTATAGTCGTCCAACAGACTATAACACCAATAATGGTAATAACATATTGACGATAGCACAAAATGGAAGCAAAATATTTATAGTAAATGTTCGAAATGTCGACCATACATTTCCAAACACATACATATTTTTTTTTCGAAACCACTGCTAACTCTGGACAACATTTGCTGGGTTACAATTTGAAAAGGGTCTCTTAGCCGTATTTTCATATCGTGTGGTGTTGTCGGGGGTGCATTGTAGACAATTCCTTTAAGGTATCCCCATAAAAAGAAATCTTCTGGAGTTAAATCCGGAGATTTCGGGGGTCAATTTTGAAATCCGTCTCTCGCAATCGACTTGTTTCGAAAGTTGACATTTAAAAATTGCCGAACCTCGCGATGATAATGAGGCGGAGCTCCATCCAGTTGAAGCCACATAGTTGTTCTAATATTTAAAAGGACATTTTCGAATAACACTGGAAATTGGTGTAAAAGAGAATCGCGAAACATTAAACCATTTAAAGGTCCAATTCAGTATGCACCCAGTATTCCTCCTCACATATTGACCGACCACCTATTCTGGTTTCTCCTAACTTTGTATTCATGCGGATTTGGATCAGAATAGTAATGGAAGTTGTGTCTACTCACAAAACCATTTTTATGAAAAGTACATTCATCATTAAACAACACATTATCAAAAAAGTATTTGTTCTGCCACTTTATTTAACACCCACAAGCAACATTCAGTTCGGTTGTCAAAATCATTTCCGTAAATCTCTTGACAAAGCTGGATTTTATAAGGATGAAATTTATATTTGTTAAGAATCCTTCAAACACTTGCTTGGCTAATATTAGTATTTCCGGATATATGATTCTGACTAATATTGGGATTTTCGATCACTGAACCAAGTACAGTAAAAACATTTTCTTCATCCTCAGTGACAGGTTTTCTTATAACAGGATTTTTATAACTGACACTTCCACTTTCTCGAAACTGGTTTAATAGTCTCACAGAAACAGCTGGTTTAAGATGGTTTCTTTCAGGAAACCTTTGAACTAGACCACAAACATAACAGAAGTGATCTGGATTATTTACATACTTTCGAGACATCCTACATTCTCAATTATTCGATTTGACTCACTAACTTCGACTGACTAACGCCTTCGCTTTGTAGCTGTTTAAATCCCCAAATAAGGCTTCTACATTTTTAGATAATATTCGAGAATTTTCTATTCAATTCCATAATACTTGCAATAGTGGCTTTTGTCATTTGTTAGTTTACAGGGCCTGTTCAGTACAAAGTAGATATAAAAGTCGATTTACAAAAGTTTAAATGGCTAACTCCCTTATTTTAAGCCCTGAGGGGTTGAGACTTCATATATGGGGGATCATCTTTGGAAATCCCCCATGCGGTATTGCCAAGTTATACAAAATTTCCTCAAATTAGGTAAAACTTATATTTGGCAACGTCGCGCCCCTCTATTACTATAACAATACAAATATACCACGTACATTCTTGCGATTATATTGTTAATATATAGGGTGACATCACATCACATGAAACTTGAACTAATATTAACAAGATAATTTTAAGTTCGGTTTTAGCACACCAAAAATGGTAAGATTTAGTCGATTTTATTTTAGATATATTTTGACTGTTATCCAGCGTCATTGGCATTCTCTGTTTATAACAAATTACCTGATCATGTTTCATAATCAGGGGGTCAAAATATATAAAAAAAAAAAACGTTGCTGGCTAAGAAAATCTACTGGGCTCCTAGACTATATTTACTTTTAACACATCTCGACTTACCTTAACGAGAAATTACTACTTTCTCGTCTCATTCTCGGACTTAAATTTCTTGTTTCTCGCATAACCACTAGATAGACGTACGCCAATTTTTAAATTCAGTATTTTTTAAACGACAAAGTTCTTTTGTGTTAGAAAAAAAACGAGTTAAAGTATAATTTATTTTCTTTTTAATAAATTTTTATATTTTCTCTTAAGGCGCGACAGGATGATAAAAAATGTATTTCATACTTGCGAACAAGCAATACATTTTCAATCTATATATTTTATCTTCACAATGTAACACCTCGTAAAAATAATATTTTAGCGATCATAATGGCTGTATTTATGGGTGGAATATATATCATTTGCGGCCATGGCGATTTTCTGGTATGAAAGATATCTTAATTAGGTTTAGCACGCACGGCGGCAATAACTCTCCAAGATGAGGTGTGGAATAATTATTATTGCATACGAGCTAAAAATTTTTTCGTAACCGGTACCTATAGAGAAAATATTTTAAAGTCGCCGGAAACAACAATTTATTGGAGATATACAGAGTGGCAATAAAAAAGAAAAATATTATGAATTAATTGGTCGCGGCATGGTCTGTTTTACTTTTATTTTTATATTGACGTGTAAGAAAATTTAAGTTCTATTTTTAAGTATTATTACGCAAGATAAAGTATCATTTCCTTCACACTAATTATGCAGTCTGATCTGATTTAGAATTCAATCTACAAAAACCTAAAAATTGATAAAAATAAAATAAACGTATAAAGACGGTTGAGATTCCATGAAATAAATTGCACGTTGTCGGTGGTAACGGCGCATAGACACCGACGCAGACGGCGGCGCAGACATAAAACTTTGGCGGACCTCGCTAACCGCTGATTGGTTTCCTTTTAAAAGACCCGACGGAGTTTCATTAGCAGAATCTGATTGTTTTTTAAAGAGCACAGATCTCTCAAATTTCTTACACATGCGCACACGAGTATCTAAGTTTTTTGAAGCATTTACTCAGGCGAAATGTGAGATTCTCTGCCGTTGCTGATTAGTCTGGCACTTGCACCACGTCATATAAAGACACGGATAATCTTCAACAGGTGGGTCATTAGTCTTGCAAGAGATTATTGTCAGTTTCCCTTCCAGAAAAAAGTAAACGGTTCAACACGTGAATAGGGAGTTTTAAATTCCTAGAGGTTTTCCTGGAGCGCCCCTTTCGGCATCAAGAGGATCACTAAGCTGTTTACGCTAGTGCAATGAGGGAGGCCGCTCTGCTTACGATGGCTTAAGAAAAACTAGAGGTTCTTGGTTGTCCTGATAAGGCAATCAAGAATTCGATTCAAGAAAGAAAATAAGAAGAGTGCGGTACTAGAAAGGCCAGGAAATCTCATCTGTTAGCTGGAAATTTGCTAGAGGCGAACTCTAGTAGCTGATAACGGTTCAGTGCTAGGGGAGGAACCTTAAAATAAAGTCCTCAGTTAAATAAAAACCGGGAAACGCAAATTTTAGTAAATTTCCAGCGACGTAGGAAAAAATAAGCTTTCCTAGCTGATTTTTTTTTTTAAATTCTTGCAGAAACTGTTTTTAAATAAATAATATTCAGAGTTTTCACGCGTCTGCTTCTATGAATAAAATAATTTGCGGAAATTAAATTGCGTAAAGGGAACCTGATAGCGACATACCCGATTTAGATATCCCGATTGCGATAAATAATTTTCTAGTTTGTTATACATGTAATTCTCTTTTCAGGCAGAGATTATGAAAAATATATAAACAAACAGTTTATTTCCTGCAAATATTGCTCAGATCCTCTCTCCATACGCGTTTCTATCACCTCATGATCTCGTCAGTGAGGCTGTATCGGACCGAGAGTAACATTAGTAGGAAATCACTGATATATGAAATATAAGTTTCAAGGTATGCTGGCAGGATATTGGACCTGCCATCTACCGACCTCGATGTCAGACTGAAAAATATCGCCAGTCGAACGACATCTATGAATCATACTACTCCGATGATATGTTTCAGTCTGACATCGAGGTCGGTAGATGGCAGGTGCAATACCCTGCCGACATACCTTAAAACTTATATTTCTTATATCAATTATTTCCTGTTAATGTTGCTCTCGGTCTGATACATCTCCACTCACGTGATCATAAGGTGATCGAAACGCGTATGGAGACAGGACCAGAGCGATATTTGCAGGAAATAAACTGTTTGTATATATATTTTTCATATTCCCTGCCTGAAAGGAGAATTACATATATAACAAAATATTTAAATACGGCAGAAAGATTTCTTTATTTCTTACTAAAATTTTAATTTTATAAAAAATAATTTTCTGTCTAGAGAAAATTTGTGACAATCTGATAGTGACATCGCTAACGGATCTAAGAACACTTAACGTGCCTTAGTTTACGCTTAACACAAAGAAAAAAAATTTCGGAATAATTAAATTTCGGAAATTTTCTTAAGAGTCCCAACACTACATTTTAATTTCGACACAAAACTTAAGAGTCCCAATCCAAAAAAACTTTTTCTGTAAAAAATTCCATAAGAGCTCACGGATAATAAAAACAAATTAAAGTAAATATTGGTCTAGTTCTTATCTAACCCAAATTTCATATACTTAATTTTTTCTTATATATTAATTATTTAAAGCCCATCCGTCCGTGATTTTGAGTATTTTTATACAAAAACATGCCAATTTAAGAGGAAAAATAATTTATTTAAACATGTCCAATCCCTTCTCTTACAGTTCGTTCCGGTCTGATGATGCGGGTGGCATTTCAGGCTGCCCGGGTGGTATTGGTGGGACCTCCGCGACCCTTCGTGGGGTCGCGCCAGACTAAACAGGATTCTACACTCATAATGATAATGAAATTAATCAGAATACTCTGTTAAATCCCAATATCCTAATTTCTCCAATGGAACAATTTTTAAATGACATCCAAGCTTCACTTCAAGGTGGGGATCACGTAATGCAGGGACAAACTCATACCATAAATGACCAAATTCCTGATACACAAGTCATTCATAGTTCGTATACGTCGTTCGCATCCAATCGAAACGTACCTCGAGGCGTTCCCGCGGAAAATCCGATCTTCATGAATAATTTTCCCGAAACGATGGACGTGCATATACGACGGATCCTACAAATTTTCAAAAAAGTGGGTATTTTTAAAATATCCGTTTTTTATTTAGATAAGGAGTAACATTTTGTAGTTCCACTAACATTTCTACTTTTGCTTTTGGGCAGACAGTGTTGGTTTTGGTTTCTTATAAAATATAAAATAGAGACGTAAAAAATTATTTAATAAGAAACTATGGCAATAAAATGGAATAATTTATTCCACCAAATCAAAGTAAAAATACACTATTTTATAGTTCATCATTACCCATTGACCAATTAGTAGATAAAATACAACTTGAAAATGTTTTCCAAGAAAGGGGCAAAATAATTAAAAAAGTTGATTTCGAGCTTCATGGTAGATTTTTTGATGAAAATACTCGGAAAAATTCTTGGAAAAACTTGAAAATTCCGAAAAAGATATTCATTTTTCTCAGTAGTTTGTATGGTTTTAGAGAAGGTCAATTCAATGAAACAAACCTTGTCTATAGCAAAAGGTTTAGAATGTTGGAAAATAAAAAATTGAAAATCAAAACTATTTTTCAAATAATATATTTTGAAAGACGGTTACGTTAAGACACCGTTGCACATTATGACTGGCTTAGCTGCACATTTTGCATGTAGATGTATTTCATATGACGAGACCTTAAGATGCAAAACAAGTTTAATTTTGTATACATTAAATACATGTCAAAATACCATTCATCTTCCGAGTCATTTTGGCAAAGAGAAAAATACTATAGTTGCCTTTTATAACTTTGACCATAATGAAGCAACACAATCTGGACTTGAGAGCACACATGATTGCGTGTCTGTAAAACACCTTACTACGAGGATGGTTCGATAAGTTCTCAGCCTGAAATAGAGAGGGCGCTAGTAGGACCAAATAATTATAATATTTTGTAAGCATTAACCTTAAGATGACGCCCTGCAAAGTTTCAGATGTTTGCGTTCAGTTGCTTGTTTGTGGCGATCGAGTGAACACATAAGGCTCGATATTTTGTGAAAGATAGATAAAATTGAAGTTTGAGCGGTTATAAAGTACTTTGTTTTAAAGGGCTTAACTCCTACAGATATTAAAAATGAGTTAGATTCTACTTTAATGGATTCTTTTCCTTCGCTTTTGACAGTGAAAAAATGGGCTGCTGGTTGTACATCAGTTCAAGATGAAGGGCGTTCGGGACGCCCAAAAACCGCTACAACTGACGAAATTGTCACAAAAATTCAGAATGTCATACGTCATGATCGTTGACTTGAAGTATGAGAGCTTGCTAGCATAGCAAACATCTCGATAGATCGTATACACTACATTTTACATGATGGTCTTGGCATGAAAAAGCTTTCTGCGCGATGGGTGCCACGTTTGTTAACAGTCGACCAAAAACGCCTTCCAATAAAGACTTCGCATGAGTGTTTAGACTTATTATACACAATCTTGCTGAGTTTCTTCGACCTTTTTTAACTGTACATGAAACATGGATTCACCATTACATGCCAGAGATAAAGCAGCAGTCTAAACAGTGGGTGGGGGCAGGTGAAAGTGCGCCCAAAAAAGCAAAAACGGTTCCGTCTGCAGGGAAAGTCATGGCAACAGTTTTTTGGGGTTCACACGGCGTGGTGCTTATAGACTATTTAGAACAAGGCAATACCATCACCGGGGAGTATTACGCTTCACTACTGGACCGTTTGCAGCATGTGATTAAGGCTAAACATCCACATTTTGCAAAAAAAGTACTCTTTCATCAGGATAATGCGCCATCACACAAATCTATTGTTATTGCTGCAAAACTCCATGACCTACGTTTCAAAGTGCTTCCACATGCGCCATATTCGCCAGATCTGGCTTCCAGCGATTACTTTCTCTTCATAAACTTGAAACAATGGCTCGCTGGATGAAAATTCCCTTCAAATAACGAAGTCAGAGCAGCGACAACCACTTATTTTACAGAGTTAGACAAATCGCATTATACTACGGGTATTAAAATGGTAGAACATCGTTGGTCTAAATGTATTGAAGTACAAGGGGATTATGTTGAAAAATAAATAAAAATATTTTCAAAAATCTTATGTTTTCTTTATCACGCCGAGAACTTATCGAACCATCCTCGTAGTTTTACAAAATGTGCTGTTATTTACACATATAAAAATGATATTCCTATTAGAATAATTACCATTTATATAATTATTTTCACTTATTAAAGGTTAAACTAAAAAAGAGATAGAAAAGTTTGTCAAGGAAACAAAGTTGTACAAGTGTTGGTTGTATCACTACGGCAATGTGACTTTTGACTTACTTAAAAAACAACTAAATATGTCTGGAGTTATCAAATATTATGAGTCATAAATGTATAATTCAATGAAAGATTATTATGGCTGTGAATAATGCGAAAAACATACTTTTGCACTAAAATCGGCTGTAACTTTATTAATACCCATTATTAAACTTGGTAAACTGAAAAAATCATATCAGCACGTCAAAATACCTCCAAAAACATCAAGTTACCCTCTAGGTTGCTCAACCCCCCCCTCCTCACCCCGTAGTGGTCGGATTAAAATAGTTTTACATTATACACTCTATACTATCAGCAGAAAAATCAACACCCTATAAAGAGAATCGTTTACTTAAATAAATTGTCTAGAGTTAAGTATAATTATAGTACAGAAAAAGATAAAAATAAAGTTTAAGTAAATGTCAAAGCATAATATGCATGATTAATAGTATAGAAACATAATGTGTTTGCAGGAAATTGCTTTAAGTATAGACTGTGCTTTCCTATGGATAAATTATGCACAACTAGTAAAAGTAAATAAAGTTAAATATACTGGTAGTAGAGAACGGTTTTTATAAAATAAATATAATACCATAATTCTTCTGAAACTCCATAAAATAACGAAGAGATGACAAAATACATAATATTGACATCGAAGAATAAAAAGAAAATTGGAAATTTAACTAATGAAGCACTTAAAAGTTTGTGGAGGGGAAATCAAAAATAAATCAACAGGAAATCATTCTCGATTACTGAACTTAAAAAGAGAGTGTAATTTAAGTCTCGAAAAATAGATATCGTAGAACTTTAAATACAATGAATAGGATATGTAGTAGAATCATGCCAGAAGGACATCAAGAAAAACATACTGACGATAAAGACCGACAGTGGGCGCCAGATAGAAAAGCATGAGAATACAAGGTTTTCGAATAATGCCTCAGGATACTTGGAGAAGTAATTCTACACAGTAAAATAAATTAGTAAATCATATAACAAAACGTCGAAAACTCAAATCTTCTTGCGATACAGCCTTTCAAAATTCAATTTTATTTTTGTTATTAAGTTGATATATGGAGCAGGAATTACCCTTAATGACATTTTGTTATAAAAATATTTCTCTACTGTGTCACCAGAGACCACTTTAGCTGACATTCAAATATTGTTTTCACATATCTGATGATATGCTATTTAAAATATAAAAGAATACTGAATACTCCTTATTCGAGTCGATAAGTCACATCATTTAATTGTAAATTGAAATTGAATTTTTATTGCCAGTAAAATCAGTTTTTTTTTTAAATGGAACCAAAAAATCATGTTACTATACTTCAGATTTAGTTTAGTCAAATATGGTAACAATATATAAAAAAAGGTGATATGACAATTAAAACAACGATAATATTCGGGAAATATTTAAAAGGAACTACTATGTTTTATACCACTAAATTTATTAAGAAAACAGTGACTGCAGTTTCAACTCACAGAGTCATTTTCAAACTGAATTACAAAGGTAGACTAAGTATTCAATACAAAAACCTGAGAAAATTTAACAATAAATAAAAACTACCTGAGAAATTACATTATTACAAAGGTGAGGTACTAAATTTTGGGACCTAATTTGGCAACAACAAATAACGGGGAAAACCCAAGATCGGTCTGGTCATTAAGCAAATCTACATTTTTATTTTTACTATGTTTATATATTTCTAAAGATCCAAGAATATTTAACTTTTGGCCCTTTGTTGAATAATGTAATATGTCAGTGTTGCTTAAATCAGGAAAAGCGTGCTGTGTTTTAAGCAATGGTTGGCAAAGCTCGAGTCTGTTTTTTGTAGTCTATCAGGAAACATAGCTAATACTCTTTCCAAACATAATATAAAAGCAGCCTTTAAATCTCAACACAATCTGTCCACTATCCTTTACAATGCTAAAGATAAAATTAATAAATTTGATAAATCAGGAGTTTATAAGTTAAAATGTTCAGAGTGTGATAGCTTGTATATTGGACAAAGTGGTAGAAGCTTTAAAACTCGCTTTTCAGAACACCACAAATCATGTAGACTACAAAAAAACAGACTCGAGATTTGCCAACCATTGCTTAGAACACAGCCACAGTTTTCCTGATTTAAGCAACACTGACATATTAGATTATTCAAAAAAGGGCCAAAAGTTAAATATTCTTGAATCTTTAGAAATATATAAACAAAGTAAAAATAAAAATATAAATTTGCTTAATGACCAGACAGAACTTAGGTTTTCCCCGTTATTTGTTGTCACCAAACAAAATTTAGTACCTCCCCTTTGTAATAAAGTAATTTCTCAGGTAGTTTTTATTTATTGTTAAATTTTCTCATGTTTCTGTATTGAATCCTTAGTCTACCTTTGTAGTTCAGTTTGACTCTGTGAGTTGAAACTGCAGTCACTGTTTTCTAAATAAATTTAGTGGTATAAAACATAGTAGTTCCTTTTAAACATTTCCCGAAGATGAGTTACTACCACATAATAACGGCTACCAGCATCAACTTTTTACAACGATAATAGTTAAATAATTAATGTGTAACACAAAATAATATTTTACAAAAAAAAAAATAATATTTAGACTAAAAAAAAAATTATATTATTATTCATTTATATACGTTTCTTGATGCATTTCAAAAAATGTTGCCGAAATCCAAAAAAAAAAATTCCGGCTGTATTTTGTATAATTTGGAATCGATTTATTATTTTTTGACGAAGATTTTTGATATCGTTTATGAGTGTTTAATAAAAAAGAGTCTTCCAATGCCCCAGAAAAAAAATCAATTGGATTGACATCGGGCGAACGCAGCGCGCAAAGAATTGATCTACTTCGTTCTTTCAAAGATTATTATCGAGCAATAGCTATTATAATCTTTGGGTATATCCATCTACCATGAAATATTTCGTTGAGGCATTTCTGCACTTCCAGAATAACATGAGCACTATTTTGAAGTAGCCAAATAATTAGTCTTATTTCAACGGGAATATTTTCCAACAATTGGGGAAGATCATTCCGCAAGAATTTAAATAAGCATCCCCATTTAAAGATCAAAAAATGAGTGCCTTCAAGTTGGTCTCCTATCATTGCCTCCATACGTTCAGAGAGAATCAGCGCTGATATTGCCGTTCCATAATAGCGTGAGGGTTTTCATAAGAGTACTGATGGCTGTAATGAAAACTGGCAATACCATCATGTGTAAATTTTGCTTCATCTCTGAATAATATGACTTTAATGAACTGATGATTTTCTTTAGTGATATATCTGTTTAAGAATTTTGAACGATCACAGCGTCAAATGCATACTTATAATACTCGATAAATCAGTTTTCGTACCAGGATTAGATAATAATTTTTCCTGTTCATTTTTCTTTGTATTTCCTGCGTGTTTTTTTTATTTTTTCCTTTTTCTCCTTCCTTCTCCGTTATTTGATTTCTCTTTGCCTCCATGGGTGGATTCTCCAACTGCGTTTAAGGTTCGCTGTTTTATTTCTACTTGATTATTTCCTATAAGCCAGAAGGGATACAAGCAAACACAAGTTCCTTATGATTTTTAGATGTCGTTTATCATACGACTTTCTTTTACGATACAAAATCACCTCTGCAAGTATTCTGATGCCTTATCCGAATACCCAATATGTAAAAGAAGCCTAAGTCCAGAAATCGATAAAAAATAATTGAGAAGAAAATTTGTATAAAAGAAATTGAAACGACTTCCAAAAGTGCGCTAAATAGTAAAACATAATTCTAAATTTCTATATTAAATTGAAATTTTTGAAGTCGGCGCCAAATTAATACCTGAAAAAATGTGATTCGCATAAACAGATTAAAAATACTATATTTGTAATTGCTTTCTTACTATAATTTGTATATATTAGCAATCATTAATTTCATTTAGAAATAATTTGTCGCGGACTTCAAAAATTTCAATTTCAAATAAAAATTTACAATTATTTTTCACTTTTTAGCGCCCTCTTAGAAGTCGGATCAATTTTTTTTATAAAACTTTTATTCTTCGATTTTTAGTTATGAATTCATTATGATATCCATAAATTATTTTAACTAAGTACTAATCGAGATTAGTGTACCTCACAATGACTCCAAGGTGGCATAAAAGTATTCATTTTACCCAAAGTTGTAAATCACCCTAAAATGAACCACTAACAATTCTTTGATTCTTAAAATTGTCCATACACCAGTGAAACTGTATCAAACAAATATTTAGTCTGTCACAGCAAATCGACTATCTTAAATTTCAAGTTAATTTTTGGATTGGTAATATAGGCCCCAAAGCATTTCAATATCGATATCTAAAGAACTTGAGACGTAAATTTCTTAGTTCGATATATTTTATACTGTATATTGAGTTGGTATACGCCCCAAGAACCCCGCAATATCAATTTTAGACAAAATCTGAAAATGTAAAATTTTCAGTCCCTCATTTTCTATATTATTAACCTTATAGTTGTAAAAAAATTAGCTCCATATTCGTAATACACGACCCCTAAAACCCCTTAATACCAAATCTGAAAAAATACGAATAAGGTAAAATTTACAACCCCCCATATTGTATCCGTCCTATTGAATTTCAAAAAAAAAATTTTAACGTCTGAATCTAATCTAAATCTAAACCCTTCAGAGCCCCCTAGTACCAGTTTTGGATGAAATCCGGAAACATAAAATTTCTAGACCGTCATATTGCATCTGACATATTAAATTTTCTTAAACTAATTTTATATTCGTTATTTACATTCTCAAAAACGATTCAGTCCCATCTTTGAATGAAATCAAGGAACGTAAAATTTTTAATCTGCTCTATTGGATTCCCCACGTTGAACCCAGAAAAAATACTTTCAAATTCATAATTTACACTCTCAAGAATCCCCTTATATTAGTTATGGAAAAAATTGAAAAATGTAAAATTTTTAGGGCGCAATATTAAATCCGCCAGATTGAGTTTTTGCCAAAAATAATTTTAGATTCGTCATACGCGACCCCGAAAACTCCCCCGTACCAATTTTGGCGAAAATCGGACAAAATTGATTTTTTTGTCCTCTATATGGATCCGCCATATTGAATTTTGTTTAAATATTTTGGATCCGTTATATACAACCCCGCAAACTACCCTACACAAATTTTGGAGAAAATAGGACCAAATTGAATTTTTTTGTCCATCATATTGGATCCATCATATTGAATTTTTAAAAATAATTTCAGATTCGTTGTGTTCAACCCCGAAAATCCCCCCATACTAATTTTGGAAAAAATCTGACAAAATTAACTTTTTTGGTCGCCATATTGTCAGCACTATCTTGGATTTTACTACACCAATTTCATCCAAAAAAATATGGTACCATCGCAGCAACTTCTTGAATATAAGGTAAAAAATTTCATTCAAATCGGTGCCGCCGTTCCGGAGTAATCGGTGTACGGACATAAAAAACAATACATATTCGACGAATTGAGAAACTCCTACTTTTGAAGTCTGTTAAAAAAGAAGAAAAGAAACAAGATTCTCTACGTCATGGTGATTTTGGTGCCAAAGTACTGACTATATTGTAACGTGACCAAAATTTAAGTTAAATTCAGAAATATCACAAAAACTTTACATTACCACAATAGATGGCGATAGCTAACCTCATATAGGTTAAATATTTTTCTTATTTAACCAATTCTCGATATGCGTTATTATTCATATTTATTCATAAACAGTTTTAATATCATAATTTGCAACAGTGAACCTATTACTGATATTTTACATTGTTTAAGAGTCATATACTTTCAAGGCAACGACTAAAATAACTGTAACAAGGATTTTAATACTGTGCTCACGGATTTTAAATGTCAGTCAACTGAAGTAAGCTATAGATTAGAATTATGACTGTTTAATAGAAATATAAATTAAATTTATTGCATTTACCCAGCCTAAGGGTGTTTGAAGTGTGATTTATGCGTTATGTACATTTAGGATTGGTAAAATTTAATAGACTGTTTTGCTGCACCGAGGAAAATTTCTTGACAAACTTGGTTTAAAAGCTCATTTACAATAAATGTTCTTTTAAAGACCGTAAAATTATGTAATTGTTCATGTTTTTTTCCACAAAACAGATGTCGAACTATTAATGTTTAAGTCGGTGTCGTATTGGTAAATATCGTGCTACAACCGAGCCATGGGAGAAGAGCATCGTGCCTTTAAGAATATTTTCAAAGATTCAAAATTTAATATTATTTTTCTTTTTTAGGTTTCGGTCATCATCTCCCTTTATATAAAATTAACACATGTTTTTGTTCTTATGTTTCGATTTATTTTATTATTTTAACCATCTTCAGAGAATCAAACTATAAATAGGAACTGGAGTTTGTATTTTGTTACTATATAAAATGAAAAATTATTTTCTCACCTAATGTTAACTAGTGGAAGTTACATTTAACTTTTTTAACCGACTTCTAAAAGAAGGTTCTCAATTCGTCGGCTATGTATTTTTTTATATATGTACACCGATTACTCTGGAACGGCGGCACCGATTTGAATCTAATTTTTTACGTTATGTTCAGGAGGTGCTGCGGTGGTCCCATATTTTTTTGGATACAACTGGTGCAGTAAAATCCAAGATGACGATAACAATATAGCGGCCAAAAAAATTTATTTTGTCCGATTTTCTCCAAAGTTAGTACGTGGGAATTTTCGAGGTCGTACACAACAAATCTGATATTATTTTAAAAAACTTTAATATGGCGAATCCAGTATGGCGGACAAAAGAATTTAATTTTGGCCAATATTTTCCAAAATTGGTGTGACGGAGGTTTCGAAGTCGCGTATAACGAATCCAAAATATTTTTTAAAAATTCAATATGGCAGATCCAATATGGCGGACAAAAAATCTATTTTGTCCGATTTTCTCGAAAACTGGTACGGGGGAGTTCTCGGTGTCGCAAATAACGAATCTAAAATGATTTAAAAAAAATTAAATATGGCGGATCCAATATGGCGGATGAAAAAGTCAATTTTGTAAGATTTTCCCTAAAATTAATAAGGGGGAGTTTTTGGGGTTGTACATGACGAATCTGAAATTATTTTAAAAAAATCAAAATGACGTATCCAATATGACGGATAAAAAATTAATTTTGTTCGATTTTTTTCAAAATTGATATGGGGGAGTTAATGGGATCGCACATTACGAATCTAAAATTATTTAAAAAAAATATGGAGGATCCAAAATGGTGGATAAAGGACTCTGCATCTCTCTATTTTGTCTAAACGCAGTATTGAAGAATTTTTGTTAGTGTAAATTACGAATTTAAAATATTTTTTGAAAAACTGAATCTGGCGGATTCAATATGGCGTCTTGAATATTTTACACTTTCTGATTCTCTCCAAAATTAATATAGGGGGTTCTTTGGGGTATAAATTACGAGTTATTGCGGACTAAAAATTTTACATTTTTCGATTCTGTTCAAAGGTGGGACTAAATCGTTTTTAAGGATGTAAATAGCGAATATAAAATTATTTTAAGAAAATCTATGTCAGATTCAATTGACGATCTAGAAATTTTTAATTTTAAATTTCCGGATATCATCGAAAGTTGGTACCAAGGGGCTTTGAAGATTTAGATTAGATTAAGACGTTAAAATTATTTTTTTGAATTTCAATATGGAGGATCCAATATGGAGGGTTTTGGGGCCTATATTACCAATCTAAAATTAATTTGAAATTTAAGATAGTGAATTTACTATGACAAACTAAATATTTGTACAATTTTACTGGTATTTGGAGAACTCTGAGAATCAAAGAATTTTTAGTGGTTCATTTTAGGGTAATTTACAACTTTGGATAAAATGGATACTTTTTTGTGACCTTGGAGTCATTGTGAGGTACACTAATCTCGATTAGTACTTAGTTCAAATAATTTATGGATATCATAATGAATTCACCACTAAAAATCGAAGAATAAAGGTTTTATAAAAAAAAATTGATCCGACTTCTAAGAGTGCGCTAAAAAGTGAAAAATAATTGTAAATTTTTATACGAAATTGAAATTTTTGAAGTCGGCGTCAAATTAGTTCTAAATGAAATAAATAACTACTAATATATACAAATTATGATGAGAAAGTAATTACAAGTAAAGTATATTTATTCTGTTTATGCGAATCACATTTTCTCAGGTAATAGTTTGGCGCCAATTTCAAAAATTTCAATTTCATAAAAAAATTTGCAGTCATTTTTCACTTTTTAGCGCACTTTTAGAAATCGGTTACATTTTTTTTTGTAAAAATTTTATTTTATATAAAAAACACACGTATTAATTTTCCATTTTTTTTTGTATGTGTTTTTTGTGACAGTAAACTAGTAAAGAGGTAGTAAGTTTCTGGGCCATCAGCAATTTTATTGCAGTATTTAGTTGTTATAAACATTACTCAGGTCATTTGTGCCCGTCCTGAAATTTATTGGACCTACATCTGACCCAAAAGCATTAAAGGCCTATTAGCAAACTCATCAGTCGAGATGAGCAGTAACACCATATTAAAATCTTGCAGTTTCGGAAGAGCCTGTACCAGTCAGATGAGGATCTGATTTATAACAAGGTTACCCGGGAGACCTCGTCTGTTTTACCGAAGGGTCCAAAACTAACTATGGAACTGGAAATGAAATAGAGGGTTTCACCTCCAGACTCAAGTAAAGTAGGGGACAGTACATCACTGTATTCGAAACAATGCTAAAAGAGCTTTATACAGGGTTGTTAACATAGTAATCACCATTTTGATGAAAATTTTTCGCAACTCAATTTTTATAGTTAATGATAAAAATTATTTTCTAAATGAAAAAAATATTTATTATATTGCATGATTTAATAGTTTTAATAATATTTTTTAAATAATAATGTTGTTTTTAATAACTGATTAATACATAAAAGAATTCAAAACATGTATTTACAATCAAAATTTGTTTTTTAGTTTTTAACAATTTTAATTTTTCAAAATTTTTTTTATTAGAAATAATCAAATTTGCAATTTTTGCATCTGCCACGGGCAGTAAGTTTGGCATCTGTCTCGGGCAGTAAAAAACCTGCGCTACGTAACTGGTTACTAACTATTCTCGTGTTTTAATGAAAAGACGTAAAATTGGCCATCTCAATAACATTAAAGTTTAAAGTAAATATCCTTAATTGTCATAACATTAATCATTTTACAGGTGTTTCATCTTAATACTTTAAAGAAACCGTTCTTCCTAGACAAAGTGTTTAAAATTCATTAAAATTTATTTTCTCGTGGTTCATTACAGCCCTAATGATTCCAAGAAAATAATCGTCTTTTACCGTAGTTAAAAAAAACGCAATTTATACACCCAAATATCATAAAGATATCTAATCTTTTGTAAGATTTTTGATTCAATAAATAAAAACATTTATTCGTACGCTGTGAAGAAATGTAAACATTTTTTGTGAAGGCTAGAACAAAGCGTTAAATAATAAAAGCCTCTAATGTCTCAGATTTAACACGGGAAGTAATAATTTCACAAAAGAAAAACTTTCTTTTGTATACAGCGCCATAATTTGCATCGCTTCTATTCATTATATTTGCACAATTTATAGATGCTAATTTATGGCATTTTGCACGGCAATAAAGAGTAATCTATTAATAAATCTAGCGACTTGTTTAAATTATTATTTCTTTAGAGCATATTATTGTGTTAATCTATTTTTAACACAGTAGCTCCCAACCTATTTTTAATCCCTATCTTTTTTCGATCATTTATAAACATTCGCGACCCCCTTTTCCATTTGCCATATTTGATTAATGAAACAAAAAAAATGTTTAAAAAATGTAGCATATATTTGACATTTTCTGAAACGAACAATCCATAATTTCAAAATACATACTTTCAGGAAATTCTTCAACGATATTTTTTGGTATTCAACATTACGTAAATTACGTTTCTCCTGTACTAACACCCTCAGTGCAGTGAGTTCTCGAGCACACACAAATAACCAAGTATTCGGTCTGTTTGTTCTGTTTTGCAAAGTTTTTGTTGAAGTTAAGTAAAAATATATTATTGCATAAATTAGAAAACTCAAATCATGGTAAAACAAAAAAAGAAACCCAGTGGTGCGTTTGAGCGAAAACAACGCCAAAAAAGAGCAGAGAGTAAACGAAAGTGGCCCAAAATTGACACATTTTTAGTCAACTTTTTACAAGTCCTTCCGGCCAAAATATTTATGTTGATAGTGAATCTGATCACTGCACATCATTTATTTATTTATCTCAAACAGTAAGTACATCGCAGAATAAATCCAAATAGTACATTCCTTATAGTATTTTACACAAATAAAATAAAATAACTTATCTAATGCTTAGCGGTGATACAAACCCTTAACAAAGAATACACACTCAGAAATAAAAAGAAGCAATTATGTAGAAATATGCTCTAAATACCAGATGAAACGAACTGTCGAAGCTGCAACATACAAATAGTCAAGTATTATATAAGAGTGATTTTAGTTTTTTTTTTTGAACGTCGGCAGGGAGCATTCAAGATCGAAATTAAGGGGAATATATGTGTTGAAATGTTGCTTAATACGATTCATTATATTATTTCTACCAACATCACTGAAGCTTCTCTTAACCGAGAACATTTGGAATAGGTGAGTGTCGCGTGAAGGAACTCGGAAGTTAATCAGTTCAAGAAGACCAGAACAGTCAATGCTATTCCTAATTATATTAAATCCAAAAAGAATGGTTAAATAAGTACTACGCAATTCCAGGCTTTGCATACCGATTAGCTGCAATCTATGAGAATGAGAAAGAAGATTTCTGTCAACGCCGAGCTTATAGAGCATAAAATTCACAAATTTTAACTGTATGCGTTCAATCTGCTTAATATGCGTTATGTAACAAGGGCTCCAACAACGCAGCAACATTCTAGGTGGCTACGCACAAGTGAATAATATAAAGATTTTAAAACTTCGATACTTGAAAAATCCCTGCAGCTTCTCATTATAAATCCTGCCATTTTATAGGACTTTGCTAAAATATAATTATTGTGGTCATTAAATCGTAATTCGGTGTCAAAAATAATGCCTAAGTCATCGATTAAGGAAACTCCTGTCAGGGGGGCATTAAAGATAATATAAGGATATAAAATTAGAGATTTCTTCTTAAAAAATTAGATTGTCTTATATTTTGAGTTATTGAGCTGCATCTGGTTTGCCTCACACTATTCTATTAATTTGTTAATTTCAAATTGTAGGAGCAGGCAATCATCAGTATTGTTTACTCTCTTATCTCTATCATTATCACTCTCAAGATTTACAAGCCAAACGGCTTCGCACTCCTTCCAGGGATTATTCACTCATACCAGGTATACAAAGATACCAAAAGTATGAAGCTCTGTGAGGACCCTTTCCATGTTATCGGGTCCTAGATAACGTTGTCTGCTGTATTTCCTACGAACTTTCGGACGGTTCTCGCGGTTGCAAGGAGAACTGCTTTCTGCATAGGTTTATACAGATGCTCACTAAGGCCCAGTCCTTTGATGTTCTGCAGGAGGTTCTTGGATATCACTTCAGTGTTTGACAGTATTATGGGAATTGTGTAGACGCTGTTCATTGCCCACTGTCTGTGGATTTGCACCTCCAGATCTCTGTATTTGGCGATCTTCTCATTGTATTTTGGTCTTAGGTTGTTATTAGGTATAGCAATGTCAATCAGTGTAGTTCGCCTGGTAATTTTATCTGTTAGTATAATGTCTGACCTGTTATGAGCAACTGTTTGATCTGTTAGGACCGTTCGATCCCAGTATAACTTGAACTCGTTTTTTTCAAGAATAGGCTCTGGATTATATTTGTAGTAAGGCACTTTTCCTACCTGCAATAGTTTTAACTTATCTGCTAACTCTTGGTGGAGTATCTTAGCGGCCGAATCGTGTCTTTCCTTATACTCGGTTGCGGCAAACGCTTGACACCCTCCAGTTATGTGCTGGATCGTCTTTGATGTTCGATCACTGCTCACTCTTATCGTTATCATCATTATTATTCTCATCATTATCATCACTCTCATCTTTGACATAATTATCACCATCATCAACATCATCATTATTATCATAATCAAAATTATTTTCTCCCCTATTTCTTTCATTGTTTTTGAAAGTAATATTACAACAATTATCGATTGGATAATAGCTTACAATATAATCATCAAATGTAGTATATTCTGCATCTTGAAAAATAAGAATGCTATCAACAAATGTTGCTATTTGGTTCATGCCCTGTCCCGAGAAATATTAATGGTACATTAAAAATCAATCTAATTTTTAATAGTCCTAATTAATAGTATACTATTGACCATGGTAACAATTTTTTCGCAATTTGAAAAGCACATAAGTACGGTAAAATTATAATTATGCATAAAATGTATAAAAGTGCAACAATTTGTTTATTGCTATGTTTAACAATAATTTGATTACAAAAGCATATCATCGATTATTCGAATTTGAGGCGTCTGAGTAAATTTTTTTTCCCGTGTGCCGCAGGCTGAAAGAACGCCCCCCCCCCCCTCCACTGCTCACTTTCTGACTCTCGGAGTAGGTGCAATTTACTATTGCTACATCAACAATTTTGAAATAATTGAGTTGAAAACTGCTGCATATAATAGTTTAATCATCTCCCTATGAGTTCCTACTTAAATAATCCCTTAATGTTAATAAACAACTCCGTAGCGATTTTTTGAAAAAATGAACTCTATCTCAGCTTCTAGTGGTTCTAAACAATTTCTTTTTTCCAAAATATGCGTCAAAATCTCAGCTATCGCGTCCACTTACCGGCATTTCGATATCAACAACTGTCTAAGAGTTATTCTATTTATTTAAAACCAAAAAACGAACCCCAATTTTGTTTATCTATTTCAACAATTTAAGATCAATAAATTCATTTCGTTGTTTTTTGTTATTGTTAGTATAAGGCTGGAACTTTTATTTGGGTACTCGCAGGCCGCTGTACGACCTCTAGATCGCTACGAATAAACAATTAAAAAGAAACATAAAAAGTCATAAACAAATTCATTGTGCAAAAACTATTGAATATTTTTACTTGAAAATTTGCAAATTTGTTGTATGCAACAAGAGGTTCCTTTAGTTGCAGTATAAAGTTACTGCAAGCGATTTTAGCAGGTTTTTTGCAATAACTAACGAACAAATTATCCGATTCGGATAGGCCTTAGTTCATTTTGTAGGTATTTTCAATACGCACAACTTTCGTCTGAAACTTTTTTACTGAAAAAAAATAACTTTTCCTAAAACTCGAAAAAACTCTTTTTTCACATCTTAATAGTTAAAAAAAATTTTTCCCCAAAAACGAAAATGAGACATAAGATATTATAAAATTCCTATAATCATTCTGAAGGTTTCTACATAATCAGAAGCTAACTCTGCCGGTCTAACTGCAACTGCTCATTTTTTAAATTTACAAATTAGAAAGTAAAATTTTGATATTGTTTGAAATTTTTTCAAATTCGATGACGAAAAAGGAAAATGTCACTATTTTAAAAAAGGGTGTACCATTTAACTTAATTTAAACAACATAAAGGAACTATTAGTTTTATAAAACTAGTTTTTTAGTATTTCCTGGTAACCACTAACCCAGACAGCGGCATTTTACTGATAAAGCAGCGCTGATACACTAAAGCAAGACCAGGCGCGGTAACCTTTTTTTTCTATTTGTTCTTTTATGATACTTTTTATGACTTTATGCATGTTTTCAGTTGCGGAGATATTTTAATATGCATGTAATTACACTATTACAACGTGCTACTGGCATTCGTATTCGACTTTTTAAAAAACGCCGCCATATTGGTATCGGCAGTAGTAACTTACTTAACATTCAAGGATATTGGCTATAATTATTGTTTTGTTATTGTTTTCTTGCGTGTTTTACCCTTTGTAGTAAAAAAGTATATCCTGTAATCACGTATAATATCTAATATAGACAATAAAATTCTTTTATTTTTTTAACGTCTGATTAATATGTAAAATAACCGGTTGAATACGCCGCACAAACGAATTGGTTGAGTGAAGCCGCTAACTGCAGAATCGACAAAACGACATTTTCTTTTCAATTTTATTATATTAGAATTAGCGCTGAGTCTTAGTATTTTTTTGGAGATATTATACAGTGTAGGAAAAACGTAAATAGTTCATTGTTACTGCAACCAAACAACTCCCTAAAGTTCTTCAGCCATGAGTTTCTTCTCCTTCCTATTGATCTCCGTCCTTGGATTTTTCCTTGCATAATAATCTGTAGTATTTGATATTTTTCTCCTCTCATGACATGTCCCATATAGAGTAGCGCTTCTTCTTCTTCTTCTTCTTCTTTCTAACATGCCAGTAGGCTATTGCCTGTTCATTGCCATCACGTCTTCCCCGGAAGATGAGGTCCAGTATTCTCAACATCGTTTTGGTGGTCTTCCCTGTAATCTTTTTCATACTAGTTAATTCATTTTTGCGCTTTTAACGAATCTACCGTCCTCCATTCTCCCTATATGTTTGTTCCAGAATCTTCGCCTTTACCTTACCCATCTTCCTATGTCCTGTATCCCGCATTGTTGTCTGATATCTTCATTCCGTATTCTGTCGTGTAGAGTTTTGCCTTGTATACTTCTTAATGTTTTTATTTCGACTGTTCTCATCATTTGTAGTTCTGCCTGTATCTGGTCTTGTGTCTGCCGCGTATGTTATGATGGGTCTTAGAGCCGTTTTATATATCTTAGTTTTGCCTTCGGTATTAAGGTATTTGTTCTTCAAGACAATTTCTTTTAGGCATTCCGAAATTCTAGCCGCTTTCATTGTTTGCTCTCTTACTTCATTAAAAAGGTTTCCCATGGCTCGCAATTTCTGCTTTCAGATATTTGAAGTGATTTACCTGTTCGACAATTTTGGAGTCGATTTCGAACTTGCACCGTATTGGTTCTTTGGATGTTACTAAGCATTTGGTCTTCTCGGTGTTGATGAGAATATTTAATTCTTTCCCTTTAGTGTTAAAAGAGTGCAGTAGTCTTTGCAGATTATTTTCAGTCTGCAATAAGAACAGCATCGTCCGCATAGCACACCGTATGGAAGAATGTGTTTCCCATTTTGTATCCAGTTGCCCTGGGGAGATTTTCTATTATTTTATCCATTATTAGATTAAATATGAAGGGGCTGAGCGAATCGCCCTATCTAATTCCTATGTTTACATATATATCTTCCGTTGTTACATGTCCTATTCAGATTTTTGTACTGCACTGGATGTTAATATCGTATATTAGGTTAATTAGCCTATGGTTTAGACCTTTTATTCTCATTATTTCTAAGACATCCTTTAAGCGTACTCTATCAAAAGTCTTGATCATATCGACGAAGCACATGTACGCAGGTTTATTGAATTCTAGTGATTTTTCAGTTATTTGTTTGACAATGAATATTGCGTCAATAGTAGATCTGTTCTTTCTGAAACCTTGTTGTTCTTCTCGTATACTTATGATTTTTGTGATTTCTTCCAGTATAGTTTTTGTGAATGTTTTGAGAATGCTATCAAGCAGTGTTATTCCTCGATAGTTTTCTGGGTGCGTTTTCTGTCCTTTTTTAAAATGGTATTGTTACACTATTCTTCCATTCCTTCGGTATTTTTTGTTCTTCTATGATATACTTGAATAGGGTTAATATTTCATTCCATAGCTTTTTTCCTCCGTATTTAAGCATCTCATTAGTCATCTCGTCTGATTCAGGGCTTTTTCTATTCTTAAGGGACTTTAAGGTGTTTTCTATCTTGTCGTTTGTTAGTTCTATGCTATCGTCCTCCTCATATTCATTTTTCTTAATTGTTAAAATTACTTCTCTCTCCTTATGCATACGTCTCATTATTTCCTCTTTAGTTATTCTTTCTACCAATGAAATCCTCAGCATTCTCCGGTACACCCAGATCTCAAATGCTTCCAACCTCCTCACGTCAATCATCTTCAGTGTCTAGGCTTTCACCCCATAGTATAGTACAAATAGCACATGATATCTCATCAGTCGTATTTTTAGTTCAAGATTTAGATCTCAGCACCAAAAAAGCCTCTTCATTCTTGTAAATGTGCTTCTGGCCTGTTCAATTCTTATTCGTACTTCTTGGGAGCTGTCATTGTTTTTATTAATGGTTGTGCCCAGGTATTTGTATTCTCTTACTCTTTCAATAGCTTGATTCTTTACATATATCCTACGAATGTCCTAAGTTGTTTTTGTCATCAGCATATATTATGTTTTGTTTATGTTTAGTGTCCAGTCCATATTTCTCGCTTACTGTGACCATTTTATTAATTAGCGTTTGTAGGTCTTCATGTGTTCCAGCTAAAAGTACCGTATCATCGACTTACCTCAGATTATTTATTGTCATGCCATGCCAATGTCCTGATCACCAAGTGCCTTATTTACTATATCCTCCAAGTAGAGATTAAGGAGAATTGGTGAAACTACACACCCAAACAGTGGATGGCCTTGGCGAAGAATAGAGAGAGATGAAAACAATTGAGAGAGACCTACATCCAGGAATGGATGGACAAAGGTTGACAAAGAGAGACACACCCTTGACGAATACCTCTCTGTATTTCTATTTCTTCTGATGTTATGTCGTCTATTCGAATTGCTGCTCTTTGGCCATAGTATAGGCTTGAAGATATTCTTATGTCTCTGAGGTCTATCCTTCTCTTTACTAGAGTGTATTACATTAGTGTTATTCCTCGATGATTGTCGAGACCTTGGCGACTGTCTTTTTTAAATATGAGGAGCTTTGTCTCCCTCTCATTCCTTTAAAATCATTTTCTCTTCAATTATTTTCATAAACAACCTGTTATTAATTTTCCTTTCTATAATAGTAAACGATCATATTTATGACAAATCAAAGCAAAAAACAATAGGCACAATAACGGGGGCCCAAACACATTAAACTAAATTATTCTATAGTGTCATAAAGTAGATTATCGACACAATTCGCTATACTATGCAATGTGCAATTTCGCAATAAGGTTTTTATGCAAATCGCTATTATTAAGAAACAATAGGTATTTGGCACGCAGTAATAGTTCTATTAGAATATTTTTCCTGCTCTGATTTGCACCATATGGAAAAAACGAAAAATTATATTGTGTAAAGGTAATATATATGTTGTTTTGTATAGATGAAAAAAACCGTATGTGGTAAATTATGAAATATGTTCTCAAAGCCACAATCTTATATTGTTTCACAGTTTGTTGGTTAGTGTGTTTTTAGGATGAAGAGTTTAGTTTTACAAGAGTAATTTAAAAACTTCCTGGGTATAATGTGCTCAAGAACATATATTTTTACAGGTTTGTTTGGAGCGGCGTGTCCCAAGGGTTGGTTCGCGAACCCCCAGGGGTCTCTTTTTAAACATATTTAAACCTAAATAGTAAAATGGCTCTGGAGGCATCATTTCGAGTAAATTACGGAATTGTAAATTCTGGACAAGCACATACAGTGGCAAAAAGCTTGATTGGACCATGTTCTAAAAACATCGCAAAGTATATGCTTGGAGAAAAGGCGACAAAGAAAATTTACTTTGTTCCCTTATGAAACAACATTAATTCATTCAATTATTTTCAATCTCTTCAATTATTCATAGTTCAACAATTATAACGCTAACAATTTATTTTAAGGGTGTACATCCACTGAAGTTATAAAAAGAAATTTTCTTGTTAATTTAAAAAATCACTATGCACTTTTAAGGTCACCCAGCACTCAGGGATTTTAAGAGAAGCTTTAAAAGTGTCTCAGGCATCTGTAAAAAATTCACAGTTCAACGATTATAACATTAACAATTTATCTTAAGGGTGTACATCCACTGAAGTTAAAAAGAGAAAATTTCTTGTTAATTTAATAAATCACTATGCACTTTTAAGGCCACCCAGGACTCTGGGATTTTAAGAGAAGCTTTAAAAGTGTTTTAAGTATCTGTAAAAAATTCATAGTTCAACAATTATAACGCTAACAATTTATTTTAAGGGTGTACATCAACTGAAGTTAAAAAAAGAAATTTTCTGGTTAATTTAAAAAATCACTATGCACTTTTAAGGTCAACCAGTACTCAGGGATTTTAAAAAAAGCTTTAAAAGTGTCTCAGGCATCTGTAAAAAATTCACAGTTCAACAATTATAACGTTAACAATTTATCTTAAGAGTGTACATCCACTGAAGTTAAAAAGAGAAAATTTCTTGTTAATTTAAAAAATCACTATGCACTTTTAAGGCCACCCAGCACTCAGGGATTTTAAGAGAAGGTTTAAAAGTGTCTCAGGTATCTGTAAAAAATTTACCATTCAACAAATATAACGTAACCAATTTATCTTAAGGGTGTACATCCACTGAAGTTAAAAAAAAAATTCTTGTTAATTTAAAAAATCACTATGCACTTTTAAGGCCACCCAGCACTCAGGGATTTTAAGAGAAGCTTTAAAAGTGTCTCAGGTATCTGTAAAAAATTCACAGTTCAACAATTATAACTTTAACAACTTACCTTAAGGGTGTACATCCACTGAAGTTAAAAAAAGAAATTTTCTTGTTAATTAAAAAAATCACTATGCACTTTTAAGGCCACCCAGCACTCAAGTATTTTAAGAGAAGCTTTGAAAGGATCTTAAGTATCTGTAAAAAATTCACAGTTCAACAATTATAACGCTAACAATTTATTTTAGGGGTGTGTATCCACTGATGTTAAAAAGAGAAATTTTCTTGTTAATTTAAAAATTCACTATGCATTTTTAAGGCCACCCAGCACTCAGGGATTTTAAGAGAAGCTTTAAAACTGTCTTAGATATCTGTAAAAAATTCACAGTTCAACAACTATAACGCTAACAATTTATTTAAAGGGTGTAAATCCACGGAAGTTAAAAAAAGAAATTTTCTTGATAATTTGAAAAATCACTATGCATTTTTAGGGCCACCCAGCACTCAGGGATTTTAAGAGAAGCTTTAAAAGTGTTTTAGGGATCTGTAAAAATTCATAGTTCAACAATTATAATGCTAACAATTTATTTTAAGGATGTACTTCCACTGAAGTTAAAAAAAGAAATTTTCTTGTTAATTTAAAATATCAATATGCAATTTTAAGGCCACCCAGCACTCAGGGATTTTAAGAGAAGCTTTAAAAGTGTCTTTGGTATGTGTAAAAAATTCACAGTTCAACAATTATAACGTTAGCAATTTATCTTACGGGTGTATATTTACTGAAGTTAAAAAAAGAAATTTTCTTATTAGTTTAAAAAATCACTATGCACTTTAAAGGTCACCCAGCACTTGGTGGATTTTGAGAGAAGCTTTAAAAGTGTTTTGGGTATCTGTAAAAATTCATAGTTCAACAATTATAACGCTAACAATTTTTTTTTAACGGTGTACATCCACTGAAGTTAAAAAAAGAAATTTTCTTGTTAATTTAAAAAATCACTATGCACTTTTAAGGGCACCCTGCACTCAGGGATTTTAAGAGAAGCTTTAAAAGTGTCTTAAGTATCTGTAAAAAATTCACAGTTCAACAATTATAACGCAAACAATTTATCTTAAGGATGTACTTCAACTGATGTTAAAAAGATAAATTTTCTTGTTATTTTAAAATTCACTATGCATTTTCAAAACCACTCAGCACTCAAAGCTTTTAAGAGAAGCTTTAAAAGTGTTTTAGGTATCTGTAAAAAATTCATAGTTCAACAATTATAACGCTAATAATTTATTTTAAGGGTGTACATCCACTGAAGTTAAAAAAAGAAATTTTCTTGTTAATTTAAAAAATCACTATGCACTTTTAAGGGCACCCAGCACTCAGGGATTTTAAGAGAAGCTTTGAAGGTGCCTCAGGTATCTGTAAAAATTCACAGTTCAACAATTATAACGTTAACAATTTATCTTAAGGGTGTACATCCACTGAAGTTAAAAAAAGAAAATTTCTTGTTAATTTAAAAAATCACTATGCACTTTTAAGGCCACCCAGCACTCAGGAAATTTAAGAGAAGCTTTGAAAAAGTCTTAGGTATCTGTAAAAAATTCACAGTTCAACAATTATAACGTTAACAATTTATCTTAAGGGTGTACTTCCACTGATGTTAAAAAAATAAATTTTCTTGTTATTTTAAGATTCACTATGCATTTTTAAGGCAACCCAGCACTCAGGGATTTTAAGAGAAGCTTTAAAAGTATTTTAGGTATCTGTAAAAAATTCATAGTTCAATAATTATAACGCTAACAATTTATTTTAAGGGTGTATATCCACTGAAGTTAAAAAAGGAAATTTTCTTGTTAATTTAAAAAATCACTATGCACTTTTAAGGACACCCAGCACTCAGAGATTTTAAGAGAAGCTTTAAAAGTGTCTTAAGTATCTGTAAAAAATTCACAGTTCAACAATTCTAACACTAACAATTTATTTTAAGGGTGTATTTCCACTGACGTTAAAAAAAAGAAATTTTCTTGTTAATTTAAAAATTCACTATGCATTTTTAAGGCCAGCCAGCACTCAGGGATTTTAAGAGAAGCTTTAAAAGTGTCTTAGGTCTCTGTAATAATTCACAGTTCAACAATTATAACGTTAACAATTTATTTAAAGGGTGTAAATCCACGGAAGTTAAAAAAAGAAATTTTCTTGATAATTTAAAAAATCACTATGCATTTTTAGGGCCACCCAGCACTCAGGGATTTTAAGAGAAGCTTTAAAAGTGTTTTAGGTATCTGTAAAAAATTCATAGTTCAACAATTATAATGCTAACAATTTATTTTAAGGATGTACTTCCACTGAAGTTAAAAAAAGAAATTTTCTTTTTAATTTAAAATATCAATATGCAATTTTAAGGCCACCCAGCACTGAGGGATTTTAAGAGAAGCATTAAAAGTGTCTTAAATATCTGTAAAAAATTCACAGTTCAACAATTATAACGCTACCAATTTATTTTAAGAATGTACTTCAACTGATGTTAAAAAGAGAAATTTTCTTGTTATTTTAAAATTCACTAAGCATTTTCAAGGCCGCCCAGCACTCAGAGATTTTAAGAGAAGCTTTAAAAGTGTTTTAGGTATCTGTAAAAAATTCATAGTTCAACAATTTTAACGCAAACAATTTATTTTAAGGGTGTACATCCACTGACGTTAAAAAAAGAAATTTTCTTGTTAATTTAAAAAATCACTATGCACTTTTGAGGCCACCCAGCACTCAGAGACTTTTAAAGAAGCTTTAAAAGTGTCTTAGGTATCTGTAAAAAATTCACTGTTCAACAATTCTAACGCTAACAATTTATTTTAGGGGTGTATTTCCACTGACGTTAAAAAAAGAAATTTTCTTGTTAATTTAAAAATTCACTATGCATTTTTAAGGCCACCCAGCACTCAGGGATTTTAAGAGAAGCTTTTGTCCAAAAATTTATTTAGTTTTTGCTGGTTAGCAAAAAAGTACAAAAAATGCATTTTTCGACCTTTAATTGTTTACAAAAAGTTTATGACACAAAATCTCGTGCAGAGAACATATACGTTTTATTTCTATTGGCCTATTTTACCCGAAAATCCGGATCCCTGTCTGGATGAACGAGTGTCCCCAACTAGGTCTTTTTTTCTCTTATTTGATTGGAGTAACAAGAACACTAAAGCACAACCGGCAATGAAATAGTTGAACAGCTTGCCCAAAAAGTTTCATCGTCTCATCATATAAATAATGAAATATTATTATACTGGCAAGAACATGGGAATCATAGATTTAGCGATAAAAAAATCGCTTAATTAGGGTAACAAATAGATGAAATATTAACATTTGGAAATATACGATTTTTTTTCGTTTAGCATTTTACTTATGGAGCATAAAATGTGGGATATTCCCCGTCTGCCTGCATAATACTCGTTAAAGTACATCCATCCTAACAATAAGATAAAACCATCTAATTAACTACCATTTATCATATAATATTCACATTATAATCTGATTAGCAATTTCTAAAACCCACAATGAAAACCTGTCACGATCTCAACATCGATTTTGTCGATTTTATTTAAATAAATAAAATTTAAATAAACATGGCTGTCGGAGAAAAGTATTAACATAATCTTTAATTGTGTGTCGCATATTGGTGTCCCGTTAGATAAATCTATATTTGTTTTGTCCCACACACAATACCGGCGTTTTTTGAATTGGTATTAAGAGATTTGGAATAATTAGGAATTGAAACCTGTTGATAGTTATTATTAATTATAAAGAGGAAACAATGAGAAAAAAACGTGTTAATGACATGCAATACAAGATATTAACTATGGGGATCTCCTATTATAAAAACTCAATTAGAACGTTACCTGTTTTATAGTTTACCAAAATATTGGTGCTAATTTGTAATTTTTTGAGTTCAGTGGCCTTCGGTTTGTCCACCCCTTAAGCTAAATATCATAGCCTTGTAACTTCTTCTTTTTGTTACCTTTGCGATTAAACTCAGTAGTGACATGCTTTTAATTAACCTATATATTTAGGGTACCCCGGCATGTCGATTATTGGTTAGGAAAAAAGTTTTAATAACATAAGATATGCCCTATTCTGCCGATCCTAAAAGAAACAAGCAGTGATGAAAAAGATATCTAAGTCAGTCATGAACTCTACTGGAATCAAAGCAAAGCTCAGGCTTCATGAAAAGCTCTAAAGAAAGAATATTAAAGTAGCTAAAAGAGCCAGAAAAAGTTTCATATTCTCACCGTTCAACATTTATGTTGAGAAAATATTTCAGCTAGCACCAGAAGATCAAAAAAAAGGATCCAAAATAATTAGTATCTTAATCAATAAATATAGAGCAACTTTCTAAACTAAAATTCGGACTATACTTTTCCGCAGGCTTTTTTGGATGCGCTAAATCCAAATCCGGAACCCGAATTGCTTTAGCACGTCAGGTCTTATATAGATAATTTAACTTAAAATTGCAAAAAACAGCATTTTAGGCCATATTTGAGGTTATATTTAAACGCTAGTTGACGTTCCTTTACAAAACTCAATAGAACATCTCAAAGTACAACTCTTTTTCTTTAAAATAGTTTTCCAACGGCTCCGATATCTTCTTTTCTCGCCGAGATATCTTTTGTTAAATATACCAAATTTACTGCGAAGTAGTAGATATCTGTTAGACTTCCATTGTCTTTATTTTTGTTGAATATCACGTGTGATATTCAACAAAAATAAAGACAATGGAAGTCTAACAGATATATACTACTTCGCAAGAAACATCATTGTCTATGACCTTCAAACAAATATCACATTTACTGTTTTCATCACTACATGAAAATTAAATAGCATTCAGTAGACACACTAGCACAACGTTTCTTGTTATTGAAGGAGCATTTGATTACCTCCATCGTCTCCATGACAACGTCTGCCAGAAGACATGGCATTGAGGACACTTTATGCATGGTATACAGAACATGCTTCAAGGCAGACGAGCACAATCTAAACTGTTGGAGGAAACCGTGGAGGTGTCGATAGCCAAGGGATGCCCGCAGGGAATGGTACAATTCCTACTTCTGTGGGATTTGGTGGTCGAGGGGCTCCTGGTAAAACTCAACGACCGAGGCTACTATACCCAGGGGTATGCTGATGATATAGTGACACTCATTGTGGGGAAACATGGCAATATATTACCAGAGCTCATGCAAGAGGCTCTGAGTATAGTGGGGAAGGGGTGTACTAAGAATCACCTTAGGGTAAACCCTGGTAAAACTAAACTCATACCCTTCACTAAAGCAGAATTAAAATTACCAACTATCTTCAATATACAACTGCAAATGAGCCAGGAGGCTAAATATCTGGGGGTAATCCTGGATACAAAGCTTACTTGGAACTCACACCAGCAGGAAATTATATCTAAAGAAAAAATGTCAATCGTGGCAGCAAAAAGGCACTGAGTAAGACTTGGGGATTAAAGCCACACATTCTGCACTGGCTGTATACTGCGGTGGTAAGACCAAGTGGAACCAACCTGTTCGCCTAGAACGGATATGGCAGGCAATACTATAAGACTGAATGCTGCCGTGTAAATGCTTTTCAGCCCTAGCTTTAATTTGCCCAAAAACCAAGGCTTCTAAACATACATAATCCGAGCGCAGTGAGAGCCACGTTCTTAATACAACAGACAGATGAGAGAAGCGAGTCTTCTCACAAACGCAGGCTCCCAAACCCACATAACTTGGGCCGAGTAAGATGTATTGACGAAAATTTCATATTTTCAACAGTAGATATGTCGGCGAGAAAAAAAATATATTGGGGCCATTGAAAAACGATTCTGAAGGAAAAGAGTAGTACTTTGTGAAGGAACATCATCTAGCTTTAAAAGGTTTTTTGCCATTTTACGTTATATTATCTCGAAAATTTCACGTGGTGAGGCAATTCGGGTGCCGGATTTGGATTTAGATCGTCAAAGGCCTTCGGAAAAGCATAGTCCGATTTCAGGTTATAAATTTTGTCATCCTGTGTAATCTACGATACACAGATAATTAGGTGACTTTAGTTGGAAATATCCATGGCTTACAAACAATAATAGATGGTACTAACATAGTAGGAAATGAATATGGCCTCACTATAGACATTTGTAATAATTATAAGTACAACAGGGCATGAAGGCGCACATTTAACGATAGATCGCACAGTGACCAGAAGGTCAAAATTAAAGCCTCTCTTTTCTATCAAGAACTCTACGCTTACAAACGGAACAAGTAATAGGGAAAAGAGGAATTAACAGAAGCGGAAATATATTCGATAAAATCCTTCAAATAATCATCTATGCAGATAATATGCATTTATTAACTAGAAAAAAACAATGGTCGAAATTAAACACAAACTAATAGAGGCAGCACAGGATATAAGTTTGAGAATAAATTACGAAAAACAAAAAAAAATAAGAAAATTACAATCAACCTGAGATAGGATGAATGTGACAGTCAAGTCACAAAACTACATAAATGCGGCGGTTAATGAAAGAAAACCGAAACGCAAGAATACTGAAGAGCTGGTTTTGTTCCAAGCATCCATCCAGAAAAATAAAATTCCGATTTCATACAACAAATATTTATTGTTAGATTTTAGTAAATCATGATATAAAAAATCAGTCATTGGTTATGCGATCATCAAAGAATGTCGTCAATTGGAGTTTTTATAGTTAAACCACAAAAGTATTTGTGTTTGTAGTTAGGGGTGTTCTTCTGATTTTCTTTTGTAGACTTTCTATGTCTGTCATACCCCGTTTCACAATTCCGAAAAAGTAGTAGAGACATATTGTCTAACACATCTCATGAACTCACTCGTCCCAGATATACTCAAATATCGTGTGTGTGGGGCCCTTTCCATGTTATCGGGCCGGAGGTGTATTTCCCATAAATGGACAGTTTGAACGAACCTAAGTAGCACTGCCTTTTGCATAGCCTTATAGAGAATTATGGGGATCCTCTGGACCTTACTCATTCTCCAATCTCCGCGTATTTGTACCTCCACGACTCTGTATTTGGTGATCTTATCGTTATGTTTGTCTCTTAGATTGTTGATTGTTCTGGCCTATTATGTGCAACTGGATGATCGGTAAGCACAGTTTGATCCGAGTAGAGTTTAAACTCGTTTTCCAATATAAGTACCGAGCTGTATTCATAGCAATACACTTTCTCTACTTGCAGCAGTTTCAATTTCTCTGCTAACTTTTGATGGATGATCTTGACAGCTGTATCGTGTCTCTTCTTGTACTACGATGCAGAAAATGCTTGACATCCTTCTATTATGTGCTGAATTGTCTCTGTTTCTTCATTATTGTTGTTATTATTTTTAACTGGGAAATCTTGGGCAGTAGAGTCAGAAATATTTTAAATTTAGCTCCTTATACTCCCCATTTTTTCACTAAGGTTATAAAAAAAATTAAGATTTTATAGAATACATAAAATATTAAAAGGGTAAATGGAAAATATTGAGAAAAAATTAGGCTAAAAAATGAAACATACTATTCATACACAAATAAATGATCAGCGAAGAAAGTAAGTATTTGGAAGCAAAATTCAGTCAAAAGAAGCACTAATTTCAGCTTCTCAAAAACTGTTGACTAACTTTAGACCACTTCATAGAAATATGAAAAAAAAACCTTTTAAACCTCTTGGTTTCATATCAAGAACTGCTATTTAATCCGCACTCTTAGAGAGGGGAAAAATTTAATATTTAAATTATCCATTGAGAACATTACTGTAGTTCAAAAAGAGACTAAATCAAAAAGAGACTAAAAACAGTCCAATACAAACCGACAAACGTTGAAATTTACCATCAACTTCAAACCTCTTTATGGATTCGGAAATCTCTAAAAATACTATTATAATAAACGCATATACACAGACTGACAATATCAGACAAACAACATCCACCCAGACTGTCTTACTGACCACTAAACAAAACCAAACTCAAGCAACCCCCGAAAACTGAAATTGGTTTTTATCCACAATATTAAAATTGCATCTGAGTATTTTAACAATTCAAAGCAAATAATCCCAACATCATAAAACAGAAAAATAATTGAAGATATGTTTAACTTTTTCTTATACAAATACTTTTTTTAATTATGAATGTTTTTTATGCTCTATGATTCAATTCTGAACTTGCATTTTCACTTAGTATACTTATAACAACACATTGTATTGTAATCTCCTTTTTAGCTGTGTTCCAGCCTTTCCAGGCCGGGGAAAGAAATAACCACCTGTCAGACTATTGTTGTGGAACATAACATCTTACCACCGCTTTCCGGCAAAACTGGATTTAAATAGAGGTCCAAGTTTGTGGAAAGTACAAGGATGTCTGGGAAAGATACCGGTGGAGCCCACTGATGAGTCCACCACCGGTATCGGGACGAAACATCCGTACATTTTAGGTGATCGCAAATAGTTCGTTAGTTATATGCCCTTAACATCAGGGGCCTTACTGCGACATGGCGCCCGAGCAGGGACGACAAGATGGAAGGCCGTCGAGTCGAGGCTTTGTGCTAAAGCCGGTACCCTACTTTGGAATGACCACCTAGGATGTCCGTTCCACTTCCTTTTCAGGCCTGTGGTTTCTAACGACTTGGACTGTCTGACAGTTAAAGTCGGAAAGCAAATGCCTTAGAGGGGGCATGTTGTGGAACATAACAGCTTACCACCGCTTTCCGGCAAAACTGGACTTAAATAGAGGTCCAAGTTTGAGGAAAGTACAAGGGTGTCTGGGAAAGATACCGGTTGATCCCACTGATGAGTCCACCACCGGTATCGGGACGAAACATCCGTACATTTTAGGTGATCGCAAATGGTTCGTTAGTTATATACCCTTAACATCAGGGGCATTACTACGACACTATATAACGAATTCGCGGAAAACAGTATTGGAAAGATAAGGTAAGAATCCAGATTACAACAGTAGGAGCATAATTTTTGTCACCATTTTCTCCTCATAAAATCCCGATATGTCCTTAAAGTTTAAAAAATATACCGATATTCCACGTACACAGCCTTTAAACAACATAATTCATCAAACTTATACTTTCTAAAGAAAAATTATGAAAATTCATAAAAATTCGATAATTTTATCAAAAGATTCATAGATAAATTTTTAAAATTTTCAATTAACTTATATCTTGCATCGTAAAATTCTTGACTCGACCAATTACTCAGTTTTAAAACCAACACTAATCAAAAATTATTAAATATATAGACATATTTCGAAGAAAATCCGGTTATTAAAATCCATATTCTTGTAAATATTTAATTCCACCCAAAAAGACAAATAACCAACAAATTAACCGTTGTGTGTTAACAAGATACCATGGTAATGCGATCGTTTGTAATAAATGTCGGATTTGGTTAATAAATAATAAAAAGATGTGGTATAATGGCTGTTTTATTTACTAGTAATTTGTAATTTTTAAACGTAATTTTTCGTATAGGATAAATTATACCGTGATTTATTTTAGTATTTAACAAGATAAATATTGGTTTTATTTGTTTAAATATTTAGCATATTTTGTCAGAACTTACCTTCAATAAAGAGGATAAACACTTTAAGAATATATCAAACGTAGACATACCTGAAAAGAAAAAAAGGAATTGTATAATAAATTTAAATAAAGTTATATACAGGGTGTTTCTTTTATTGAATGTTAGGTTAAGTCAAATATTCAATAAAGCAAGTTTAAACTTTATGTGTTAAATATGCTCACACTATTGTATGAAAGGTATACAAAGGGTTGATTTTACAATACCACGAAATAACGTAAATGTCTGGGAGCTGTGATTGCGTGGGGTGCAATCTTATAATAATTTTGAGCATCTTTTTCAGTTTCAGACACTTCATTCTAAATATATTAATAGTTAACACATTTCAACAAATTTTAACTACGCCTATGTTCGTGTAATTTGTTGCTTTTTACAAAAATGGAAATTATTTCACGCCACGGAACCCAAGTGTTCGAAATATATCACAGAATGGCCGATAACAGTAACGCCATAGATTAATAAACTTTTACTGCCCTTTCTTTCTGCCCTTTTTTCTCTTTTTGCTCATTGTCAATAAATTATTGATTTGAAATACAATTGACAAGAAATTAAAAAATAAAACTCATACAGAAAATCTCTACTCAGGCTTTCACATACTTGTATGTAATTTTAATTTTTGGAAGATTTTATTGCTATATTATGCTATGACTGTGTGTGGCATAACCTCACTCTTTTGGGTTGTTATTAAAAAGGTTTATTGTTTTAATAATGGTAATGTACGCAGTGTGTTGAATGTTCTAGTTTTAATTTTAAAAGTTTTTAATTTTATACGACTTGTTCTGTGTGGAGGCTACGCTGGCGACTGGAGACTGTTCTCAAACTGGCAGGGTTAAAGTGTGCCCTTTGACGAGTGAGTGTGGTTGGTGAGTACTGAGTATTTGCTGACCATATTCTCTTGTTTCTAGGGTCTGAGCCCTGAGGATGGTCTAAATTAGACCGAAAGCGCCTGGCCGATAGTAATAATTTAAAAATATACACTGTCTATTTCTTAATATGCTTTGTGGCATTGTATTTTATTGCTTGGATATAACAGCCCAAAATGGTAAAAGTTCAAGCTTTATGCATATAATTCCAGACTTCAAACATTTTATTTAGTTTTAAATAACTTGCGACCAAATTTCCAAAATTTTCAAGTTCAATATGGCGGAAGTATTTTTTGAAAATCAAGCAATTTGCACCAAATTTGGTATACGGGGTTTTCGGAAGTTGCTTGTTATGAATCCGGAGCTAGGTTTGCCAAATTCAAGAAGACGGATTCAAGATGGACGAAATTTTTGAAAACCGATTTGTACCAAATTTTTTATATGGAGGTTTTCCGGTCGCGTCACGAATTCGAAGTCAGATTTTCAAAATTCAAAATGGTGGACCCAATATGGCGGAAACTCTTTAACCCAATCGTCTATAGCAGGTCCACAATCTTGGATTTCGAAAATCCTCGTATTCGTGATGAACGACCTCAAAAACCCCCATATACTAAATTTGGTTCAAATCGGTTGACTTTAAAAAACTCTGCCACTATATTGAATTTTTGACCGTTATATTGGATCCGCCATGTTGGATTTTGTCAATCTACTACACCAGCTTTTTAAGGGTATCCATCAGCTACAACGTGAGCCAAAAAGAATCCGGTCAGTTGCGAATTTTAATTTTTACAAGCTTTTTATGCTAGCTACTCCATTTCTCTCCAGCTTCCGGCCGCCATATTGGAACCGTCATATTGGAACCGTCATATTGGATTTCTCAAAGGCGCACTCGACATTTGAAAGTAGACACTCTTAACTTTAAAATGAGCCCTTGGTCGATTTTTTTTGGCGTAGCTCTGATCCGGTTGACGCGGATTGGCCCATATATATATATATATATATATATATATATATATATATATATATATATATATATAGCTGAATGTGATTTCAGCACTATATAACCACTGCTAATGCATCTCACACGGAGGAATCCGTGAAAGCCGTATAAACATATATAAGCCATACGACGAGAGGTCGGCGAAGCCGCGTTCAGTGTTTGCATGCTTCCTTCCGATCTGTCCTTTGCACAGCCAGGTGCATGTCGGTACCCTGATGAGTCTAGTGAGAGACGAAACATGTATCTCTGCCGTATCACTGTGGCGGGGAGGGTAAGCTTTGACTTTCTTCTCGGTATGGTGGTACAAGTAGGCCACCATCTCGATGGTGGTGGAATAGGATGAATTGTATTTTATTACAATTTCTTCTAACTGTGCAAGCTCTAACACAGAAAGGATATGATGGAGCGAAGTTTGCATTCACTGTTTCGCATTTTACTTCATATATATATATATATATATATATATATATATATATATATAACTTTAAAAGTTAAAAGTGAAAATCTAAAAAGAAAAAATAGTGATCTCAGTAAAAATAATATATATGTAAGAAAGTTAAGCTTACAAGGGAAGATCGCGACCTTGATATCACCAATGTAGATGAGAATTAAGAATTATACCAAGGTCATCTAAAGAAATCCCCAAAAGCGTTCGTGCTACCCCTTATTTGATTGTTGTGAAAAAAATTTTAAAATCAGTTTGACGCTGACAAGTGCGATACTCTATTAGAAACTGTGTCACATCAGCCGCCGTGGCGCAACTGGGTAGTGCTCTACAAGTGCTCGGAGAGCCCAGTCTCTATCTTGATCGCCAACAAGACATCCGAAATACTTATGATAAGCTACTTTGGAATTTTGTTAATTATCCTTTTCTGCGATTTAGAGGTACACTGACTACATATGAAGCAAAAATTATCTGTGGGGTTAACACAGCCACGTTTCTGTACTTTAGACGTTTTTGTACTGTCGCATACATCGGTTCAGAGATGTGATAATACGTTTACAGGCGTCAACTAACTTTATTCGACACAAAGATAACACTAATTCAAGGTTCTTACTATTGGCTTGTTCGCGCACTAGGCTTCTCTATCTAATACTGATCACTACTCGTGCTAAACCAATACTGATGATACCACTGCCAGCCAACTGTACTTCTGGTATTTTCTAGAACCGTCGGCGTACTTCACGTATAAAGGGGCCATCTATAAATAGATTGGTTTAAATGGGTACTTCCGCTATTTTAAGCCCTAGGGGGTTGAAACTTCGTTGTTGAGTTGCCATCCCTAGACAACCCCACTTTATGTTGCCAGATTATATACAATTTTCCCTATCTTATAGAAAACGTAAATTTGGCAACGTCGAGCTCCAGAAAATTGCAAGAGACACTTCTTTACATATTATAAACAAAAATTTTTTTGTTTTTAACAAATTTTTCGAGATTCCACCCTCGATATTCATAATCAGGAGTTTAAAATACTTATAAAAAACTTTGGTAGAGCTATGTCTCTTCATCGGCTAGGAAAACCCACTGGGCTCCCTATTTATTGGAAATAAGAAACTACCAACTAGGTTAAATCGATGTAATAAGAATAATAATTTGCATTTAACTCTTGTAGTTTTCAAGATATAAAAGGCATACAGTCATTTTATATGAGCCACCCTGTAAATTTAACATCATCAGAAATTGTAACACTAAATCTATTTACAGTTACGAAAAAATAAAACCAAAATCAACAAGTAAGAACTAAAAGGATTAATTCGAAAATGCCTTAAAATCCGACGTATTCGTGTCGGTTTTTTTAATACTTCTTTTATTAATAATACCGTGAAGAACCGTTTAATCCGTGGCGGTTTCGACATCTTCCTAATAATATGCAGATATCAAAATATTAGGGAGTTTTTCGGCAGCTTTTTCGTTAACGTTATTTCTTTTGTCGACAAAGATTCTCTAAGTAATCTTATATCAAAAAAGTGTTAAATAAATAAAAGTATATCTACCATTATGAAGTTTGTTATTATTGCGATTATTTGTTAGGATTAAGCGATAAATTTTGAAATACAAAAAGTTCAAAATTATCTATGCAACATCTCGAAAAATTATGCTCTTATTTTTGCTGTATTGTTTTTTATATATAACTGTAACGTACCAAAGATAAAATATCTAAGAAGTCTCTAATAACATGGGAGATACCAAAATTCTGTAATAGGATTTGATTTAAGAGTCAGCAGCCATAGACGATGGCCAGCGAATTGTAAAATATTGAGATTGAGAGCTATTTAACAAAAAGTTACTAAATAAATCCTTTTTTAAGTGGCCTAAGTAAGTTTGGAATTTTTTAAGTAAGTGTTGGAGGAAGAGATTAGCTTTTGTGTGGTATGATTAGTATTTTTATAGTATGCCATAAAGTAACAAGTAAGTTCAAGTTTATTTTTCCGTAAAAAGTATTCTATGCTCAAATGCATGGGATACTAAACAACTATATACAAATAACTATGGGAACTAGTAGATATCTGTTGCACTCAGGCGCGGATACAAGGGGAGGCGGGGGGCGGTGGGGGCGATTCCCCCCCTCAAGAGCTTTGAGTTCAGGAAAATAAACACGATTTTCCCTCTTATACTATAGTTTATTCAAGAACTAGAGAGAGTAATAAATCATTTATTACCCTTTTTTTTCTTCGCAAAATACCTGTGTTCTTTAGTCCGGTGTCTTTGGCAAAATCTGTTAGACACATATATTTTTCATAGGAATGGGTTAGAAATTTTGTAATCAAAAACACCGGTCTATAATAATGGACCATTTGGGTTGGATAATAGATATTTGGATGTGTGAAGTTTTAAAAAGGATTTTAATCCTTGTCATAGGCGTCGGAAAGAGGTTTACTTTAGCACTAAGTATTTATGGCATAGAATATTATTTCCGTAATAACTTAAAGTAAAAAGTTTTTATATTATTTTATTTCCCATAATTTTTTAATAATTCAGATACATTAGAAAATATAGATAATTTTAACATATTTAACACAAATCACAACTGTATTTTTATTATTTTTAATTTTGGCATAGAAACCGTTTTAGGCACATTCAGATTAAAACGTAGCATTTTTCTCTCAAAAAATTCAAAGTTATAATTTAAATACTTACAAAATACCTATTGTCAAAAATACAAGAAGTTAAACATATACAAAAAAATAAATTCGTCCTTATAATATTAAAATTTTTTGGGGCCATCGGTCATTTTATTATTAATTAAAAACATTTTTAGGACATTTGACGTGTCAGTTTATTTATTACTTAAACCATCTGCAGAATTACAATTAAACACTAAAAAGGGATTCAAATGTAATTAATTATTATATGTTAAAAATATCTAAATAATAAATTGTATTTACGCTGGTAAACATTACGTATCTAATTCGTAATCCAAGTCAGTGAAGCTATCTTCGCCCAAATTAATTATAATTGGTTCCTCTATCTCAAGGATCATAAGATCGAGTTTCCACATTTTCTTTTATTCTTTTATTATATAGATTTTTCCAAACTTTATTCCAAAAAATATTTCAAAAGTTCTGTTAAATTACTAATTTTCTAAGTTGAGTAATTTCTAGCAACTTTACCTTTAACTTCGCCAACGGACATTTTACGGACGATCTATAAGAACAGATTTCCTATCTGGTTTTCCCAGCAAAAATTAAGTTCTCTGAGCAATTTCCAGAGCTCATTTCTTTTAATTTCAGGTAAATCCCGATCTTCAATGATTTTAGTTAGAATTTTGTCGACGATTGGGATCTGCGCTTCGCATAATAAGATGTATGTACAACTCCTTTTATTGCAGTTTACATCTCTCCTCCCAACGAGGTTTTTCGTCTGCCTGTGATTGAATGTAACTTGGGAGTACTAACAATTTCAGTTGTTTTTTTCTCCTTTAGTATTCGGTACATAGTAGATTTTCCAACTCTGGTCATGTTGGAACACATCTCAACAGAACAACAACAACATTATTATCTAGATATTGATATTTTAAGGCATCATAAACATTCATCGTAATAAGTTTTTCGATGAGCAAAAAAATCTCCTGGTTTAACGATTTTGGAGTAAATATAGATGTGGAAGCCATATTTTTTGGGTATCTCCCCAATCTCAAATAATATATAAAAACAAGCACAAACAAGATAAATCACTAGGGACACACTGTAAGGTGTACTTTGCTCACTGACAGAAATTAAATTGAACTATCAGAAATTTTATTGTTGCAGTAAATTTATAAAAGCAAATAATATTTAAATATAATTAAATAAAATTTGATTTACGGCAGTCCTCAATTACCTGCGGCGCTGCAGCAGGTACGTTGGAGGTTTCAGTAACAGTTTTATTACTCTCTCTAGTTCTTGAATAGAGTATAGGAATGTATAAGCTTGCGATCGCCTCTCCTCTTCCCAAGAGCATTGAGTTCAGGAAAATAGAACTGATTCTGCCTTTTATGTTAGGAATGTGTATGCTGTTCGCATCTACGAGAGCTTCAAATTTAAAAAAATAGACTAGACCCTGCCTTTACACTAGAAATGGGAATGTTGCTGGTGTTCCCCCCCCCCTATCGACAACTTGCTTTCGCTTGCCATACTGTACTTTTGTGATATCCCCCCCCCCAAAGAGAGATGCTGGTTCCACCCCTGTATGGGATACCTTAGGAAAAAAAATTAAATAAAACACTAAGATTATTTTGACGCTTTCTGTACAGTCCTAAGATTTTGACTTATACTTACCGGATACCTGTATAACTAGTGCGTAGATAACACATTTTTGCCACAAATTCTTAAAACAGAATAATACCAAAAATGTTAATTTATTTAATGTACAGTTTCAAACGATCGACACATTTCATCCAATTATAAATAACCTTCTATCTAAAGCCGAGCTCCATGGTAATTTGTAACGACGTCTTTGTGGCGTTATCAACGTAAAATGGTCGTTAAGGCCATTAGTAACCCGGGCGGCTGATAGACGGGGCCTTTAAAAATTATTTCCCCGCGTTTCTATCAGAACTCCAATAAACAAAACAAGCTTTTTATCTCAAACGGTTCGAGGCGCGAGTCCGGAACACTCACCGACTGAATATATTTTAAATTAAGATGAAATATTTTCTTTCATCGTAAAAATGACTCCTCATTAACAATGTTAAAAGTTAATTATGCTGTTTTGGATATCTCGATAAGAGAACGTTAAAGCTACATAACTCAGTTTTTTTGCGTAATTAGAATAACTATACAGGTAAAAAAGTTTTGTTTTAGGAATTCGTGTTATAAAATAGTTTTTATAAACAGTAGAATTTTTGTTTCCAGCAGAAAGAAATTGCTTTCTTTCAAAAAACATTTTACGAAATACAAGGGTATAAATTGAAAATCATCGTTTTCGTGTTTAGACCGTGTCAAATTGGAATTATTTTCCGATGTTTCGCCTACAATTGCACGAGGTATCTTCAGGGATCTTTACTTCACGAGATTAGAACATTGAATGACTATCGAGGAGAAACTGCTTGGTATTTATACCCAACTGGTGCTCAGCGAACAGTGATCCAACGTTACAATCGATATATATATATATATATATATATATATATATATATATATATATATATATATACATATATATATATATATATATATATATATATATATATATATATATATATATATATATATATATATAATCTGTTAATGGATTTATATTTTCCTGATATGTGACTATTTTTGGCCAGACATAAAATATAGATTTCAACGGTCCAAATCTTTATACAGAGGGACTTAAGTAAATTCTTTCATTTGGTAGAATTTTATTTATAATAAATGTTAAAATAATTAAAAATCACAATAAACCATAGCCAATTTATAATAAAAAAAAATCAGATGTCCGAAACTTCACAGTTTTATCAGATTATTATTTATAAAAAATTTTTGTTACGGAGGCGTTTTTATTTTACTTTTTATTTATTTTGCATTGACAATGGTCGTTTATGATAATTATGAAAAATATGATATGTTAGTATATTTTTTGTACAAAGCAGTCAAAGTCCCCAAGAAGCTTCTGAAGTATATTTCAATAGGTAATGTAATTAAGGTGTTATCATTGGGATAACTTCCCATATCTGACGTTCGTTTTTCTTCATGTTAGGTATTCAGAAAGAAGGCAACCCTTTCCAGACATATTTGCTCGTTTAAAAAGAAATCTAGTTGAAAACGGATCTTTTATTCAGCCGCGTCCCAAAACATACTTCAAAGAAGACAGGGAGAGAAAATAAACAAATGTGCTATTTTATGCAGCAGGGACAACCTTTATCATTCTGTAGAACAATAGAGGAAGAAATTAGTGGAGCAAAATCTGACGCCAAAAGAATTTTGAATAATTATAAATATCATCCATATAAATTTTAAATAGTGCAACATTTACATCCCGCAGATGATGAGCACCGAGTAACATTTTGTCCATGGTATTTAGAACAAATCTGCACCAATGGCAGATTTCTCATCTGGTCTGATGAATGTTATTATTCAAGTGTGGAAATTTTTAATCGTCACAACACGAGGCTGCAGAAAATCACCATTTAATTTTCGAAAGGGCACAACAAGAGCGCTTCGGGATTGCTGTCTCGTGTTTTATTTTGAGCCGACGCGTGGCATAGCTTACAAGATATATGAAGGGTGTCTCACAGCACGAAGATACCTAGAAATCCTTGAGGAAGTTATTCCAGAATTGCTTGAAAATGTTTCATTGTCCCATTTTAATTTCATCTATCTTCAACAAGACTTTACTTCGAGTCACAACTCTGGGCTGTTAAGGCCATTTCTGGACAATAACTTTCCTCAAAGATGGAGTGGTACCAATGGGCCAGTCAGATGGCCCCCACGATCTTCCGATATTTCCGTTTTTGGATTTTTTTTTGTGGAGTTTTATGCTAAGTCAAGTGTATAAGACACTGTTTAAATTTATAGACCTTGGTAAGGAGAAAAAATCGTTTTTTGATTCTGTCAAGCTTTTAAGAATTTATTTATCTCTTCTTCAGGGCATCTCTAAAATTATTATTTAAACAATGAGAGTATTAACCTAACTTATAACTATTAAGTAACTCACCAATGTTTGGTTTGAATATGAAACAAGTAAATGTTTGAAAAACAGGGGAAAACACCCAATATTAGCACTTTTTAACTATATTTAGAGGCATATTTTGATAGAACTGTAAAAATTCGCTGAAATTCTAGAAAATTGAAAAACAGCCAAACATCCTATTTGAATATTCCACCATTTTATAGTGACACCTGTCAAGTGTCAACCGGGAAGTGTTGTGGGTGGAATAAGTAGTGGGGGAAAATACGGATCCGTAAACAGTGGCGTAGTCAAGCATGGGATTTAGTAAAAATAGAATATAAAGTTAAGAAAATTATTTGTTTGATATTTTTTACATAATATAAGAGAATTTAATGGAAAAAACTGTTCATCTGGAGATGGACTATCCAGAAGGCTGAAATATTTTTTTCTAACTTTAAAATATAACTGTAAAAAGCACTCAGACTCAAGGTGTCACTTTTTTTATTCACGGTGTTACTATCTTGGTTAATGTGCACCATTTCAAGGAAGAGCGTCTTGTGATAAGCAGGAAGTCTTTCCAGAATCTCACTGCTATCCCAGTTAATATTATGATCTTGATGACAAACGTGTTCAGCCAGAGCACAAGAGGGCAAACCTCTATTAATATCAGTACGATGGGAAGAAGTGTGGCTTCTGGAAGTCTGGCCTATATAAACTAATTGACAGTTGGAACAGGGAACCTTATAAACTATGCAGGACTTCTCATTCAGCTGTAACAGCATTTTGGTTTTAGAATAAAAATAGAGTAAGTAATTGTTTTCTAGCCATTTTAATATCTATATTTTTAGAAATATTCAACAAATTGTCAGTCAGATTTTCTAAATGCGGTAGTGTGTGGAAAAAATGAATTTGTACTGTTACATTTAAAAGAGTGTTAACTGGGCTTAAAGACTGAGTATGTAACAGAGACGGTTGAGAAGATATTTTAAAGATGTTTTCAGGAATATTGTATTTAGTATCATAAAGAAATTTTTTAATAATGTTGTCAGGGTAAGAATTCTCCAATAGTATATCATTGAGTCGGCGCAATGCATCTGTTCTAAAATTCGGGTGTCAGTTTGACAGCTCTATTTTTCATGCCTAAGATGATATTGATTTTGGATCTCCTAGGATGGTACGAATGGTAACTTATGAATCTATTAGAACAGTATGGTTTTCTATACCATTTAGTTTTTAGAGTGTTTTCATTCGTACGTATAACTAACATATCCAAAAATAGGATACTATTATTAGTTTCTTCCTCAACTATGAATTGAATATGAGTATTAAATGAGTTAAAGAGTTCAAAAGTTATCTCACTTCCACCCGCAGATACAGCAAACAATAAGTCATCTACTTATGGCTTGACAAAAGGAATATGAAAAGGCATATATTGGAGACAATCACCAGATTTTTCAGCACATAGTTGACCAAAATGGAAGATAATTGTAGAGATGTCCTGAAGAAGAGAGATAAATTCTCGACAGCTTGACGGAATCAAGTACGTGTAAATAAATTGTTTCATCAAATGTTTGAAATTTCTATTGTTTTTAAACTTCGACACGTTCATTAACGGCATATTCTTGCTCGCTATTCAGATTATTTCGTATTCTGATCTATGTATACAAATAAATTGACATTGAAAATGTCTTTAAGTCATAGAGTTGAGTTAATGCAAGATTTAAAAACAGCGTTACGTAAAAAATCATAGGTTTTTATTTTTTTTAATCTATTTTGCACGTTGGCACTCTAGAGGATACGTACATCTTTTCACAGAACCTCTTTATAAATCAAGAAAATTCTGACAAGCTAGTCTCTGTAGGACAAAAATGCGACTTTTGGCACCTTTTTTGAATACTGTGAATAGAACGGCTTATTTTCCAAATTTGAGAGGCAATATCTTAGCTCTTAGCACACCGAGGGCTGAAATTTCTGGAAGGCTCATATTTTATTAGCTACAGTAACACATTTCAGTTTGGGAAAAATACGTGATTCGACCTCGACGCCGATTTATAAAAAGGATTAGAACGATCTATATATATTTTTCATGAAAAAAAATAAAGTAAAAAGCCTTACGTTTTTGGAGATATTGTTTTTCGGTTGAAGACGCGATCACTTCGATATAAGGCCAGCCTTATTCATAATTGACGCCAGACCAATTCACGATAGGAATGCCTGTTTCTCTTTTTCTGTCCTGACGTGATTCGGGTCATCGTCTTCTTGTAGTATCTCTGAGTTATAATCAGGTCCAAAATATCATTCATTATTCACTCTTTATATATTATTTTCATCCTCGTTCGCAGTGAAAACATATATTGAACCAAATAGGTGAGGAAAGAAGTATCCCCAACATGCCCTTTCACAGGGTGTTTAACTGTTCTTTGAATAATTCTGTATTGCGCGATAGAGTCACATTTTTTAACAGAACTCCAGATCTCAAATGAAGATATCTCAATAAAAGCAACGTTTGACATTCTATCGATGTTCTCTTGTGTATAAACAGTTAAGAGTGTTCTATTGCCATTTTTATCAAGTCGTCGTTGGACAGCATTTGGGCCTACAAATATTCCTTCTCGAACTAAAACACTTTGTCCTTGTCGCAACTTAAGATATGAATTTTTTGGAACATTTGAGTAATTACCTTATCTGAAATTTTTGTAGGCACACGTGTTAAACCACGAGCTGAGAGATGATCGATATTTTTTTCTCGATCATATATCTTAAAAACTTAGTGGAAAATAGTCACAGCAAAAAATCTTTCATAGATTCTTAGAGCAAATTGAAAAATGTTATACAAGCCAGCATCATTCTACGCTAATTTATCATTTCTGTAAAATCTCTACAGCCACTAAAAACTCTCAAACCATACCTCGCTTTAATTGACACAGGCGTGCAACCTCTTTGCAGTATTTGACACCCGATGGTTTATTGCCTCCTGATCAATATATAGATACAAATAGGGTATTTTCAAAGAGGTGAAAAATACTAAGCCACGACCTACTGCTAACTGTTAAGTAATGTTTTACGTGTAGTCACTTATGAGTGACTTTTTGCAACGTAAAACTTTTCTTGACGTCACCTTTACGGTATTTTTTCAGCAAACTAGCGCAGGTGTTACAATTATATACTATCAGTTCATAATGAGTTAGTACCTCTCAAAACAGTGAAGTAAAGACAGCTATTAGAAAGAGGACGAATTTTGAACTGGCGTTCTCCAGCATCAATAATAAAACCTTAACTAAAAAATTTAATTTAACATGAATGAGATGAATTTATCATTATAAAGAAAAATATAAACATTTTTTGTACCAAAGATAAGATAATTTCATTTTCACGAATATTAGAATAGCGGCAATGTAGTCAAGTCACTAAAAGAGTAGTGTCCATTTCCGAAAGATAATGTTGCGGTTCTTTCCAGAAGGGAGACAACATAACCAACTTCAGACCTAAAACTTTCGGATTCCAAGTTTATAAATTGATCATGAGGACTATAATCAATCATCTAACACACAAAATGGATGCTTACTGTTCAGTCGAACAAGCTGGATTTTGAAAGATAAAGTTGCCTTTATCGACTATGAGAAGAAATTTGGGAATGTAGAGTTTTACGCAATAGAACAACTTATAGAACACGAGAACATACAAAGAGGTGTTCGGCAAAAAACGTAATATCACCAAAACTCTTCAAAATGGACTTAAAAAATATATTTAAATCATCAGATTGCATAATCTATGGCGTGAATATCAATAGAACAAAACTTAAATTTGCGGATGATATCATTCTAATTATCATAACATACGACAAACTTCAAAGTATACTGGAACAAATTACTGAAGCCTCCGAAATAATAAGATATAAAATGAAGGGACTGAATGACAACAGAACTAGAAGAAAAAAGAGATATGACTATATATGAATGCGCGTTGAAAATGAATAGAAATAAGTCAAATCCTAAAACTCAAACCGCTGAGATCTTTAGAAGGGTGCACTAACAATTAAAAAGGTATCAATCACTCTGTTCTTTTAGTTTTGAAAAACTTATAATAGATGAACTAAACCGATAGCAAGAACTAAAAGAAGTTCTGTCCAAAGTTAGACAGAGAACGGTGATATCGGAAATCTCAACTAGTAGTGGTAGTAAGCTTAAAATCCCTTTTAGGTTGAAGAGAAGTCTGCTGATTTCTATGTGATGAATTTTGAAACAAGTTTGAAGTATCCTCAAATAGCCAAATGAAGCAAAAACTTAAAGAAGTTTCTTTTATTATTTTCTTGAAAAACTTAGATGAAGAATATTCAGATATTAAAAAACATAATGTGTATTATCCTCATCTTCATTTATGAATGTGAATTTTCCCACTATGTTCTAGAAATGGGTTGTATGCTGCACTTCATTGAGGTATCCAGTTGTCAACGATTTGTTACGAAATTTTTATAATCCAGTCACTCTTTTTTTCATACCCTTGTAGTTCCAGCAGTATGAACAGCTGATAAGGTACCTATCTTTTTATAACTCATGTATTTTAAAAGAGTTTCGTATTATTTCTGTTGGTTTAGTCAGCTCTTTGATTGGGTTAGTTAGTTCTGCCAAATTTTATATATGTAAAACATTTTTGTTTCAAGATTTTTCCTGTGGTGAGGAACCGGAATCATGAAATCGAGGTCTTCTGCTTGCTGACTGTGAGAAAACAAGGTACGTTTATTTTTCTATTAACATTTTTTTTAATTTAGCAGATTATCGTCTCTGAGATACATATTACCGTTTATTTTTGCGTAGGCATATTTCAATGTATCTGCAGTGCATAAACCTCTTTGACATACAGAGATGATATTCATTCTACAGCAAATTTTCTTAACTCGTGGTAGGTCATTTTTACACGAATCCTTAAAAGACCTGGTGCTAGTTTAATTTACCTATTTTCTTTCCTTAAATGACCCGTTGCTTGTTTTTTAGCACTATCGCGAAGGTAAAATGTACCTAAAGGGTACTTGCCGTTGTGCCATATAAGTCCCTGAGCTGATAGAATGCTTATCTGTGGAAACTTGGCGAACAAATATTCCACGATGCACAATGGGGTGGAAACTCGAGTTCCAACTTACTTCGTTAGGAAGACTGCAGGTGAGTCTTAATCTTTAACTTTGGCTTATTTGAAGCTTGTCTATAGAATTTTGACTCTACCTGCTAGTCTGTTACAAGTTCAAGGAGTTCGACTATATTGTTATCTTATCGTCTCTTTGCAGAAGACAAATTCTCTTCTTATCTTTTTGTGTCTTTGCAGAAGACAAATTGTCTTTATATTTTATCGTGTCTTTATATTCTCTTAAAATACCTTAGAATAGAGTACCTTAAGAAAATAGGCTTTATCTTAGATATTTTACTAACAGGTGTCTATTATAAACGTACCATAAGTCTTGTTTTTTGGCTAATGTTTGACCAAATTTCCTAACTTTGTTCTCTCGTATTACTACTGTAACTTTCTTCTCTTGTTTTATTATTACCTTTTTGATATACTAGCGAGTTAGTACAAAAAGAATTCTTTTCCATTAAGAAATTTTTACTATTAATTTTTGACAATACGTATTATCTAATAGTTTTCAAGTTGAGGGTACCAACATTTTAGTGTCTTTTTTTTTTGTAAATAATCATTCTTCACACCTATTGTTAATTAATTGTTTATTTTCGTGTCTTACTTTTATTTTGCACAGTCACTGTTTCTTCCTAAATCTACATTTTCTAAATAGACTGAAAATCCCCTTGAGCTTTATTATCAATAATTTGTAAGGTGGGCAAAATTTAAAAATAATGTTTTTCACATGATTCTAAATTTTATCGTACAGGAATAAAGTTGTAATTAATTATCACTAGTTGGTTACTTAAATCATTGAAATTATAAAGTAAAAGCCTAACAGATGGATTTATAAGAACAAAAAAATCATTCGTATAACATTACTTCTCGAGAATACTTTACAATACACATAATATAATAGTCTTAACTATTTTTTTGTTTTTGTCTGGGTTCACCATGGTTTTAGATTTTTTTGTTTCTTTTTATTTTTTGAAACTTTGTGAACATGGTCCATAATAAATCATGAACTTTTATTAGATATTATTATTTTAAATTAATCTCCAGCAGAGAGTAATATTACGTTGAATAATAAATTCAGTCACAAAAAATTAACATGAGGTGTTCCGTCGTTCCGTGCCAACTTGAAAGTATTTCACATGTTATTTTAATTAGAAAATACTGCTCTAGAATTTTGGGAGTTCACTGTTGCCAAATAATATAAATGATTTTAAGAAATACGACTTCTTAAACTACAAAAACCAATATTTTTTAAATTCTCTCATTGACACTTTTTAATGGTTAACTATACTAAATTAATACAGTATTGCCACCAGACTAATGCAAATATGTAAGAAGTAACAAAAGCAAGTTGAAATTTAAAGAATAAGAGGCAAATATAGTTAACTAAGATAAATAAAATAGTAAAAAAATATAATCATTATTACTATTATTTCCTCAGAAATATACAGTTAGATTTACTAAAAAGGTTTAATAGTCCAGTTCACAAGTGCCATTTTACCAAAAACCTGTCCTCCAAGTCCGAAAATTATGACTGAGGTGTCATTCGGTCGGCGAAAATTGCAAAAGTTATAAATAAATTAGTAAAAAAAGTGCTTTGGTTTTTTGCAAATATCTCAAAAACTATTTGAGATATCTCAAATTTGAAAAAATATCCTTAAATAGCAGGAAATTAAAAAAAAGTCTCGCCTACCAGAACTGACCGACAATATTAATAATTTTAATTTTGAGGTGAAAATTAAGTTTAAAATGGGTAGTGATGCTCCCGCGCGTTGATCTTTGACACTTTAACAATAAAAATTATTTCAAACGATTAAATATGAATATTGAGGAAAAAAAATGGGTATTATCTAGACACATGAACAAACAATAATCCGTTGTAAAAAAATTTTTAACCCAATTTTTCAATTAAATATGCTTTTGTTAACTAGTTAATTTTTGCTAGTTAAAAGTTAACATGAAAACCTAAATAATTTGTAAGCTTAAAACCTGGGATTATTTCCACTCCTTAGAGCTATCCTTTGAAGGCTTTAGAAAAGATCCACGTTGGAGAAATTAAAAAATTTTGATTTTTCACTTTTTTATTAACAATTGCAAGGATCAAAAAATTACAAATGTATACCACTAAATTTATTAAGAAAACAGTGGCTGCAGTTTCAACTCACAGAGTCATTTTCAAACTGAATTACGAAGGTAGACTAAGTATTCAATACAGAAACATGAGAAAATTTAGCAATAAATGAAAACTACCTGAGAAATTATATTATTGCAAAGGGGAGGTACTAAATTTTGGGAACTAATTATTATTTGGCGACAACAAATAACGGGGAAAACCCAAGTTCTGTCTGGTCATTAAGCAAATTTACATTTTTATTTTTACTATGTTTATATATTTCTAAAGATTCAAGAATATTTAACTTTTGTCCCTTTGTTCAATAATGTAATATGTCAGTGTTGCTTAAATCAGGAAAACTATGGTTGTGTTTTAAGCAATGGTTGGTAAAGCTCGAGTATATTTTTTGTAGTCTACCCCTTTGTCCAATATACAAGCTATCACACTCTGAACATTTTAAATTATAAACACTTGATTTATCAAATTTATTAATTTTATCTTTAGCATTGTAAAGGATAGTGGAAAGATTATGTTGAGATTTAAAGGCTACTTTTATGTTTGGAAAGAGGATTAGCTATGTTTTCTGATAGGGTACCACAGTATGACAAAGATAAATAAGATGAACTATCTTTATCATTTTTTATTTTGGGATATATTGAATTAAAAGCTAGTTGTTTTTGTTTTTTAGTTATTAATTTCTTTATGGTTTGTTGGGAGAAATTGTTTGATATTGCAATCCTTTCAATGATATTAAGTTCCTCTTGAAGATCTTCTTCAGAGAGAGGCAAGGAGAATGCTCTATGTATCATTGAATTGTATGCAGCCATTTTGTGTTGTCAGGGGTGAAAAGAGTTATAGTATTACCTGTAAACTTTTAAAATTACACTGATTATTGAGGTGAGATATGGTGAGATCTAGAAAATTTATTTTATGGTTATTTTCAGTTTCCATAGTAAATTGAATTTTTGGATGACAATTATTAATGTATTGTAAGAATTTTTGAAGCTGTCTAGTAGTGCCTTTTCTTTCATTTTATATATCTTTGTCATACTGTAGTACCCTATCAGAAAACATAGCTAATACTCTTTCGAAACATAACATAAAAGTAGCCTTTAAATCTCAACATAATCTGTCCACTATCCTTTACAATGCTAAAGATAAAATTAATAAATTTGATAAATCAGGAGTTTATAAGTTAAAATGTTTAGAGTGTGATAGCTTGTATATTGGAGAAAGTGATAGAAGCTTTAAAACTCGCTTTTCAGAACACCACTGATCATATAGACTACAAAAAACAGACTCGAGCTTTGCCAACCATTGCTTAGAAAACAGCCACAGTTTTCCTGATTTAGGCAACACTGACATATTACATTATTCAACAAAGTGCTAAAAGTTAAATATTATTGAATCTTTAGAAGGATATAAACATAGTAAAAATAAAAATGTAAATTTGCTTAATGACTAGACAGAACTTGGGTTTTCCCCGTTATTTGTTGTCGCCAAATAATAATTAGTTCCCAAAATTTAGTACCTCCCCTTTGTAATAATGTAATTTCTCAGGTAGTTTTTATTTATTGTTAAATTTTCTTATGTTTCTGTATTGAATACTTAGTCTACCTTTGTATTTCAGTTTGAAAATGACTCTGTGAGTTGAAACTGCAGTCATTGTTTTCTTAATAAATTTAGTGGTATAACACATAGTAGTTCCTTTTTAAACATTTCCCGAAGATGATTAACTACGTCATAGTAACGGCTACCAGTATCAAGTTTTTATAATTTGTGTATAATAAGTGTTTGATTCGATCAATGCGCGCGGGAACGTCACTACCCGTTTTATACCTAATTTTCACCCCAAAATTAAAATTATAATATTTTCGATACAATTTCGGGAGGTGGAATTTTTTTTAGAAAATTTCCTGCACTATAAGGATCTTTTTTTCAAATTTCAGATATCTGAAATAGTTTTTGAGATACTTGCAGAAAATCAAAGCACTTTTTTTACTAATTTGTTAATAACTCTTACAATTTTCGCCTGCATCTCTCCAAAATTTTCATAAATTTTTTAGATGCCATTACGAATCGAACGAAACCTCAACCGTAATGTTCGGACTTGGAGGACAGGTTCTCGATAAAATGGCACTTGTGAACTAGACTATAAGATTTATACCCCGTTTTGTTTATGATATTGTACCGAAAATTGATAATATCTCCATATTTGATGTTTTAGTAGTTAAAGAAAATGATTTTTTATACTTGTGTTTTCAAGGTCCAAAATGTGCTTGACTTACCGTTGATCTTATCAATTTAAACTCTTTACTACCAACTTGTACCAGTTTTAAAGTTAGATCAAGTTAGTAAATTAGGGGGTTTAACTTTAAAATCATACGCAGAAAGCATGCAAAAACTATTCGACTGTACTTTACGATGTGTTTTACTTAAATGCGTGCAAAACTGGAGGTGACTGCTTTTTCTCACAGCCGGGGTCTTACGGTAAACGGAGCAAAAACAACACTTACACATTGATATTTTACACTAGATAATTTCCTATCATGTTCATTCCAAGAAGTGAAAAACGAAAAATATAACTGAAAAAAAATCCTTTTCTCAGTTATATCCGTGTGGCGCCGTTGATAATAATTTAATGTTGATTTTTTCATTTGAATAAATTATTAAAAGATTGTACACCGAAGAAATCAAGAAAAATAGAGATACTGTGTATTTCAGTGTATATTTTTTTGAATTATTGGTCGAGCGCTTTCGGTCTTAGATCATCCTCAGGTTTCAGACCCTAGAAACAAGAGAATATGGTGAGTAAATAAGCTTTCTCAGTACTCATCAACCAAATTCACTGGTTTTTTTATTTGAACCAAGTTAGGTTCAATTCAAATACGAAAAGTGATGGTACATGCGTACCTAAACTGTCATAAAAAAGCAACCACTCTTCATTGTGTTAATAAATATAATCGTATTGTAAGCCAAACAACAGGAGATTTTCCAAAAGCCTGTGATCCTGTTTGGAACCCGAAAACCATACTGCAAAAACTTATAATGTTCTCTGCTTACATCTATGGTGGATCGTGGCGCTATATTTAGTATTTCATCTCTTCGACTGTATCCAATTTAAACTGGGTACTCACATAGTCCTTGAGAAACATCAAAAAGAGTTAAAGCATTTGTAAGTTTCTTGATTTTCGGACCCTTTGGCGTCTATCCCCTTTCTGTAAAATTAGATCAAATTTAGCAGAGTTTAATTATTCACCGCTTTCATTCTCCTTCAGGCCGTTAAAATAAAAAAGACAGACGAACAATTTATTTCCTGTGAATTCAACTTTAGTTCTCCTTCCATGCACGTTTCGACCACCCAATGGTCTCATCAGTGGAGTTGTGACGAACGAAGAAAAAAACTCACAACCATCAATATAAAATCTAAAATGCCGAATAAATATTAAATAGACAATGCTAACATTCGAATCATTCAAAGTTTTATATCAACATTGAAAAAATTGAAATACAAGAGGAGGTAAGACAGGACTATGTTTAGTCTCCAATGCTGTTTAAATGATACTCTGAGGATATATTTAGAGGAGCAATAGAAAATTAAAGTGAAGGATTGTTATTAAACAGTGGAAAAATTCTGATTCGCCATACTGATGATACGGTACTGATCGCTGAATCAGAACAAGAACTACAAAAAATGTTAAATTTATTTTCACGCATTAGTACAGAATATGGCTTTAAAATAAAAATACTAAGTCAACGATAATGACTAGAAAACTCACTATTTCTCACATCCCTCAGGAGGAGTAGCCTCTCCACTTATGTGGAACTTAATTGTAGATCTGTGATCTGATGACGTGGTCATGATCGCAAGAGGCACATCGAGAATACCCTCTGACATAATTCAAAGAGGGCTTGAATACACTAGAAAACGGTGCCAAATGATGGGACTAAACATCAATCCCACCAAAAGCACCTTAGTAGCTTTCACAAGGAAAGAAACGTCAATCTGAAAACCATCAAAATGGATGGGAATGCTACTGAGTGGAAGTCAGAAGTCAAATATCTAGGACAGAACCTAGATAATAATCTTATCTGGAACAAGCATGAAAAGAAGTAATTAACAAGGCTACAAAAGCCTTGATGATCTGTAGAAACTTTGCGGGAAAAAGATGGGCTACAAACCCAAAAATCCTGCAGTGAACATACACTTCTTGGGAACACACCAAATCGAAGAAAGGAAGCTACCCACCTTGAAGCCGTCCAACATCGTAAGGTTCCTTAGGGAAATAGGACTAGAGGTCACTCTTATGACTTGGCAGCAGTACGGGGGCACAATAGATCTAGCAGGTCGCAGTGTACAGACCGCAATTCTACGCACAAACATACATTCCTCACATGTCTACAAAAAGTGACAACGAACTCATAGAAAACTTGTCACATTTTCGCTATTTGGGAGCATAGAGCAACAATGAAGCAAACTGCTTAGTCGCAATGTTTTCTCAGTACTGTTCTACCGTGAAGAAACAATGACGTTCAACAAAGAAACGTTAAGAAGAATCAAAGATTTTGAAATGTGAACTTATCGTAAAATATGCCGGATATCATGACTTGATAGAGTTAGTAATTTGCAGTTACTGGAGTGCTTGGAGCATACCATAAGAATCTCTCTAAATGTCGCTTGCTACAATTGGTGTTGTAGGGCAAAATAGGACGCAGTTCACCAAGCTGCAGAAGCATTTCCTGGCTGGAAAATCTTAAAGAATGGTATGGACTAACAGCAACTCAACTATTCCTTTAAGCAGTGTCGCGACGGATGATCGCGAACATCCTTCTCCGAAGGGTATGCATTTAAAGAAGCAGATATTTTCAACAATGCGAAAAGTTTTAAAACTGATTCAGTAATTTCGCAAAATATCGCAAGCAACGCAACCAAACAAATTAAGAAAGAAAAAGTTAAATTTAGTTTGGGTGAAACAATAATTATTACGCATCTAAAATTATTTTTGAAACACAGCTGTTTCTCTCAATAAACTAGTAAGAGAGTATTGTATTCTTCGTACTACCCACCGGGTATAAACTTCCTATTCGCTGAACAAAAAATCGTTAAAGTTTATACCAAATCGAATGAAAATGACAGGAATGATCTATAGCCAATAAACCCACGGTTAAACTAACGATATAAAAGATATAAAACGGCAGAAAACGAACTATTTTATATGGGAGACGAGACGGGCAATAAGAAATTTGTATTCACGTCCACGGACGGCCTTACCGCGTAAAGGCGGTTCATGAAACCGCCAAGCCGTTTACGATTTCATTCCCAGACCAGTAAAATTCGCTAACAATGAACTATTTTTATTGGCACCTTAATGCACTTCAATAAAACTTAACGAAATTGAGTGCGTTTCAAGGTACAAGTTCTATACAAGGGTGTGAAGAATGTTTAGGCTCTTGTATCTCAAAAGGTTAATTTCAGACCTCACCAAAAGTACAAATGTAATTAAATTTAGAAAAAATCCATCAGCTTCATAAAAGCTCTATAAAACAACATATCTAAAAGTTTTTATCTGAAGGATCTTCAAGTTTCTGTAACAATGGAACCATACAGATTTATCACTATTTCTTGCCATTTGACATTCATTAATAATAATCATGCCTTTCTATTTTTTTTAAGAACGTGCGATACATTCGCGATGCGATATCCGCAGAAACAGAAACCAACACCACCAACTATTAAAAAAATTATAGAAAACTTCAAGAACTTTGGTTCCATAAAAGCAAAAGGAAATAGAAATAAACCTGTTGCTAATAATGAAAATATTGAAACTATAATTTTAGGATATTTCACCGCATATCCCAGACTATCTACCAGGCAAGTAGTATTAGAGTCTGGATTATCTCAATCATCAGTTCTAAGGATTTTATGAAAAAACAATTTTCATCCCTATGTATATTCCATAGTACAACATTTAAAAGACACTGATTTTCCACGAAGAGTAGAGTTCTGCCAATTTATTTTACATCGGTCACAAGAAAATGCTCATTTTCTGGATAATATATGGTCGGACGAAGCCAAATTTACAAAAAATGGATTGTTTAATCGACACAATTCCCACTATGGTAGCGACTTAAACATACATCCATTTAGAGAATTAAATTTTCAAGAGTATTGGCAAAATGTGTATTGTGTGCTATAAGAAATGAGGGCGTCGTCTCCCTAGAATTCTACTAAGACAGTCTGATGATGGGGCGCTACATAATAGTTATTTAGTTAACAATCATCTGCAAAACTTGTTTTATGATCAATAGATAGCCAAGAATAGGCCACATTTTTAGCCACCTTGCTCCTCCGACCTAACAGTACTTGATTTTTTTATTTGCATGCAGCGCATGAGAATAGCATCTGAAGAACTTAATCCTTAGTCAATAAGAAGAGCCACCCATGAAGAGTTCCTGCTTAGGTGCGAAAAATGTTTGGAAGTTCAAGGGCGTCAATTTGAACATTTACTCAAATAATTTTTGTAACTTTATTTTATTAACAACTGGCTTATTTCTATTTCTTTCAGTTTTTATTGATGCAAAGTCTTTAACGTTTTTTATAATCCTTTTAACAGTGGATAATATTGGTTTCTGTTTCTACGGAAATAGGATCGCGAATATATCGCATGTTCTTGAAATATTTAAAAAATAAAATAAATAATAAATAAGTTTAAATAACCTTCGTGGGTGTAATTTGATCGTCCTGGCATAATTATTATTAATGAATGTGAAATTGCAAGAAATAATGACAATTCTGTAAGTACAAAACCTAAAAGCGTATAGCATTTTTACAATAGAAAAATGATGAATTGCTAATATTTCGAAAACTATAAATTTTTGGAATAGATAACCTTATACAAAGTTACCCTTATTTTTAATGCTTAATATGATAAAATTATAAAAATTGGTGCTTTATATTTGAAAAAATTGACTTTTGATGATTTTTTAAATATAATTTTTCTTTTTTGACCACTCTGTATTAATAATTATCAAAATATCATAAAAAGACTACCAAAGTCGATCTTCGTCTATAAAAAAACTAACCCAAATCAAACAATAGAGACTTCCTTATAGGAAAAATTTATAGTTAGGTTTTGATCTGCAAACGTCATTTTTGACATAAAAATTTAAATATATCCAAAACTGTGAGACTTAAATATAGAACACTATACATAAAATATGTCTAGGATTTTACAAAAAAATCAAAAATACAATAATATATAGGGTGTTCTGTTAAAAATAAGCAAGTGGACATCTACTTCCGGTCTAACTGGAAGTGCCACCATTTTGAAAATATTTTAGACGGCTGTCTCCCATGCACTTTTGTAAACTACCAAATTTTCAGATTCTTCCTAATTAAGTTTTCCCACAATCGATCGATAAAGTTCCCGGAAAATCACCCTGTATATTGAACTTCCTGTGAATTGCTGGTGTGTGTACGCTTCGAATTGAGAACTTTATCCTTTTTTGAAGTCAGTAGTAAAGTATATGGCAGGTAAAGTTATGTTAGAACATAACCTATAGAGCAATACTTTTAAAAATAGCTAAATATTCTGAGCTTTATTTTTTATGTGGATTGCTTGTTGTTGTGGCGCCTACAATCAACATCTAAAAAGTCTGATATTCAATATACATCAGTCAAATAAGCATTTTGCCGGGACATTCAATCATCCAGAAAGACATCCGGATTTTCGGGTAACATAGGCCTATAGAAATAGACGGTCTATGTTCTCTGCACGAGATTTTGTGTCATAAACTTTTTGTAAACAATTAAAGGTCAAGAAATTAATTTTTTTGCACTTTATTGCTTACCAGAAAAAACTAAAGAAATTTTTGGACAAAATGGAATAGCCATCTTGTAGAGAATTGAAAAACCTACAAATTGGTTTTTTACCGATCTCGATATTTTTATTTGTTGCTGAAAAAAATGCAAAACAAGGTCAAAATTGTTATAATATTTAGTTAACAATAACTATTGCTAAATGCAACCTACGACTTTGTTATTAGGTAAAAAGTTGAGACTTTTAGTGCTTAATATGTGGTAAAAATTTCAGATGGATTCATCAAATAGTTTGTGCAAAATTTAATTTGTTTATCACAGGCGAGTGAATTCTGCAATAACATTCTAGCTCCACCGATGAAGATACACCGATTCTGAACACATCTCATGAAAGAGGAACTCTTCTTCTATTACATGGAATTGAGTAAAATTAATTTTAAATTTGTTTAGACTTCATTAGAGAACCACTATCATTTTTATCTTGTAAACAAATTAAATAACTTTTTAGTTTTTGCCGATAAAAAAAATTCTGTTTTCATATTTGAGAAGCTGGCATTTTTAGACGAATTTAGAAAAAGAAAACAGCTTAGGTCAATATGCGCCAAAGTTAACAATTTTTTTTTTAAATTCATACCTATATTGTTAACAACAATTAAGAAACGAAACTAGCGGTATTCGAAAGTTTAAGAGTTTAGGTTTAGGTGTGAGTTAAAACAAAAGCTTCACTGAAGCTTAAAAATGTTGATTGTTTAAAAGACGACACGGCAGGAAGATGAGTTACTAAAAAATCCGCGCATTCAAAAAATGAAACAGCAACTTCAAACTGCTATCATTAGCTATATCTCCGAAAGTTGTTGACGGATTTTGATGATTCTTTTTTTTAATTTGTGGTACCATTGACGAATTATACTAAGACGGCTCATTCTTATGGGAGGATTGGAAGCGCTAAGTATTAAAACTCGGTCATTGATAAATCCGAAAATTTAAATCTTTTATACTTGTTTCTAACAAAAGTATGTATAACACATTAAAATACTGATATAGATATCAGTTATTGACAATATTGTAAATTGCCTTTTATGAATGAGACGGCGTACCAGTTTGGCGTACCATTTAGGAGCGTCGAAATTATAGCACAGGATAGGAATTCTTGGTATATTTCTTCTATGGTGGTACCTATCTACGTACATTACAAACATGCATACTATTTATTTATTTGTTTATAAATTAAACATTTAATTTGTTTAAATATTTTTTCCATACAATTTTTTCTTAATTGTTATTAACAATATAGGAATGAATTTAAAAAATTGTTAACTTTGGCGCATATTGAGCTGAGCCGTTTTTTTTTTCTAAATTCGTCTAAAAATGCCAGCTTCTGAAATTAGAAAACAGAATTTTTTTATAGGCAAAAAACAAAAAAGTTATTTAATTTGTTTACAAGGTAAAAATGATAGTGGTTTTCTAATCAAGTTTTAACAAATTTAAAATTAATTTTTCTTAATTCCATGTAATTCTTCTCATTGAAGAAGAGTTTCTTCTTCATGAGACGTGCTCAAAATCGGTGTACCTTCATCGATGGAGCTAGAATGTTATTACAGAATTCGCTCGCCTGTGATAAACAAATTAAATTTTGCACAAACTATTTGATGAATCGATCTGAAATTTTTACCACATATTAAGCACTTAAAGACCCAACCTTTTACGTAACAACAAAGTCGCAGATTGCATTTAGCAATAGTTATTGTTAATTGAATATTACAACAATTTTGATCTTGTTTTGCATTTTTTTCAGCAAAAAATAAAAATATCGAGATCGGAAAAAAAAAAACAATTTGTAGGTTTTTCAATTCTCTACAAGATGACTATTCCATTTTGTCAAAAAATTTCTTTAGTTTTTACTGATAAGCAAAAAAGTGCAAAAAAATACATTTTTCGACCTTTAATTGTTTACAAAACTTTATGGCACAAAACCTCGTGCAGAGAACATATACGTTTTATTTCTATAAAGCCATATTACCCGAAAATCCGGATCTCTGCCTGGATGAATAAGTGTCTCCAACTAGGTCTTTTTTTCGCTTATTTGACTGGAGTATTATTTTAGTAAAGCTCTTTAAATCCTGAAATTTAGTAACAATGGGATGTGTTCCTGCTTTGAAATAAGTACTCGAAATTTGCAATGGAAGATTTGTCGTATTTCGTAACCATCAGATAAGACATGTATTTGCACAGTTTGATTCTTATAGCAATAAGCTTAGTATAGTTACGATCACTTATCTCGCTATATTCAATTAAAGACTTAAACACTACAGATTAGTATTAATTCTATTTCCTAACATCTCTAAAAATAACCAATCAGCAATTAATAACATTTCTGTATCTCTACTCCCATTTCGTTACCATTTTTATGGATTTTTCAAGTTCGTTTCTTGTTTGCTCATTTGCACACAATCACCTTTCCTAGATTCACGGCACCTGGCTCGGTCATAGTTTTTAAAATGTCTCGGCGACATTTTATAAAATACAGAAAAATGTCGCACAGGACCAGGAATGTGCGCTGTTACGTCCAGAGAGGTATTTGTTCGGACCGCTTTTGGTGTTTTGTTTTTAAATAAGAGGCTGTAAAGATCGAGAAAGACCAGGTTACCTTAATTTGCACTTAAATAGTTTTTTGTGCGGGAATGTCAAGGTAGCTATTGGCATTTAATTAGTGATATATGCCTTTTTGGTCGACGAGTGGTATTTTTAGATTTATTTAATTAAAGGAAAATGCTGCTTAGTAATCACAGGTTTATAAAAAGGTATTTTAAAAAAAGACAACTGGAGATGATATTTGCCAAATCTTACATTATTGTTTTAATGATATCTATCAATAATATATTTTAATACTCAAAACATACGAACTAACCTACATAGTAGAAATTTGTTTAAGGCGCTCAACACGTACGCTTGCTCGGCACTTAGCTACTTTTTGGGAATTGTAAAATGGAGCAGGAAAAACATCCAAAACCTGCAAAGAAAAATACGAACACTCATAACAAAAGCACAAAAAAATCACCCTCGGAGTGCTTTTGAACGTCCAATGCTTCCAAGATATCAAAGAGAAAGAGGATTGGTGGATATTGATAAGCAGATCGATCAACAAATAATAAACTTATATTCATATTTCCACAGGTTAGGAACAGGATATTGCTTTTCACCACTAAACAGACCAAGAGAAGTTACAAACCTGGCTATAGAAACAACTTCATGGACGGCATTCAAATGAAGTCATCCAGGACAATATCGACAACTCAGCGTCGAACTACTGGTTGATTTCAGGACAGATGTTTCGGAAAACGGAGGGCTTCTTGTCAGCTATCCAAGACCAGGTTATTCCGACGAAGAACTATCTGAAGTTTATCATCAGAGATCCCTCAATAGAAAATGACCAATGTAGATGTGGCTGTCGAACATCAGAGACAATCCAGCACATAACAGGAGGATGCCAAGCGTTTGCCGCAACCGAGTATAAGAAAAGACACGACTCAGCCGCTAAGATACTCCACCAAGAGTTAACAGATAAGTTAAACCTAGTGCAGGTAGGAAAAGTGACTTATTATAAATACAATCCGGAGCCTATTTTTCAGAGCAACCAGTTCAAGTTATATTGGGACCAAACGGTTCTGATGGATCAAACTGTTGTTCATAATAGAATAGGCATTATACTAACAGATAAAATTTCTGGGCGAACTACACTAATCGACATTGCTCTACCTAACAACAACAACCTAAGGTCAAAGTATAACGAGAAGATCGCCAAATACAGAGATCTGGAGGTGCAAATTCGAATACAATGGACAATAACAGCGTCCAATTGATTCCCATTATTTTATCAACAACTAGAGTGATACCAAAGAACCTCCTGCAGAACATCAAGGGACTGGGATTTAGTGAGCATCTGTATAAGCCGATTCAGAAAGCATTTCTCCTTGCAACCGCGCGAACCGTCCAAAAGTTCGTAGGAAATACAGCAGACCCGATAACATGGAAAGGGTTCCCACAGAGCTTCATACTTTTAATATCTTTGTATATCTGGTCTAAGTCAATATTCTCTAGAGGGAATCCGAAGCCGTTTGGCTTGAAATCATAGTCAAAACGTACGACCCAAGAGCTCATAAAGAATTTCCGATAAGTGATTTAATTTGCAATTTTCCACGATAGTACTTTCGTGATAAATAAATAGGGACTGAAGTTTTGATAAGCTTGTTTTAGGACATGAGGTACAAGTGCTCGGTAAAAATTTGCAAAAAAATATGTGTCAAAAGAAGTGCTTGATTTACGACCGAATTAAAATCATATAAAAATTAAGATCATTTCGAAGATAAAATTAAACGCCTGAGAATGATTAAAATTGCGCTGATATTGAACTAGAGTTCCTTAAATTTGTATTGCGAAATTTTAGTAGTATTTTTTGAAAATACTTTCAAAAATCCATGTGATTTTATAGTTCTTCTGAACGCTGAACAGTAACTAGATATTTGATCTAACAGGTCCATGGAGCTTTTGGATACATTGTACTCTCCGACTGTCACAGGTTTCTGTATTGGTACAGTTCAACGATTAACATTGACAGTTTCCAATGCAGTTTTCCCCACATATCTGTAGACCGCTAACTTCATAGCGACCCGCTTTGGTCCGGTAATAAAACGAATAGAACAGGGCCACGACAGCCCATTGAAACTGCTATTTTTTAAAATATTTTTGCAAGAAAAAACAGATAATGATTGAATACTTCGTCAAAATTACTCAGAATAACAAAATAATCGGATCCAAAAAAAAGTTACTTGGCTCAGCACAAAATTTTCTTCAAAACTACCCTGGCTCTTTACATATTAGTACATGCCAGACGTGAAAACAAGTGTTATTTGAGCTGAAGTGAGAAGTGTTACGGGCAACAATTAATGTGAGCGAGAGAGTTTATCATCATGTGATCTAGATCAGATACGCTTGCTATATTGATGTTCAGGCTGTAAAATTTTGAAGCAAAGTAAATTCTAGTTATTGTGCTCTCGTGTCTTGATATTTTAATCATTTTGTGATTAATCTTGAACAGTTTTTGAAGCAACCAAAGTAACCCTTATTCTCGGCAAATTCCACTCTGGTTCTCCCTTCAAACTAGTTTCGGCCACCTAATGATCTCATCAGTGGAGCTGTAACGAACCGAGGGCAAAATGCACAGAAAACAACTGTCCGTTTTAAATCCTCATTCCATAAAATATCGGTTCAAGTACGCTTGAGAAAATCCTAAAGGCGAAACATATGTAGAAGGATCCTCTAATCAAAATGTGGAACATTAAAAAGCAAAAATGGTGTTTCCAGTCATTATTTAAAAATGTTCTATAAAGAACGCAAGACTCGTTTCGTCTAATATAGTCATTTTTTAAATCTATAACAGCATAAAAGCTTTTAAGTGTTCAGCAATATTTATGCTATTGTCATCATAAATAATATCACTAAGATCTGATGCTCTATATTTTGAGAAAAATCCTACAATTACAGTTTTTTTTAAATTAAGTCAAAAAGTCTTCTGCAGTCAAGTATCATTGCAATAAACAATGGAAACAAAACGTTCAATCTAAACTACAGGATTGGAAATAAAAAAATAAAATTCTAATCTCAAATAATGAAAATATATTACACCATGCCGTCCCTACCCTTTTAATTTGCTTTAAGGATTAGTTCAAGTTAGTACATCTGACGTTCCCTCAAGGCCTAAAAAATATCTTTGGAATCATTTTTCACCAACTTTGCAAACAAGATTGACCACTGGCGAATATTCTTTTTCGATGATATTAATCGAATATAAAATTTTTATAAAAAAAATTGAACTGACTTCTAAAAATGCGCTAAAAAGTGAAAAATAACTATAAATTTTTATATGAACGCATAAACAGATTAAAAATATTTAATTTGTAATTGCTTTCTTACCATAATTTGTACATATTAGTAGTTATTTATTTCATTAAGAAATAATATGGCGCCGATTTCAAAAATTTCAATTTCATATAAAAATTTCCAGTTATTTATTATTTTTTAGTAGGTTCAATTTTTTTTATAAAAATTTTATTTTTCGATTTTTAGTTTTGAATTCTTTATGACATCCATAAATTATTTGAACTAAGTAATAATCGAGATTAGTGTCCCTCGCAATGACTCCATGATGGAAAAAAGGACCCATTTTATCCACAGTTGTAAATTAGATTCGTAATATAGGCCTCAACATCTTCCATTATCGATATCTAAATAATCTGAAACTAAATTTCTTAGACCAATATATTTTATACTGCATATTGGGTTTGTAGCCGCCCCAAGAACCCCGCAATATCAATTTTAAGTAAAATCGGAAAATGTAAAATTTTCAGTCCATCATATTGCATAATGTAATAATACGCTATATTTAATTTTTTAAAAATAATTTCAGATTCGTAATGTGCGATCCAAAAAACTCTCCCATATCAATTTTGAAAAAAATCAGACAAAATTAATTTTTTATCTGCCATATTGGATACGCCATACTGAATTTTGTAAAAATAAATTCAGATTCGTTATGTACAACCCCGAACACTTGTCCGGGAGAAATCGGACAAAATTAATATTATTATTGGCCATATTAGATCCGTCATTATTGAATTTTTTAAAAATATTTGGGATTCGTTACGTGCAACTCCGAAAACTCCCGCATACCAATTCTGGAGGAAATCGGACAAAACTAAATTTTTTAGTCAGCCATATTGGATCCGCCATATTGAATTTTTAAAAAAATAATTTCAGATTCGTTGTATACGACCCCGAATATTCCTACACACCAATTTTGGAGAAAATCAGACAACAACAATTTTTTGGCCGCCATATTGTCAGCGCCATCTTGGATTTTACTGCACCAATTTCGTCCAAAAAATATGAGACCACTGTAGCAACTTTCTGAACATAACGTACAAAATTTCATTTAAATCTGGAGTAATTGGTGTACATACATAAAAAAGAAACATACATAGTCGACGAATTGAGAACCTCCTTCTTTTAGAAGTCGGTTAAAAAATTCAGGTCCATCGTAGAGATATACCTTCTTTATGGGGTGTATTTATATTGGATATATCTTTTTCATATTTCTGTAATTTATATGATGCAGAAATAACTTTTTTCAGATTTTTATAAATACTTTTTGGCATTTTCGACTGTTAGAGGTAGTTTCCACCCTCATAAATATATGGTAATTGCTACTTAATGATCAGTTTAAATTATGACTCATAAACACAATTTTTTTAGATATTTTACAATTTATTTCCATTTTTCTTGCAGGGGAATAGTTTTACCTTGTCTAAGAGGTAAATTTAACAACTTTTTTATGTCACTGATATTTTTTGGTATTCTACGTGAGAAACTTTAAAATGAGATAAGATAGACTTCTTTATCTTCTTTCGTTCTCGAGATATCACGTTGTTAATGTCAAAACTATTATTCAATATCCAATTCACTTTCTTCAACTTTGATAAATGATTTCTCAAAATTGAAAGAAATGATCATCTTGAAACTTTTCTTAGAGGATTATATTATTATAAACTTTCAATTGGTACACATTTTGGTTTCAACCACGAGGTCCACGAAATAGGTTAATATTCACCTATTTTTGCGGTCACTTTTTAAATCAAGTAACAATTGTTTCTAATGATATAATGTGTGTTTTTCTGACTCGGTGTTTCTCAAACATACGAAAGTGTATTTTTCAGGCAAAATTCTTGATTTAAAAAACTGTTTTCTGTCAGAAAAGAAGAAATTCTTAAAATTATATTTTTTTACGAAATCTCTGTTGCTACTATTAAAATAAGTATTTTTATGTTAATCTCATTTGTGGTAATGAAATAATAATAAATGTCTCTTAAAATGTACCTTGGCATTTTTTAATAATGTAACGTTTCCTTTTTTACGTAACAAGAATATTGACATCATGAATCTATGCGAGAGGTACTGGTGGAAAAGTAAAAAATCCGGCTTAAGAAATTCCATAACAGTGTAAACGAAGTAGATTTTGCTCGAAAAAGGTCAGCACGTTAAAAAGGTTACTACTTAGTGCATTCTGACCATTTTTAGCAGTTAGTAATGAGCAACGTCTGAACGCAAAGAGAAAGATGAAGCACTAACCATTTATTTAAGTTAATTACATTTTGAAATTTAAAATTTCTAATAATTAACCAGACTAATGAATTTTCAAAATAATACTAGATTCATTTTAATTTTAATTTGTTTTTTGTACCGCTTGTTTCAAAATGGAATATTTTACAAACCATCAAAGCGACAGCTGCGTTTTAAAGCAAAAACGAAAAACTTTGGTTGTATTCTCAAACACAGCTAACCTAAAAACTGTTGAATAACATTCGTTAAAATAAAACGCATTTTAAATCTCGATGTTTAACATCTCACGTAGCCAGAGCTCATTAAAAAATGTAACTAGTTTTCTTTGTCACCTAACACTCGATACACGAAATACATAAAACATCACTTGTTAAAAAAACTTTTTCTCTGTTCCTCCGCCTTTACATTTTACCAACATAAGAATTCGTTCAACGTAGGTGTGTAAAGAAGTTCTATCGTCATGCAATAGGGGTTTTCTTAAAAATGTCTACCTTTAAGTGAAAAAGTAATCGTTTTTAAGAGGATGTTATAGCTGGGCCATAATATCGATATTAGTATCGAGTTACAGCTTTGTTGAGGATAATGTCTTTGTGTAGCCCTTCACTTTAAACATTATAAAAAAAAAATCTTTTTTATCGACTTCTAAAAGAAGGAGGTTCTCAATTCGTCGACTATGTATTTTTTTATGTATGTACACCGATTACTCCGGAACGGCGGCACCGATTTGAATGAAATTTTTTACGTTATGTTCAGGAAGTTGTTGTGGTGGTTCCATATTTTTCTGGACGAAATTGGTGCAGTATAATCCAAGATGGCGCTTACAATATTACGGCAAAAAAATATTAATTTTGTCCGATTTTTTCCAAAAGTGGTATGGAGGGATTTTCGGAATCGTACACAAGGGATCTGAAATTATTTTTTAAAAATCAATATGGCAGATCCAATATAGCGGACAGAAAAATCTACATTTTTCAATTTTGTTCAAAGGTGGAACTGAATCGTTTTTGAGGATGTAAATAGCGAATATAAAATTATTTTAAGATAATTTAATATGTCAGAAGCAATATGACGATCTAGAAATTTTTAATTTTCAGATTTCATCCAAAATTGGTATTAGGGAGCTTTGAAGGATTTAGATTAGATTAAAACGTTAAAATAATTTTTTTGAAATTCGATATCGAGGATCCAACATGGAGGGTTGAAAATTTGACCTTATTCGCATTGTTTCAGATTTGATATTAGAAAAGAGTTTTTGGGACCGTGTATTACGAATATGAAGGTAATTTTTTACTTAACTATTAGGTTGATAAGATACAATATGAGGAACTCAAAATTTTACATTTTTCAATTTGGTCTAAAATTGATATTGCGGGATTCTTGGGGCGTATACAAACTCCATATGCAGTATAAAATATATCGGGATAAGAAATATACGTTTCAAGTTCTTTATGTATCGATATTGGAAGGTTTTGGGGCTTATATTACTAATCTAAAATTAATTTGAAATTTAAGATAGTTATTTACTATGACAGACTAAATATTTGTTTGACACAATTTCACTGGTATTTGGGGAATTCTAAGAATCAAAGAATATTTAGTGGTTCATCTTAGGGCGGTTTACAACTTTGGATAAAATGGGTACTCTTTTGGCACCTTGGAGTCATTGCGAGGTAAACTAATCTCGATTAGTACTTAGTTCAGTAATTTATGGATACCATAATGAATTCAAAACTAATAATCGAAACATAAAATTTTTATAAAAAAAAATGAACGACTTCTACAAGTACGCTAAAAAGCGAAAAATAATTATAAATTTTTATATGAAATTGAAATTTTTAAGTCGGCGCCAAACTAATACCTGACAAAATGTGATTCGCATAAACAGATTAAAAATACTTTATTTGTAATTGCTTTCTTACCATAATTAGTATATATTAGTAATTATTTATTTCATTTAGAAATAATTTGGGGTACTTTTAGAAGTGATTTTTTTTTATAAAAATTTTATTCTTGATATTAATATACCTTGAAAAGAATTTTAAATTAAATAACCTTATATATGTATTGATGTTATCCATAAAGCGGTCGGATACATTAATTTGTTTAAAAAATGTTATCGCATAATTTATAATATTGTCTCTCGCGCATTTTGAAAAAAAAAATCCTTAAATAATTCAAAAAAATGACATAAGAATTAATTAATAATAAAAAGAAAGCCAGATTAAAATTTTTACAACACTAGCAAACGATCATTCTCAGTGATCTATAGTGTTTTTTGTTTAGTAAATTCGCAGCCGCATTCAACCCAAGTTCTATTTTCCACAATCCACAAGAGAATTCTAGTATTAATTTTAGAAACCAAAATTCTTAGCATCCATTTCTAAATTTACTTGAAGTTCTTCGTTAGTTGTGTGTCCTGCATCTAAATTTTGTGATTTTGCTGTATCTAAAGGGTCTAAATCTCAACTCGGTATATTCATGTTTAGAATATCCTAGAACATCTCGGTGATATCATCTTGAAAAATGTCAAGCTGTTGACAATATGTACGTAAATCTTACCAAATCTTTGCAAGCATTGCTAATAATGTAATAATGTTGGCAAGTGGCTTTATTCACATCTACAGCAATTCCGCTTAAACAGAAGAAGACTTTTTTGTTTTAATTAAATTCAACTTATTATTTTGTAATTACTAATTTATGGCATTAGATAGTTGATACAGGTCTTTCAAATAATCCATGTAATTTTTAAATGTTATCTAGTTGACGAGCAGTTGTTCGTGTCTGTTTTCAAAGAAATCTATCACTGAGTCAAATAAACTCTAGAAATCATTCAGACAAATACCTTTAAACAGACACTGAACTGCTGAAGCAACAAGCGACTAAAATGTTCATTATTCAGTCACCATCAATCTTAATGCTTGCATGAGGGTAGAAACATTAGTTCTTGAAGATCGTCGTTTAGTCCACTCCTGCTAAAGCATTAAACATAGGTGAACCGAGTGTCTTGGTAACTGTGAATCACAAACTAGGCATAAGTAAAGTTTCAACTAGGTAAATATCAAAGTGTTGACTTCCGAACAAAAACTGCCTAGGAATCATTTTGAAACTGAAGATGCTGATCCAGAATTTTCCTTGAAGGTAATAAGAAACGATAAGAGTACGTTACTGGGATCTAAAAATAAAATTAGGGTCTATATCGCACATAATCTTCAGCTAAGAAGCATAAGGACGCGGTTTGTATTAACCCAGCAGCAGTCGTAAATTAAGCTCTAGAGAATGTCTTTGTTCCTAGGAATATGTTCAAGCTTTACGAATACCGTTATCAGATTTTAGCTGTCTGATGTTTTCTGCCAATTTTTATCTGATATCCTAATAGGAAATTACTATCCCAACATATATATGAGGTGTGTAAATTAAATAATGAGACTGGCAACATAAAGTTCGATCTGGCAACATTAAGAAGGGGGACTGGTCAACATGTGACACGCCTTCAGAACGAGTTTGAACGCGCTAGTTTCATTTGGTTACCAGTAGTAATTGTTCTCGTGAAACATTTTTTTCCAGTGAGTTCTAAAAATGAATGATACCAATTTAGAGCAAAGGTGTGCTACCAGATTTTGGTGCAGAGTTAAGCATAGTACAAGAGAAATTGTTGAGAAGTCTCAACAGGCCTACGAAAATAGTGTTTTATTTAGACTCCCAGAAGAAAGAAAGTCAATTAAAAATAAAACAGAAGATGCCTTCATCTTCAAGAACTAATGACCTTGTGTGTTCAGATCAGTTGAGAGTCAGAATCAGAAAAGAGTTGAATTTGACTCACACCACCATTTATCAAATTTTGACTAATAAATTGAGGATGAGAAAAAATTGCGTAAAAATGGTTCCAAAAAATCTTTCGCATGAGCAAAAGGATATGAGGAAGAAAAGGTGCCTTAACTTCTTGGAATCGATTAAAAATGATCACCAGTTTTGCAAAAGATTCCGTTACAATGTGTCCAAGTTTAAACAGAAACTGATAGCACGCTATTGCTCAAAACTGCTGTCACTCATTTTTAAAGCGGACTGGAAAAAACTGTTTCACGAAAAAAATCAATACGAACATCCAAATGTCTCTAGCAAGTTCACATTCGCAATAAAGCCATATCACATGTTTACCTGCCGCTCCTTCGAGTCCTGCGTCCCTAGTGTTACCAGATGGAACGCTACGTAGCCAATCTTGTTTACATAATATATCCAATCTTATCTATATAATTTATAGCTGTCAATGTTTCCATTTTTGCAGCTTTTAATGATTATTTCAAGAATTACTTTAAATATATCCTGTGTTTTTGGAAATTCATTTGCAGTCCTACTTTGTTTAATGCTGTATCCAATTCTTCTAACGTTTGCCTTAGTTCTTCTGAGTATTCCGTAACCAAAACTATGTCATCGGCAAGTCATAGGTTTAATTTATTACTGTCTTCCTGTCAATGTAGACGTCTAAATGATTCCTAAATAACAGTTACGTATGGTAATCTTCTTCTTTCGTCTTTCTCAGCCCATTGACGGCCACTCCTGGACATAAGCCTCTCCGATGGTCCTCCAGTCTTTTCCAGCAAACTGTCTTATATCGTCTACCCATCTGCGTTGTGGCCTGCCACGATTTCGGCTCGTTTCTCGCGATCGCCATTGCAGTAATTTACTCGGCCACCTATCGGGCTGTTGTCTAGCTATGTGCCTCGCCCATTGCCACTTTAGTCGCGATATGCGTTCAATGACGTCAACTACTTTGGTTCTTGATCTTATTACTTGATTTCGTATTTTATCCCGTAACGAGATTCCTAACATTTGTCTCTCCATGGAGCGTTGAGTGATTCGGAGCCTATTTGCATTTTGTTTGATTAGTATTATCGATTCCATGCTGTAAGTAGCAACAGGCAAGACACACGCGTTATATACTTTCCGTTTAAGGTTGATTGGTGTGTTTCTATCTCTTAATACGTACTGCAACTTTCCAAGGGCAGCCCATGTCAGCCCTATTCTCCTTGTTATTTCCGCCGTTTGATTTTCTTTGCCCAGTTTCATGACGTGGCCTAAATAGATGTACTCTTGGACATTTGGACATTATGGTGATACTTTAACAAAATTATATAAAGCAATTGAACAAAAAAGTCCTAGTTTGTGTTGTAAGAATATCCTCTTTATTCACGATATTATACAAATTTAAAATACAGCTAAAGTTCAACCCATTCTGTGTGAATGTAACTTTTTTTGAACTGTACTATCCACCGATCAAAATTTGACTACGTCAGATTTGTTTTTAATCAGGAAGTTAGAAAAGCAGCACAGAGAAGGTCAAAGTCATTGGTATTTTATTTTCTTGTTAGAAGTAAACTTTTCTAGTTTTTCTTGTCAGATTAGTCGATTGATAATAATACTTTACCTACCGCATAACGCAATGAAATAAAAAAAAATTGTCGATTTACCACTTAATATCGATAAATTCTTTCCCGACTACTAGAGAGTCTGTGCCGCGAAGATATAGGTACTAAAAATTAAAATGCCTCGAAGGCGACTCCGTATTTTTACACGTTTTTATTTTCAGAGCTCGGCGTTTCGACTTTTAAATGTAAATAAAATGTAAAGTGGCCACAAAGGCTGCCTTACAAAGCAAGTGCTTAACACTCCTGAAATGTCACTTTCTGTTCGGTTCGATGGATTCACATCGCGGACAAAAAACGAGCATTTCGAATCGAAGATCATCCTTAACATTTATAATATTTTTTGATAATTAATTTCTGAAATTTTGCTGACTGTTTTAGTGAAAAAAACGCAAGTCAATCGATTATTTCGTTTGTGGTAGCGAGTAAAAAAGCCGATAATTTTATCTTTGGAAGCATTTTAACTGCGAACAATTTTACAGTTCCAAAAGTATTAATAATTTTGTTTTCTTAGTAATCTAAGAGGAACTGGATTTTTTAAATCTGTGCAAAATTTTTAATTAAAACCAAGCTTAAAGCAAATTTACTAATTAAATTATTTAGTTTTTTAAACATAGAAATTAGAATGACTGATGATAAAAACCTATAGAAAAGGAATAATAAATAATATAACACTTTAAGTTAATTAAATATATGAAATTTCAAGGTTTTTGGATTAATTTTCTTCAGGATAACAAGGCTTCACAACGATTTGTTTTTTAAAGTAAAAACAGATCTGCCAATATAGCAAAATATAAAAATATTTAGATAATTTGTTCAAATATCACTTTAGAAATACTAAACCTACAAGCAATTTTTTTGGATATCATTTCCAGATAGCATTATTTAAGGAAAGAGTTATTAAAACTTTATAATTCCTAGTTAATTAAAGAGTAGGATACCACTGAATTGGAATACATTACATATAAAGGAGGATTCTGACAGAGGCCATTGGGGCCATCCCCCCCCCCCTGAAAAGAATATGTAGTTGTGCTAAAAGTCATACCGAAATACTGGATTTCGTGAAATTTAGCTCTCAACCAAGTGAAAAAACGTTAAACTATAAGGACAAACGTACTCTGTTCTAACATAGTTAAAGACAAAGCACTATCTCAGATTGCAAGAATACCAGGAAAGGGTGGAAGTCTTTCCTATGGTAGTGCACCGCCATCTGTAGACCCGTTCCGAACTTGTTAGTTCTCGTCAGTACAGAATAGACCAGCAGACTTGAGCATCGGTAAGGTAAATCCTTTAAGCAGCTTATATTAGACAAAATATGAAATCTAGTACAAGTGGCGCCATCTCCCAGCATTCCACGCAATCTGAACATATAATCTCGTAGAGATTTCTCTGCATTTGACTTAAATAGTACAAAATTTATCCTCAAATAACCCGATCAATGAAGCGAAGGTTTTGATAAAAAAGTGCACCTCTGAAGGTCATTTTCACTAACGACATAAACACATACCTAAAAGTGGAGTTTCATAGAGTGTGATTTATAAATTTATATGGGCACCATGTGACCTTCAAATGCTTTCAAATGTGAATCCCAAAGTCACCAGCTTTTAAACCCTTTTTTGATGCCAACCTCTGTCATTTTTACTATAAAATTCGAGGGGGTTCTATTTATAAAACAGTCTGGACACCAAAATAACCTGAGAAAAAAATCGGAGGTCAAAGTCGTCACAGTTAGGTCATACGCTCGACAATCAATCAATCTTCATATGGAAAATTTTGATATGCAAGCATGCTTATTTGAATAAATACTCAGATTTAATAAATTTGATCTACAATGACCTCTATGAAAAGAAAACCTATTTCATTAAAATTGTTTGTAAGCACAATTTTTCCTGCTTTGCATTTCTTCTCATTTAAAAGAAAAAGGTGTCCTTAAAATAATCCAGAAGGTCACTTTCAAAGTCAAATTCAATGTCGCTATGTCACCGTATGATTAAAATTTTAATAGTTAAAATAATCCGAATAATACTTGCTAGATTTCGAAGGGGTCAAACAACGGTGACACTGAATTTGACCCTGAAAGTGACCTTGTGGATTTTTTTAGGGACAAGTACTTTTTTTAATGGGAGGAAACAGGAAGTAGAATACATTGCGCGTCCAATCATATTAATAACTTTAAATTTCCAATTCATTTTGAGGTAATTTTTAGGTCAAATGTTTTAAATCTGATTCTCTATTCAAGTATGCAGCTTCGAACTCCAAAATTATCCGGACCAAACGAATAACTTAGTGGAGACCTAGAGAGAGCAAACGAAGCAGAGAACTACCACATAATAAATGGAAGAAATAATTTGAAGGGTTTATATTTAGATTAGATTAAGAAGTTCAAATTATGTTTTTGAAAATCAATATAGCGAATCCAATATGGTGGGTTGAAAATTTTACCTTATTCGCAATTTTTTCAGATTTGATATTAGGGGGTTTTCGGGATCGTGTATTACGAATATGAAGTTAATTTTTGGTTACTATTAGGTTAATAAGATACAATATGAGGGACTGAAACTTTTACATTTTCTGATTTTGTCTAAAATTGATACTGCGGAGTTCTTGGGACGTATACAAACTCAATATGCAGTATAAAATATTCGAGCTAAGAAATTTACGTCTCAAGTTCTTTAAATATCGATATTGGAAGGTTTTGGGGCCAATATTACCAATCTAAAATTAATTTGAAATTTAAGATAGTGAATTTACTATGACAGAGTAAATATTTGTTTGACACAATTTCACTGGTATTTGGAGAACCCTAAGAATCAAAGAATTTTTAGTGATTCATTTTAGGGTGATTTACAACTTAGGATAAAATGGGCACTTCTTGCCACCTTGGAGTCATTAGGAGGTACACTAATCTCGATTAGTACTTAGTAATTTATGGATATCATAAAGGATTCAAAACTAAAAATCAAAAAATAAAATTTTTATAAAAAAGTATTGAACCAACTTCTAGAAGTGTGCTAAAAAGTGAAATGTTGGCACCAAATTATTTCTAAATGAAATAAATAACTACTAATATATATATGAAAATTAGGGTAAGAAAGCAATTACAAATACAGTATTTTTAATCTGTTTATGCGAATCACATTTTGTCAGGTATTAGTTTGGCGCCGCCTTCAAAATTCAATTTCATATAAAAATTTATAGCTGTATATTAGAAATCGGTTCAATTTTTTTTATAAAAATTTTATTGGCGATTAATGTTGCAGATATAATAACAATTAATCAATAATTATTAAAAGAAGCATAAGACAGACACTATCTCCCCCAAATTGTTCAAGCTTCTAAAAATGGCAAGATCTGGACATTAAATAAATGAAGCAGGCCATAAACGTACTCCATGTCAAAAAAAAACTGTTTAAAAACAAAAATATTCTTCTATAAAATCTTCACAACACTATAACAATATTTATTTTAAATAAGCATCCTAAAATTATTCATCTGAAGAGATACCTTTTCAGTTTGTGATCCAGGCCAGCCACTGCTGATGGTAATTTCTTCTAGATCCACCCCATTAAAATCAGCGAGAAGACACTAAGCACCGCCGACATGACAAGTAGAAGTCCCGCGAAACGGGAGACATACAATTACAAAATGTTTACATAACATTGGGGCCGATTCATGTACCCATCCAAGTGCTCATGTTTCTTTAATGAGACAAGCGGATGTGCTTCAGATTCGAAAGAGAGAGAAAACTTAAATAAGTCGTTTGTTTCTGTGAAGAAGTTGAAATATCTTTGTCAAGTTACAGCTGTTGCGGCTAGAGCATCACGTTTCAAAATTACTAATTTATCGGCAGAAGGAAACTATAATATTACTCGTTGAACAAACACTTAAGGGTAGTTCTTTTGGCGTATGTATATTGCACGCCTATAGTGTAATACTCGCATAATCGAGAAAACAAAAAAAATTATCCTATATTTTTAATCTTATTAATTATTTCATGCTAGTTTCTGAACGAGATCTAAACATCTGCAAGTTACCTTTACAATATTCTGATTACGGTCAAAATTAATTGAAAAATATAAAATATTTAAAAATATATGCAAAAAGTAATGTATTATATGAAAAATTAAAAATTTTACTTACTATTTTGAATTTCCTATTTGGCGGAAAGTCTCACCTAAAAAGAAAAAGAAACATTTTAATAAGGGGTTAAGCAAAATCAACCATTCAGTAAACATTTCCCCCCGAATCCACTAACATGGTCTAACCTTAAAACCGTTCTAAATTGACACCAGAGTGTTTAAACTGACAAGAGCAACAATAGGTCAAGCAAGTCTCTAACATGTCTACCAAAATGCGCTGGCGTTCCGTCTTGATGAAACTAAATATCAGGTCATTGTGTTGATGTTGAAATAAATTAGTTATCCAGGTATAATTCAATTTTGTAGCAAATTTGAGTAAAAATTAGCCTTCAAATTTTCATGAGGGAACATAGGTCCTATAATGTGGTTTCCAATGATACCTGCCACATATTTATTTTTTGAAGATGTCGCTTATGGTGTCCAATCATTCAATGAAGATTATTGTCAGGCCAATACTAGCCATTGTAACTCTTGACGAAACCATTAAGACAGAATATGACTTCATCAGAAAATAGGATATGGTTTACAGGTTGTAGGTCTATAGTCCTTTAATTTTGGACAAAATTACATGCTTCTTGTAGGATTTTCTTCTAATAGTTCCTGCAGCAACGTTACTTTATAAAGGTGCATTTTATTTTCTTTGAGTTTCTTTTTTAATGAAACTTTCCGTATTAGCTTATAAAAGAGCAAGATTTGGTACGGAAGTCCGTCATTTCTCTTGAAGGTCCAAGGATTTGTTGTCATTGGTAGTTCTTTTCGAAAGACTAGTTTGTGATAGAATTTGTTACATTATAGAATATCCTGTTGGCAGTTGATATGGAAATGAGTTACCGTTCAGAGAAATTCTAATTAAAAAAGTCAGTTGCATGTTGGAAGGATCTACGTCTATTTCCGTATCCTATCCTAAGAAAAGTGTGTTCTCGTTCTGTTAGCTAAATCATAATATTTTGTATCGATAGGTACTAGTTTACTCGCTAATAAAAATACTAAGACCACTAATCAGAAACTAATGCCAAAGAGATTATCAGAAGTTACTTAGGTAAATAACTACTAACCATGGAAACTTTTGATTAGGCGAGAGTTAAATTAAACTGTCAATATTTTCGAAACAGTTGAATTTTCAAAGGTATACCATACAAAAAATGTTCTCATTACCTTCAGAGTATTTTAAAAATCAAAATTTTAGTAAGAAAACCGTCTGCCATATTTAAATAGATGCCTATATTTTTATAACCTTGTAATTAACTTTAGACATGTATTTCAAGGTCAACTTTGTTTTTGAATAGGAACCTTTACTTTTTATAACAGAAATGGAAAGAAAAGTCATATGCTGTTTTCACAGCTAGAGGTCATTTGAAGGTAAATCGCCCTTGTCTGACAGGAAAATTCAAAAATGCCTAGAAACCAAACGGTTTAATGTTTAGAGTCATAGGTTTTATTTTGTATTGAAAGAGCTTAACTTTTATGACTTTGAAACTGACCATGAACTTATAATAACCGAGTTGTTTTAACCATCATACCTCAGTTGCCCTGGGAATTAAATTTTTAGAATACCCACTCTCATTATCTATGCAAAGTTTTCTCATCTGTGGCATCTTAAACTTTTCAAAGAGTTATGGAGAATTTGAGAGGGCTGCAGCTTTGCATAGAAAATGAGGGTGGGCACTTTGAACACTTGATTCTCTACAGCGGCATTCTCAAATTCTCTTTGAAGAGTTTAAGGAACAACAGATGAACAAACTTTGCACAGATAATGAGGATGAGCACTACGAATATTTAATTTCCAGGATAATTGAGGTGTGATAGCTGAAACAACAGTGTTATTACAATTCCAAAGTTTCAAGATCACAAACGTTAAGCTCTTTCAATATTAAGAATTGATGGTGTAATTAAATCCTCGCCATTAAACCATTTGATTTGTAGTTCTTCTTGCGCTTTTCTGTCTAACCTTTAAATGACTTCAAGATGTAACCAAGCACATTATATATTTTTCTTACTTTCCATTTTTCCCAAAAAAATGGGATTTTTTTTTCGAAAAACAAAGTTGACTTTGAAATGACCTTGAGATACAAGTTGAAAGTCTATTTCAAGGTGTTTTGGAATCCAAGTCGAGCAGCCGTCCAGAAAGCGTCACTTGAAAATGCCTTGAAATGTTGGCGAAACATCGCGAGGAAGATTCTTCTATTGACGCACGGATTGAAAACTGAAAAACACAATATATATATATATATATATATATATATATATATATATATATATATATATATATATATATATATAAGTCACTCGGAATTACATATCTTCCTGTATATGGCCTTAGCAAAAAAATTCTAGAATTTTATAATTTCATATATAAAAATAATTGTTTTATATTATCTTGCCTAAAATTACAGTACATTATTAATTATTTTGATTTCAGATTATATTATTAAGAGTGTGAAATGAAAAATATTAAAAAATTGTTGATGTTCCCAGAAATACCTGTTTAATTTCATGACACTATGAAGCTCAAATTTGCGAGAACAATAAATTTTATCACAAATTGTCTTCAATGTTGGTTTACTTCATTTATTACCTATCTTGGGTAATTTATTGCTTTGTGGTGTTTTAATTGCCCCTTTTATTAGCGTTGTGTATAAGAGCATAACTTTTGTTATTATGCGCTATTGTCTACAAATATGGAGTAATAAAATTTGTGCCATTCATAAGTGTTAAAGAAAAGATGTATTATTTTATTTTCTGTGTACTGCTTTTGCTATTGAGTTTTCAACAAATAATTCGTATTGGAAATAATTTTGATTCTTTGACCAAAATTATATATTTTTTTATTAGAGAAATTTTTTCTTGGTTATAGGTCATTAATAATAATTCTTCAAATTATATTTCTTCTTCTTTTTTTTCTCCTTCTTCTTCTAGGTAGAACCAAGTTCTGTTATCTACACAATGCCTCATCGATCCTCGTTTGAAATCGAAATCCAGCTGTTTCTCCATCTTTTAGGGGGCCGTCCAGGCAGCAGTTTGATGTTTAGTTTCTCACTCACCACGGTTTTTGCTAGTCTGTCATCGTCCATTCGTTCCACGTGATCTCTCCACTGCCTATGACGGTTTCGAACCCACTTCACAACATCCCCCACTCCGCTGTCCTCGCGTATTTTCGCGTTTCTTATTCTATCTCTTAAACTTGTTCCCGTGATCATTCTCAGCGTTTTCATTTATGTGGTTCTCATAATTTCTTTTGTCTTTGTTGTTTCATTTCTTCTTTCTGCGCCGTAGGTCAGTATCGGTCTTACACAGACCTTGTAAATGCTTGCTTTGCTCTCAACCGTCATATGTTTATTGTTCCAGATTATGTCTCTTAGTTGGCCTGATATCATGGCCGCTTTGTTGGCTTGTGTGCGTACTTCTTCCGTAACTGCCCTGTTACTTGTTATATGTGCTCCCAGGTATTTAAACTTCCCAACCTGTTCGATACGTTTGTCATCAACCATTAGTTTGCATCTTACCGGTTCTTTTGCTATTACCATTGCTTTGGTTTTCTCCACAGATATCTTCATATTATACTGTTTGGCTGTTCGATTGACATGGAAAAGCATTCTTTGTAAGTTGTCCTCGCTATCTGCTGTCAAGGCCACATCGTCTGCAAAGCATATAATCTGAACGGTGTTGTGTCCCATTGGGTACCCAATATTTGTGCTTTTTACCTCATCAATGATTTCGTCTATGATTACATTGAAAAGTGTTGGACTTAGGCTATCACCCTGTCTTATTCCTATGGATAGTGGGATTTCCTCTGTTAGAATATTATTTGTTTTAATTACCATGGTGTTTTTGGAAGTGCGTATGATTGCTTCGTCTACTTGTTTTCTTCGCAGTAGTTCTGTTATGTGTTCCAGTTTGACTCGGTCGAACGCTTGTGTAAAGTCCACAAAACAAATGAACAGCGGTATTCGATAGATTTTTCAACCAGCTGTCTGATAATAAATACACCGTCGATAGTAGAGCGGTTAGTCCGGAAGCCCTAACTTGTCTACGATCCGTTGTGACAGTATTTTGGTTAACAATTTGGCTGAACTGTTCAGTAGGCTGATTCTCCTGTAATTTTCGGGTTGTTTCTTTGATCCTCTTTTGTGAATCGGAATTGCTTATTATATTTGAGTCATATAATTAAAAGATTCTCAACAAGCTAAGTGACGTTTCGGCCCTAGTTTTCAGCCTTTATCAAACTAAAAAAATGGATATACAAATATACAAAAACACAAGAACCAAAAACATACCTTGTAAAGTTGTAACTTCATTATTGTCTTAGTTATATTGATCAAAAAATAAAACAAACACTCGGATCGTCATGGTTTGCATGCATATATTACATAAAAGTTAAAATCAAAGAATTAAAAAATTAATGGAAAACGGAAAAAATGGAGATGAAATTTAAGGTCCGAATAGGTGGAGGGGGTGAAGCAAAGTCGGTGCTGGTAATGTACACTAGTAAACTTGATCCACAACTGCAAACAATTATCAGTGGAAAGTTACAGCTACATAAATTCCATTAATCATAATTATATTGATTAATTTCACTATGTGAACTACCTATGTACAGGGTGAGTCAACGATTGGATGAAGTAGGTTTGTGCCTTTTCGGTGAAATTAACAAAGAAACTATATTTATTGTTTGATACAGTTTATTTTTACGCAGATTTTAAAAATATTTAGGACTCTACAGGCTACTATGATAATGAAGACTATTTCTGTAAAAAAGTATGGAAAATAAGAAAAACTGAAATATCTCAAAAACTATTATAAATAGGTATAGGATATATTGAACAAAACTTTTAGGGTTTTTATTACTCTATTAAATAACATGAAAATATTCAGGGTGTACCATTTAAAAAAAAGATATTTATTCATTTAAACTTGTTCAAATTTGAGCCGATGTGTTCAACACCCTGTAGCTTTTATTGCAAATATTAGGTAAAAATTATGTTAACTTGTCATTGGCCTTGCTAAATTCCAAGTTTGAATATATTTGTCACAAAATTGAAAACGTTATTTAGGATTGAATTGATGCTTGAAAATGTGACTTATTTTCTGTAAACTTAATTATCTCAGAAACTATAAAGTTTTGTTATAGTAAACCCTTAATAAAAAAGATTTAAAATTATAAGCTAAATCGAAAATACGATTCGTATATAGGGTGTTCTATTTAAAAAAATACAACTTTATGCTGTCCTAGTTTTTGGCTCACCCTGTAGAGTCCTAAATATTTTTAAAATCTGCGTAAAAATAAGCTATATCAAACAATAAATATAGTTTCTTTGTTAATTTCACCGAAAAGGCACAAACCAAACCTACTTCATCCAATCGTTGACTCACCCTGTACATCACTTATTGTAAGTTCTAAGGATAAATTTCACAAAATTTACTTTTAAAATGTCCAGTTTCCTTATGTATGTCAGTTATGGTGTCGTTAGATACAAACATCTAATTAATTTGTTAACATTGGAAATTTTACGATGTAATTAAAATAAACCCTTGTTTTATATTCATGAAACAAAGTCACTTTTGTTTCATTGTGAGGCAAAAAAGCTTTCTTGTGTCTCCTAAAATTTCTACAAATTTTCTATATCTTAGGACGTATATCCTCGTCAATACAAAACTATATTCAACAAATATTGTGAATCATCCAAACTTGCAAATATTTAACTTCCATTCGAAACCGATTATTTTATAACCATTTCTTACCTGATTAAAACACGGAACGTACATAATTGGTAACCTAATCAAGTAGCAATGAACGTTGAATTCGTCTAATCAATTTCTAAACAACACTTTAGAAACACGTTAGTATGTTTATATTTTTCTTTTTACACCGGCGTGCAAGTGTGTATGTACCAGTCGACAAAGAATCGCCGAGTCATCCAATCTTAACTAATAAATTTCATTTACCAATTATTAAGTGAGAACGCTTGACTCAAGTTGATTGGGTTGTTAAAAATCTTAAAGAGTCTCTCGGTATTTTTGTCGATGCTAATTGGGAAGAATAGATTGTAAAATACGAATAACATAAGTTACCATTTAGCATTGTAATGCTGGAAAAATATATTTTTTGTCAAATTTTATATCCTGGCAGGCGCGGATCCAAGGGGGGGGGCGATCGCCCCCCCCCCCCCAAGAGCTTTAAGTTTAGGAAAATAGATCCGATTTTTCCTCTTATACTAAAGTTTATTTAAGACCTAGAGAGAGTAATAAATCATTTTTTACCCTTTTTCTCTTCGCAAACTACCTGTGTTCTTTGGTCCGGTGTCTTTAGCAAAATCTGTAAGACACATATATTTTTCATAGGAATGGGTTAGAAATTTTATAATCAAAAATACCGGCCTATAATAATGGACTAAAACGTAGCCTTTTTCTCTCAAAAAATTTTAAGTTATAATTTAAATACTTACAAAATATTCATTGTCAAAAATACAAAAAGTTAAACATATATAAAAAAATAAATTTGTCCATATAATATTAAAATATTTTTGGGGCTATCGGTCATTTTATTAATTAAAAATATTTTTAGGCTATTTGACGTTTCAGTTTATTTATTTCTTAAACCATCTGCAGAATTACGATTAAACACTCAAAAGGGATTCAAATGTAATTACTTTTTTTATGTTGTAATTAAAATTAGACCTATATGGAAATCCGATAGCCTCAAAAAAATAAAATAAACATATCAATTCTACACGCTTAGGAAAAAGGCACAAATACAATAAGAAAATAATAAAAAACTTACGGCTAATTGAAATTAAATATTTATAAAAATAAAGAGTGGGACACACTAAAAATAAAGATATATAAAAAAAATAAGAAATTATATAAACAACATTAAACAATAAATTACAACAAAAACAAAAATTTAAATAATAAATTGTGTTTACACTAGTAAACATTACGTATCTAATTCCTAATCAAAGTCAGTGAAACTATCTTCGCTCAAATTAATTATAATTGGTTCTTCTATCTTACCGATCATGAGATCGAGTTCTCACATTTTGTTTTATTCTTTTATTATATGGATTTTTCCCAATTTTTCGCAGTAACTTTATTCAAAAAAATCTTACTTAAATTACTAATTTTGTTAATTGTGTTATTTCTAGCAACTCTACCTTTTACTTGAGAGATATATTTACTTCTCCAACGGACAGTTTCCGGACGATCTATAGGAACAGATTTTCTATCTGGTTTTTCCCAGAGATCAGTTCTTTTAATTTCAGGTAAATCGGGATCTTCATTGATTTTGGTTATAATTTTGTAGATGGTTGGGATCTGCTTCTCATAATAAAATATATATACAACCCCTTTAATTACAGTTTTCCTCTCTTCTTCCAACGAGGTTTTTCGTCTGCCTGGGATGGAATGTGGCTTGGGAGTACTAACAATTCCAGTCGTTTTTTCGCCTTCAGTATTCGGTACATAGTAGATTTTCCAACTCCTGTCATGTTGAAACACATCTCAACAGAGCCTTTAATATTATTATCTAGATATTGATATCTTAAGGCAACATAAACATTCATCGTAATAAGTTTTTCGTTGAGAAAAAAATGCCCTGGTTTAACGATTTTTGAATAAATATAGAGGTGGAAGCCAAATAATATATAAATACAAACGCAAAGAAGCACTATGTTGCAGTAAATTTATAAAATATGTTTAAATATAATGAAATAAAATTAGATTTACGGATGTTCTCAGTAACCTGCGGCACTGGAGCTGGTACGTTGGAGGTTTCGATAACAGTTTTATTACTCTCTCTAGTTCTTGAATAGAGTATAGGACTGTGTATGCTTGCGATCGCCCCCCCCCCCCTCCCAAGAGCTTTGAGTTCAGGAAAATAGAACCCATTCTATCTTTTATATTAGGAATGAGTATGCTGCTTGCACTCCCCTCCCCCCCCCCGTTGAAAACTTGTTTTTCTTGCCATACTGTACCTTTGTGATATCACCGCCCCCCCCCCCCCAAAGAGAGGGGCTGGATCCGCTCCTGTATCCTGGTTGGTTGCTGCTCTTACGTACTCCACAACGGGTCTAAAAGCAAAGCTTTTAATATTGAGCTTTGCATTCGACTTTACCCTTTTCTGAGTATCCAATGGTGTTTAACAACTCCTCTGGATCATTGGCCAAAGAATAACTGTATTAACACACAATATTTTTAAAACAAAGATCACGAATTAAACAACAGGTAAAAGACGTGAAAGAATTAAGATGTCTTGGATATATGGGTCCCACGAATGGATCAAAAAAGTTCTACGTTTGAAGATATAATCTGTACTCCATCTAAACAAAATTGCTATTTTTTTCAATACAGTGTCTAGTCAATTCTGCTGTCTTAGTTAATAAGTACTTAAGATAATTTCACTGAACTTAACAGCTCTAATAATAATAACATTGGATATTTATTTAATCTACAGCTCAAGTTTTGTACTGAATGACAAGAGTGCTGTTTTTTACTCGTGAGACTCATCAGGCCATTTTATCCGATACGTTCTATCTTGGGTTACAGTGTGATCTCGATTCTGTCTTGAATTGCAGAAAGTGCGGCTGGCTTGGATAACAGTGCAGAATAAGGCGACTTCTATCCTTTGTTGTAGCATGCTTCGCATATCGAGGTTGATAGACTCCTATTTTTATGTTAACCACTTCATCACTATATGATGGTTTTTATTACATTATTAGTGGGTGTTATTCTTGTATTACTGAGTATGGTATATGTTTGGAAATTTGTTCTTTCTCCTTAGAATTCCACTTTGGTTTTCACTCTATACTACTTTCGATGCTACAACAAGTGAAGCTCTAATAAACCAAAAGAGAAACTCACAGTAAGCAACATTATATTTAAAATCCTCATTACGTGTTAGCAGGATATTATCTGCAGAACTATAAACCACCAATAATCAAAAGAAAAACATCTACAGAGAAGTGATAAAATTTTAAATAGATAGCTGTTTTCTGTGAATTTCGCTCTTGCTTCATTACAGCTCTACTGACGAGACCTTTAGGCGGTCGAAACCGTTGAGAAGAAAAGACAACTTTTCCCCATATTTAGACTGAAAAACGATATATTTTTATTACTTTCGTACCGCTCTGGGATATATTAAGATATTTATTTTATTGTTGATGATTTTGCTGTCAGATGTCAAAACTTGTGGATTATATTTTGTCCGTACATTATAGAATGGGAGTATGAGATAGTTGCTTTCTATGAATTTTAATCTCGATTTGTTACGGCTCCACAGACACGGCCATTAAAGGGTCAAAACCTAGTGAGGAGAAGACGAGACTTGATTTTGCAAGGAATGAACTGTATGCTACTTTCTTAACGAGGAAAAAATATCTTACACACCTCAATCATTTGATGTTTCAAAGTAGTGGTTGACAAAGGTCAGGTAACTCAACACTGGGTCTACTGAAGATTCCATTATTATTTTTATTGTAAGCTGCTTCTATAAATTTTCTTTTTTTCATGTTGGGTTCTATATATATATATATATATATATATATATATATATATATATATATATATATATATATATATAAAAGGAAAAGGGTATTCTTGACCGACAAGTTAAACAGCAAAAACTAGGATATATCTTGAAGTATGAATCCTGCTGAGGGCTATCAGAAGTAAAACACTTTTTTAGCTACTTCAAGCTTTCAAAAATAATTATTTTCTTCATCAGTACAATATAAAAAATAATACTCTTATTTATATGAACATTCTTTTTAAAATTAATACGTGCTAATGATTTATATTTGAATGACTAGAATCAAAAAAAGGAATCTTAATGTAGGTTATTGTTATTACAAGATTTCGTCAGACTTGCAAATATTATTTAAAATTTATAGTCAATTTCAGTTTGTAGTAGCTACTTCTGAGAGCCCTCACCAGAACCGACGCCACAAGATGTATCCTAGTTTTGTTATATATATATATATATATATATATATATATATATATATATATATATATATATATATATATATGGAAAACTAGAAGTAAATTATCGACTGGAGCTGCCGAGTTTGATGTTTCTAACACGAATAAATTTTTCTGAAATTATAACAAACCTTTGTTATCTAATGAAGTAAAATAAAATAATTAAATAATAATAATTAATTATCTATTATGGCTGTGAACATGAGTTAAATATTCTTGATTGTTCCCATATTTATAGTCACATGCCCTTTAATGTATTTTTGTTCCAAATATGGAATATCAATATATAGAAGAAATTAGCTTTTAAAGGTAACTTAATTGGAAACTACGAATTTGAATTACGCAGTTGGCAGTTGGACTACAAATCCCAGATGGACGATCTCCTTGTCTGAGGCATGAAAAAATAATTAAAGTTGTTATAATATTGTAATGTAAATAAATTATCCAAAAATTTAGTCTTGTCGCGGTAATTCTTAAGTGTGATAAACTAAGTCAACTCCTTCTAGAACAAACGCCGACACCAATGCATTCCAATATCTAATTTTTATATTCATTACATTGGTGCTCTGGTCAACTAGTAATTAAAATTACGGAAACAGTTTTATCAGATTCACATTTTAATAAATACAGGGGTTTAAATTTACAAAAACTCTATGAAAATTGTTTTTACCAAAATGCATATAACAGTAAAAATTCAAAAATAATGACATTAGAAAAATGACTTTTAATATCCTACGAATTAAGTCCAAAATTGAGACCTATTTCGAAAAACAACCAAGTATAAAAACGCTTTGTTTTAGGTTATATTTTTTTATTTTTGGAGTTCAATAGCCACAAGAAACTGTTATAATTTCGTCATTTTTTCTTTTTATACGCTGAAATGTTGCAGGGGCGTGCTTTAAGAATGGGCAAAGAATTTATTCTCTAAGAATACCACTCTGGTTTTTTCTCCATAATAGTTTCGACAATCTTAGTGAAGCTGTAACGAAGTAAAATTCACAGAAAGCAACTGTATATTTAAAATCCCAATTTCGTAATGGATCGGCAGGAGATTACCTGCGGAACTTGATGCCATCACAAGTTCAGAAAAACTTAGAAATTTACCCGGAGCGATAGAAAATTAATAAAAATTAACAATTTTACTATATATGTAGTTAGAATAGCAATTTTAAATATAGGCAGTTGCTTTCTGTGAATTTTGCCCTTAGTCCATCACAGCACCACTGTCAAGAATGTAGAAATGAATAGACCCTGTCTTAGCCATAGTGGCAGTTTCTATCAAAATTATAAAAGTAAAGAAAGTGCAGGGCAGCACCTTATAACCATCGTATAATATTTTTGTTCCAATAACCTTAATAATTTATATTCCATATAAAAGCATATCTGTAAAAATTGACAACATTTAAAAAAACTTTTACTCGCCATTTTCGCACGTCACCAACCACCAAAACAAGGATATGTCAACTCGCCACACATCGACCATGTATCCTAAATATGATTAGACCACAATAAATCGTTTCCTAATTAGTACCCTAACTAGAAAGGGTAATTCCTTCCTTCCCTAAATGCTAATAAACTTCACTGAATTCAGTGCTTAACTCTGCAGGATCCCTGAATATTGAATGTTCTAATAGGTATTTTAATAAATACCTTCAATGAAAGTTGTGAAGGCAAAATTACGTTCACTAATTTATGAGAGACAAAAAAAGCGTCTAAAATTTAATCTCCGATATTTCAATAAGTTTTTTGATAAAAATATAATAAAAAACCGAATAATAATATTTTAGACAGAACAATGGAAAAATAGAGGAAAACAAAAAAAAAGTAACGTAAGTAACTGCCACGAAATCCTAACGTACAACAGGAAAATTTTATGAGCTCTTAAACCTACTTAAATAACTTAAAACGGAAGATATTTATTTAATATATATATATATATATATATATATATATATATATATATATATATATGTATATATATATATATATATATATATATATATATATATATATATATATATATATATATTTTATTTTTGTATCTTAAACCTTTTGTTAAATATTTTTTTCTAATATTTTCTTGGGTATAGGTTTTTCCATTAGAGAAACAAAGGACAATAATTTTCTTTCTGACGTTTCGCTCTACATAGTGAGCTTCTTCAAAAGAGCTAGGTATATTTATTTTACATTTACAAAAATTACAGAATTTTTTATATAATAAACATATATCACAGTAATTACACTTTTATATTTTTAATTTAATTAAAATTAATAAAAACAAAACAGATTTTAAAATAGTCTTAAAGTTTAAAATTTAAAACAATACAAACAGGTTAAAATAGTGAAGATTATGAAATAGTACATACCTTGAAAGTAGTTTTGTGTGTATGTTTAAAAATAAATTCAATTATGATCTTTGGTATGCAATTGATCTGGATAGGGTCACTTTTAAGTTTCTTATAAGTGTTAGTATCATCAAGTAGTTCGTTCATTTTTCTATCATAATCAGATGTATTCATAATTACGGTTTTATTACTTTTATCAGGTTTTAGAATAGTAATTTGAGGGTTATGTTTCATAAATTGTTTTGTTTTATTAATTTGCTTTTGTATTTTAATTTGGAAATTATTAGTTTTAGCTTTATTATGTCTGGTCTTTATTTTGTGGTTTGTAATTACATTTACTATTTTAGATCTGATGCTATCTCTTATTTCTTCTGGTTTGTTATATATGGCAGACTCTATACTTGAAATATATTCATTTAGAGGTAGTTCTTTTGATAGGTAATTTGATTTTTGAATAAAACATGCTTGAAGCGACTCTATAATAAATATGAGAAATAATGTAATGATGCTTGGAACGATTTCATATACACTCATACAGGTGAAAGAACGTCATTAAAAAATAAATAATAACATTTTTTCCTATTTTTTGCTTTTTATAAAAATAAATCTATCCATATCAATTGCATACCAAAGATCATAATTGAATTTATTTTTAAACATACACACAAAACTACTTTCAAAGTATGTACTATTTTATAATCTTCACTATTTTAACCTGTTTGTATTGTTTTAAATTTTAAACTTTAAGACTATTTTAAAATCTGTTTTGTTTTTATTAATTTTAATTAAATTAAAAATATAAAAGTGTAATTACTGTGATATATGTTTATTATATAAAAAAATCTGTAATTTTTGTAGAAGTAAAATAAATATACCAAGCTCTTTTGAAGAAGCTCACTATGTAGAGCGAAACGTCAGAAAGAAAATTATTGTCCTTTGTTTCTCTAATGGAAAAACCTATACCCAAGAAAATATTAGAAAAAAAAAAAGAAAAAAATATATATATATATATATATATATATATATATATATATATATACATATATATATATATATATATATATATATATATATATATATATATATATATATATATATATATATATATATATATATAATTAGAACACTACGTCTATAAATCAACAAAAGAGTTTTATGTATAAAAATTTATTTGCAATTTTTAAAGAGAGAGCCTGAAATCGTCGATATAACAGTACCTAAAAAAAATAATACCATTAAATTGTTAAATTGATTGTTAAATATCTGATTATTTTCTTGCCATTATGATCTAATATCATTTTTACTTTCTCTCTAATTAAATTGACAAAAAATCTAACAATCAATAATATTATAATGGAATCAATCAAAACTTGGACTTTCTATAGCGCTAAATAGATATATAATAACAATTTAAAATGGAAATAAACCAACATTGTTGACGTAATGGTTAATAAATCTGAAAGCTCTTTTGTCAAGATAAAAGCTAATTTTTGCTAGGTAACTATTAAAGTTAAACGATCAGTAAATTATATTTTCTAATACTGAAATAAATTAAATAGTATTGAACTTTTTTCAAATATTAACTATTAATGGCTTCTGAATTAATTATTGATATATATATATATATATATATATATATATATATATATATATATATATATATATATATATATATATATATAAATATATTTCTCTTTTTAAAGTGAGAAGACAAAACAGAACTTTAAATCCCTTATTTATTGTAAAGAACCGAAATAATAACTTATTTTTAAATTCCAGAATTTCCTTTCCATGTTGATCTACTAATGAACTTTTTATAATATATAAAGTTTGTTCGAAACAGAAAAAGTAACTATATATAGTTATTTTTTAAGAAACGATAACAAAATATATCAACAAGTAATAATTTGCCGATTGAATGTCAAAGGTTTTACGCCTTATCGCCTGTTCACTTCTTTGAAATAAAAACAAAAGCGAAAATACTAATAATGACGACATGTGACAATATATTTCCAAGAATTTTCTTTTCATTTCTTTTGCAAATTGTCGAATATTAAGGGTCAGCATTTTATTGAATAAATAACAGCAAAAACCATATTTTCTTTGAAGATTGTAGACAATGTTGAAGATTAACTAAAATATGATTGTCGGACTTGCATTGTTTTATTTTTTTTTATTTTGTTTTACGACGTTTCGGTTAGGTTGTATCTCTAATTGTTATCAAGTATAAACTGAAACAGTTTATATTTGATAACGATTAGAGATACAACCTAATCGAAACGTCGTATTAGAGATACAACCTAATCTAAACCTCGTAAAATAAAATAAAAAAAAATAAAGACAATGCAAGTCCGACAACCACATTTTAGTCAAAAACCATATTGTCATTTTTATTTCCAGAAAATTAAGAAAATTTAAAAATAGAAAAATCGAAAAATAATGAAATGGGGAGAAAATATTTCGAAAGAATTTAAGGTTATTATACTGGCACATTTTTTCTATTTGAATTTTTTCCCTATGTCTTGTAATTAATGATATATCGAGCATTGAAAAAAGAATATCTTTTAATCGTATAAAAGGACGTATTTTTGATCGAAAATGCACTTAGGACAAAATTAAAAAAAAACATTTTGAGGTTATTGAAAAACCCCAAAAAAACTGTATGATCAAAATTCGCAAAGGCAAAAAAAAAATTTTTTTTTAATTCCCGACAATAATATTTAAAAAATTACAAATTTTACTCGCACTTAACACCATCTGAAAGTACTTGCAAAGAGTTTTTTCAAAATTGTCGTACGATTATTTCTTACTCAAATATAAAACTTTGAAATTGACCTTATTTTCAGGTAGATATGGTAAAAGTCATTGAGTATATATATATATATATATATATATATATATATATATATATATATATATATATATATGTATATATATATATATATATATATATATATATATATATATATATATATATATATATATATATATATATATATGTATGTATGTATCACTACATAGTATAAAACAAAGTCGCTTTCTCTGTCCCTATGTCCCTTTGTATGCTTAAATCTTTAAAACTACGCACCGGATTTTGATGCGGTTTTTTTCAATAGATAGAGTGATTTAAGAGGAAGGTTTACATGTATAATAACATCCATTAAATAGTGGAGAAATACTGTTATTTTTGAGGTTTCTAATGTGATGTCGTTAATTATCATATTTTTTTCCGCTTACATTGCAAACGCAGGCTGAACCCTACGAGATTTATCAAAATAATGTACTAATTATTTGTACACATTGAAAAGGTCTACAGAAAACTCCGCGATGGTATATGTCTATCTCTCATGGATATCCCACAATAACATTTTTTTGTCATTTACTTTTTACGACAAATAATGGCAAATTTTGAAGCGATTTTAACCAATACAGCATTAATCCTTATCCAATTAAATAGCTTAAATACATTGTTGATTTAATATAGATCTATATGGTCCTTTACAGCACAAGATTTAAATGAATATTTTAGAAGATATTACAGATTTAAAATTGCGGGAAGTAGCGCTTGCGGCGGTACTGGCCGACCGGGGCGGCGGCAGCGTGCCTATAAATGGCGCGTCGGAGGCCGATGTAATAATTGTTGTAAAAATAAAATAAATAGTTACAGTTTTTCTGTAGTGTATTTAGTATCAGCATTGCACCCGTGCGAAGCCGGGGCGGGTCGCTAGTATAAAATAAAATAGAATCAAATATTGGCGAAGCGGACGTGAAAATTTTTCAATCTACATGATTCTCGTGTTAAAAAGTGCGGAGCACTCCAAAAATATGGAAAAACTCCGGGTCCGACAGATGGCGACAGCGCTGTTTCGTCCTAATATGGGACTCGTCAGGCCACCGCATTCGGTACAAACCATCATCTCGCCTTTGCATCCTATAAACCTGAGTTTAAAATCAAAAAACAGAAAACAAGATGACAAAGGCGACATCTCGATGGTCTACTCGATAACACAAGAAACACACAGATTAACAAAGTTTGTAAAATAACCGCCATATGGTGGCGCGACGGTGAATTAAAACAGAAATATGTAAAATCGAGCACACGAAACGCGCTGCCCAAAGGATAGGGGTCGCATTTTTCGGTACTGGCAACCAAGCCTACCGCTTATTTTAGCATCCAAAGCCACGTGTCGCACCAAACGATCCCACCATGAGAGCATCGTTCAGCGCGTTTCAAAGTCAAACAAGTAAATAAATAAATAGATAAGTTTTTGTCCGTGTAATTTAAAATAAAATAGAATCAAATATTGGCGAAGCGGACGTGAAAATTTGTCAATCTACATGATTCTCGTGTTAAAAAATGCGGAGCACTCCAAAAATATGGAAAAACTCCGGGTCCGACCGATGGCGACAGCGCTGTTTCGTCCTAATATGGGACTCGTCAGGCCACCGCATTCGGTACAAACCATCACCTCGCCTTTGCATCCTATAAACCTGATAACAGTTTCGTGTGCTCGATTTTACATATTTCTGTTTTAATTCACCGTCGCGCCACCATATGGCGGTTATTTTACAAACTTTGTTAATCTGTGTGTTTCTTGTGTTATCGAGTAGACCATCGAGATGTCGCCTTTGTCGTCCTGTTTGCTGTTTTTTGATTTTAAACTCAGGTTTATAGGATGCAAAGGCGAGATGATGGTTTGTACCGAATGCGGTGGCCTGACGAGTCCCATATTAGGACGAAACAGCGCTGTCGCCATCTGTCGGACCCAGAGTTTTTCCATATTTTTGGAGTGCTCCGCACTTTTTAACACGAGAATCATGTAGATTGAAAAATTTTCACATCCGCTTCGCTAATATTTGATTCTATTTTATTTTAAATTACACGGACAAAAACTTATCTATTTATATATATATATATATATATATATATATATATATATATATATATATATATATATATATATATATATATATATCTTAAAATTTTTCCCCATAGGATTCATGAACCTTGGCCCATATATTCTTAGTTTTTAGTTTTATTGGGAATGAAGTTCATTGATACTCCTGGAATGTTATGGATTAATTTGGTGGACATAAAATACATAAATAAGATGTTTCGACTATTAAATAATCTTCATTAGTTAGAACTAATCTAAAATAAAGAAAATTACCCATTATATAATTTTTTAGAGTGCAAACTATTACTGAAAAGAAGCAATAGTAGGGGGCTATGTTTTTTTTTTTTCATCCTCTTTATTATATAAAATTTTATTGGTCAAATAATAATATATAAAAAAATCTTTACATATAAAAATCCTTAAGAAATTCTATAATTTTTTTCGGCTTACCTAAATTTAATATGACAACTAAGCCGAAAAAAATTGTACATAATAAAGAGGGTGGAAAAAAAACATAATTTAGGGATATTGCTTTGTTTCAGTAATAGTTTACATTATGAAAAATTACATAATGGGGTAATTTTACTTATTTTAGACTAACCGAAACTGATGAAGACTATAGAATAGTTGAATCATCTTATTTATGTGTGTTATGTCTATTAAATAAATTCATAACATTCCTGGAGTGTTATTGAACCTCATTCCGTATATATATATATATATATATATATATATATATATATATATATATATATATATATATAATTTTACAGTCACATTTTACACACAGAGCTCAAACAAAAATTAAATATTGAATTTTCAAATTATACAGTTGATATTAAAAACAGAAATACACGAAATAAAAGAATAAAAATATCATTTGTGAAGGAGGAGCATGAACTTGAAATAACCAGAGATTTCCTCCTATTCCGATCAAAATCTATTGTTTCGTATAAAAAATTCGTCAAACTTTTCCGTTAGCAAAAAGTATCTAATAACTTATGGTTACAACTAAATAGCTTGAAGTTATTTTAACTTTCTCTAGTTAGTAAAAAACGAAAGTAATTTAAACCTTACGAAGTACCGAATTGTTAATGTAAAAAATAACTGGGTACGAACGGTAAATTTTAAATTAAATTAGATTTTTATTGTTTCTTCTTATTGGACTGTTGCTCTCTGAATTAGATTACAATATTAAATTAACCTAGTTTTGATTTCTTTTACATAAAAAAGCAATTTGGAACGTTTTTTTAAGAATTAGAACCTGGTACTGCAAACTGGGTCAAGTTATTTAGGTAACAACTTGGGGCTATTTTTTTAAGAAAAATTATAATGGTTTCTATTGAGTGATTTCTGAAAAACTTGCATATATATATATATATATATATATATATATATATATATATATATATATATATATACATATGTGCAACATAGTATGCAAAAATGACAAAATACACCACCAATTTAGAGCAAATAATGAAACTTTGGAAACTGTTGACAAAGTTACGTATCTAGGATGCAGTCTGAACAGAGAATGGGACCACTCACAGCAGATTAGATGCCGCATAGAGAAGGCGAGAGCTGTCTTCAACCGACTCAGAAAGATCTTGTGCAATATGCACCTAAACATTGATATAAGAACACGAGTCTTGAAATGTTATGTATTTTCAACTCCTCTATATGGAGTGGAAGCCTGGACTTTGACAGAAACAACATCTAAACGACTGGAAGCCTTCGAAATGTGGTGTTACCGCCGCATGCTCAGAATTCCATACATCCACCATGTCACAAATAACACGGTGATGCAACGTATGAAAAAAGACCCAGAAATTATGCGCAATGTGAAAATACCAACTAATTCAGTTAATTTTGCAAGGTAAGATAGAGGGTAAAAGAACTCAGGGTCGCCGACGAACATCATGGATGAGGAATATCAGACAATGGACAGGAATGACGACGGTACATTTATTTAGAACAGCTGTCAATAAGGTCATATGGGTCAATGTGATTGCCAACATCCACAGAGGATAGGCACCAACAGAAAAAGATACATATGTGTGGTTTGCTTATGAGAATGTTTTTGTTTAAAAATACAATTATGAAAAAATTGAATATCTGATAACAATTATCACTACTGATTTGCCAGAACAGGGGAATATCGAGCACTGGAAATACTGTGATCATAGATGAGGCTAGAATTCAGATATAGACACCAAAACATAGGATACCACCTCTACTGAAAAGTTAGCAAAATATATGCAAGATGCAATTTTAAAAATTTTCAATCTAACTAAAACGTGTTGAATAGCGTGTTTAAAACGAATACGCAATAATTTTTTGAATTTATATTTCTTTTAAACTTAATTAAATGAAAGTAAATATTTCTCTTTTTAAAGTAAAAAGACAAAACAGAACTTTAAATCCCTTAATTATAACCGAAATAATAACTTATTTTTAAATTCCAGAATTTTCTTTCCTTGTTGATCTACTAATGAACTTTTTATAATATATAAAAGTTGTTCGAAACAGAAAAAGTAACTATATATATATATAGATATATTTTAAGAAACGATAAAAAAATATTTCAACAAGTAATAATTTGCCGATTGAATGTTAAAGGTTTTACGCCTTATCGCCTGTTCACTTCTTTGAAATAAAAACATGAGGCCACGTGCAAAAGCGAAAATATCAATAATGACGACATGTGACAATATATTTCCAAGAACTTTCTTTTCATTTCTTTTGTACTTAAATGAATATATATATATATATATATATATATATATATATATATATATATATATATATATATATATATATTATTTTCTTGTTTCTTGAACCATAGATTATATCATTTTTTTTTATTTTGTCTTTTCTTGGGTTTAGGTTCTATATTTAATAAATACATAAAAACTGTTTGACGTTTCGCCTTTTATTCAAGGCATTTTCAAAATGTTTGCCTCCTTGAGAAATAAAACAGCAAAATGTCAAGGAGGCAAACATTTTGAAAATGCCTTGAATAAAAGGCGAAACGTCAAACAGTTTTTATGTATTTATTAAATATAGAACCTAAACCCAAGAAAAGACAAAATAAAAAAAAATTATATATATATATATATATATATATATATATATATATATATATATATATATATATATATATATATATATATATATATATATATATATATATATATATATACAGGGTGATTCAAAAATCGATCACGAAACTTAAGGGGGTGATTCTACTTGACAAAATAAGGGTAGAGCTTCATATAATTTTTTTTCAAAATGTCATTCGTTTTCGAGTTACAAGCCGTCCAAGTTCAAGTTTTTATTTTTTGTTTTTTGAATTACTCGCTTACAGGAAAACCGATTTGACTAATATTTGAAAGATAGGCTAAGTCTTCTGCGCTTCATCATTTTAGTAACAATTCACATTGATTGTTTGCCGCTAGAGGGCACTTTACCTATATTGAAAATTGTTTTTTTGTCATAATTTTTTAGTGTTGACAGCTACAGTAGTTTTTGGCATAATTTCTGAAAGACTGATGCCAGGCCTTTAAAAAAGGTGCTCTTTATTTACATCGCTAAACCCAACGGTTTAGACGTAAATCACCCTTAAAAATTAAGTGGTAAATTTACTTTTCTCATTTCATTACCACCAGCTAACAGGTAAATAGCTATCAAAGTATACTAGAGCTGTCAGTTTAACATCAAATAAATTCGCTTTTTAAACTATTTAATTTATAATCTTAAAATAACTAATAATGGCTAATCACCAATATTCAAATATCGAATATTGTGATATCCATTTTTGTTATGGAAAAGCAAATGGTAATGCAGAGTTGGCAAGAAGATATTATATGGAGAGTTATCCGGAAAGAAATATCCCTCATGCTCAAACATTTTCCAGTGTGCACAGGAGGCTTGCGGAATGTGGTTCCTTTAAAAGTTATAATGGAAATAGGGGAAGACCTAGAACTGCTAGAAACGTGCAACAAGAAGAAAGAGTGCTTGAAATTATTGAAGATAATCCAGGTATTAGTACTAGAAAAATTGGGAATGAAGTGCGGCTCTGTCAGGCTAGTTCATGGAGGATACTAAGAGAAGAACAACTCTACCCGTTTCATTCAAAAAAGGTGCAGGCTCTTTATGACGATGATCGGCCGAGACGGTTGGAAATGTGCAATCAGATCCTAGCTAAGTATGAACACGATAATCGATTAATTGGCGTCATATTATTCACTGACGAAGCTGGTTTCACTCGTGATGGCATAACAAATCTACACAACATCCACACATATGCTTACGAGAACCCAAACAATGTGGTAGAAACGAAACATCAGCGTAGATTTTCACTAAATGTGTGGGCAGGGATAATAGGAGATTACCTTATTGGTCCTCATTTCTTTGATGGCCCATTAACTGGTGACGTATACTTAGATTTTATCCAAAATCGTCTCCCATTGTATCTGGAAGATGTGCCATTGGAAGTAAGGGCCAACATGTGGATCCTCCAAGACGGAGCTCCGCCCCACTTTAGTATACGTGTCCGACAGTATTTGAATGCAACGTATCCTGAGCGATGGATAGGACGAAGTGGACCATTGGCATGGGCAGCGAGGTCACCAGACCTTAATCCTATGGATTTTTTCTTTTGGGGTAATTTGAAACAATTGGTGTACGATATTCCAGTAATCAACGTCGAGGATCTTCGCTTCAGGATAATCGAAAAGTGCCAAATTATTAAAGAAACACCAGGAATTTTTCATCGAGTTAGGCGACATTTTTTGAAGAGTGTTAGGAAATGTATGGAAGAAAATGGGGGACATTTTGAGAATCTTTTTTAGTTTGTTTAGTACTGTTTCATTAATTTTTATCAATTAAATGTATATCGCAATAATCCATAATATGAATATTTACTGATTAGCCATTATTAGTTATTTTAAGATTATAAATTAAATAGTTTAAAAAGCGAATTTATTTGATTTTAAACTGACAGCTCTAGTATACTTTGATAGCTATTTACCTGGTAGCTGGTGGTAATGAAATGAGAAAAGTAAATTTACCACTTAATTTTTAAGGGTGATTTACGTCTAAACCGTTGGGTTTAGCGATGTAAATAAAGAGCACCTTTTTTAAAGGCCTGGCATCAGTCTTTCAGAAATTATGCCAAAAACTACTGTAGCTGTCAACACTAAAAAATTATGACAAAAAAACAATTTTCAATGTAGGTAAAGTGCCCTCTAGCGGCAAACAATCAATGTGAATTGTTACTAAAATGATGAAGCGCAGAAGACTTAGCCTATCTTTCAAATATTAGTCACATCGGTTTTCCTGTAAGCGAGTAATTCAAAAAACAAAAAATAAAAACTTGACCTTGGACGGCTTGTAACTCGAAAACGAATGACGTTTTGAAAAAAAATTATATGAAGCTCTACCCTTATTTTGTCAAGGAGAATCACCCCCTTAAGTTTCGTGATCGATTTTTGAATCACCCTGTATAGATTTTTAATGTTCCCTTTTTTGTGTAAGAGAATAATTTTAGTCTCTTACCAAGAATCTGGGATTTAGCCTTGAAATATGCAAAACAGTAAATGTAATTGTTTTTTAAAAATTAATAAAGTATAAAGGTCAAACTTTCAGCTCTTCGGACACGTTTATTTACATTATATTAAACAACATACATTCCGGATACAAAAATACTTTTATTACATGCTTTCACTATCCGCCCTAATTGTACCCGTGCAAACCTGGGGCGGGTCGCTGGTTAGATATAAATGGGAAACAGTCATTAAAATGTATTTTTATTAGAGTACAGGTCCACAATAACATACCTACATAAATATCGAATTTAATAAAGGCAGAGGTTAACATGTAGAGACAAAATTAGTTATTATTATTAATTAATAATACTTTGCTGAAGAACGAGAATCATTTTGATACAAAAGATAAATAAAATTTTGTATTATATATATATATATATATATATATATATATATATATATATATATATATATATATATATATATAAATAAGTGCTCAGATTTGAAATTTTATACTATAGTACATTTTTCTTGGACAAAAAGGGTCTAGTCGATTAAAGGGTCGAAACTACCCCCTCGGTAATAAAAAAATTAAAAACATCTGGTTATTCTACATCAAAAGTACCCATACAAAAAAATTTTTAGCTACTGTTATCGTCATATAATCTCAAAAAAAAATTAAAACGTATTTTCTGGTTTTTTGACGATATCTTCGGTTCTAATCATCGTAAAAACTTCTTTTTTTTTCATTTTGTAAGTTATTTTATTACCTAAAACAAGATGTTTTTTACAAAAACTTTTGGCGCGAAATTCAAGTTTTTATGGGTGTTCGAAAATTCTTAAATTCAACAAAATAAAAACTAGAACAGTGCCGAAAAAAAATATATGGTTTTTTAGACGCCAAACTATGTCCATGATTTTTTCATATTTTTAAAAGTGGTAAAACATGGTCAAATTCGCACAAAACAACATTTATTAGCATTTTTTCGCATTTTTATCGAGTTCTGAAGCATGGAATTTTCTCATAAATCATCAGTTGTCTTAGAACTATGTATTATATATATATATATATATATATATAATATATATATATATATATATATATATATATATATATATAGATAGATAGATAGATAGATAGATAGATATCGCACTAATTAAATAAAAATTCCTTTGAGTTCGCACCAAAAACGGACAAAAATTGACCACTGCGAGCCTACGTCGCGCTGCTCACGAACCCGTATAATATGATAGACCTAGCTTGTTATTGGCTCGTCATTGGCTTGTTGCTAGCTTATTGTTGATTCGGCTTACCATACTTATAACCAAATATTTTAGATATTGAAATAAAATTTAATAGCACCAGAGGGGTGCGATAAGCGAGTATTATGGGCTCATAATGGGCTTAATTTGAATAAACCCTATACATTTTTCTTACATTTCTTCAACTTTTTCGCGATTTCCTTCTCAAAAAAACTTAATTGTTTACTTAACATTTGTAAAATAAAGTTTTTTCCATAGTAAAACGACCTAACTCATCAAAACTGACTGTTTCAGAATGAAGCTATAATATATATATATATATATATATATATATATATATATATATATATATATATATATATATATATATATATATATATATATATATATATATTATTGTATTCGCACGCGATATACAATCTGATAAATATAGACCTAAAATTTTACAGCGATGTTTCGTCCACGATACCAGCGGTTGAACTCATCATCAGATTACGCGGATCCAGTCGCTATGTATGCAGACTCAATGCGGGGGTAAATTCCATGTCAGGAATCTGTCGGGTCCCTCCCCTGAGAATCCTGAATCATGGTGTAATGTATGAAATATCTATGTCTTTGAAGCTTTTTGGGTCCCTCCCCTGAAGAATTCAAAGTTAGATTTTTCCCAGTATGAAACTGTTAATTTTTTATGAATATTGTAAGAATTGGGTCTCTGCTAGAGGATTCTAGCGGGTCCCTCCCCTAAGAACCGTCGAGTCCCATTGGTCTCTGAACCTTTCCCGGTCCCTCACCTAAAGATTCAGAGCTATTGTATTTTTCTGAAAACCCCGCAAATGTCCCCACCAGGGATGCCACGTTGTATTCGCACGCGATATACAATCTGATAAATATAGACCTAAAATTTTACAGCCACGATACCAGCGGTTGGACTCATCAGTGGGTCCGCTGGCATCTTTCCCAGACACCCTGTGTTGACGTACTTATACATAGTTGGAACTGATATTTGTACTTATTTTCGGGCGGAACGTGTCGGTAGGATATTGATTATTTGTGGCATTTTTTATCGACCAGACATCGTGATTTTAATTTTTATCCATAGTACTACGACGATATATATATATATATATATATATATATATATATATATATATATATATATATATATATATATATATATTGAAATAAATTTGATTTAGATTATTAATGTCCGTTTTATCGTTTACGGATTTTTTTATTGCGATCATGTCAATAAAACGGCATTAATAATCTAAATCAAATTTATTTCAATATATTAAAATAAACTAATATAAGGGAATTTCTAAAATAAATAAAACAATAAATAAAAATAATTCAATTTTATTAAATTGAATCACGATATTTTTTCAGAAAGATATCACTTCAATTAAAAGATCCAAACTTTTCACGCCACTTAAAGTACCTAAAACATACACCATCTGGGTTCCACATTCAGTCAAGTCAAGGCAGTTATAGGGTTAAAAATGTAGTGTCCATTTTTCTAGCTGGAGTTTTAAAAATACTATTGAAAAGTTAACATACAAGAGAGTGTGTGATTATAATTGGTTTGTGATGTAATTAATTTTTATTAAAAATAAAAATCTCTCTTCTTAATGATAAGTTTTTAACCCGTTATTTCGTATATAATAATATTAAAAATGTACGTTTTTGTAGAATTCGCCGAAACTTTTAGTTGAAAAAGATTCGAAACGGCCTGAAATGCAAAAAGTTGACGTCTTGTCTGTACCTAACCTCAAAATAACACCTTTTTTGATATTTTTCTAATTTAAAAACCAACTGTTGACTATTGTGAGGAGTAAACTGTTTTATTTTGCATTTAGCCTTTAACTTAGGTGTTCTTAAACATTAAAACTGATTCGAAATAATATATTAACGCCCATTTGACGCATGACGTAATCGTTCAGAAGTCAACTGCTGATTTCAAACGCGCTTGATGTGTCTATTTCGCACTCGAAGCGCGCTTGGGCCAAGTCAACCCTAAATCGTTTCAGGCTTGACTTAACAAATCCAAGCCGGCTTCAAGTATAATCTCGCCCGTTTAATTCGTTATTTCTAAGCCGCTTGTAGAAGGCGCTTGACTTCAAGCGCGCTCGGAACTGTCGATATAAACGTACTGTATAATAAGTATGACTACTTTATATATGTAGTTTCAATATAAAAATGAACCATATTCCCAAGAAAATAACCAACTAATATATATATATATATATATATATATATATATATATATATATATATATATATATATATATATATATATAAAATCGATAACTTAGCCCATGACTCTGTATAGTTATGCCAATAGTCGAAGCTTTTTTGTCGCTTGTTATTACATTTTTATTGTACTTCCAATATTCTTCTATACGAGTATTGGATTGAATTAATCAATCTCGATAAACTTGTAGTAAATTACTTGATAGATTTAATTCATGAGAAAAGTTAAATTCAAAATAGCATCAGAAATTTTCACATGTATTCAAGAAATCGTTTTAAGAAACATATATTTTTTTATTTTGAAGTCGGTTAAAAACGACATCTTTGATCCGCAAAATCTCCCAGTTATTAACGATAAAACCATCGATAAAACGGTAAAGTAAGGTTATAATCCTTTACAGGAAATGTATTTTAGCCATACTTATTCCTAACGATGTTTTTAACACATGGGCTAAGTGACGCCTGCTCGCACATATTTGAGTCGATATCTAATCAATGAATCGATGATGGGTCGTGAGTGCCACGGAATAGCCGGTATCTGCGATCGAAAGACCGGTCGGGCCACTAGTTGGACCCCTCTACGTCTCTCGAATGCCAACGGAGTTTAGTTTCATAGGTAGAGATGTTCTTGGCGATATTTTGTATCGATAACTAGATTAGATTAGTCAGTAATGAAAATAGATATACCATGAATACTTGCCAGCCAAATATTTTAATGTGAAAATATGCAGAGTGTCTTGAAACAATAACTTTGAAGGGTGATTATAATATAAATAACTGTATTAGGTATCCCATAAGAATCCAATATCCACAAATCGTGAGACCTGGGTGGGCACTTTATAGGTCCATTTGTCCCAGTCCGACGGCCCGGAAAAATTGTGTCCAAATAGGCCTTTAGAATAGGCATGATGACTTATTTTGGAAAAGTACTCCACAAAGTTTTTACGCACCTACTTTATACAAAATAACTCTTATTTTTGTAAAAAAAAATAATGTTTTAAGAAAAAATTAACCGTTTAAAATGCAATTTAAATTTCGCACCAAAACGCTAGAATAGTAATGGTGTCTGTCTGTGACGTCACCCTTTCGTAAACACTTGGCAATTTGCATCTTATTGCTTGTTTTGATTCATATTTTCCATTATTTTGTGCGATAATCATGTGTATCGATGATGGACAGTTCCTCAATGTACTAATATATCGATAAAAACTCCAAATAAGTTATTTATTAACGTGCCAATAAAGCAAAATATCAGAAATACGTGGATAAAACTTGCAAGGCGAGACCCATCTTCTCTATCTGTTAATTCAGTAATTTATTTCTGCGAAGATCATTTTGGTATAAGTATTTGTTTTATATAAATAAGTGGCGAAGCTTGCAAACAAAATATATGTAAGGTAAATATTTGTCAATAACACTGTCGATCTCGTTTGAGGTTAAGCCTCATTTCTTTATTACTGTGTTATATTTAAAGTTCTTAAGTAAAAGCTTTTTCTTTTTCCAGTTATCAAATGATAAGGAAAATTATATACAGTATCAGGTAATGGGTTCAGTTTTACAAGTGCGCATGATGTCAGGGTGTATACCCCACAAGATTTGAATGTTAACCAAGCAGAAGCAAACGAACTTTTGACACCGCTGAGTGTCTCTGTGCTCTCAAAAAACAAAGAAGGTGTCTAATTAAAGAATGTGAGAAAGATGTAGCACAAACAAAAAGATCTACAGAACACTTAGAACTCGCAGGCACTTCGTCAGAAAGTTCAGGTACGTACCCATTGCTTTTTTATACCAATAACCTGTTTTATTGAATTCAAGTGTATATCTTTTCTTTTTGCCTGTTTAATCATAACATTATAGGTGAATATGATTTCAAACAATTTTTGTGGTACCTATCATTATTATTATAGTCTGTTGCAAATAAAGATAAATTCGAACAATAAAGGCAATAAACAATGATGACTTTTTACTATTTTTACTAAAATAAATATAATCTGGCTTGTAATCTAAAAATAAGTGTGTTTTTTAGAATCTGTGTATCCTATATAATTACTTCAAGTCATAATTTCAGTGATTTTTTTTCCAGTCATCATCCCTATTGGCGCATTGTGAGGGGAAACTCCGTCTTGTTGCAGGTACAGGTTCTTAAGTCGCATTAAGGACACTTGTTCTCTTATTTCCGAAACAATGTGTTGCAGAAATTGTAAAGATCTATTTGCGGTAAGGCTGCCATCATATATACGATACCAAGATGTAAATTTTGCACCAGGTGATACTTATATGGTTTAAACTTGTGTTTTTTAAGATTGTTTGGTCCCATTGACTTATTAATTTCTACAGAACATTTTACTGTTCTGCAAGAACTACTTGGATTTGCTTTAATAGAAGCTAAAACATTGATATCAACAATTTCACCGTTGCCTTTGTTACAAATTTTAGACCGCATTTTAGAAAATAAACCGTGTTAAATTAAATTTGATTTTATCCTCAAAAACATTTTTTTATCCGGATGTTTTCTCTCGATATCTACGAATTACAGGCATTTATAAATTTCAAATTGAAAGAATACAAAAATTCTCAAACCTGTTGAAACACACTTCTAGTGCTTCATCTGCATTTTCGTTATACTGCGTTACAAACTGTTGTTCTCAAAATTTACCAAGCCAGCCATTATTAAAAAGAAAAGTAGAAAAATTCAGTATAAAATTATATCGACTATTTAAATATTCTGACAGAAACCCCATGGCCTGATAATTTTAAAAAAAAAAAAACAAATTTAAGACCTAATACTAACAATAGTTATATATTTTTGAAAAGCTTGTAACAAACTTAATAATTTTATTCAAAAATATATAGGATGTCCCATTTAAAAATAGGATAGTTTGATTTATTTCTCCGAAACAGTTGAAACTATAGAAAAAATTAACTACGACACTGAAGCCTATATGAAAACCCGAATAGTTCTACTTTTTAACTTTACGATAAATTGTAAGATAACGGAGTTACGAGGGGTGCTCCGAAATGCATAATTTTCAAAATCGCTCTGTATCTCCAAAACGAAGAGGTTTATAAAAATTCTGTTAGTGGCATCATTCGTTTCTTAAAAAAGTAGCACAGTGTCACGAAAACTTGATCCTTCTCTTTTTACGTATAACGTAGATAACCCGTAAATCCATCGAAAATTGGACACCCTGTACAAACACAAACATACAAACTTACTACTCAATATTTTCTAACACAATCAAAATACAACTTTTCAAATGTTTATAATATCAACATATTATTATGTTAATGTCCAAAATAGAATATTATGACAAGGGAACTTAATAACATAAGACAGAGGTAAAGACGTGTTTAGGTGTTTAAAGTCGGCAGTATCGTTTTTCATAGAAAGCCATTGTTCTCGGCGTTACGGTATATAATTTGGGTGGTTACGCTTCATCATGCCTTATTTCATAAGGATCTTATAACCGCTTACATAAAAAAATTGTGGTATTAGTTTATAATTTTAGGAAAGTCTTCTATTTCGAATTGTCTTTTATTTAATTGTTGGTCATTGAGTGAATATCCGCAAAGTTATTGGTTAGAACGAGATTTCTTATCATCCTTTGTTTTAGTGTTTTCTAAATTATTTCATTTTTAAAGGCAAAATCCGAACCATTGGTAAAAAAGAACATCTTTTTTTACTAATTTCTTGCCTATAATATAATGTCGACCAGGCAGCTGGTTCTATTTATCGATATTAAAGTTGTTGTCGACATTTTACACTAGATACATACATATATATATATATATATATATATATATATATATATATATATATATATATATATATATATATATATATATATATATATATATATATATATATAATTTATTTCTGTATCTTAAACCTTTTGTTAATATTTTTATTTAATATTTTCTTGAGTATAGGTTTTCTTATTTGAGGATTAAAAGATGACAAATCTTCTGACGTTTCGCTCTACATAGGGAGTTTTTTCAAAGTTATGGTGTATTTATCTGTATCCTTCGTCGTGAAAGTAGCTTTGTACGAGCAAAGTAACGTACATGTTGCTTCAATTTAAAAGTTTTACTCAATTACAAAGTTTTGCTAATTTTTGATAAAAAAATATGATTTAATCGTTTTTTTTAAATTACCCTGTATAAAAAAGTAGATGACAGCCATATAGTCGCAGATCCTATTTCAATTTCAGATATATTATGGTCCTTGAAAATATTAACCTAAAAATATTAGATACTTTTGCTGCACACTGTATTTTATTTTTTAAGGTATACCTATTCCTAAAACTATATTTTTTTTATTTAGGTTTTAATCGTAATCGTCATAAAAACAAAATTGAAAATTAAAAAATATTTTTTGTAGGTATTTTATTTGCCACCAAAATGAAGCTTAATATAATTTTGGACAAAAATAGAAAAACCACGTATTTTTCATTTACAGTACATACGAATTTAACTTTATATCCAAATCTGAAGCATAAATAATAATAATATAGCATATTGGCTCCATGAGAAAAAGGATCAATGCCATTTATTGGGTTGTATCATTAAAATAGAAGCTGAAAAATTGTTTTAACAGGAACAAATTGAATAACTCTGTATTCATGCGGATTTGAATCAGAATAGTAATGGAAGTTTTGTCTATTCACGAAACCATTGTTATGAAAAGTACATTCATCACTAAACAATATATTATCAAAAAAGTGTTCATTTTCTGGCACTTTATTTAACACTCATAAGCAGAATTCCGTTCAGTTGTCAAAATCATTTCCGTGAAGCTCTTGACAACGCTGGATTTTATAAGGATGAAATATGTTTTTGTTAAGAATCCTTGAAACACTTGCTTGGCTAATGTTAGTATTTTTGGTATATGATTCTGACTAGAGATTGCAAACCGGACCCGGCCGGACCGGGTCAGCCCGGGCCCGGTGCTCTTTTAGGCACCCATCGGGCCCGGCCATTCTTACCGGGCCCGGTCACCGGACCCGGTAACTAGACCACGACTTCAGAGATACCTACAAAAAAACAGAAAAAAATTGATTCTTTTTTTAAAAATGAACGGTCTATGGAGATGATGGTTTCAAGAATGGTTTCCAGAGGTTACTCTCTTAACAGTTTCTGCGCTGACCCAGATATGAGGTTTTTATTTGCAAATTCCGGATTTCAACTCCCCAAATCACCCAATACAATCAGATCTATAATCACGACTTTTGAAAACACCGTCAAAGCTGACATGGTGATAGAATTTGATAATCTGAAGAATTCGGGGCAAAAATTTACCATTTCTTTTGACGAGTGGACCTCTCAGCGTAACCACCGATACTTAAACCTAAATTTACATAACAAAGAAAAACAGTACAAACTGGGATTAGTAAGAGTTCATGGGTCATGTACTGCAGAGCACGCAATTGGTTTGGTGAAGGACCGCTTAAAAAGCTTTGGTATTAATTTGGAAACTGATGTTATTGCGATGACAACTGACGGTGCCAGCGTCATGGTGAAAGTTGGTAAACTAGTGCCTTGCTTCCAACAATTATGTTTTGCACATGGCATTCAGTTAGCCGTTGTTGATGTAATATACAAAAAGTCGAGAGATCAAAATCAGGAGATTGAAATGGAACACGCAGATCTTGTCGAGTCCGATGACGAAGATGAAGACTATGCGATTGAGACGGACGTAAATACAGACTTAACAGTAACAGTAGATATAAATGATCTTCCTCGCGCTGAAGAAATTACTGGATTTAGAGAAATTCTAGAAAAAGTTCGGGAGGTGGTTAGATTGTTTAGGAAGTCGCCCACAAAATACGATACTTACCTACAAAAATATGTTATAGAAGACACCGGAAAGGAGCTGGCCCTTCTTTTAGACTGTCGCACAAGGTGGAACAGTCTACTCAACATGTTGGAGCGCTTCTACAAACTTAAAAACTGCGTGGATAAGGCGTTGATTGACGTAAAATCTGAGATCAAGTTTTCCGACTTAGAGTGTTTGTCGATTAAAAACCTAGTAGAATGTTTGGAACCATTCAAATTAGCAGTAGAGGCTCTGTGCAGAAGGGAAGCTAGCCTTCTTACTGCCGAGACTACCTTGAAATTCATTTTCGAAAAATTAAACAAACATAGTTCATGCCTCAGCGTACAATTATCCGAAGCCCTTCGTGTGAGAGTAAGAGATCGTCGTTCTATTGTGATGACAGGAATATTAGTTTATCTAAACAATCCGAAAAAATACGATCAGAACATGATACAAGCGGACGAAACGTTTCCCATGCCGAAGAAAAATGTTATCAGACAGGAAATGAAAAAACATATTGAACAGAGTTACAAGCAAAGTCTCAGAAGGTGAGACTGAGGAAGTACTTGGAGTTGAAAATGATGGACTGAATTTTGAAAACGACTCGCTTCAATCACAATCGACATTGACTTTAAGAGAAGAATTAGAAAAGCAAATTTTAGAAGGAAAAGAAGAATTTAGTAAAAAGATAAATCACAGCAATAACTTAGAAAAGACTTTAAAAAAAGAGATGAGTCAGTATGAAGCTGAAGGCGCGAAAGGTCACTATTTAACTCTTCTTCAAGACTACATGATGTCCATAAAACCAACTAGTGTTGAAGCTGAGAGAGCTTTTTCGGCCGCAGGGTATATCTGCAGTAAGTTGCGAACCAGGTTAGGTGATAAAACTATAAATACAATTTGTTTTTTAAGATCATTCTTCCAGACTGAAAAATAATTGTTTTGCCTTGTGCATGTTAGAATATACTTTTTGTTTTGTTATATTATACTTACTTATGAAGCCTACGTAACGTTACATTTTGTTAGTTAAGACTATACAAGTTTACAAAAAAAAAATACTTTTAAAAAATAAGAATTTGTTTACCAAAGTTCAAAACTACCAAAGTTTATTTAACTATCTAATCTAAGTTGTAATGACACGATTAATACTTTAAGCTGCATTATTAGTTTCATATTTTAATACTATGTTTTCAAACAGAAACTATAAGGAATAAAGAGAAAGACCTGTTTGTTTAAACTTATAAAAATGAATAATTACTAATACTAAACTAATGCTACTTTTCCGTCCAGAAGTAAAAGTAATTAATTCTGTATTAAATGTGATTTTGAGACTTGAGTGAGACTGATTATTGTAATAATTGTTCATAAGTCACTTTCAAATAAATATTAACCTTGAATCATTGTCTTTTTCCATTAATATATAGAAAATTTTCATTAAAAACTTTAAAGGTTTCATCGCTAACATACAACCCGGCCGGGCCCGGCGGACCCGGCCGAGTTGGTGACGAATTCGACCGGGCCGGGCCGGGTTGAGAAACATACCGGGTTGCAATCTCTAATTCTGACTGATATTGGGATTTTCGATCACTGAACCAAGTACAGTAAAAACATTTTCTTCATACTCAGTGACAGGTTTTCTTATAACAGGTTTTTTGTAACTGACACTTCCACTTTTCCGAAACTGGTTTAATAGTCTCACAAAAACGGCTGGTTTAGGATGGTTTCTTTCAGGAAACCTTTGAGCATAGACTCGAGATGCCAACAAAAAATTTTGATGACATTCTCGAGGGATAAAAATCATACCAATACGTTCTTCATTTGGATAAATCTTCATTTTGACAAAGCAATAAAATAACAATATTCAAATAATTCAATTCAATAAATGAAATTTCGTAGTTACAAAAAATAATACCGCTATTATAGCAACAGGCTTTGCAGACTAAAATGGCAGATTAAATGAATTATCTGACGTTTCTAAATGCCATAGGCAACTAGATACATTAGAACATCTGTTTAAAAAACACAAGATGGTGCAGAAAATGATTATTTGGCGTATTCTGTGAAAACTCGAAGACATAGCTATAGAACATCCTTATATTACTCGATAGATATTTAAAAGGTACATTTTCTGGTAAGTTTACAGCGTTTTATTTAAATTAATTAAGTTATAGTCCCTTAAAGTCCTTATTTGATTAGTTTTAATTTTTGGACATGCTGTATAATATAGCAAGTTTATTATAATTGGGATATAAAATATGATTTATTATTACACTTCACTGTAAATTTCGAGAACACAACTCAAATACTTCTTATTTGAAACCTGAAAATTAGGTTAGATTTTATCAAAATTTAAATTTTTTAAAAACCTTTAAGGTTTAGGTACTATAAACCTTATTAAAATAGGCAATTATTTTGATCGGATAATCTAAAAATGCAATAATATATAAGGGGTTCCATTTAAAAAAACACAACTTTGATACTATTAGAGCTTTTGGGACGCCTTGTATAATATGAAAATATTTTTAAAAAGTAACTATATTAAAACTCCATATAACCCAAAAGCAAAACTTTTTAGACCGCAATATTCCGTGCCGTATAGAGCGAATAAATATATATATATATATATATATATATATATATATATATATATATATATATATATATATATATATATATATATATATATTGCAGACCGAGCCATAAAATTATCTTATCCAGAATACCGAAACGAAGCAATTCAAAAAGCAAAGGAAGTCTTATTACTAAACAGTTATCCCCCTAAAATTATAAACAATACCTTCAAAAAAATAATACACAAATTTTACAATAACAACAACCAAAACCCTCAACACCAAAAAATAAAACAACAAAACCAGTATGTTTCCATACCATATATACCACAACTCTCAGAAAATCTTCAAAATGTCCACAAGAATCATAATATTATTGTTAGTCATAAAGAACACAATCTATAAAAAAAAAAATTTAGTAACTTAAAATGCAAAATACCTAAAGACAAAAGAACACACGTAGTATATGAGATCCCATGTAAAAAATGTGACGGAGTTTACATCGGCCAAACCAGTCAACATCTTAAAAACAGGATTAATGGACACAAATACGACAAACATAATAAGACCGCATTGACAAACCACATTACAGAAAAACAATACAGTTTTGATTTTGAAAATGTAGAAATTCTCAAAACAGAAAACAATAAAAAAAAAAACGTGAATTTTATGAAATGATCGCAGTTCAAAAAAATAAGAAATCTATAAATACAAAAGCTGATACAAAACACCTAAGTAAAATATATTACAATATCCTAAAATAACCCCCCAAATAAATTAAATATACACAAAATGAATTCAAAAATAAATCACTCCAAAAATAAGAAAAAAATAATAGTCAGGCAAGGACCCTTAAGGCGAAAAAAAAATCCAAACCCTTGACCACCGAAACCCATAAAATAAAATTCAGTTTAAATAAAGATGCGACACAAAAAGCAAGGTTTTTGTAGTATCTGGTCAAAAAGTGAACCATGTGTTAACAATATAAAATTTTTTTTTTCTGTTATAGTTATAAAAAATCATTCTGAAGAAGGTCAAGTGTGACCGAAACGTCAATAGATATGCATAACAAATAAAACATATGCAGTTTTATTAATAAAACGGATTTTACACCCAAGATCAAAAACTTAAAAAATATATACAAATAGAAAAATCCAAGAAAAAAATAAGAAAAAACATATATATATATATATATATATATATATATATATATATATATATATATATATATATATATATATATATATATATATATATATATATATATATATATATATATATATATATATATATATATATATATATATATATATATATATATATACAGGCGCGGATCCAAGGGGGGGGGCGATCGCCCCCCCCCCCAAGAGCTTTGAGTTTAGGAAAATGGACCCGATTTTTCCTCTTATACTATAGTTTATTCAAGAACTAGAGAGAGTAATAAATCATTTTTTACCTCGTTTTCTCTTCGCAAACTACCTGTGTTCTTTAGTCCGGTGTTTTTAGCAAAATTTGTTAGACACATATATTTTTCATAGGAATGGGTTAGAAATTTTATAATCAAAAATACCGGTCTATAATAATAGACTAAAACGTAGGATTATTCTTGCAAAAAATTCTAAGGTATAATTTAAATACTTACAAAATATCCATTGTCAAAAATACAAAAAGTTAAACATATAAAAAAAAATAAATTCGTCCATATAATAATAAAATATTTTTGGGGCTATCGGTCATTTTATTATTAATTAAAAACATTTTTAGGGTATTTGACGTTTCAGTTTATTTATTTCTTACACCATTTGCAGAATTAAAATTAAACACTAAAAAGGGATTCAAATGTAATTACTTTTTTTATGTTGTAATTAAAATTAGACCTACTTATTTTTATTTCTATTGTACTGATATCTTAATTTAGTTTACTTTTATATATGAAAATACGATAGTCCCAAAAAAATAAGATAAACATGTTAATTCTACACGCTTAAGAAAAAGACACAAACACAATAATAAAATAATAAAAAACTTACGGCTAATTAGAATTAAATATATATAACATTAAAGAGTGGGACACACTAAAATAAAAATATATAAAAAAATAAAAAAACATATAAACAACATTAAACAATAAAATACAACAAAAACAAAAATTTAAATAATAAATTGTGTTTACACTAGTAAACATTACGTATCTAATTCCTAATCAAAGTCAGTGTAATTATCTTCGCTAAAATTAATTATAATTGGTTCCTCTATCTCACCGATTATGAGATCGAGTTCTCACATTTTGTTTTATTCTTTTATTAAATGGATTTTTCCCAATTTTCCGCAGTAACTTTATTCAAAAAAACCTTTCAAAAGTTTAGTTAAATTACTAATTTTATTAATTGTGTTATTTTTAGCAACTCTACCTTTTACTAGAGAGAGATATTTACGTCTCCAACGGACAGTTTCCGGACGATTTATAAGAACAGATTTTCTATCTGGTTTTTCCCAGCAAAAATTAAGTTCCCCGAGCAATTTCCAGAGATCAGTTCTTTTAATTTCAGGTAAATCGCGATCTTCAATGATTTTAGTTAGAATTTTGTAGATGGTTGGGATCTGCTTCTCATAATAAAATGTATATACAACCTCTTTAATTGCAGTTTTCATCTCATCTTCCAACGAGGTTTTTCGTTTGCCTGTGATCAAATGTGGCTTGAGAGTACTAACAATTCCAGTCGTTTTTTCTCCTTCAGTTTTCGCTACATAGTAGATTTTCCAACTCCTGTCATGTTGGAACATATCTCAACAGAGTTTTTAACATTATTATCTGGATATTGATATCTTAAGGCATCATAAATATTCAACGTAATAAGTTTTTCGTTGAGGAAAAAATGTCCTGATTTAACGATTTTGGAATAAATATAGAGGTGAAAGCCATATCTTTTGGGTATCTCACTAATCTCAAATAATATATAAAAACAAGCGCAAACAAGATAAATCACTAAGAAAAAATTGTAAGTTGTACTTTGCTTACTGACAGAAATTAAATTAAACTATCAGAAATTCTATGTTGCAGTAAATTTATAAAATATATTTAAATAAAATGAATTATAATTAGATTTACGGCAGTCCTCAGTTACCTGCGGCACTGGAGCAGGTACGTTAGAGGTTTCGGTAACAGTTTTATTACTCTCTCTAGTTCTTGAATAGAGTATAGGAGTCTGTATGCTGGCGATCGCCCCCCTCCCGAAAGCTTTGAGTTCAGGAAAATAGAACCCATTCTGTCTTTTATATTAGGAATGAGTATGCAGCTTGCACTCCCCCCCCCCCCCCCCCCGTTGACAACTTGTTTTTCTTGCCATACTGTACTTTTGTGATATCACCGCCCCCCCCCCCCCCAAAGAGAGAGGCTGGATCCGCCCCTGTATATATATATATATATATATATATATATATATAGCCTGGATTCATGAGCTTTTGTCGGGTATACAACATGCCAAAATTTTATTAATATATATATATATATATATATATATATATATATATATATATAAGTCTGCTCATAAGCTAAATTCTGGAAGGTAAGTCACATGGTACACCTTTTGGGTCTCATATCTCCATAATGGGTCACTGTAGGAAAACAAATTATACGAAACACTAAAATTATTTTAACGTCCTTTATTCACTGCCCAGAATTCGACATGTACTTATCGCATACCTTGTATAAGAAAACAGTTGTTCTTCTAGTATAATTAAAAAAAGACTCTCAAATAAAAAAACACTTTCAACGACCACATCAAATCCATAAAAGCGCAAATATTTTATGTTCCAAATAATTATCAATGCCGTGTATATAGCTATAAAAAAATCCACCTAAGTTATGTCGATAATCCACGCTGTTAAATTTGGCACGTCGCAATATAAAAAGCATAAAACTGAGTCAAAGCAACCAAACTAAGACTTTTATACTCTAAAAAAGATAAAAAAATACGAACGGAATTATAGATTCTACGACCGTCGCAGTGAAGAAAGGAAGGACATACCGTTACGATGAATTCCAATAAATTTTCGGTTTGTTCAAGCTGAAATTTTTTTACTTTAAAATGTTTTTCTAGAGGCTAAAGCGGTCGTTTCACGAATTTTCGAGAAGTGCAAGTTTTTGTTATCATTACATACTTGTTTTAGTGTTTCTTTTGTGCGACAACGTAATGGAGTTGCAGCTGTATTTTTAAAATCTATATCAGTCATTGTTCTACAAGAAGGAATAAATTTTGTAAATTAAGGGAAGATTTATTTATTCGCCATAAGAAAACTTGAATATAACAGGTTGGCAAGAAAGTAAGTTCAGTTTTGTTGTATGAAATAAAACTCTCTCTTTTTATACAAAGAATAAATCTTAATGAATTTAATATATTTTCGATTTTGTCCAACAACCTTCAGGCATCTTTTTTGCAGCTTCATGATTCCGCACTAGAAATTTTGCTCTTTATCAGCAAAAAGTGATTTGTGAAAGTTTTACAAATCAATGAGCTTGCAAACTTCGAAATAATTGGTAATCAGATTGGCATTATTCCAACAGACTGGCTAAAATCAACGTTTGTCATGATACCCAAAAAAGCTAACTTCACAATTAGTCTTATAATTCATGTCCTGAAAATCTTCCTAAAATAATACATAATAGAATTTATCGGAAAATCGATGATCATGTTGCCGATACTCAATTTGGATTTCGAAATGGATTGGGTACTAGAGGTCTTTTAGTATTCAAGTTTTAATACGAAGATATATAGATGTGAACTGTGACGTTCACCTATGTTTCATTGATTCGAGAAACTGGAATTAATGAGAAGGATATCAGGATTATAGCCAACCTGTACCGGCAACAAAAAGCACACATTCGATAATCCAGTTTCAGAAGAGACTGAAATAACAAAAGGAGTTAGACAGAGCTGTATATTGTCGCCGCTTATTTTTAACTTGTATTCGGAAAGGGCATCACAATTAATGAGGTAACTATCAATAATCTACGTTATGCAGATGATACCATCATTGTGGTAAATGTTGCTGAAGGCGTCCAGCATCTGTTGGAGAGTATTGTAGATACATGTGCGCAATATAGCCTAATTCTAAATATCAACAAAACTAAATACATGCTTGTGTCAAAACAATAATATCCACATGGATTAATTCTAATGAATAACGTTCAGCTCAAGAAAGTTGATAAAATGGCATATTTGGACAGTGTAATTAAAAGCGATAGAAATAAAACATCGAATTAAATGCGCAAGAGTTTCTTTTAACTGTTTTAAATGTGTACTTTGTAGTCATGATCTAGGCGGAACTTTAAGAATCCGGCTTCTACGCTGTTATGTATATTCGATTCTCTTGAAGGGTGTTGAGGCTTGGACACTTACGAAATGTTCAGTTAAGAAACTAAAGACCTACGAAGTCTGGACATAGAGGAAAATGTTAAGGATAAGTTGGATGGGCCGAATAAGTAACGAGGTAGTTCTAAGGAGGCTGAATAAGAAAACAGAAGTTATAAAAAAAGTTAAAATTTATTTTGTAAGACATCCCGAAAACTACTGCTTTCTTCATTTAATAATACAGGGAAAAATAGCCGGTAGACGTAGTGCCGGAAGGCGTAGAAGATCATGGTTGAAAAACCTGCATCAATGATTCAACATGATAATATCTCTCTTCAGAACTGCAGTAAACAAGGTTGTGATAGCCAACATGATAGCCAAAGTTCGACAATCGAATATGGCACGCTAAAAAGAAGAAGATGGTGCCAGGACTGTATGGGGATGCGACATCACTTCTCAACCAGACTCCAGTAATTTTCTACCAGTTACTAAAGATGAGTGAGACTTTGCATTATCATGATGGAATACAATTCCATTATTGTTTGCTCTTTAATTGCTTCATCCAGTTTCCTTATTGGCTGGCAATAAACATCTGAGTTGGAAGTAGCTCAAAATAGATAACATCTTTGTAGTTCCACCAAATTGACAGTATGGCCTTTTTTGGGTGCAATTTCACTTTAGATGTGGATTATGCTGGAACCATACTCGGTTTGGCATGATCACTCATTTTTCATCAGTTATGATTCTTTTCAAAAAAAAAATTGGATTCGTTGCGCGTGAAATGCATATTGCAAATACTGAGTCGTTGTGTTAAGTGAATCTCTTCCAATTCATGAGAAACCCCGATATCGAGCTTCTTAACGAGTCTAAGACACTTTAAGTGATTTTCAAATGTTGTATGTGATATATTTAACCTATTTGCAATCTTTTGAAAAGTTACGTAACGATCCTCTTCAATTGTGGCTTTGATTTAGTTATCATCAATTTCAGTAAGTCGATCAGCACAGTGGTCACCTTTGAGTAAAAAATCTACAGAACCAAAGCTTTTAAAATAATTCTAACATATTCATTCTATTATGCAATTAACATTATAACCTCCACATATTTTTTGTGACTCCCAGCAACTTTCTTTCCTGTAAAAAAGTAAAATATACCGAAAAGGTTCGTTTATCCCCTCCATGTTAAAATTGATTCTACAGCAATACAATATTACGTTGCTTCTAAAATAACCTAAATGTGATTGGCACCAAATGTCAAAAGGAAAAACTATAACAATGACAGAAGTCCTTCAAAACAACTTCAATGCTCTCTTTGTGTGACACGCAATCATATTTTCTTGGCGACCCAATACTAAGGTTATATTTTCTGTCACTTATTCACTGAAAGCAAGATTACATTTTTATACGAGACACGCGCATAACACTATCCTTTTTCACTGAAACCAGCTGATCGAAGTCATAAATTTAACCCGCCAATTGCGCTAATCACTTCGATAATTTTCATTAAGTCATAAACCTCGTGGGTACCCGACGAAATAATCATCCTGTCTCATTTCATCTCACTGAAACAATTGGGCATTATTATTATTCGTGGCCCCCGCCTTATTAATTTTAGATTTATTCAATAATCAGATAACCATAAAATACGACGGGCGCGATTTTTACCGAACAATTATCGTACTTTATTTGACTATGTGGGCGCGTTAGGGCGGCTAAAGTGTGGCGCATTATAAAATTAGCAGTTTTAGCACTGTCAATGTCAAAATCTGCGCAATTGAAATATCTTTAGGCCTTGCCACTACGCAGCGGAATCAGTTACGTCTAGCGAACGGTTAAATACCGAAATTATTCTAACTACTTTAAAAAAAACTATTAACGAATCAGGCCAAAAATTCGAAAAAAAATACATTTTGCTGTGCTGATGGCAAAATTCGTTAATATCGAAAAATCTCTTTTTTTTAAACAAATATTATTAAAATAATTTTTGTGCATTGTAACAGCTTGACTTCTACCAACAAATAGAGCAAGGGGGGTTTCGTATTGGGTTTGGAACAAACGATTACCCACAGAGCATCAAAACGGTAATAGAAAAAACTATCGAATACAATCGACCACTCGTTCTGGCTTTTGTAGATTTTCAATAGGCCTTTGATACGTTAGAGCTTGACAAAATTATGGAAGCATTACAAGCATGCCGCATTGACTATCGATACACAAAGTTAATTTACAATATATCCCAACTGGCAGAGGAGTCCGACAGGTTGATACCTTATCGCCTAAACTGTTTACTTCAGTACTAAAATACGCCAGTAAAAAACTTAACTGGAAAAAAAGAGGCCTGAATGAAGACGGCCAAAGATTAACAAATTTGAGGTTCGCGGACGACATAGTTTTGTTTTCCGATAATCTCAAGGATTTCAATGTTACATGAACTTCAGCTAGTGTGCGCCAATGTGGGTCTTAAAATAAATATATCAAAAACAAAATTTATGACCACCTAGTGGAAATATCAACATTGGAGACAACGAAGTGGAGCTTGTGGAAAATACATATACCTTGGACACGAAATAAAGATCACAAGAGATAATCAAACATGCGAGCTTCGGAGAAAAGTTAATCTTACATGGGCAGCCTATGGAAAACTTAAATACATCTTTAAAAGCGATGTACCAATTTTTTAAAACGTAAAACATTTGGCCAATGTGTGTTACCGGTTATGACCTACGGTGCCAAAACTTTGACATTAACAACTGCAACTTCTAAAATGCTGCAAATAGATCAGAGAAAGATGGAAAAGTCAATGCTAGGTATATCGCTGCGTGACCGAGTTAGAAATAAAGGCCTGAGACGAAAGACAGGAGTTACCGACGTAATTTTCCGAATTGCCACACTCAAATGGAACTGGGCCGGACATGTCGCCCGAATCAGTGATGGAAGGTGGACGAAGAGATTACTCGAGTGGAGGCCAAGGTTAAACAAAAGAAGTAAAGGAAGACACCCTACTCGTTGGATTGACGTTTTCAAGAGAATTGCAACAAATCGGATGCAAATCGCTCAAGATAGAGCACAATGGACAAGAATGGGAGATAGCAGTGGACGTAAAGGGCTGGATGAAGCACAGCATGGTGAAGAATATTACCTATAATTTCTTTTCAAAACTTATAACAAGGCACTGTCAGAGAGTCTGTCTTTAATTTTTACCTACAAAAAGTTGGCTCTAAATATATTTTTCATCATTTTAAGATTTTTTACTAAATAAAGTGCTAAATAAAAAAGCTGGAAATAAGAAACACGTTATAAACTAACAAATAAGATCTCAGCAAAAAATGAGAAAGAATATTTTAAAAGCTTACACAACGAATTAAGAGAACAATATTAAAACAACATAAAAATGAAGAGGGCATAACTGACGTTACCATTAAAAAAATTCCGAAATTTCTTAAAAATCGAGACAGCCCTGGACCCAACGAAGTCTCAAATGAATTGTTAAAATACGTTGGAGAGAAATTTCATTTCACTCATGAATATTATGGATCTATAAACTGAAAAATAGCAGGATATAATAACCCTGCTCAACAGCTTACTAAATACAAATCAACACTGTAAACCAAGTACAAATAAACTCCGGAATTCGACAAGGCAACTCACTTATATGAACAATATGAATAGGATTGACTCGTTCATTAATTGAATGATATAACAGCCTAATGTTGAGAAGCTCTTACACTACAGCCTAGTGATTTATGGTATCTATACTATGAAAACAAGTTGTTTGCCTTAAACAGGTTTATCAGCCCCACTTATTTATCCTCTGATTATAAATATTCAGTTGGTTCAATCCTTGAAAGTGTATATTGTGTTTTATTAAAACAAAAAGGTTTTAAAGACAATATCAAATTTGATATTATCTGATGGCATCTGAGCGCCTTCAGCGCTGCCAGTCTGGATAGGTCCTGTCCCTGAAACTCCTCATCAGATTCTTTTGAAGACAAGTAACAAATGCATATGTTTTTACCTGAAATAATGCGGTGTGCTGCCCTAGTGCCTAACTTATGTTAAGTCAGTGTTCCGGTTAATGTACCATAATAAGTTTTAGATTCATCTGAAAACCAGGTGAGGTCTCTTGGTTAACTTATGGATAGAATAATATTAAAACTATCTAAAATGGCAGGACATAAGGTCAACAACAGCTTCTTTCACACTATAAGCTACACTGACAATGCAGTGCTCATCTCCAATGAAGAAGCCTAGCGACGGAACAGCAACAAAAGAAAACGCAAGATACAAACTAGAAACCGAGGGAGAAATCTTAAAGCAGGTAAAATAATTTAGATATCTAGGAATAGACAGAACAAACCATGGGAATCTACAACAAGTAAAATAGCAAGCAATAAAAGTATCATGCATTTTAGTGGCTTGCGAGATATTGTCTAGAAGACTAAGCATCTGAAACGCGAAAACAATGTAAGCAAGACCACGCACATCGAAAAATACAGACGATGTTAACTGCAGAAACTGAAGAGATGTGGAACAAAACAAAATTGCACCACCAGATCAGAAGTAAAAAGTTTAAAGGGAAAAGTAAAGTTTAAGATGTGGGCAAATGGATCAAACAGAGGAGAAAGTAGTAACAACAGTCTAGTCTGTATGCAATAGTCAAATATGCAAAAAAATTAATTTATTTTAGTTTTGTAAATACTATCATCTTTGTCATTAAATTTAAGACAAAAAATAGCATGGATCCAAAATAAATATCTCACTTATTCACAATTTTAAGGCATTATAAACAATTAAATTATAACTAAAAAGTTGTCTGACCAAGTGACGGCTTATCATGTTGAAGATATGGTTTCAACAATTTAAAATACAGAAAATTCAAGCAAAAAAACTTCATGGATTTACATCAACCTCAATACCCATTGGGCGTCCAGACTACGACAACAAACAATAAATTCGTTGTATTTAGCATTTAAAATTATCAATAGATGAATTTTTTTCTTTTAGTCCATATATTTGATAAAAAATAATGTTTACTTTCACACCATAGCGTAAATTACAAATTTATTCGAAAACTCTTCTACAAAAGAGCATAGATGGCGTAATTGTTCTGTCAGCATGCCGCATATTTATGGAGATATAAAATTGCATCTAAAGAATTTTATTGACTGAGTTGCCATTACTAATTTTAGCAACAAATTTATAAACAAGAGATATTAATTAGGGTCATTTAACATCAATATAATGAAGTTAAACTTTAAAATTTGAAATATAATGTGTTTTGCTATTCTGTAGCTGGTTTTTTCAGATAGGTTATAAAAGCACGTCTTTTTTTAATCCGAAATATGAACACATTACTTCTGCATGAAGTTATTTTTTATTTGTTTGATATACTGTAAGAATTTCCTTGGTAAGGTGAACAATAGCTTCATCTACTCTGTGCTGATCTATCGAGGTATGTTCTTGGATACCATGCATTTTTATGTGTTTAAAAGCATCAAATTAAAAACTAAGAAAAATCACAACCTCTTCTTCTACCAATTGTGGAAGTTTTTAAAATGGATCAACTTAAAGTACTGAAGGAGTACAAATGATACTAAAATACTGCGTTATTACCAACAGAATGTTTGCCCGGTACTGAACTTCTTGATTAACAGTTTTAAATTTCGTTGCAAACGTAACTACACCGTAAATATGTTTCATTTTTTGCAAGTTAGCTAGTAATCGGTGGTAAAACAATAACAAACACAATATATGTATATTAATCATAAGATGATTGAATAACTTGGGTAGAACAAATAAAAATATTATGTGTCTTTTTAACTGCTTTCAAACAAAACTGTTACTGGTGTCTTAAGTGTCTCTAATTAACTGTTAGGGTTCGTTCCATCGCAGTTATTGGCATTGTTTTGAAATTAATTCTATACAAATTGGTATTGCTACTAGACTTCATTTTTATATTATATTATATTGTTTGCATAGCTGTTGATCTGTGTTCCATTTCTTTTTATATATACATCTATTAAAAGTTATATGGAAATGAATTCGATTTATAAGTTCAACAATTAACAAATATTGTGCTTGTAATTAACACATCTTAGAAATAGTCTTATGGAACTATTGGTAGTACTTTCTACAGTATACTGAAAATCGCATCAAAATAACTCACTTCTATGAAAAAAATATACAAATGAAATCGATTAAAAAATTTATTTGCAAATTTTTTCAGCTCCCTCCGCACGGCAATATACTTATCTTCGGAGAACTTCCGAGAATATGCTGAAAATTTCTTCAAAACATCTCACTCCTATTAGAAGTTATATGCAAATTAAGTCCGAACATTTTTTTCCAAACCAACAATTTTTAAAAAATATTCAGTTGTCAGATTTCCTAGCAAAAACTATTTTGGAAATATTTTTATGAGATTATCCAGGCGAACTTCTTAGAATATTATATAAGTCAAAATATCATATTCCCATCAGAAATATATATATATATATATATATATATATATATATATATATATATATATATATATATATATATATATATATATATATATATTATATTTTCTTGATTCTTGAACCATAGATTATATCATTTTTTCTTTATTTTGTCTTTTCTTGGGTTTAGGTTCTTTATTTAACAAGAAATGCAAAACAATTGACGTTTCCCCCTTTATTTAAGGCATTTTCAAATTTTTTTTGTTTTATTTTCCGTCCTAAAAATATTTTTATATAATTAAAACATTCACATAAGAAACATATCTACAATTTCAAAAAACAAACAAGACACTTTAAAACAGTATTTAATTTTTAAAAAAATATTTAATTTTACTGGTACACACCTTGACATTTTGTTACTCTATTATAAATGAAATTCAATCTTTACATCGTCTGTTGAGGATACATGGAATAGGGGTGTGTTTTATTTTTTATATATTTTTTATATTTTACAATGCAAAAGAAAACAAAATAAGGTATTTTATTTTTAAGAGGATATTCAATTTTTGTTTCTTATTTGACTGAATCGAATACTTAATATTTTTGTTTAAATTAGGCTTGTGTAAATATGGCTCAAATTTCCCATATCTGTTCTATCGTTAACAGTATTTTTATCTTTTTTAATTTGAATCATTTTCTTTATCTGTAACTTTTGGTAATTCATATCTTTGTTTTTTATTATGGTGCTGTTATAATCAAAAGTATGTTATTCGTTCTGTGTGTGTTTGTTTAACGCTGTTGAGGCGTTTTTCGTATATTTATGGCCATTCAATCTGTTCTTCAGCAATTGGCTCGTCATGCCTATATATATTTTTGGGGACAATTTGTGCAAGGGATCGAATATATTACATTTGATTTATTCATGAGAGGAGTTTTACTTTTTAAATTTGTGAACAGTGTATTTAATCTATTATGTGACCTGTGGCATACAATAATATTATGCTTTTTTAAAATGTCTTTTATTTTTTCTGACAGCACTAGTGCAAGATAATGCTATATATATTTGCTGTTTATGTTCTATGTTTTTTATTATTACGTTATTATAAAATTTATATGTTCGTTTATTAATTATTTGGGTGATAGTCTTTTCATTGAAATTATTATTTATTAGTCTCTTTTTTACTTTTTGCAGTATTTTTGGTCGGAATTCTAGAGACGTTAGGGAGATAGCACGATCACACAGACCGATTATAACACTATTTTTTTGAGTTTTTGAATGATTAGAGAAACAGTTTAGATATCTACCTGACCAAGTTGGTTTGGTGTACCATTCAGTTAAAATTTTGTTTTTTCTGCATATAAGTGTCATAACTAGAAAGTTAATTTTATTATTACTTTTTGCTTCGGACGTGAATTGTACAATTGTACAATAATCTGTCTGTTTGACGTGCTACCTCCCTAACGTCTCCAGAATTCCGATTAACAATACTGCAAAGACACGGTCGTATGGAGAATAAAATAATTTTCCATATATATATATATATATATATATATATATATATATATATATATATATATATATATATATATGTAATAACTTTTAAACTGGAGAATACATTTAATTTTGAATAAAAAAAATGTTCTCATTTCCATCAACGAACTGCTTTCCAATTAAAGAATAGTTTTGTTGAGTTAAAATATCTTCGAAATCCTAACCGTGGCCGCAGTTGACTTCAATAGAACGCATATGTCTCTTAATGAAAGGATTTTTTGCAGTGTACATTAAGACTGAAATTTTAAGTGACTGGTTTCCCCAATAAATAATTAAGTTGTCAAAATACCTTAGAATCAATTTTACATCGCCACTGCGAAAGGCAACCCAATCAAGCGTTACCGTTATTAAATGTTTATCACGTGATATGATTACGAATACGGTTTTAAAACAACAGATTCAGTTATTAAGTTTACCATTGACAACATGACAACACCAAAACAAAAAAACGATCTACCATAAGCCCCGGTTGAATGAAACACATTCCGTAGTCATTGTTTCCTAACAGGTATCAATTTTTTATAGCCTAGACCAATTTCCTTAATTTCACGACTCAACGATTACACTGTAAATCTAATTAGGTCCCATACAATATTGTCTGAGGCATTGTTGGATGTTACTAAAGCTTTCTTTTATACATATATTTGTTTAAGGCCAATGAACTTTCAAAATACCTATACACACAATGAGAAAAAATGTCGGAAGCAGAATTTTACCAAAAAAGTTTTCGTTTCAATTAAATTTTATGTAATTTTTACAACTGACAAATTTACTGTGACCGCTTTTTAGTATTTCTTCGTTTAAAAATAATATTTTTATCTCCTGTAATATTACTTTAAGTGTATTTAAATTAGGAATTTTTATGCACCACTCAAATTTAAAGAGTAAACGTACTTGAGAGAACAGGTAATATATATGTATCTTTTTTTATCTTTAACATCGTTGCATCAAGTGTAATGCTTGCTAAAAGAATTTGTGTATCATTTATTTTGACTGCGCCATCATTTTACCAATGGTTTTTAATATTTATGTTGCTTGTTCGTTACTGTTTTACTACAGTTAATATGGCAGTATCATCTGCGAAAGTAGCAATGACTTCAAGTTCTGGTTCAGAAATATCGCAGGTGTATAGAAGGTACAGAATGGGTCAAGTTCACTTCTTTGTGATAATCCTATTTTTATCTCCTCTAGCCAAAAGCAAGCTCCTTCTTGGCTCATCTAAAGTATTTATCAGGAAAATACGATTCTAATATTGGAGGGATTTTAGCAAAGATTTACTGATTTTGTACTTTAATGCCATACTTTATCAAATTTTTGCCATATCAAGAAAGAGAGTGGAGCCCCTGCATTGTCTTCTAATATTTTTCTATTAGGTCTCGGGCCCTCATATAAAAAATTTTTTGATTACCTCACCGTTGAGGTTTTGTAAATGTGTTATTTACGTCGAGACGGACAAATGTTTTATGTGCAAAAAATCTCCTGACCTTCATGTAGTTTGTTACTTTAACGGGTAGTTTTTTTATACAAAAAGCGAAAATTTGCCGGATAAATATATATGGTTTTGTGGTGCGTCCGACAACTCCAACATAGCAAAGTTATGACGTCATCAAATTAATTACCTCACAGATGGGGTTTTGAAGAATAGGTTAATAAAACTGTTTAAAATCGAGAAGTACTTTTGTCCGACAAATTTATGGGGGGGGGGAATGTCTGCTGTCCGACGCCCTAAAGTTAAGGGTTGCATGCAACCCCTATATTGATTACCTCACGTCCCATTTTGATACTGTACTTTTTTGTAATGATGTTGAGAACACATTAATTTCCCTGGCCGACAAAAATATGGAGGGATTGTTGTAAAAAAGCTTACTCCAAAATAAATCCCCTCTATCTCCACAAGTTCAAATATTTCATAGTGTGTGTGTGTATACTCAAAGCGGTGTATATCTTTAAAAATTTAGTAATTATAACGGTTTTTATTTGTCACACATCAAAAAAAAATGTTCGTCGTAAAGATAACTAGGATTGTTCATTTCAATTTTCCGTCTTCCTTTCGGAGTAGAGAAAAATAGGTTATTTCTAAAATTGAAACAACATTTATATTTGTTTTACGAGTTTTAACATCTTTTAATATTTAAAATTTAATAATTCTACAAAACATTAATATTTTTATAAAAATAGGAAGGCTAACACGTTTACCTACTCCATGTCTACTCCAGATGCAGTAGAAATCGTAAAATACTAAAAGATTTAGTGGCTTTCCCTCCTTATTTTTATTTATAATAATGAGAGAGATATAAAGTATCCCAAGGGCCGTAGCAAAGAATCACAAAGCAACAGTTATTTTCTTTGACAATTTTAATACATAACCTCACTTCAGACTAACGGGGTCTTTACTTTGTCGTTCCATAATAACAGCTATAAAATATATATTAAACACATTTTATGTACTTTGTCAACAACGTTGTGATATTCTTATTATTTTAAACACTTTGTGCGGCTATTTAATATTCTAGTGTTTAGTGTTTGTGACTTTAAACTCTGGATACACTTCTTAATACTTGTTTTTACAGGATTTATTTAGATTTTCTAACTGGAACTTTATTTCGATACATTTAATTCAGCTTGAAGGTATACCGATAAGAAACTAATAAGAGGTTATTTCTTGTTATACTGTATCATCTCTTTCTAAAACGTTAAACAATATTCTGTCGAGTTTTATTGAAATATACATTATTTCAAACTTATTAAGTGGAAATTTTTTAGTAATTTTTACAGATTTCGTTTTTTTGTTGCCGGACAATCAATATGACCTTATATTTTTTTCCGACAATTACATTACTTATCAAGTAATAAGTTATTTTACATGTTCTTTCTTTTGTCCGACATGAGGTAATCAATATAGGGGTTGCATGCAACCCTTAAATTTAGGGCGTCGGACAACAGGCATCCCCCCATAAATTTGTTGGACAAAAGTACTTCTCGATTTTAAACATTTTTATTAACCTATTTTTCAAAAACCCATCTGTGAGGTAATTAATTTGATGACGTCATAACTTTGCAATGTTGGAGTTGTCGGACGCTTTTTGTATAAAAAAACTATCCGTTAAAGTAACAAACTACATTGAGGTCATTACTTTTTTTCAAGCATAAAATCCATAAGTTTGCATTGCTCTAAAAAAACGCCCCGCTATCGAGGCTTTTCGCGCATTAAATATTTGTCCGACGGGACATAAATAACACGTTTACAAAACCTGAACGGTGAGGTAATCAAAAAAAAATTATACGCGGGCCTGAGACTATTAATTATGGACCTGATCAATTATGAAGTGGCTTTCCATAAATTCAAGCCGATTAAATTAGCAATTGATTGCTAATCTTCTATAAAATAATTTAATCTATAACAACTTTCATATTACAAGCATTATGTAACTCCATCAGCTGGGTTGATAACAAGATTTTGCGTCCAAATGTACCTAAGACAGTTACTAATGCAAGGAACAGTTCTAATGGGTATTTTTCGTTATTGCGAAGCCTTAAGATGAAAGGACTCCAAAAATACTTCTTACTTTTTGTATAAGTATCCTAATGCTTTTTCGAGAATATTCCTCATTTTGTTTCAAATACTATTATTAGTTTTTAGTTAAAGAAAGCTAGAAATAAATTAACCTTAACCGAATCATAATTACACTCATAACGCAAAACTTGATAAGCAACAGAAAAAGTACTGATGGTAGGTATGCAAAAGATCGGCTAAATATCAGGAAGTAATTATGACCACAAAATTAAATATAGGTTTTGTAATATTACTTTTGGATAATATAATAATGTTAAGACTAGTTGTATGAGCATTTCCGCATATAAAATAATTTAAATTCTCATGTTTTAATCATTTAACAACGCTGAAGCGATTAACATTTATTAAAGTTGAAGGTAATTACTTTTTTCAATAACAATAGTTTTTTGCATGAAATTTTCGTCTATTATCGCCATGCACATTACATAAAGCAATAATTTTTTTAATGTTTCAGAGGGATAAGGAATTGAAAATTAAGTTTATTTTTTAATTAAATTCACAATAAATTAGGTTATTAATTAGATGTAAATAATAATTTTGACATGGACGCCTTCCAGGTTACAATGGACCCCCAGGGTTTTCTATTTTATCTATTTCCACATTTAATAAACATTCTTTCAAAATCTAACACAGATCGCTTTCATAAATGTTTTAGATTTCGGGAAATGTTTAAAATGGAACTACAATGTTTTATACCACTAAATTTATTAAGAAAACAGTGACAGCAGTTTCAACTCACAGAGTCATTTTCAAACTGAATTACAAAAGAAGACTAAGCATTCAATACAGAAACATGAGAAAATTTAACAATAAATAAAAACTACCTGAAAAAATTACCTTATTACGAAGGGGAGGTACTAAATTTTGGGAACTAATTATTATTTGGCGACAACAAATAACGGGGAAAACCCAAGTTCTGTCTGGTCATTAAGCAAATTTACATTTTTATTTTTACTATGTTTATATATTTCTAAAGATTCAAAAAAATTTAACTTTTGGCCCTTTGTTGAATATGTCAGTGTTGCTTAAATCAGGAAAACTGTGGCTGTGTTCTAAGCAATGGTTGGCAAACCTCGAGTCTGTTTTTTGTAGTCTATATGATCGGTGATGTTCTGAAAAGCGAGTTTTAAAACTTCTACCACTTTGTCCAATATACAAGCTATCACACTTTGAACATTTTAGCTTATTAACTCCTGATTTATCAAATTTATTAATTTTATCTTTAGCATTGTAAAGGATAGTGGACAGATTGTGTTGAGATTTAAAGGCTACTTTTACGTTATGTTTGAAAAGAGTATTAGCTATGTTTTCTGATAGGGTACCACAGTATGACAAAGATATATAAGATGAACTATCTTTATCATTTTTTATTTTAGGATATATTGACTTAAAAGCTTGTTGTTTTTGTTTTTTAGTTATTAATTTCTTTACGGGTTGTTGGGAGAAATTGTTTAATATTGCAATCCTTTCAATGATATTCAGTTCCTCTTGAAGATCTTCTTCAGAGAGAGGCAAACAGAATGTTCTATGTATCATTGAATTGTATGCAGCCATTTTGTGTTGTAAGGGGTGAAAAGAGACATTAGATATAGTATTACCTGTAAACGTTGGTTTTCTAAAAATTTTAAAATTACACTGGTTATTGAGGTGAGATATTGTGAGATCTAAAAAATTTATTTTATGGTTATTTTCAGTTTCCAGAATAAATTGGATTTTTGGATGGCAATTATTAATGAATTGTAAGAATTTTTGAAGCTGTCTAGTACTGCCTTTAAAACATACTAGAACATCATCCACATATCTGTACCAAAATTGAACATGGTTTTTGCTTAAAGGGGAATTAAGAATTTTGTTTTCTATTTTTGACATGAAAATGTCTGCTAGGAGAGGGCTAAGAGGAGAACCCATTGGTAGGCCTGAATTTTGTAAATAAAATTTGTTATTAAACTGGAAATAGATTTGTGATAGGCAAAGTTCAAAAGAGGACAAGATTTCAGTAGTAACTATTGGATTTATATTTCGTTCCTGTAAGATCTCTTGGATAATTATAAAACATTCATCTGTTGGTTGAAACTGCAGTCACTGTTTTCTTAATAAATTTAGTGGTATAAAACATAGTAGTTCTTTTTTAAACATTTCCCGAAGATGATTAACTACCACATAGTAACGGCTACCAGCATCAACGTTTTAGATTTCAGTTAAAAAACTACCAAAAACTCAAGTTCTTGTTGGGACACCCCGTATATATTATTGAATTTACTAGACTTTTGGACCAAATCTATAGTTTTCTAAAGGCTATACTTTTCATTTAAAGTCATGTAAATGATCTTATTAAAAAAATCCAAATTTTGGTACCTAATATTTTACCCAAAAAAAAAATATTAGTAATAATCGCTCATTCGTGGACCAAACATGCTAAAATAAAGTAACCTTGTGTTTGTTTAATCCTCTAACAAGGTCTAAAAAAAGTCAATAAATACAATACGTCGTTCCTGCATAAGCAACATTTGCTGAATATAAATAGGGAGTGTGTGCTAATCTGCAAACCGGCAAAAAATTACGTTATTGGAAACTGAAAGGATGCGAAAATGTACGACCGTATTATCAAATAAAACACTGCATTATGCCAGACACGAAGTTCCGGAAAAAGATAAAATAATGAAGTCTCTGAATTATGTATTTTTTAATATATATTCCCTGACATATTTGGTATACCTATACCCAAGAAAATATTAGAAAATATATATATATATATATATATACATGGGCAGATCAGCCACTCTCTTTGAGGGGGGGGGGGTTATATCACAAAAGTACAGTATGGCAAGAGAAAACAAGTTGTGAAGGGGGGGGGGGGAGTGCCAGCAGCATACACATTCCTAATATAAAAGGCAGAATCGGTTCTATTTTCCTGAACTCAAAGCTCTTGGGAGGGGCAATCGTAAACATACACACTCCTATACTCTATTCAAGAATTAGAGAAAGTAATAAAACTGTTACCGAAACTTCCAACGTACTTGCTCCAGAGCTGCAGGTAACTGATGACTGCCGTGAATCTAATTATATTTCATTATATGTAAATATAATAATAAAAATAAGCTTTTCTAAATTTACTGCAACAATAAAATTTCTCATAGTTTAGTTTAATTTCTGTCAGTGAACAAAGTACACCTTACAGAGTGTTCTTAGTGATTTATCTTGTTTGCGCTTGTTTTTATATATTTTTTGAGATTAGTGAGATACCCAAAAAATATGGCTTCCACCTATATATTTATTTCAAAATTGTTAAACCATGGCATTTTTTCTTCAACGAAAAACTTATTACGATGAATGTTTATGATGCCTTAAGACATCAATATCCCGATAATAATGTTAAAAGCTCGGTTGAGCTATGTTCCAACATGACAGGAGTTCAAAAATCTACTATGTACGGAATACTGGACGAGAAAAAAACGACTGGAATTGTTAGTACTTCCAAGCTACATTCGATCACAAGCAGACGAAAAACCTCGTTGGAAGAAGAGATGAAAACTGCAATTAAAGGGGTTGTACATACATTTTATTATGAAAAGCAGATTCCAACTGTCGACAAAATTCTAACTAAAACCAATGAAGATCGCGATTTACCTGAAATTAAAATAACTGAACTCTGGAAATTACTCAGAGAACTTAATTTTTGCTGGGAAAGACCAGATAGAAAATCTGTTCCTATAGATCGTCCGGAAATTGCTAGAAATAACACAACCTACTAAATTAATAATTTAACTAAACTTTTGAAAAAATTTTTTGAATAAAGTTACTGCGGAAAATTGGGAAAAATCCATATAATAAAAAAGAATAAAACAAAATGTGAAAACTCGATCTCATGATCGGTGAGATAGAGGAACTAATTATAATAAATTTGAGCGAAGATAGTTTCACTGACTTTGACTAGAAATTAGATACGTAATGTTTACCAGTGTAACCACAATTTATTATTTAAATTTTTGTTTTTGTTGTATTTTATTGTTTAATGTAGTTTGTATATATTTTTATATTATTATATATTTTTATTTCAGGGTGTCCCACTCTTTAATTTTATACATATTTAATTCCAATTAGCCGTAAATTTTTTATTATTTTATTATTGTATTTTTCTTAAGCGTGTAGAATTAACATGTTTATCTTATTTTTTGGGGCTATCGGATTTCCATATAATAAAGTAAATTAAATTAAGATATAGGTACAATAGAAATAAAAATAAGTAGGTCGAATTTTAATTGTAACAATAAAAACTAATTACATTTAAATTCCTTTTTAGTGTTTAATTGTAATTCTGCAGATGGTTAAAGGAATAAATAAACTGAAACGTCAAATGTCCTAAAAATGTTTCAATTAATAATAAAATGACCGATAGCCAAAAAATATATTAATAACATAGGGACGAATTTATTTTTTATATACATTTCCCCTTTTTGTATCTTTGACAATGGGTATTTTGTAAGTATTTAAATTATAACTTAGAATTTTTTGGGAGAATAAGGCTACGTTTTAGTTTGAATGTGCCTAAAACAGTTTCTATGACAAAATTAAAAATAATAGAAAAACAGTTGTGATTTGTGTTAAATATGTCGAAATTATCTACATTTGTAATGTATGTGAATTATTAAAAAATCATAAGAAATAAAATAATAAAAAATTGTATATATATATACATATATATATATATATATATATATATATATATATATATATATATATATATATATATGGGGCATTCTTCTTCAAATCAGCCACCCCATCTGCCCATTTTATTTTTAGAAAAAAAAACTGTTGGGTATCAAAATTTTCGTTTTAAACTCTAGTTTTTAATGCCGTCTGGTGATTTGCAAACATCATCAAACATAACCTCAAAATGGAAGTTCTATTCGTATTAAGACACCTCACAAAAAAATAAGTTATTTTCACAAAAAATGCTTTAAAACAAAAAGGAAAAAAATATTCTATTGACCAAAATAACATACTTTATGGTATTTCGTCTCGCCGAATCCAAATCCGTCGTTGGAATTAAGATAGCAATTCTCATTTTTTTCTAATCTTAAAAAAAATTAAAAATGAAGATTTTCAAAAAATGCATAGAATTCAGCAATTTAAAGGAGTATATATATATATATATATATATATATATATATATATATATATATATATACATGTTTATGCGGCTTTCCCGGATTCCTTCATGTGAGATGCAAAAGCAATGGACATTATGCCGTTGTAGTGCTGAAATCACATTCAGCAAACGTATAACTATATGCAGCGCCGTGTATGAGTGAAGTAAAATGCGAACAGTAAATGTAATCTGCTCTCCATCATATCCTTTCTGTGTTAGAGGTAGCACAACGAGAATAAATTGTTATAAAACGCAATTCATCCTATTCCACCACCATCGAGATGATGGCCTACCTGTACCACCATACCGAGAAGAAAGTCAAAACTTAACCTCCCCGCCACAGTGATACGACAGAGGTACATGTTTCGTCTCTACTAGACTCATCAGGGTACCGACATGCACCTGGCTGTGCAAAGAACATATCGGAAGGAGGCATGCAAATACTGAACGCGGCTTCACCGACCTCCCGCCGGATGGCGTATATATGTTTATGCGGCTTTCACGAATTCCTCCGTGTGAGATGCAATAGCAGTGGATATATCCACATTATGCCGTTGTAGTGCTGAAATCACATTCAGCAAACGTACAACTATATGCAGCTCCGTGTATGAGTGAAGTATGTATGTATATATATATATATATATATATATATATATATATATATATATATATATATATATATATATACAGGGTGTCCAAGATAAGGATCCTAAGCATGGGGATCTCGGAAACAGTTGGAGATACGAGGTCGGTTAAATTAGAGAAAAGTTGCGCAATTTAGTGCTAAATTAAACGCAGTTAAAAAAATTTCAAACACTTCCGGAGATTTCCGGAAAAAAACGAAATTTGGCAAAATCGTTTTTAATTTTTGCAGGCTTTATTTAAAGAGATATCAGAAAATAAAAGGTAGATTCTCATTGCCACTTTTTATTTTTTATAATATGGTCTAAACAAAATTTAAATCCGACGTTTCGTTTCTGAGATACCATCATGAACTTTCATTTTTTATATGGAACAAAAAAAAGTATCCCATGTATTTGATAGCATTTTTTATTACAAATTCAACGATGTATCACCCTTGCATATCGAATACGTAGTTCAAGTACTTTCCATAAGAGCTCCATGAGAGCGAGAGAGAAAGGTATATCAGTTTTATAAAAGCCAATGAACTACACACTTGATATGCAAGTGTGATACACCGTTGAATTTGTAATAAAAAATGCTACCAAATACATGGGATACTTTTTTTTGTTCCATATAAAAAATGAAAGTTCATGATGGTATCTCAGAAACGAAACGTCGGATTTAAATTTTGTTTAGACCAAATTATAAAAAATAAAAAGTGGCAAGAAGAATCTACCTTTTATTTTTTGATATCTCTTTAAATAAAGCCTACAAAAATTAAAAACGATTTTGCCAAAATTCGGTTTTTTCCGGAAATCTCCGGAAGTATTTTGAATTTTTAAAATTTTTAAATTGCGTTTAATTTAGCACTAAATTGTGCAACTTTTCTCTAATTTAACCGACCTCGTATCTCCAACTGTTTCCGAGATCCCCATGGTTAGGATCCTTATCTTGGACACCCTGTGTATATATATATATATATATATATATATATATATATATAACAAATAATAATAGACTTATTTTTATAGTCTTAGCATGAGGTTTGGGAATACAAAAGATAGATGAAACAATCAAAGACCATGTCATGTAAATCGTCAAAAAAAATAAATCCAAAATAAAGAAAATTTGCTTCAAAGACATTTAGAAAACTAAATTGAATCTAGAAATTAAGCAATATTATGGTATGAGACACATCTATTTTATTAAGAATGAGATGCGGCATCTTATTGTTTTTTTTTTAACTATTTCTCAGAAATACTCTGAAGATTGTTCCCTCGATCATCCTCTTTGAAACAATTTTGTGCACAGCTGCAATCCGTACTGCAAAAATAACTCAGAAACGAATCAATCTTTACCTAACCATGTGAAAACTCCATAATAACAATCTGACAAGCAGCCGAGCCGGTGCAAAAAATGAAAACCGCTGCACGGCTTCGCCAAATTATAGGTTGTCAGGCTAAGCGCTCGAGATTTCTATCCGAGAATCATCTTCTCTTTTAAAATGTAAGAGGTTACGTGTGTGTAAAAGTGTTGTTTGTTAACAAGAAGAAACGTTTTTTTGAAGACTCATTTTCAGCCGAACAAGAATGGATTTTAAAATGTATATTTATTCTTTTTTGCATGAATAACTCGACGATCAGAACGACAACTGTTTGTATAATAATGTACACCAAGTGTATAATTTATTGCGTTTTTTGATTTTGATTAAGGGAAATTGCAAGACACATAAGAAATAGACAACATTGGCCCTTTTTCGACATCAGCACGAGACAGGACACACAACTGATTTTGACAACTGCCAGCAAATCGCTAACATAAAACACTGCAAGGCAAGATTGATCTGCGAATCAATCGATATAGAAAAGAGGGGCGCTCTGAATAAGAGAGATGATTCCACCTGGAAAACTCTTCTCAAGCGGGATCATTGTACAGATAAGGCATCTGAGCTTAGACTGACATCACCAACGGCGCTCAAAAAGGGGGCGAAGCGAATTCAAATCAACAAGTACGATATACAACCAATATAAAGCACGTTGCACATTAAATTTCTTCAGTTGATTTAAAACCAGCAAACACAAAAGATGCCAAATGGGATTTTGACGAAACGTCTGTAAATTTCTACAAGACACCAAAAGAACAAACAGATGTATTCTCGGATTAGTACTGAATCATGCAAATATTTATATATATATATATATATATATATATATATATATATATATATATATATATTTCTAATATTTTCTTGGGTATAGGTTTTTCATTAGAGAAACAAAGGACGACAATTTTTTTTTCTGACATTTCGCTCTACATAGTGAGCTTCTTCAAAAGAGCTTGGTATATTTCTTTTACATCTACAAAATTACAAAATTTTTTATAATAAACATATATCACTTTTATATTTTTAATATAATCAAAATTAATAAAAATAAAACAGATTTTAAAATAGTCTTAAAGTTTACAATTTAAAACAATACAAACAAGTTAAAATTAACAATACCAAAACACAAAACACTTTCATTGCATTACCGTATGTAAACCAACTGTCTGGAAAAATAAAATATATTTTGGATAAGCATAACATAACGGTATGCCATAAGGCGAACAATTTACTAGGATCATTTTATACGAAACTAAAAAACAAAGTTCCCACCAAAAAAAGATCTAGCGTAATATATGCAATTCCATGCCTAAACTGTCCTAAGAAATACATTGGCATGACGACACAAGATATTGAAAATAGAGTGAATGGACATAAGTATACTAAAAGCACATCGACATCCTTACATAAACATGAACAAACATCTAAGCACGAATTTGATTTTAAAAACACCCATATTTTAGATACTGACAGAAATTATCATAAATTAGTCATCAAAGAAATGATACACATAAAAAAAGATAAAAATGTTGTAAATGACAAGCAAGATGTCAAAAACTTAAGTCAGATATACTATAATTTGATATTTGAATAAAACATACTTGAAGCGACTCTATAATAAATATGAGAAATAATGTAATGATGCTTGGAACGATTTCATATACACTCATGCAAATGAAAGAACGTTATTAAAAAATAAATAATAATCTTTTTTCCTATTTTTTGCTTTTTATAAAAAGAAATCTATCAATATCAATTGCATACCAAATATCATGATTTTTAACATACACACAAAACTACTTTCAAGGTATGTACTATTTTATAATCTTCACTTTTTGCTCTTTTGAAAAAGCTCACTATGTAGAGCGAAACGCCAGAAAAAAAAATTGTTGTCCTTTGTTTCTCTAATGAAAAACCTATACCCAAGAAAATATTAGAAAAAAATATTTAACAAAAGGTTTAAGATACAAAAATAAATTATATATATATATATATATATATATATATATATATATATATATATTTATGTATGTCATTCATTTAAGGTATACATAATAGAGCTACAGTCAAAATTTGGTGAAGACCTCTTCATATCAAAACTATGCTTTTCCACCCTAATTTAGAATTTGCTGCTAATTCTTTTAGTCAATTTAATTTATTCTCCTTAATCAGAAATTTATATATGGATGATGGTATTTTCCAAACACTTTTCACAGGCATTATTTTCACCGAGAAGGTGGCCGAATTGCCGTATCTGTAGGTGTCATAAAAAGTAAAAATAAAATTTTTATGAAAAAAATTGAACCGACTTCTAAAAGTGCGCTAAAAAGTAAAAAATAACTATACATTTTTATATGAAATTGAAATTTTTGAAGTCGGCGCTCAACTAAAACTTGACAAAATGTGATTCGCATAAACAGATTAAAAATACTTTATTTATAATTGGTTTCTTACCATAATTTGTATATATTAGTAGTTATTTATTTCATTTAGAAATAATTTGGCGCCGACTTCGAAAATTTCAATTTCATATAAAAATTTAGAGTTATTTTTCACTTTTTAGTGCACTTTTGGACGTAGGTTCAATTTTATTTTTCGATTTTTAGTTTTGAATTCATTATGATATCTATAAATTATTTGAACTAAATACTTATCGAGAGTGTACCTTGCAATGACTCTAAGGTGGCAAAAAAGTACTCATTTTATCCAAAGTTGTAAATTACCATAAAACGAACCACTAAAATGCTTTGATTCTTAGAGTTCTCCAAACACCAATGAAATTGTGTCAAACAAATATTTAGTCTGTCATAGTAAATACGTTATCTTAAATTTGAAATTAATTTTTGATTGGTAATATAGGCCCCAAAACCTTCCAATATCGATATTTAAAGAACCTGAGATGTAAATTTCTTAGCCCGATATATTTTATACTGCACATTGAGTTTGTATACGCCCCAAGAACCCCCTATATCAGTTTTGTAGAAAATCGAAAAATGTAAAGTTTTGAATCCGCCAGAGTGAGTTTTTCAAAAAATATTTTAAATTCGTAATTAACACTAACAAATTGTAGATAAAATTGAGAGATGTAGAATCTTTAATCCGCCATATTTCATTTTTTTCAAATAATTTCAGATTCGTAATATGCGATCTCAAAAACCCCCCCATATCCATTTTGAAAAAAATCATTTTTTATCCGCCATATTGAATTTTTTTAAAAATAATTTTAGATCCGTTATCTGCTACTCCGAAAACTCCCCCATAACAAATTGGAACCGCCATATTAAATTTTAAAAAAATATTTTGGATTCGTTATGTAAGACCCCGAAAACTTCCTCACACCAACTTTCGAGAAAATCGGACAAAATTAAATTTTTTTGGCAGCCGTATTGGAACCGCCATATTAAATTTTAAAAAAATATTTTGGATTCGTTATGTACGACCCCGAAAATTCCCCCATACCAATTTTGGAGAAAATCGGATTAAATTAATTTTATTGGCCGCCATAGTGTCAGCGCCATCTTGGATTTTACTGCACCAATTTCGTCCAAAAAAATATGGGACTACCGCAGCAACCTCCTGAACATAACGTAAAAAATTTCATTGAAATCGGTGTTTCGGTTCCGGAGTAATCGGTGTACATACATAAAAAAATACATAGTCGACGAATTGAGAACCTCCTTCTTTTAGAAGTCGGTTAAAAAACTCAAAATTACTGATTTTTTGAAGGATGACATTAAACGTCAATATTTCTTATTATTTAGGGTAATTTTGAATTGATCATCTCTAATTTAGTTACTTTTTCATACGATACGTTGAGGCGCCTTCTACACCCTTCAAAAATTCGCCACGGTAAAGAATTTATGAAATAGAAACTAAAATTATAAAAACACGACATAATGTCATCGTTGTTTTCTGAAACATCTCGAACATTTATTTAAATATTTTCACCACATATTTTATTTTAAACGACCGATCAATGGCGTTTTATTTTCAACACGGAGCGACTCCAAAAAGGTAGGTGATTAATCGTCACCTCGCCCATAAACAAACACTTAAAACAAGGGGCCTGCAGGTAGAGGTATCTGATGTTTGCTGAACCGTCGTCGAGGACAAAGACGGGCTTTGTTCGGCTACGACGTTTACACTTTTGAAGTGACCAGTCACGGTAGGGTGGACGCACCAACTGTAACACAGCCTAAATAAATAATTTCTGTTTAGAAATGAATAAATACGAATCGAGTATGAGCGAACCTCTTGAAATATTTGAAAGATGGTCTTTTTGTTTTAGGTAAATACAAAAAGAGAAGCAGTTAAAAAAATACAAAGGTTATTAGCATGGCAAGATGATATTTTAGAAATTCAGCCTTATATAATGTGATTAATTCATTTAATGAAAAGCCAACTGTTAATATTTGATTTTTTGTCAATTCTTCACAGTTAGAATATAAAAAAATAAATATTCACCCTATATGGCACGGAATATGGCAACCAAAATAAGTGACATTCAAAAAGTTTTACTTTTGGGATATATGGGGGTCTTTTTAAAATTATTTTCATAATATACAGGATATCCCAAAAGCTCTGAAAATATGAAAGTGATGTTTATTATATGATTTACAAGCCAAACGGCTTCGCACTCCCTCCAGGGATTATTCACTCATACCAGGTATGCAAAGACAACAGAAGTATGAAGCTCTGTGGGGACCCTTTCCATGTTATCGGGTCCTAGATGGTGTGGTCTTCTGCACTTCCTACAAACTTTCGGACGGTTCGAGCGGTTGCAAGGAGAACCGCTTTCTGAATCGGTTTATACAGATGCTCACTAAGGCCCAGTCCCTTGATTCTCTGCAGGAGGTTCTTTGCTATCACTCCAGTTGTTGACAGTATTATAGGAATCGTGTGGACGCTGTTTATTCCCACTGTCTGCGGATTTGCACCTCCAGATCTCTGTATTTGGCGATCTTCTCGTTGTATTTTGACGTTAGGTTGTTGTTGATCGGTACAGCGATGTCGATTAGTGTAGTTCGCCTGGAAATTTTATCTGTTAGTATAATGTCTGGCCTGTTATGAGCAACTGTTAGGATCGTTCGATCCCAGTATAACTTGAACTCGTTGTTTTAAAGAATAGGCTCTGGATTATATTTGTAGTAAGGCACCTTTCCTACCTGCAATAGTTTTAACTTATCTGCTAACTCTTGGTGGAGTATCTTAGCGGCTGAATCGTGTCTTTCCTTATACTCGCTTGCGGCAAACGCTTGACATCCTCCAGTTATGTGCTGGATCGTCTCTGATGTTCGACAGCCATATCTACATTGGTCATTTTCTATTGAGGGATCTCTGATAATGAATTTCCGATAGTTATTCGTCGGAATAACCTGATCTTGGATAGCTAACAAGAAACCCTCCGTTTCCGGAAACAGCTGTCCTGAAATCAACCAGTAGTTCGACGCTAAGTTGTCGACATTGTCCTGGTTGACCTCATTTGGATGCCGTCCATGAAGTGGCTTCTGTAGCCAGGCTTGTAACTTCTCTTGGTCTGTTCGGTAGTGAGAAGCAATATCCCGTTCCCTCAGCTGTAGCGGTATTATTATTATTATTATTATTATAAACTTGCTATATTATACAGGGTGCCCAGAAATTAAAACTAATCAAATAAGAACTTTAAGTGGCTATAACTGGATTAATTTAAATAGAACGCTATACTTTTTAACTTATCAGACAATGTACCTTTTAACTACCTATCGAATGATATAAGGGTGTTTTATGGCTAAGTATTCGCGTGTTCCTAGAATACGCCAAATAATCGTTTTCTGCACCATTTTGTGTTTTTTGAATAGATGTTCTAATGTATCTAGTTGCCTATGGCATTTAGAAACGTCAAATAATTCATTTAATCAGTCAGTTTAGTCTGCAAAGCCTGTTGCAATAATAGCGGTTTTATTTTTTGAAACTGTAAAACTTCATTTATTTAATTGAATTATTTGAATATTGTTGTGTTATTGCTTTGTCAAAATGAAGATTTATCCAAAGAAAAAGCATACTGATGTTTATCCTTGGAGAATGTCATCAAAATTGTTTTCTGGCTTCTCGAGTCTATATTCAAGGGATTCCTGAAAGAAACTATCCTAAACCAGCTGTTTTTATGGGACTATTAAACCCGTTTGAGGAAATGGAAGTGTCAGTTATAAAAAAACTATTATAAGAAAACCTGAGGATGAAGAAAATATTTTTACTGTACTAGGTTCAGTGATCGAAAATCCCAATATAAGTCAGAATCATATATTCGAAAATACTAACATTAGCCAAGCAAGTGTTTCAAGGATTCTTAACAAATTCCAATTTTAACCTTTTAAAATCCAGCATCATTTGGACTAGTATGAATGCTTAAATTTTGGGATTTTCTTAAACTTTTCGTAGAATCTACCTCTCATTGTATTCATTAAAAACTTTTCTTGAGCTCTTCTAAACTTTGTTTATTATCCTATGTTAGTTTTAATATCGATCTACGATACTCAGGAGGTATCAAAAATTAAGTATCCTTCAAAAAAGCTCATCTAGCAGCCCATAGTAAAAACAAATACGTATCGCATCATAAACTAAAAAAAAAAGAAAAAAAAATATCAACAAACTAATAAAGTTATTATAACAATATAAAATTCTATTTGTATTTGTCATATTCATCAATTTCTAATTGATCATTCCTCTGCAAATCTTGTAAAAAAACAAAATTTCTCATAAAATCTTTGGTTTTCTACATTTTCTAAATACGGTTGAAGATTCTTTATATTTTTTTAATTTGACAGATAATATTGGCACAGCTTGCAGATAGAGTAGTGTCTATAAAGCCAGCTGTTTTTTGTTTACTTCTAACAGTAGAGGTTCTACACGAGTCACTGTAGATTTCCCCTAGTTTTTAGTACTGCAGAATTTATGTTAATTTCAAACATGCGAACCTGTGTTAGGAAAATCGACGGTGTAGCTGTTTTCAGAAAATATTGATGGGCTAACTTCATGTTATATATCTTCCAGGGGTCAATTTTGACTAACGAAAACTTTGAAGTTTTACTCCTTGCTGATACTATTACTTTATCCCACTCCTCAGGAGTTTCTACTCTTTCTACATGACATTTTTTCGGTTCTCGGTATTGGTTGTTTGGTAAAAACAAAGAGCCTGGAAAAGAAAACAGGTACATAATTTTGTCAACAATTTTAAGTACATAGGCAACAATAAATAAAAAGTACATTAAGTAATTTTTGTTCTTATCAGGGCATCTATCACTGATCAGTACAAGATTTCTTGTCATAAAGATGTTACTGTTAAAAAAATATAGCAACATGGAACACCCATCGTTAGCGTCTTTTTTCGCTTGCCCTTCATTGTAGATGTTAATAAATGCCTCATCTGATCAAAGATTGTGAATATCAAAAACATTGTACTACAATTGATGTGAAAAAAAACTGAATTAAATGGAATGTGGGGGAAAAATAGATTCTGCAATCGATTTCTCCCGTCTTCGCCTGTATTTTGTTCCGTTTCTTAATTGTAAAAAATGTTTTCGCCTTTCTCGAATGAATCTCCTTTTCTATCCTTATTCTAGTTTTCTCTGCGTCGGTGGTTTCCCCGCAAGTAAGATTTTGTTCGAACGAGTCACATGCGTCAGAACGTAGAAAGGCAAATTTTATATTAAATAATATTTTTAATATTTTCCAGTAGATTTTATAAGATAGATTGATCAAGTTTTCAAACTGAAACATGGAAAGTATATCTTTTATAGTTAAAGCTTTCTGCAGGTAAAAACTCAGAACAAGTAATGCGACTGCCTTGGTTTGAGGGTTTTAATGTGGTCATTAATTGAATTAACCAAGATGCCTGGATAATCAACTGGCCTTTAATTGTTTATTGCTCTTAAATCTCTTGGCGACGTACTTTGTGTGACCAAGTGATCCAATCTTCCCACAATTACACCGTAAATGCCTAAAAGCCTCCTTACACACTTCTATTTCCTTGCCTTCAAATCTTATTTTAGATCCATATCTGGCAGAATGTAGTTCTGCAGCTTCCGCATTTCTAACTCTCGGACGAAGTCTCTTTACTTCTTTCAGAGTTATTAATCCAGATAAGTGAGTGTCTTAGTTATTTGTATTGTTTATATTATAAAACTTGTTTGAAATTATAAAAACATTCTTGAATAAGCAAAAAAATTAAAATATACCTAAAAACGTAATAATTACCTGTAGTCCCTTCCAATACTGGATTTTTCTATAATTTTTTTTTTGTGGTTAATATGTACTTCGCCTTTTATTTTGGTCATTTTTATCACATTGGACTTTCTCGTTTCTTTTTTAAACAGTATTACTCTATGGACTTGTACTGTCCTTACACGAAACAACTGGGCGTATATCGTTTTTAGAAATACTGATATTTTAGTCGTAGCTTTCTTAGCATATGGGATGTATTTAAGAGAAATATAATTCTGAGGGGTTGGGGTTGAGTGTATGCTACACGATGGCGCCCAATAGCGCATTTCCTTTCATTTTAGACATAAGTTGTTTTTAAAATAAACGCCTTAATTGTAAAGAGAGAATATGTAAATTATAGAAAAATTAGGTAACATAAATATTAATTACAAGACATCCACATTTTTTTTTAAAATAAAACTTGTTAATGAATTTTAAATAGAAAAAGTGAAGCAGAAGTGCAAAGACATACTCAAAGAAAATATATAAAATTAATTGTGACACTCCAGATGTTTCAAAAATCCTGGTCATAAGTCTACGTTGCGACAATGATGCAAAATTAATAGAATATTCATTAAGATCTTTGGCAGCATTATAGGAAACGGACATTTTGAACAACTCCAGTGAATTGGGGGGACTGGTAAGCTTTTCCTTAAACCGAACATTGATATTATCACCTCCAAATCTGACTTTGTTATAGAGATATGAAGATGTATTTTCATTAAATATGGAGAAAATTTGTCGTCTGCCTCGCATGTTCAACCAGTCAATTTCTTTTAATTTATATGTAATATTTTTAAATTTTCGTATTACCTCAATTGATCTAAAAGAAGAGTTTTGTATTTTTTGTATTTGTTTGGAATCTGTAGACAGTATCAGAGTTATTAGGATGTGAGAACTTTAAGCTATCGCAAAGCAAAGTCCTAAATTCCCCATTTAGAAAATGGCGATTTTATAAAATAAGTTTTAGGTTTATATGGGCTTCTTTTAAAAACCATGTAATGTAGTAAGATAATATTAGATCTTGATCTAGATAAAGACTTAGATTTTTAAAAGTTATATTAACATTATTCACTTTAATTAGCTCGCTAATGTATAAAATTATCACTCTTCTTACGAAATAAAATAGCTATTGTTTTTTGCGAATTAAGTTTAAAGAATGACGACAAGAAAATTGAACCAAGTTATGCAAGTCAAAATTTATAGTGGACACAGTCTGTGAATATTCATTAAGGTATAAATTTCTAGGATAAAAAATTGATAGCATATCCAAGAAAATTTCTGATTTCCAACCAAATTATATGAAAAAAAGGAATTGCAAAGAAATTTCGAAAATACTAAATAAGAAAGAAACAAATAAGAAGAAGCCAAGAGAAATCTGTTTCTACCAGCTTTGAGGTGAGATAAAAATAGAAACTAAAGATATGAGGTAATTGATAATTAATTATTGATTAATAATTTAGAACTCTGCGTTAATCTAGGACTATGAAGCGCATTAATATTAAACCAAGCGAACGTTATACTGTACTAAGCCCAATAGAATGGATATTTTCAATCGGTCTTTCCACTAACAAGCAAAAAATATTGGTTCTTTTGTATTTAGTTCTTGTTAAAAAGATTGCCATTTCTTGCACGTTTCCATCTTAGATCAGAGCAGCTATCGTTGAGCAAAAAATAGTACCACTTTGAGTACCGTAAACGTGTGAATCTCGGCTTAGTTTTTGCGTCTTCTCAAAAGACGAGTGACAGATAAAAGAATTCCGCCGACCGTTTGCGTTTTAATAAGGTGTTTTAGCAGAATCGACGCTATTTTGTCATATCATTGTCAGATTTGAGCTAAGCAGGTGTTCGAAAATGTAACAGATCTTATTTAATACTTCTAGATAATACCAGATACAATTTGGCTTAAGGAATGTAACCTTGGAGAAGCTTTTAATTTATGAAAAATATAGTGTTACGCTGAGAACATGACATTTGGCGATGTTTCTGGTTAAGTTCAACTATTGGTGGCCAGAAAACAATATAAACCCATATTCCCAATATTTAATAAAGTGCAAAATATAAACCTGTCTGTTAATTATTTTCGCCTTAAAATATTGAAATGTTTGAAAATATTGATCCTTTTTTTTGTTTCATTTATTAATTAACAAAAAAAAATAATTAAAAGAAAATAAAATTTTTCGATTCTCAAATTCTTTATTTTTATGGTGTGCTGCGGTTTCACAGCTCAAAATTTTTTCTTCAGAGACTGCAGACTAAAAAGAAGAGAAAATTATATGTACAATCCCTAAAGTCAATATGTTGCAAATCTTGGAATTAAAAATAAAAAATATAAACATTAACAAATTAAAAAAAAAACATGAATATAAAAAAAATTTAAAATTAAAAAATAGAAAAGGAGACATTGGGCAATAAATTCATATCAATCTAACTTACACAAAGTACGAATGAAAAAAAAATCGTCTACCCAATGTAATTGGATATAACCATATAATATTTTTTTATCTAGTGACATCATTAGACAACAGGGACAATGATCAATTTAAAATTATCTATTAAGCTCTAACACAGAGTCATTTAACTTATGGCATCATAGCTTGAGAGGCTTAAAAACAAAACTTATATCAACAGTCTTGAAATTATACAAAAAGTAATTTTAAATATAATTATTGAGAATACTTATTCCTCCAGTGAAGGTAACTTACTTGACATCCGACAACTCTATTTTTTGATATGTTTCTCTAGGCAGTTTGCCCATAGATCAGTTAAGCCACTTGCACACGCAGCCAGTAGCCAGCGAGGCCAATAAGCCAGGCTAGTATTGTCTCTGTGTGCACGGTAATATTAGGACAGCGTAACTATCTCAAGCCAGCAGCGTTGCCACTATAACTCGTTAAATTTAGAAAGTCAGTATGAATACAAAATCGGTTTTATTCATATTTTTAATAAACTTACCGACCTACATTACTATCACCACTCTTGCTTTTTTTGTTTTTGAGGGAAAAAAGAAAATTGAAAATATTAATTACGTAATTTCTACCAACGTCTCTGTATACAAAATATGTTCTTTATGTAAAAAGTCAGTTTCTGTTCTTTTTTAATGTGCACTGGTAAACAAGGATAGAAAAACAACGGACTTACATGTGCAGCCTAGTGATTTGGAGAAAATTTTTCGACCTTTAAGCATGAAATCATTTAGAGTTTGTAATGTAACTATTTAATAATTAGTATAGTATTATTATTATGCAATAATAATAAAGTTAATAAATATTTAATTAATTATTAGACTGTTCATTTGATTTCAGGGCAGATGTCTCCGGAGACGGAGGGCTTGTGCTTAGCTATCCAGGAAACAAAAAACTATCGGAAGTTCATCATCAGAGATCCCTCAATAGAAAACGACATTACAAATACAATGTGGACCCTATTCTTGAGAACAACGAGTTCAAATTATATTGGGGCCGAACGATTCCAACGGATCAGACAGTTGTTCATAATAGACCAGACGTTATACTAACAGATAAAATTTCTAGGCGAACTACATTAATCGACATTGCTGTACCTAACAATAACAACCTAAGACCGAAATACAACGAGAAGATCGCCAAGTACAGAGACCTGGAGGTGCAAATTCGAAGACAATGGGCAATGAACAGCGTCCAAACAATTCCCATCCGCTGGAGTGATATTAAAGAATCTCCTGCAGAATATCAAGGGACTGGGCCTGTACAAGACGATTCAGAAAGCAGTTTTCCTTGCAACCGCACAGACCGTCCGAAATTTGCTAAGAAATACAGCAGATCACGTCAACTAGGACCCAATAAGATGGAAAGGGTTCTCACCGACCTTCATACTTTTGGTACCCTTGTATATCTGGTATAAGTCAATATTCCTTGGAGGGAGTTCGAAGCCGTTTGACTTGAAATCATGATGTAATAAATTATATTTCAAAGAGTTAGTAAAAAAACGGCAGTAGCTCTCATTGAAAAATAGTACATCCACCGTTGAAACGGTAGGACTGGAAACACGGCAAGCCAGTAATCGAAACAGGACAGTAGATAGAATGCCAGTCTAACTTTTCAAGACAGTAACGTTCTTTTTTATTGCACTGATAAACAAGGATAGAATAACAACGATCTTAGGTGTGCAGCGTAGCGCCACCTAGTGAATTGAAGAAAATTCGCGATCACTTATGAAAACGGGTAGAACGGTAGCTCCGATTGAAAAATGGTAGATCTATCGTTAAAACGGTAGGGCTGGCAACACTGCTGGCCTGTCCCACTGGACTGGCTTACTGTCCCGGCTTCCTGTGCAATCAGCATTAATCATATATATAATACAAGACATAGTAATCGGTTAAATGTCGTACCACGGACAGAAAAATCTATTTTAAAGAAATTTTTATTACTTGAGACCAAGGTTATTTAATTTTATTCCCTCTGAAGTTAAAATCGTAAGTAGTCTGGCCCTCTTTAAGAAAAAAGTGAAAAATATAGTTACCTTCGGTATCAAGAGTGCAAATTCATCAATTTATTGATAAAAATTCTAATAATTTTTACTGATTTTAAGAGTCGCCGACAATTCATACCAAAACTTCTCAATTTTTCTCTACTATATATTTATTTACTAATATATGTTTATTTTCGGTTTCTGTTTTTTTTATGTGGTTATTTCTATAGTATTAAAGTGGTATATGGGATTGTTGGTTTGGTATAGGACAAGATGAATGAAACTGGGCGCACATGGAGTTTTTTTTCTTTATTTGTCCTGCTAATAACTAATTTAAAGAAAAAGTGGACTTTGAAACTTTTCGGGCATAAACTAATGTTGCAATTACCATATGTAAGTGTATATTATGCTTCTTATTTTACATAATATTTTCAGCCAGATTCACTAAGAAAATTTAAGATTTAAACCAAATCTAGGTGTCTTGAAATTTAAATCTTATAGTCGGCCAGTTTTATTTTGCTTATGATATTGTCATAATTTATATTACATATGTGAACAAATAAATGCTTATATAGGTATATTAAGGATAAAAACCTTGCGACAAAGCTTTGAAATATATGAAGGAAATAGTTGTTTCCCAAAAATAAATAAAATTCTTCATTTTTGCCGGTTCAATAATAATACAAAATTAATTATTTTTGCTTTTGTCAGTTTAAGCCCTCTGCTGTCAATATGGGATGGTTTTAAATTTAAATCATGTTAGTGAATAGGGCTGTAAAGTCCGGATTATAAGGGATTTTTTGTATTAATAGCTTTATTCTAAATTCGACTTGGGCAACAATTGTTGCTTCGATCGAGATGAAAATTAACTAAAAAAATAGTAGTCACGCGATTAACATTATAGGTCAAATTTTCTTTTTTTTTCCAAATAAAATTCAAAAGGGGGAGGTATATCTCAAAATATCGAAGAAAGTTATTAGTAAAAGTTTTTTTTAATGCAATTTTTATCTCATATGCAAAATTTCTCATCAGCCCAATAATGCAGATTGTGGAAGTTGGTGATTCCCTCCCGAGAAAATTTCAATTCATTGGACCACAAAATACTTTTTAAGAAAAGTCCATCATCCATATCAGCATTTAACAAATAACGGCAGAACATAATTCTCCATGCTGGATCACCTTCTTCAAGGCCTTGGACCGGGGTGTAATGGAATGGATGTTTTCCTTCAACTTTCAAAACGTTCCACAACTGGTTGTTTATCTATTGGTGTTTTTATTTTGTTTATGTTTATTTTAGAAAGAACAATTACTGGCCTGGTGAACAGAATAAACACTTTGCACAGTAAATAATTTGAAAAAAACAAAAATGGTAAACTGAACACTACGGTAAAAACGTGTGCAAAAACTGCCAAATCCCGGGAGTGCGATTCTACTTTTTGATTATGCGCACTCTTAATTAGTCCCATTTAAAATTTAAAACCGTCTCGCGTGTGATTAAAGCAATTACATAACGTGTTTACTAATTAAAATAAAGCGCCAAATCACAAAAAAGGATCTAGTTTTATTGTCTCGCCAGGTTTACGATTTGCCAGCTGCTCGGTGAAATTTACACCTATAATGTGCAAGTTAAACACCTTAAATGTTGAAATATTTTTTTGTATAATAAAAATATGGAATTGCTTTTCTTGATTGACTTCTATGTTTCATAATTGCATGCTTATGAATGTAAAAAAAAATTGTATAAATGTAATTTCATAACCGTTGTATTTTTGAGACAAAGGGTAATTTTGAATATCTGCAGGCACATGTTCACAATTAACTCAAAAACACAAGTACAACGAAATTGCAGGAAAAAGTAACAATCCAACTAACTGCTACGAAACCACAATATAATGCGTGTCTAATAAGCAGTTTTTTAGATTAGTGGAATGTATCGAAAATAAAAACAATTTTTCTTATATTCACATTTTATTAATTAATTTCAGGAGAGTTTTTCTTGTATATACAGGGTGTCTCAAAAGAAAGTACACATTTGTTTTGCTTATTGCGTGAACGCAACTATTCCGAGCGGCGCGGGGGGCATGCCAATCGGTAGCCTGGCTCTTGAGAATTTAGTCGCTATGGAGCGTTTCTCGGGAGCGAACCGTGCTTTGTGCGTACGTGAGTTTTACAAAAACGGTAATTCGGCGACTGTAGCGCGTAGAAAATTCTGCAATTTTCGACATATTCGTCACTTAAATGATGCGCCAAGCGCTCGGCTTATTGGAAAATGGGTCCAGAAGTTTGAAGAGACCGGTTCAACACTAGATAAACCAAAATCCGAGCGTCCGAGGTCTTCGAGAACGGTCGAAAACGTAGAGAGTGTTACTCAGTCTGTTCGTGACGACCCAAACGTTTCGATTCGTAAGCGTGCTGTTGCTTTAAATGTGCATAGGTCATCATTATTCCGCATTTTACACAAAGATTTAAAGCTGAACCCCTATAAAATTCAGTTGGTGCAAGAATTGAAGCCTCAGGATGCTAGTCAGAGGCTTGACTTCGTAAACCAGATGACTGAACGCTTTTCAACGTTTACCAACATCTTCTTTTCGGATGAAGCCCATTTTCATCTTAATGGTCATGTAAACAAGCAAAATTGCCGCTATTGGAGTGCAAACAATCCAAAACACAAACATCAGAAACCTCTACATTCGCCGAAAGTGACTGTATGGGCTGCGATGTCGGCGCGAGGAATTATCGGCCCGTACTTTTTTGAAGATGAAAGGGAACGCACAGTAACAGTGACTTCAGAGCGGTATGTGGAGATGTTAGACGACTTCTTCGTGCCTAAACTGCAAAATTTTCCTGGCTATAATCAAAGAACATGGTTCCAGCAAGACGGAGCAACTTCACACACGTCCAACATGTCTCTGCCACGAGTGCGTGAAATTTTTCCTGGCAAATTGATCTCAAAGAAAGGTGACATAAGTTGGCCTCCACGCAGTCCTGATTTATTACCTACGGACTTTTTCCTATGGGGTTATGTCAAATCAAAAGTTTACGCCAACAAACCGACTTCCCTGGCACAATTAAAAGAAAATATCCGCAACGAAATGGCAGACATCACGGAGAATACCTGCCGAGCCGTCATGGGCAATTTTAGTGCTCGATTAAATGAATGCCGTGAGCGCAACGGATTACATTTGGACGATATCATTTTTAAAAAATAAATTCCCAAACAATGTATTTTAATATGTAATAAACATTTTTTCAATAAAGTTCTGACTTTTTTTTAAATCGATTTTTTAAATGTGAACTTTCTTTTGAGACACCCTGTATTTTCGTGGTATTATACTGCAGTTGTTAGAGCTTTAAAATGCAACAAATGATGCAAGTAAAGTCAATATTTGTGGCCAATTACACAGACCCATAAGGGCATTCCTATTCTATGATAAGGTTCATATATTTCGTAATTTGGTGCATTTAATCCAAATATTTTTACCAAAATTGGGTCAGGAATTTACGACGTTATAATCTAAAAGTGACAAAATGGCCATTTTGGATACATTTGGTCTTGAGTATCTGAAAGAGCGAAGGTAATAAAGCATGTTGGTAATACTCCAGTCTGTGGACGAAATTCATAACGTTAATCTGCCACAGGAGCAGGAGTGTTTCAAATTGTAGGCAGGGTCAATACGAGAATGTCTATAAAGTTTTGGAGGGTGAAATAATCTGCGGCTGTTGAAATAAACCATGTCGGAAGTTATGAAAAAAAATCGCACGAATATGTTCACAAGTTAATTTCATTGTTTAGCCGGGATGAAATTTTGAAGTTATTGTAAACAACCCAAATAGCCTCCGTATATCAAAACGGTCTGAGTATGTATACAATGTAAAACGTAAAACTTTACGATGTATATGCCAGATGGTACCTCGGAACGACAGACCTCGAAATAAACACACATTTTTATGAACCTTTTTCTTAAAATGATCCACCTTGTATAGATTTTTTAACTATGAACTCCCAGTGGCGTAACTAAGAGTATGTGCGCCCCCCTCCCCGCCGATTTTTGAAAGCACCCTACCATTTTGCACCAGTCTTGATACTTCGTATTTATTCATTTTTATCAAGGGACTTTTGATCGCGTCTTGATTGGCTGCGCCCTCTGCACTGCGGGGTTTGCGGGACCGTTATTTACGCCACTATGAACACCGATTATTTCAGGATGGCCACACCGATTTAAATAAAATTTTGACGTCACCTTCAAGAAGTGGCTACAGTGATTCCATGTTATTTTGGCTGAAATCTGTTGGACCGAAATCCAAGATGGCGGACAAAAAATTAATACTGGCTGATTCCTTCAATGTATGGAGCTTTTAAAAGATACGGATTTAACATTAATTTTATAAATTAAATATAGTGGATATAATATGGCGAACTAAAAATTTTACTTTTCTTCCCAATTTTGTACAAACTTAATATTGGGAGTTTTTGGAGGCATAGACCAGGAATATACCAATCTTTTCTTAGAATTCTGCATGGCAGACCGAAAATATTACATTTCCCGACTTCGTTCAAGATTAGTATTGGTATTGGGTGGCGTAGATTGCAAATGTAAAGTAAATTTCTTAAAATTCAATATGGCGAAGTAAATTTTTAATTTCTTCAATTTTATTTAAAATTGGATTTGATGAGTATTCCGAACCAAGCAATTTTTGGCTGCTTAATTTAATGTAGTTGTGAAAAAATCCAAAAGAAGAAAAAAATTAAATACTTTAAAACAGCGTTATATGTTTTTAAAATATAATTTTTAGTATAGTACCAGTAAAGTAGAAAGATATATCGAATATTATTTTAGTATTGTACATGGTAAAAACTATAAACTAAAAATTATTTACCTGTATACAAATAAAAATAAATGAAAATTGGACTTACAATAGTATATAGATTGACAAATTATTTAAAATTACTAAGTTATAGATTACACGTTACTTCGTTGATTCAACAAAACCTGTTAAAAAATGTATAAATAGAAATATCAGTATTCATATGGTGTCTATAATTATATAAACTAGAAGATCGGATAAAAGGTAGAATTGAAATAGTAAAGAAATGGTATTTTCGATCGACATAATAAAAATAGAATGAATAATGCTAGAGGACAGACCTGTTTATATATCATGGCATTTGAGTCATTTTCCAAAAAGGTGAACTTCGGTGGATCCTGAAAATTTTAACCCATGCGCATTCATATTTTAAAGAAGTCAAATTGGTGAAAACCTATAAGTTCTTCTGGTAATAGATACTCCCATTTTTTTTTAGACAACTTGAGTCATTCATAATCAAAACATTATTTAATAAAAATTAAATGCTTTACCAACTTTTGCTTCAACTCAGATTTATTTTACTTTAGTTGTTCGGGTGACTTTTTAACAATCATCTGTTACTTCATATTCCTGTCGTTATTTTTAATTTTCCCCTGCTTAACTAGACAAAAAAGTAAGTTTTTTCGCTCTATGCTGGACAGTATTTCCTCTAAAATGATAAAATAATACATATTTATTTAATTTCACGTTGAATTTTTTCACACAGAGTATAAAAAAATGGGGAAGTACTATTCAAGATGCCGCACTTTGGACGATTTTATGAAGCTATTGTTAAAGGAAATGAAAGTCCATACCAATGGGATCTTAGTGAAATAAACCTGAATTCTTAAATCATCAAATTAAATCAAAAGACAGTGTTAAGAACACGGTAAATTTTATTATTACATTAATAGCTTAGAAATATCACAGAATAATAAACTAAACTAACAAGGAATCTCTTCGGTCATCTAGAAGGTCTAAGTAGAACGGTAATATAATCGGGTTTAAAAGTTAAACTTTTTCAGCGAAGTTAGCTGTCCCAATTTAGAATTGAGAGAATCCACCTAATTCGACTGAACCTGAACTAATCTGAACTGAAACACAAGTCGACAGTGAATTTGGTGTCGGAAAGTCTAAAGGTGCGTATAAATATGGCGAGACGAGCGCGTAACGAGCCCGTGACCAGTATGCTACGAACTCCCAGCGAGGCTCCTTTGAATTTTGTCGATTTATATTGTTATCGAGGGTTAACGACGACAGAAAAGTTGCAGAGACCAATGAGAAGAAAATTTCAAGTGCGCCTGCCATATGGAAATATATTTTTCTTTTGGAAATATCTGCTTCTATTTTGTTTAACATATATTGAAAATATAACCAAGAGATTTTTGATGACATTTCTGTATTATCCGCTAATATGTTGGAACTATAAATTTGCTAGAAGTCTGAGTCCTGACCATTTTTTTATACAAGGTAGTGTGCTATTATCGCTTACACTTTGGTTTTTTTTAAACATATTTTTACGGTAAAACCCTACTGCATAAAATTAATAAAGCTGTAGTTTGTTCTTCATTGTCAAAGTATGACAATTATATGCACAAGAGATTTATGTACCTGTGAAGAGCCATAAACCAAAGGCATAGAAATTCTCGGAACAGATCTCATAAATAATTCGGCTTTCCGAATTCGGATAACGCAAGGGGTAGATATTGTATATGTCTTAAGTATGTATTTGAGGACAGAGTAGTATACTTAAAATTTAATTAGGTTTAATAGTATACATCTTAATTGGGCAACTAAAAGTAATGACATTTTTAAGTATAATTCAAATTTGTATAAGTGTAAGGCCTTGCTATGTTATTGTCTTGTAACTTTCAGTACTAGCTGTTGAAAATGTCAACTTTTACTCCAAAACTTTGTATATGTGTTCTGGATATAAAATCCAAAACAAACTTTAAAATGTGCATAATTCACTTGTTCAACCAAGAAACCTGATGAAGGTGCGTAGTTTGTTTTCAAAATGTGCTGACATGACAGGACTTAGCGAATCTACAACTTACAGGCGAATTAAGGGAAAAAAAGTGGAACTATGTGCGAGCCTAAACCGTCTCCAAGAAGAAAAACATTATACGAATGCTTCAAAAACATACTAAGAAGACACGTTCGTGAATTATATCTTAGAAGATAAAAAGCAAGTCTCGATAAAGTTTTCAAAATTACGAAACAAGACGAGAATGTGCCTGGCATGGAAAAAATCTGTAGAAAGTGCTGACACAAATTAATTTCTCTTAGGAAAAGTCAAAATGGAGGTGATACTATTTTAGAGAAGACAGTATTGGCGGGATTTTAGAGAATATCACAGAGAAGGCAAAAACATTTTTCATCTAGATATGATCTGTCTCAGTGAAGAACACATAGTACAAAAAATGTATGAAGATAAGAATATGACAATTTTTCGTGAAGCATTCTTAGACGGGTTTTCGACAGGTTTATTACCCTTACTCGGTAAGGGCAACAAATTCATTATAACTCATATTGGAGGTGTTAATGGATTTGTAGGAGTTTTGCAGCTGTTAGAATCAAAATCTAACAAAGATTACCATGAATAAATGACGGCGAATACTTACTTACTTCTTATTTTTAACCTCTAGTTATCTTACTGAATATGTTTGTTATTTCTTAGAGAGGATTTTCTAAAGATACTCACGCATGACACTTACTTCTGTGTTTATTACATTCTACATTTTTTCATGTCCTGGTGAAATCATTCACCTTGATTCTTTTTATAAGAGTCAAAGTCTTCTGAAAATTTGTCCAAATAACTGTGAGGATCATAGATTTTAGAACTCACATAAAAACTTTCTGAAAATTTTTAGCATGTATACCAGAAAATTTTCAAATTTTTACAATTTGGGCAAAGGAAATCCAAGGTAACGATACCGTCATTCACCGAATGCACAAAATTGTTAACTTTCATCAAAAGTCTAGTTTTAGATCAATCGAAAATACTAGTCTTCCGTTTTTCCGTGAATAAACTAGATAAGTTTGAAATGAGAGAGCTATACTGTTATTGCAATTCAACATTACCCAAGTCGACATGTTTAAAAATGAGATTCACATTCTTCACTTTACGTATTCCCTTAAGGTTTAACGTTATGACTTTTTCCGAAAATATGATTCGGTACGCAGATATATATTCTTTCGCGAAGAATAAAGGTCTATTTTTTATTTTCATAGATCAACGATATTATCTGGTTTTAGTTAGTATTTGTAGTCAGGAGACAAAATCATTAATTTCAGAGAATGACCCAGTTATGGATGAAGGATGTAATTGCTAGATCGGTCGAATATGGTATAGTTTACATGATGAAAATGGAGTAAGAGTTTAACAGATGTGTAGTTTGCGTAGGGTATAGTTAGCCAGTCTGTCTCGAGGACAAAGTTGGTTTATGTAAAGATACGGGAAAAGAAATTATTACCTTGTAGTTAGAGGTAGTTATTACTGTACAGAACTTCTAGAAAACAACTTTTTAAAAATTATTTTGACAAACGGCCGAGTCGAGGAAGAAAAAATAGCAAATTGGTTTATAGAAGCCTACTTCTATAAGAGCGGGAATACATTATTCATGCTTCATCATCTTTCAGTTTAATAAAACTCAGCAATTCAAAAATTCATTATAACATTCCTACCTAATTTCATTTTATATGATTCGTTAATCAGAACAAACACCACTTTTTTATTTCCTCCTGTCTTTATCCGCATATAATTAATTTAAAAAATATATTACACTTTTCAACAATGCCTAGTTAAAAATAATTAATAATCTTTTTTTGCAAACTACAGGTAGGTACGTTTTAAATACAAATAAAGATTCGTATCACTAAATGAGTATCTTATTTAAAATACGTTATTACATTTTTTTGTGGGATATTTACCTTCATAACTTTAGAAGGAACAACTTCTGGCTACCAGCGACGTCGGTGAAAAATCTTTTTATTATGATTATCTATTTTAAAAAATAATTTAAAAGGAAATGAGTGAAATAAGATGCTCCTGCAAATAAAAATATCGTGGATATGAAGGTTTTAATGTGCTGAATCTACATTTGCGTTTGATTTTTTGCTGTCACGAATATATTTATATGATTTTTTTTAATTATTCAAAATTCGGAATTTGTTGTGATCGTTTTTGCCTTGACGTTACTTTGGTCTATTTAAATAGTATAGTATCGTGGAAACAAAACCTTACCGATATTTTCCGACAACAAGTTACTACAAATAGAAGTTTAGACATACAGTAAATACGACACAGGGTGTCTGAACAAGGTCCCAACGTAATCCCTACTGATAAGTTCTATAGTTGGTACCGGGACGAAACACCTACATTTTTAGAAAGAAATTCATATCCCGATATAGATAAACAAAGGTTTTGTGTGGTTTTTCCCTGCCATATTTACCCAATGAAGACGAGTCAGCATAGAAAAATTCTTAATGATGACAAGGCTGGTTCAAAAATTAGGGTAAAATTTGACGAATGAATCCCGACAAAGACAATTGCAGCCCGATAAAGAGAGAGAGATTTTAATTAGCACTTACGAAGTTTTACGAAGAAGAGAAATTGCCTGTAATGTAGGCATATAAAGAGACTAGTCTATAAGTAGTAAGTGCAGTCTTAGCCTATGTTATGCGGCTTTCATGGATCACATATATACGCCATCAGGCGGGAGGTCGGCGAAGCCGCGTTCAGTATTTGCATGCTTCCTTCCGATCTGTCCTTTGCACAGCCAGGTGCATGTCGGTACCCTGATGAGTCTAGTAGAGACGAAACATGTACCACTGTCGTATAACTGTGGCGGGGAGGGTAAGTTTTGACTTTCTTCTCGGTATGGTGGTACAGATAGGCCATCATCTCGATGGTGGTGGAATGGGATAAATTGCGTTCCATAACAATTTATTCTAACTGTACAACCTCTAACACAGAAAGGATATGATGGAGAGAAGTTTGCATTTACTGTTCGCATTTTACTTCATATATATATATATATATATACGGCATGTATCTTGAGGTAACGGATCACATTTTGTCGAAAAATATTTTATACAAAAATTAGAGGGTGGCAAAAGGGCTACTAGTAGTGCTCTTGAAAATGACCTTAACGTTACCGTTCTGGGTTATCTGAAGGTCAACTTTGGACTTTTAAGTGAAACCTCCCAATTTCGACCCCGAGAATGGAAAGGGTGAAAAATTCTACCATTATATATGACCTTGACTTCAAGATGAAAGTCAAATATCAAGATCAAACATTTTAAGATCAAAACAAAAAAATCCCGGTATTCCGTGAAATGTTTCCTACAAAAGTTGTTAAGTGACAAGGGGGCTATATGATAGTGACCTTGAAAATAGCATTAACCTAGACCATCAAGGGTCATTTGAAACTCAATTTCAAAATTTGAAAAGGAAACCTTCAATTTAACCCCCGAAAATGCAAAGACTGATCAATTCTACTGTAATTTTATCATCAAATATGACCTTGACCTCAAAGTTAAGATCTAATATCAAGGTCATTTTAAGGTAAAACGAAGATCTTCAACGTCATTATTTTATTAAATTGTTCATACTATAGTTGTAAGATTGCAAATTAGCTATAATAATACTTTGATTCCGATATTCCAGGCTATTTGAAAGAATCCATTCGTTCAGAATTATAAACAAAAATTGTACTTAGTACAACTATGTGCATGATTGACTACTCTTAGCACTACCCAGGAACAACGCCTGTCGCCTCTTACCATCGAGGTGCTTGCTTTTAGGTTAGTTCCCTCCCCTCTAACCATCGGGGTACTTGTTTTCTATGAGTCCTCTCGTCCCTTTATCATTTTTTATGTTCATGTTAATGGTTTCATAAGAATTTATTTCAATAAGTGCTCAAAATAGTTATTTTCAACTCCAAAACACTTATTGATTAGCACTTCAAAAGATTACACACAACTGCGGAGCATTTCAGGTGTTATTTTGTTACAAGCATCTCTGATTTGCTGCGTCATGTTTTCACGAGTTGTTCACAAATCTTTATTAACTTCGCTCTTCAAATAACGCCATAAGCAAAAACATGGTGACGTAAGGTTTGGCGATCTTGCGGGTCACTTTACTGGACTTCCTGTACCAATCCACAATCAACTGAATTCGCGTGCCAACACTTGACGAACTTATTGGGAAAAATGCGCTGGATATCCATCGTGTTGAAAACGTATTTGTTGCTTTACATCTCAGCGTACGTCTTCAAATAAAAGTGGAAGTTGATTTCCTAAAATATTACGATATTTTGGGCTGTTCAAATTACCTTTTCAAATTTTGAAATTGAGCTTCAAATGACCTTGAAGTTTAAGGTCAAGGTTATTTTCGAGTGAGAGTGACCGTGTTACCCAACAACTTTAGAACGAAACATTTCACGAAATACTGCGATCTTTTTTGTTTTTAGCTTTAATGACCTTGATATTTGACCTTTGCCTTAAGGTCAAGGTCATATCAGATTATTTAAAATTCTAAAGTTGATCTTTACATTATTCAATGCCAAGTATTACGTTTGTCCCGAAACTTTTGAACAAAGAAACAACCAAATTTTTGTTTTGTTTATTTGTTACGTAAATGCTTCAAATATATATTTTGAATAACAATAAACTATTTTGCCATAATTAGTTTATTATATACTTTTCTGTAAATTAGGAAATATACATGAAAAATCATTTGTCCAGAAATTTTGCACGCAACTGTACTTTAAAAAAATTGATTTAAAAAAATATCTATTATTTAAAATTAAGCAAATATGCATTTTAAACTGACAGCTTCACTACAACCCCTTTAATCAACCATATTCCATCCGTCTACGCCACTGAAATCGTTCAGTTAAACTTCCATTTTTCAACGTTGCCGTAATTTGGTTCGTTTTAATTAAAAGGTGCCCGGGCCCATAACCATCTGCCCTGTCAATCTTCCATTTCGAATAAAGGATGTAATTTTTAATGCATTACTCCGCTCCCGGCCGCTAAACACCGTATCATGCCCGAAACGCCCCTGGCGAACGGCGTATTCGGGATATTTCGGTAATTATTGTTATTTATGGTATTGTTATGCATTTTGTTAAAACTTTAATTGGTTCGAGACAAAGGAGCTGTCAGAATTAGGTCTATGGTAATTAGATAAAATCTATACGGTTTACGGAAATGGTTTTTTTAGGCATAGAAAAGTAGCAAAAGTCTTAAATTTTAGGTTTAATTCAACTTCTTTCCCACAACCAAAATTTTTGCGATCTAGCAAAAAATCAACGACGATACAATTATAGCCTTTGTTAATTAAGTATAAAGCTTACCTCATACGAAATTTTTTTCGCTGCTGAATTACGTGCTAGAAGTTGTGATGGCCATCATTCTTGCTGGATGGAAAATACCGTAATGCAGGCTTCGTTACGTCAGCCCGTACATGAATTCCGCGATAAATCATGTTCAATTCGTTCCTTTTTATTCTGATGGATTTGATCTTTAATCGATAAGAAAATCGGAACTTGTCAAATGGGCATAAGTTTACAATGACTGCCATATGGAGAAGGGCCAGAGTCACCTTCATTCCGAAAGCAGGAAAAAGGACACTACACATCCTAAATCCCTGCGACCCATCAGTCTCATATAACAGTAGATAATTATATGAGAACAGAAATTCTTGAACAGGCGGCACTACATCCTCATCAATATGCGTATCAAGCGGGTAGGTCTACGAAAACCGCACTGATACAATTAACAGATGAGATGCAAGAAGCAGTGAACAGGAGGGAAACTGTAAGATGTGTCTTTCTTGATATAGAAGGGGCTTTTGACAACACTCCACATAAGCCAGTCAAAAGAGCACTCGACGACAGAAGACTTCACTCCACTAGAATAGCAGAGACAAAAAAAGAACAGGGCACTATCGCCCTCTGTACCACCAGAGGATGCCCTCAGGGAGAAGTAACCTTTCCACTTATGTGGAGCTTAATTGTCGACCGGCTCTTCTGTTATCTGACTGACCTCGGCACATCTTGTCAAGGCTATGATGATGACGTGATCGTGATCGTAAGAGGCAAATTCAAGAATACCCTCTGCGACATAGTTCAAAGAGGACTTGAATACATTAAAGAATGGTGCCAGATGATGAGACTAAACATCAAACCCACTAAAACCACCTTAGTAGCATTCACAAGGAATAGAAACCTCAATCTAAAGACCATCAAAATAGATGGGAATGTTATTGAGTGGAAGTCAGAGGTTAAATATCTGGAACTGACTCTAGATAACAAACTTCTCTGGACTAAGCATGAAAAAGAAATAATCAACAAGACTACACGAGCCTTCATGGTCTGTGGAAACTTTGCGAGAAAAAATGGGATATATAACCAAAAATCCTGTGTGGGACCAATCTGACTAATACGAGAGCTAACCTGTCGAAAGTTCAAAGATCGATCTGGGCATGTATAACCCGGGCAATGAAAACCTGCCCATTAACCGCCATGAACGTAATTCTAAACCTCACACCTCTACATATATTTCTAGAGAACATGGCGAAGAAGACGATTTACAGGATGATCTCTCATCCAGAAATGAATAAATCTAAGACATGCCCCAAGATGAAACGAAAAGGAACTTTGTGAAAAACTTCAGCACAAAGTTGAATCGCAAGAGAGAATGGGACAGAAATACCATTGAAAAACTCAGCAGGAAATGTGGAATCAGTAGCAGCGTAGTGCTGGAAGAAGTAAAGATAGAAGAAGAAAGCAGGAGATACAATTGTTGTACGAAGCTGCAAGGATTGAAACAAGCGAAGATACTTCTGTGGAACTACGACCAGAAGAGATTCTAAGAATGCATAAGCTTGAGTAAAAACTCAGAGTTCTGACAGGGGTTCTAACGGGGCATTGCCACCTGAGGAACACCTCAAGAAACTCGGACTGGTAGAAAGAGAAGAGTGCAGATTCTGTGAAGAAGAGGACAAAACCTCTATTCTTATCCTTGCAGAGTGTAGCGCTCTAGTAAACCCTAAGATGCAGTTTTTGAAAGCACACCAAATCGAAGAAGGGGAGCTATCCACCTTGAAATCGTTCAACAACAAACTGGAGGACTTGCCCTAGCCGATACGGTAACTCTTACGACTGGGCAGCAGTAGGCGGGCACACTAGATCTACCAGGTCGCAGTGTACAGACCCCCAACTCTACGCACATACAAGGGCGGATTTAGGGGGGGATATGCCTCCCCCCAAAGATGATTAAAAAGGGAACATTTCTTTATTAAACATGCAATTTTTCTATCCTTTTCATACTTATAAACTTTTATATTATTATTGCAAGTTTATTTCTTACAATATGTTGTATGTAGCACCTTGTGCCCCCCCCCCCCCCAGAAGAAAATCCTGGATAACTTTTTGCCCGTCTGCCACTTGTACTCTCCCCAGAAATAAATCCTGGATCCGCCCTTACGCACATACATACAATATTCCACGACTGTCAATAGTCGTTTAATTACGAGGGCAAGGAATGACGTCTTGTTTATGGACACTTATGATTATTTTATGGCAAATTTTAATGGATTCACTAACTTCTAAAATTGCTAGTTAAATTTTTGTAATGTATATTAATAGAAAATTGCACTCATATTTTCCAAACTGTCACTTTTCACTCACCTAAATCTTTTAAAAAATCAGTTCAGTTAGGCATATCTGTGGAACCAACAATATACAAGACCTATTACAACGTCCAGCATTACGGCTAGTTTGGAACCCATCGGCGAGATCAAGCAAGCAATCCAACAGCGAAATATATTAAAAATGGAAGCCTTAATAATACTTCAAAGTTTGGGAAATAAAAAATATTGATGAAAATATAATTTGGTCTTCTTCATCATCGAGTAAAAATGATTGTCTAAGATCTTCAAAAATGGTATTTTAAAAGAGCATTTTTTAAATCTATTTGCAAAAAAGACTTAAAGCAGATGAATAATTAATCTCCGTCTTCATGACTATCTTAATACTCGACGTCCAGACTACATAAATCACAAAGCTGCTCGGTAAAAATACCCATAATAACAACATTTTTTTCCATTAAAAAAATACAATGACCGTCTTCATTATCGGTACACGAAAAGTATTTTTTATATATATTCGCATAGCAAATACACGTTTGAAATCAATTTGTTTTTTTTAACGAGAAATAAACTCCCGTATTGTCTGATAAATAAATAACACCCGTACACAATCTAATAATACCGATCAATAGATCTAGACTATAAAAACCGTCTTAAAAAGTTGATTGCATTTGGCATCAGGATTTTATTGAAAAAAGAGACGAGTCATTCCACGTACTAAGGCCGATAGAATATATGGTTAAACATTTTGTTACACCTATCAAGTTTAGTACGAATGTTGTTTATCTACGATGCCGAATGTATTTATGAGGTTCGAAACAGCGACATTCTTATTATCTTCCATAACATTTTAATATTTTTGAAATTTAATGACAACTTAACGTCTCCGTTTCTCTTACTTTTTACACGTTATAATTTGTACAGTGGTTCTGGTAAATGATAAGACCACAAAAATGTTTCTTTGCACGCTGAGAAAAAAATAGTAGTCGGATATCTTTCTTATATATGTCTACGTATGTATATATATATATATATATATATATATATATATATATATATATATATATATATATATATATATATATATATATATATATACTCGGACATCCCGTGTATGTACTGAGTCCCTCTCAGGAGTGTAAGGCAGCTGACGTTTCGATGAAATCTCATTCACCATTTTCAAAGCTCAGTGTACGGCGTCTACGAGCTGCCATAGCGCTCGTAGACGCCTTACAGTGAGATATATATATATATATATATATATATATATATATATATATATATATATATATATATATATATATATATATATGTAGATATATATGTATATTCTAAAGAAAGTAAAATAAATTACAGAAACGTTGATCTTTTAAAAAATGTAAAATCATCACTATTACATTCTGATCCCATTTTTAACGGACCATAATCCCAAGAAAAACAAAGCAAATTATATATGAATATATATATATTTATATATATATATATGGAATGTATACTAGTGCTTTTCCGGTTTTCAATTCGTTCTTCAATAGAAATATCTTCACGACGTTTCGTCAACATCTCAGCGGGTATTTTCAAGTCATGCTTCCTCGACCACTGCTCCACTTAGAATATTTTATATATATATATATATATATATATATATATATATATATATATATATATATATTTATATATATATATATATATATATATATATATATATATATATATATATATATAGTATAAATGAAGATCTAGATAGTATTTTTAATCAATTATGAAAAATAAAATGTCCTTTACTGCTATACTAAACGAAATAATTTTTAACGAAACCTGCCAACTTCGGGATATCTCGCTATATTGCTGAAGGTTAATTTGGTATATAATTAAGGTGATATTAACTACAACGATGCCGGTAATCTAATGGTGACAAGTTTAATGAAGAAAATGCTAAAGTTATAACCCCTGGTAGAGCTACAAAAATCCACCCCTTTACTATTAAACAAACCCTCAAAAGGTATCCTTATCACTTCGATACTGTCATTGAAATATGCCGATAGACAATTAAAGGTTTACAAAATAAAACAACTCAAACCCTTTACATTAACTAACCTACAATCACAAATACCATAATATTACAGTTTAATAATAATAAAAATTAAATATGATTCATCAATAAAATATTTATAATAATATTAATATATTATAAAAATATAAAATAATAAATTTACTTTCTTATTTCCACAGGTTAGCGAGCGGACTCTTCCACACTAAATCGAGCAATATGCGGAGACCAAAAGAAGTTACAAGCCTGGCTACAGAAGCCACTTCATGGACGGCATCTAAATGAGGTCATCCAGGACAATGTCGACAACTCAGCGTCGAACGACTGGTTGATTTCAGGAAAGATGTTTCCGGAAACGGAGGGCTTCTTGTGAGCTATCCAAGATCAGGTTATTTCGACGAAAAACTATCGGAAGTTCATCATCAGAGATTCCTCAATAGCAAACGATCAATGTATATACGGCTGTCGAATATCAGAGACAATCCAAAACATAACTGGAGGATGCCAAGCGTTTGCCGTAACCGAGTATAAGAAAAAACACGACTCAGTCACTAAGATACTCCACCAAGAGTTAGCAGAGAAGTTAAATCTATTGCAGGTAGAAAAAGTGCCTTACTACAAATACAACCCGGAGCCTTTTCGTGAAACCGAGTTCAAGCTAAATTGGGACCGAACAGTTCTTAGAGATCAGACAGTTGCTCATAATAGACCAGACAGACCTAACAGATAAAATTTCTAGGCGAACCACACTAATCGACATTGCTGTACCTAACAACAATAACCTAAGGCCAAAATACCACGAGCAGATTGTCAGATTCGACGACAATGGGCTATGAACAGCATTTAAATGACTCTCATAATTTTATCAACAACTGGAGTAATACCAAAGAATCTCTTGCAGAACATCAAGAGACTGGACCTTAGTGAGCATCTGTACAAGCCGATTCAGAAAGCAGTTCTCCTTGCAACCGCGCGGACCATCCGAAAGTTCATAGGAAATACAGCAGACCAAGTCACCTAGGTCCCGATAACATGGAAAGTGTTCCAACAGAGCTTCATACTTTTGGTATCTTTGTATACCTGGTATGCGTCAATATTCACTAGAGGGAGTGCGAAGCCGTTTGGCTTGAAATAATGATATTAATATAATATCCCAATAAACCTAAAGCATTTCTTAAGTAATAGCGAAAGTCTCAAATACAACACAAGAAGCAAAATGCACTAAAATGGCAATATTTCATGCTCCTTCTACAATTATACCCTGAGAAGATCTCTCTTTAAGTCGAATATTTCTGCTGGAGGTGGCCATTTGTCCACCTGGAGCTAATGAGTGTGTTCTACTCTTCACTACGTTCAGTTCCTCATAGCAAGTTTAACCTAATTTAGGTCTTCAACAGTAAGGAGGGGAAACCAGGTAATAAAACTTATTAAAATGAACTGAACATAATCTATTTTCGTTTTGTTATAACTCCCGTTAAATAGAATCTTACCTCTTATTTTCGCGGAGAGCTTTATTATTCTGCAAAACATGTAAGAAGTACAGCAGCCAGCAGATTCAAGTTAACAAGATAGCAGGATAATAATGGTCAGTCTTATCTGTCCAAGACGAGGAAAACCACTATTCCAAGTATGTAAATGAGGCTAGCCTGTGCTAAGTTACCCGATATGCCACCCCACATCATTATTGTTAAACCACCCTATGCCCTCGGCTACCAAAATTCAAAAGGGATGAGAATTAAGTCGTACTCGCACACAACGCATTTTCTGTCATCTACATAAATTCACACCAAATCAAGATAATGGCCAAAAACACTCAATATCGGTTAATATATCGCAAATCAATTAGAGAGAAAAAGTCACTCTCAATCATTTCAAATCACATTATTAAAATACAACTCTATGATCATGATACGAATATTGTTAACTAAATAACCCTTTATTCTTAGAAGGTTAAATGTTACTAAAACAATAAATCCTAATTCTTATAGAGGATAAAATACTTATAGTTAAAAACATTAAAATTTGTAAGGTATCAAAATTAATATTTATATAACCCAGTATAGGTTTTCTCACTCATACACAGTATGGCGCAATATTGTAACAAAGTGCCCTATCTCCCTTATTTTTCAAAAATTTGAAAAAATGTTTTAAAAAAGTTGTGTAATATCAAATATGCATGGTGTTTCGTGACAGCGTGGCGCTAAAAAAATATTTGTTTTAATAGGATTCCCTGTATATATTTGCATATTTAGATTTCTTCAAGAATTATCCCTATGATAGCAAGTCTGGTTTTAAATTTTATTATGAAGTGGCCAAACGATTCATCAAATTTCTATAATTTAGTATATCTTTTAATCTATAGCAATTATAGTACATAAAATTGACACTAAAAAAGATAAGTGCACTGTTAAAGATCTAATATAGCGCCTAAACAATTATCTTATACGGGGTGTTTGCCAAAACTTTGCCCATTTGATTAAATGAAAAATAATTTTCCTTTGATTTTTCAAATGAAACACTCTGTATATAACTACTTTATCATGCAGAATTATTACACTTTTCTTAATGTTTTTCTATACCTATCAGCGTTAGTTTTCCGGTATATTCATTTTTATTAATTGTATGCGAAAATACACTAACCTATTGATATTGCTGTATAAAACAGACTCGTCGGCAATATCTTACCGGCATGTTCCGATCAAATATGACTTTAAATACCATCAGGGTGATTATTACGACATAGCGCCCAAGCATATATATATATATATATATATATATATATATATATATATATATATACATATATATATATATATATATATATATATATATATATATATATATATAAAACAATATTTTAAAATTTTAAATTGAACTAAATTAATTATTAAAATAAAACAAAATATAATCACTTAATTTAAAGCCAGGCCAGCACACAATTATCTAAAATCTACACAATGTTTGTAGAACATACTTTTTAAATCGAAATTTCGACAAACATTGTCAAACTAGCAATGTTATATGAAAAAGAACGTTTGAAGAATTGTAATTTGTGTCGCGGAATAGTCAATTTAAATCTAATGTTAAGATTGTGTGTGAAAACTGTTCGATTTTTCTGTACAGATAAGAGGGCGATTTACTTTGAAGTATTGCATGATACTGACAAGCTATGTGTAGATAACGTCTCTGGCGCATGTCTAACCATTTATTTTCTATTAATTTTGAACTAATATTGTCATATTTTCTTATACCAAATATAAGACGTAAACAAGAATTTTGTATTTTCTGAATACGTTGGCAATCATATTCTGTCAAACAAGGCACATAAACTGCATCGTAGTACGCAAAATGTGAGAGTACGAGTGAATCGCACAACACAGATTTTATTTGTCTATTTAAAAAGTGTGTTGATATATTATCCTGAGACTACAATAGGCTTTTTGAAGACACTTATTTATATGTTCTGTAAATTATAACTCGTCATCGATGTACAACCCCAGGTTCCTCTCTTTTCTTCCCACCAGAAATCATCGCCACCGACTTGTCAGCATTTAACTTAAGACAATGTCTATTGCAAAAATTTAAAACCTGGCATAAATCACGATTTATTGCGGCAACCGCTTGCAAAAACTCTTCGGGATAAAAAGATAGATACATTTGTGTATCATCTGCATAATAGTGTTTATTAAAAATATGCGATTATTTCGTTTACAAGTAACAACAGTTTTCTAAGTAGAGGGTTACTGCCTTAACTGACTGTCGACTTCTAACCCAATAAATTAGAAACTGACAGGTGGTAAAAAAGGTAACCTTTAATCAGCATTATAAATTTTCTGTTTAATGATTACTACGTCTCCCTTTTTATTGCTTTGCTGAACTGCGGAAGTTACTGCCAATTGCCGGAAATAGTGTGGGTATCCATCGCAACCACGGCCCTCAAACTCATAAAATACGAATTTTATATAGGAATTTCATCGCTTTATAATTTCCCATCGATAACCCACGTAAGATATCCTCAAACAACCGTACTAAAACCGTAATAAACTCGATTTTTTTATTTCCTTTGTAAGAATAACCAATAATTTCGCGATAAAGATACCTCGTCTCGGGCAGACCTCGCTGCACAATCGGAATTTTTAATAAGGTGCACGCAACACGAATTTTTGCCGCTAAAGTCGGTTCTCAGAATAATTTGGTAGGCGATCATAAATCAACAAGGATCGCGAGGCTTCCTCCCACTGAAATTTTAAATAAATAAGACGATATTGGTAAGAAAAAATAACCACAGGGTTGCCGTTTTTAAATTTCAAAAAAGGAATAATAAGTATATACAACTTCTTGGTTGTTGTATTGGTTCTCCCGTCATGAACCAAAGAAAAAGGTAGAAAGTTATAATGTTTTAATAGGAAAACCCACGGATATTAAAGGATACAGGAAACTCAAAATGGTGTTCATAGAAATGGGCGCAAAATCTATACGGACACTTCTTATAAACGTATTTCTTTAAATTACATGATAGTTAACAATAAATCAACAAGAATCACGAAGTGTCCTCCCACTGAAATTTTAAGTAAATAAGATGGTATTGCCAAAAAAAATCGTACAAGGTTGCCATTTTATTAATTTCAAAAGTTTTAGTCGTCCATATCTGTAAATATACAGTGTGATAAATTTTAAAGAGTTTTCTTGAGGTAATTTTAAGCATGAAAGTTCATATATATATATATATATATATATATATATATATATATATATATATATATATTGGGTATAGGTTTTTTATTTGAAAATATAACACAACATAACATAGTGAGCTTCTTCAAAGTTATTTTATATTCATGTCGAATCTACAAAATTACAAATTTTCTTTTCAATAAAACATGTATAATAATATGTCATTAAAATATCAAATTATAGTATATATACATACTTGGAGCGACTCCATAATAAATATTAGAAATAATGTAATGATGCTTGGCGCGTTTTGTTATAAACTCATGCAAGTCAAAGAACGTTATTTAAAAAAAATCATAATCTTTTTTCCTATTTTTTTGCTGTTATAAAAAGTAATATATCCACATCAATTGCAGCCCAGGTTCTAATAGTTGAATTTATTTTAACATTCGGACAAAGCTACTTTCAAGGTATGTTTTCTTTTATAGTTTCACTATTTTAATCTGTTGTATCATTTTATTTTAGTTTCAAACTGTTGTAAAATCTATTTTATTAATTTTAATTAACTTAGAAATATAAATGTAATAGTTCTGTAAGACAATTTCTGTGATACGTGTTTTATTGAAAAAAAAATTTGTATTTTTGTAGATTCGACATGAATATAAAATAACTTTGAAGAAGCTCACTATGTTAGAGCGAAACGTCAGAAAACTTGTCGTTTTTTGATTTTCTAATAAAAAACCTAGACCCAAGAAAAAATTGCAGAAAAATATTAACAAAGGTTTAAGATACAAAAATAAATTATATATATATATATATATATATATATATATATATATATATATATATATATATGTCTGATAATACTCAGTTTTTAAGATAAAGAGTGTTAAATGTTATTATTATTTTTAATTTTTCAGATTTATATCATTTCTTTTTAAAGATAATTGAGTGAAATTTGGAACACATAACCGTAGCGCTAGAGGGAACTGCTCTTTATTTAATAGAAGAATCTCCTAAAACAAGTACAAGAAAAATTGCATATATTAAATATAAGCGATTCTACAGTATTCCGAATTTTAAAAGAACACCAATGCAGCGAGTGCAGACTCTGTTACCCCGAGATCTTTTGCCGCGTACAATTTTTTGCCCGTGGATATTTTAAATGATAATCCAATATCCCCTTTTTTATTTCCTATTTTGTTTACTGATGAGGCAAACTTTTTAAACGAACCCATAAGTAATTTTCTCAATAATCACCTTTGGGTTGAAGGAAATCCTCATGTGACATAGGCGATTATCTAAATGGTCCATGTTTCCTTCCATTAAAATTAATTGGCGATCAATACTGCCCCTTTCTCAAGGAGGAGTTACCTGCCCTTCTTGAAGAGGTTCCTCTTCAAGTTAGACAAGAATTATGTTTTATGCAGGATGGCGCACCAGCACATTTCAGCATCAATGTACGCCGTCACTTAGAGGCAGTGTGTCCAAATCGTTGGTTAGGTCGAGGAGGCATTCAACACTGGCCTGCCCGATCTCCAGATCTAAACCCTTTGGATTTTTGCAACTGGGATTTCCTTAAATCTTTGATTTATACATCTCCTGTTGAAGATGTTGAAGATTTGAGAATTTCAACGAAAACGCTCTTCAATGAGACAAAGATCGAATTTCTGCATTATCATTGAGGGTGGTCATTTTCAACATTTGTTGTTATTTCTGTTATTAATATTTTATTACTATTGTTCAAATTCATTTATTATTATGTTGTATTTTATTTTAGTCCCTGTTGGTTAAAACATTATGATTTTTTACTTATATGTTTTCTTTTTTGGGGGAAAAGCTATTGACTTCTAAAGGAAAACTTAGGAGACAAAAAAGTTTCGCAATAAAATGGGAAAGGTAACTGAGTAATCAAATGGAGCCAGTGGCGCCCTAAAAAAAGTTTGAGAGGGTAAAATTTTATAGACCCTGAAAAAAGTACCCCTTCTCATAAAATAACATTTTTTATAAAAATTGTAAAAAGTGCTATGTACACCAAATTTAATATAATTATCTTTAAAAACAAATGACATAAAATTTTTAATACTTAAAATTAACCCAAGAACAACTTTAAAATGTATCGCCCTTATTTAGAAGCACCCTGTATTAATAGGTATATTGTGAGTGATAAAATCCTAACAATTAGCCGTTTGGTAAATAACCAAAAAAAAAATTTATACTTTTAATACAATTCCAAATTCAGGTACCATAATGGCATTTAATTTTTTTCATAGAAAACCACTCTAATTAAGGAGCATAAAATGTCAAAGTTGAAGTTTTATTTTCTCCTTCATTTTATACATCAAATTCTATTTACGATAAGATGTTTAGGATGTCTTTAGAAGGAAAAATGATAATCCTGCCGAAAGAAACTATACTTTACTCCGATAAGTGTAGAAATAGCGGAAGATTATGACTGCAATATCTTGATGACGTCGAGGAAGACTTAAAAACACAATTAAGCCCAGTAAGACCTATACAACCAGCATAATGGATTTAATAACTGAATGTAACCCAGTCTTCTGCATGTAAATTTCTTCGTTTTGACATTTTCCAAACGCCGAATGATGTAGCTTTAAATCATTTCATTCTTCATTTATATATATATATATATATATATATATATATATATATATATATATATATATATTTAGTTGGTTATTTTCTTGGGAATATGGTTCATTTTTATATTGAAACTACATATATACAGTAGTCATACTTAATGTATATATATATATTTTTATTTCTCAGGACGTTTCGATTCTTTCGAATCTTTTTCAACTGATGCGGATGCTACAAAAATGTACATTTTTAATATTATTATATATGGACAAAGAGGTTAAAAACTTACCAGAACAGAGATTTTTGTTTTAAACAATAGTTAATTACATCACAAACCAATTGTAGTCACTCACTCTTTTGTATATTCACTTTTTAAAAGTATTTTTAAAAGGCCAGTTAGAAGAATGGGCACTACATTTTTAACCCTATAACTGTCTTGACTTGACTGAATGTGGAACCCAGATGGTGTATGTTTTTTAGGCACTTTAAGTGGCGTAAAAAGTTTGGGTCTTTTAATGAAGTGATATTTTTCTGAAAAATATCGTGATTTAATTTAGAAGAATTGGAAGCGGAGAATTATTCTTATTTATTGTTTTATTTATTTTAGAAATTCCCTCATATTGGTTTATTTTAATATGTTGAAATAAATTTGATTTAAATTATTGATGTCTGTTTTATCGTTTATGGCATTCGGATTTTTTTTTATTGCAATCATTTCGTAAAATTCTCGTTTTCCTTTGTTAGTTTCAGTTTTCAAGATTTTTGTATTTTCATAATCAAAGGTGTGCTTGTGTTTCATTTCGTGTTTTTTTAGGGCTGTAATATTTTTTTTGTCATATTTATGTCCATTTAGACGATTTTGCAGATACTGACTAGTTTGGCCGATGTAATTCGATGGGCAATCCTTGCAGGGTATTTGGTAGACAATATTTGATTTTCTGTTTTTTGGAATGTCACTTTTTAATTTGCTGAAATTGCTTTTAAGTAAATTATGGCCCTTATGACTAGTGGTTATATTATGTTTTTTAAAAAAAGTTTGAAAGTTTTCGGAAAGTTTTGGTATGTATGGCAAGGAAAGATATTGTTTTTTGGTTTTATTGTGTTCTAAATTTTCTGTTTTAGTGTTTCCATGTTTGTATTTTTCTAGCCTTTCTTTAAAAATTTTATTAATTAGTTTGTTTGGGTAAGAGTTTGTCATAAGGACCTCTTTTGCTTTTTTGATGCAGTTGTTTCTATAATCGGGACTACTAAGGATGATGGCTCTATCGGCTATTCCAATTATTACTGATTTTTTTTGGGCCATGTGGTGTTGGGAATTGTAGTTGAGATAGCGATCAGACCATGTGGATTTTGTGTACCATTCAGTTAGTATTGTATTATTTTTATGATGCAACGTCATATCTAGGAAATTTATGTGATTGTTATTTTCAAATTCTATGGTAAATTGCAATTTTTCATGATAGCTATTAAATTTGTTTAAGATATATGAATTTTGATTTTTTGGTATAGCCGTTATGCAGTCATCTACATATCTGTAAAAGAATGGTAGTTTGAATTTTAAGCTGTTGATAACTTCAGTTTCTAAGTCTTCTAACACTAATTGAGCAATAACGCTTGATATGGATGCACCCATCGCGCAACCCTCAATTTGCTTAAAGAATAAATTTTTGTATTTGAAATATGTAGAAGTTAGGCAGATTTCTACAGCTTCAAGAAAATCATCTAATGGTATATCAGTGTATTTCTTTATTTCTGACCATTTTTTTCTGATTATGTTTAAGGACACATTTATGGGTATATTTGTGTAAAGAGATACAACGTCTAATGAGATCAACACGTGGTTTTCTGGGATTTTAATGTTTTGTATTTTTTCCTTAAAGCTCCATGAGTCTTTAATGTAAAAATTATTTTGACCAGTGACAATTGCTAAGATATTTTTGAGATATTTTGAGAGTGCACTAAAGGGCGATTGTATACAAGATACAATTGGTCGAAGTGGAGTTCCGGGTTTATGTAATTTAGGTAGCCCATATATGCGTGGTGGTGAAGCGTTATTTGTAATTAAGTCTTTTGCTACAGTTGGTGAAATAAACTGTTTGTTTTCCAATTTTTTTTATTAGGTCATTATTTTTTTTTTGGTATGAGTTGGTAGGATCAGCTTTAACTTCTTTATATGTGTTGGTGTCATTGAGTAATTGCATGATTTTTGCATCGTAATCCTAATTTTTCATAATAACTGTTTTGTTTGATTTATCGGGTTGTAAAACAATTAAATCTGGATTGTCTCTTAGAAATTTTTTGGTTTTGTTGATATTTTTTTTGATAATGCTGTTGTCAGTGTTATTTTTATTGGAATTATGGGAATTGTTATTTTTAGCCTTAAAATTTGTTAATATGTTACAACACACTGCCCTGATTTCATTTTTGACTTCTGTATTTTTATTGTTGATAGCCATTTCAATATTTGTGATAATTTCTGGGATAGGCACGTGTTTTGGGTCGGTAATTGGTGTGGCAAAATTTTATAACGTTCATAAACGTCGTCTTCCGATATCCAAACGCCAGCAATCTCGATCCATCCACTGATCATCCTCCAGACCTTTATTTCTCATTTCTCTGTCGATACCTTCTTGCCAGCTTTTCCTTGGTCTCCCTCATTTTCTTCTCCCTTGCGGTATCCAGCTTAGTACTTGTTTAAGTAGACGTTCCTCTGTCATTTTCTGTACGTGGCCATACCATATCAATTGTTTTGTTCTTATATCATCTACTATTGTGTGAGTGACTCCCATTATTTCTCTGATACGGTCATTGGTTTGCTTGTTTCTTGTGGATTTTCTAGCCGATCATCTCCAGAAGTCCATTTCAGTGGCTAACAGTGTCTTCTCGGAGGTTTCTTTTAGCTGCCAGACTTCACATCTGTATTTAACTATGTTTTTAATAATAGTATTATAAATGAGCGTTCTGTTTTGTTTAGATATATTTGGGTTCCATAGAATTGGGTTTAGAAGTATAATTGTTTATCTTTTCCGACTTCAAAAACTACTAATTAATTATTTGTTGTTACTTGTGAGTAATTTATTTTTTACAGTTTACAATGATAAACTCTATTACATTTTGTTGTCTTAAATAATTTATTTCTCCCAACACTGACAACATCGCAGGACTTGTCACACAAAATAATAAATTTTCGACCAGTCGAATATAATAGTGACCGAAAACGCGGTCTGGTGACAATGTAAATAAATGCTGATAAATAATCGGGCCAACACAATGGTCCCGTGAAATTAGTATTTGCCTACCTGGTCATTACCGAGTGATTTATTTTGTTGTGACTCGTGAAAGATGATGTGGCAACAGAGGCGGAACCCAAAGTTGGCTTTTCAGTGACTTTGAAAAAGAGGGAGGTTCCCAATTCGAGTTCTACATATTAGATATGTTTATGATAACTTTTTGAATTGATGGAGCAAAGCATTGTGGTTCCTGAGTATATTTTTTCCTAATAAGTGCAGACAATAAATCAATTATACAGATTTTTATTTATTTTTTTCTAAAAAATGTTGTTAAGCATAAATGATATATTTCATAAACATATATTAGAAATTTGCTAAGACATTTTTGGAAACACTTATATCCAAAAAAAAATTGTAATTTAACTCGTTCTTAATGAGACGGTAAATGATGGATCTAATGTTATTAAGATGGTAGAGAAAGGGTTAAAATTCTTCGTCGTTTCCATGCCAAATTATGAATATGTCTATGAACGCCATAGTTTTGGTTTTCGGTTTATTATTATTCCAATGATCCTAAGTCATTCCAGGTAGATAGTAGAAATTGGTATTGAATAAGTTATGTTTTTTTTTAGAAATGTTCCGATAATAAGGATTACCCAGAGAAAGAAATCAAGCCAGGAAGGCCATAGCCAAACTTCCTTATGAAAAATATCCCTGTAAAAAACAGAGATTTCAAAATAGTTACATATAAAAATTAAAAAGAAATAATTCAGTATATCGGTTAATAGTAAAAATCTGTTTTAAGATGTCTCTATATACGAATCATAATGATATAAAAAATAGTTAATAAGAACTGGCTGTGAATTAAAATATTTTTTCTTCAGTATTCTTACGCGCAGCAAACAGAATTATTATCCGCTGATGGAACAAGTTGCTTGTCCCAAGATTAAAATAATAGTATTAATTTCAAGCAATTAATATTTTTGTTAAAAAGAAGTTGGTAACCTGCGAAAACATTTACCAATGTCACCGTGCTCTTGCTATAAATAAATGCTCTTTATTTCTTCTTCTTTCTCTGTTCCTTGCTGTTTATCTATCAAGTGTCTCTGTATCCACAGTCTTCCAGCTGATTTTCAAGCCGAACGGCTTCGCACTCCCTCCAGGGAATATTGACTCATACCAGGTATACAAGGATACCAAAAGTATGAAACTATGAAGGACCCTTTCCATGTTATTAGGTCCTAGGTGACATGGTCTACTGTATGTCCTACAACACATTGGGACGGTCCAAGCGGTTACAAGAAGAACTGCTTTCTTAATTGTTTTATAGAGGTGCTTAATAAGACCCAGTCCCTTGATGTTCTGCAAGAGGTTCTTTGGTATCACTCCAGTTGTTGATAAAATTATGGGAATCGTGTGGACGCTGTCCATTGCCCATTGTCTGCGGATTTGCACCTCCAGATCCCTGTATCTAACGATCTTCTCATTGTATCATGGCCCAAGGTTGTTGTTGTCAAGTATAGCAATGCCAATTAATGTAGTTCGCCTAGAAATTTTAATATAATGTCTAATCTGCTATGAGCAATTGTCTGATTCGTCAGAACCGTTCGGTCCCAATATAGCTTGAACTCATTGTTCTCAAGAATAGGCTCCGGGTTGTATTCGTAATAAGGCAATTTTCCGGCCTGCCCTAAATTTAACTTATCTGCTAACTCTTGGTGGAATATCTTGGCAGCTGAGTCGTGTCTTTCCTTATACTCCGTTGCGGCAAATGCTTTGCATCCTCCATTTATGTGCTGGACTGACTCTAATGTTTGAGAGCCATATCTACATTAGTCGTTTTCTATTGAGAGATCTCTGATGATGAACTTCTGATTTTTTTCGTCGGAATAGCCTGGCTTTGGTTAGATAATAAAAAGCCCTCCGTTTCCGGAGACATCTGTCCTGAAATCAACCAGTAGTTCGTTGCTAAGTTGTCGACATTGTCCTGATTGGTGGTGAGAAGCAATATCCTGTTCCCGCAGTAATAGCGGCATTGAATTGTCTGCCTCGCATATTGCAGTGTGGAAGAGTCCGCTAACCTGTGGAAATATGAACGTAAGTTTATTATTTGTTGATCGAGCTGCTTATCAATATCCACCAGTCCTCTTCCTCCTTGGTGTCTTGGAAGCATTGTGCGTTCAATAGCACTCCGAGGATCTTATTATTATTATTAACGTTATGTATCTGAAGTTTAATCCAGCATTATTTAAACCTTCATTCACTGCACATATTTTTGTAACGTGAAATGTTTTGCTTAAGTCTATGAAATATAGGTGGGAGGAGTTGGTATATTTCTCAGTTATATCTATTAGCTTATTTAAGTTTTGAAGGTGACTTCTAATTTTTCAGATGTCTTCTAATCCTATACTGATGATAATTTTATTTTTCTATACTGCATTTGAGTTAGGTGTTCTTGAGATATGCAAATTTTTCTATTGTGGCTATTATTTCTGTTTTTTCCTTTATATCTGTATTCTTCTAGTCTTTAACAAATAATATTCCTCTTCTATTACTGTTACAGTTTCTTTTCGTTTCTTTCCTTCGTTATTTTGATATTTTCGAATTGTTGTCTACCAAGCATTTTTTCAAAAAAGTGATGGATTCGTTTGTTATTTTGTGACAATATGGCATTTTAACATGAAATATAAACAAGGTTATACTTTGTTATTTGTCATATATGAAATTTTTGGCAGTACGGCAGTTTCATAGTGACAACTACATCTTCAGACGTTATGATCAATAAACTAAGTTAGTGTTTATATATAAATATAGGACAACAGATGATGTAATAGCTATTTAAACTTTTACAATAACCCGTAATGTCGTTTTTTTTTGTCCTAAATTTAAAATTTTACTGGTTTACAATACCCTTAATAACAGGGAATTTCCAAATTTCAGTCGAGGTTGAGGTTTGTATTTTCGTCTTTTTTATGTTTATATATTTCAATATTTTTTAATATGTTTAATTTCTGTTCAAAGTGTAATATTTATAAGCTATTTAAATCTGGAAATTCATGGCTGGTATCTAAAAAATTATTTGCAAAATTAGACATTTTTTTCTTAAGTGTTTAATAGGATTCGTGTTCATTAAATCTAATTTCAAAATTTCTTTCTGTCTGTCCAATGTAGCAGCTATTGCATTCATTACATTTTAACTTATAAACTCCTGATTTTTTTATTTTTATTATGTCTGCCTTTAACATTAAAGATAAGGTTAGATAATTGGTTAGAATATTTGAAGGCTATGTTATATTGGTCTTTGCAAAGGATGTTTGATATTTTCCTAGGAATTTCCCCGAAGAACGTAAGAGTTCGGAATCATCTAGTATTTTGTTATTTAGTGTGCAGATAGATTAAATTCAAAATAATGTTTTTTTTTTGAAAATGATTGCATTTATTTCGGACAGTAAATAATTTTGTGATTGTGTCGAGTTCTTTCTCTAGATTTTCCTTGGAAAGTGGTATAAAGAAAGAACTAGACATAATGAGAAAAATAGCAAATAACAATGGTTTTTCACTTTCCGAAATCAATGCAACGATAGAAAATCTAGAAATCGCCAAATTACCCCTTTTTTTCGTTTTTGTTACACCATGTAGTACGGAAATACTTCTAGAAAATTAGAGAAACTTCTGGTATCGACCAAAAGGGTATATAAAGGGTCTAGATTGCCTGCAGTTTGAGAGCTCGTTGATGCAACTTGGAAGTGTTTGACAAGTGTCAACACTGAAGCTGAAATAATAGAGTGTGTTCAATAATACAGTGTGTGGTATAAATAACGGCCGTCTGCAACAATATTATATTTTAAACGATTTGTTAACTCCGCTTAGAAGTTTGTATTTTCCATAATTTGGGTCTGCTTTTCTACTAGCTTTGCTAAATTATTTCTTCATTTAAGGTTATATTTTTATACGTATATACAGGGTGAGTCAACGATTGGATGAAGTAGGTTTGTGCCTTTTCGGTGAAATTAACAAAGAAACTATATTTATTGTTTGATACAGTTTATTTTTATGCAGATTTTAAAAATATTTAGGACTCTACAGGGTGAGCCAAAAAACTAGGACAGCATAAAGTTGTATTTTTTTAAATAGAACACCCTATATACGAATCGTATTTTCGATTTAGCTTATAATTTTAAATCTTTTTTATTAAGGGTTTACTATAACAAAACTTTATAGTTTCTGAGATAATTAAGTTTAAAGAAAAAAAGTCACATTTTCAAGCATCAATTCAATCCTAAATAACGTTTTCAATTTTGTGAAAAATATATTCAAATTTGTAATTTAGCAAGGCCAAGGACAAGTTAACATAATTTTTACCTAATATTTGCAATAAAAGCTACAGGGTGTTGAACACATCGGCTCAAATTTGACCAAGTTTAAATGAATAAATATCCTTTTTTTAAATGGTACACCCTGTATATTTTCATGTTATTTAATAGAGTAATAAAAACCCTAAAGGTTTTGTTCAATATATCCTATACCTATTTATAATAGTTTTTGAGATATTTCAGTTTTTCTTATTTTCCATACTTTTTTACAGAAATAGTCTTCATTATTATAGTAGCCATGTAAAATAATAAAAAGAAACTACAGAAACAAACAGAATGTGGTTAAATATGATGAATTACATTATTTGTTATATTACAACGGCAATAGTTTAATTAAACATAATGTGAAAAAATTAACACAACAATAACGACAAGGCAAATACATATTTACTTTTATACTAAATTGAAACAAAAAAATTACCTATTAAATACTGAGATTAATTATTTCTTTTTAATAAGTGTTCGAATAAACGACCCTCTTGTGAAATGCACAAATTTAGTCTTTTTTGCAGATTTTCTCGGACCCTGGACAAAATTAATGGCGTTATTGTTCTACAGGTATCCCTAATCCTGTTTCGCATATCTTCCACTGTTGTTGGTGGATTAACTTACACCTTATTTTTAATATAACCCCATAGGAAGAAATCTAATGGGGTGATGTCGCAAGACCTTGGTGGCCACTCAATGAAACCCCGACGTCCAATCCATTTTTGCGGATATCGTTGGTCAAAAAACGCACGAACTTCACGATGGTAATGCGGAGGCGCACCATCGTGCTGAAACCAAGTACTGTCGAGCTCATCCCTATCGAGATCTTGAGGCAGTTGGGGTAGTTCTTCTTGTAGAAAGTTCAGGTAACTATGGCCATTTAGTGGTTCATTAAAAAAGTGGGGTCCAATAATTCGATTATGATGAATACCACACCAAACATTTAATGACCAGTGGTTTTGATGTTGCACCTCTCTAATCCAAAATGGGTTTTCTGTGGCATAATAATGCATGTTGCGTCTATTTACGGCACCGTTACTTCCAAAAGTAGCTTCATCACTAAACATTACCTTGCATAATAAATTTGGATTTAATTGAATCTCCGCATTTATTGTCCGACAAAAGTTTACACGACTTTCAAAATCCTGTCCATGCAATTATTGGTGTAATTCCATGTGATATGGATGATACCTATATTTCTTGGTAGTACGATTAGCGGTGGATTGTGATGTTTCACATAATGCTGTTAACTGACGGCTACCAATATAAGGATTTTCCTGAACATTTAACAATACTTGTAGTTCTTTTTCTTCATTAGTTACTTGTTTGTTGACCACTTTACGTTTTGGATAATCAACAGTACCAGAAGAATCAAATCTTTGCATTAAGTTTTGAAAAGTATGGGTATTAGGCTGGCGTCGATCAGGATACTTCATTTTGTAAATTCTTTGAGCAAGAAGGCAATTTTTTCGAGCCTCTCCTATTGTATAAATCATATCTATTAACTCATTCTTTGGAAAATTCATTTTACAATATAAGATGAATGCAAAAAAAACCAAACTACACTACATAAAAACCAAAAGAAGCGATTGCGGTTATAAATTTGACACACAGAAAAATGTTCTATTACCTTGTTTTTGCCATGGCTACTATGATAATGAAGACTATTTCTGTAAAAAAGTATGGAAAATAAGAAAAACTGAAATATCTCAAAAACTATTATAAATAGGTATAGGATATATTGAACAAAACTTTTAGGGTTTTTATTACTCTATTAAATAACATGAAAATATACAGGATGTACCATTTAAAAAAAAAGATATTTATTTATTTAAACTTGTTCAAATTTGAGCCGATGTGTTCAACACCCTGTAGCTTTTATTGCAAATATTAGGTAAAAATTATGTTAACTTGTCCTTGGCCTTGCTAAATTCCAAATTTGAATATATTTGTCACAAAATTGAAAACGTTATTTAGGATTGAATTGATGCTTGAAAATGTGACTTTTTTTCTTTAAACTTAATTATCTCAGAAACTATAAAGTTTTGTTATAGTAAACCCTTAATAAAAAAGATTTAAAATTATAAGCTAAATCGAAAATACGCTTCGTATATAGGGTGTTCTATTTAAAAAAATACAACTTTATGCTGTCCTAGTTTTTTGGCTCACCCTGTAGAGTCCTAAATATTTTTAAAATATGCGTAAAAATAAACTGTATCAAACAATAAATATAGTTTCTTTGTAAATTTCACCGAAAAGGCACAAACCTACTTCATCCAATCGTTGACTCATCCTATACATAGAATATCATAAGCCCATTCTAATTTGAATGGAAAACTAAAGTTTGCCGTTATAGGCAACTATTGAAATCCAAAAGGAGAGAATTTCACAGATGTAAATAAAATAGGAATAACATCTAATCTATATACAGCAATAAAATATGGGTGCTGATTTTACTACTAAAACCTCGATTCATTTATCACTTTTCCCAGTTTGGTTCTGCATACGGTAAGCTGAAATCTGATGACAGCTTTTACCTAGTCGAACCCCTCAATTATAATAACAAATCGACGATGGAACAATGCACGGGTGTCTTCAGTCGGGTTAAGTAGAGAGCCAAGAGAACCCACCATGCGGAATCGCTCATACCATTCAATGTAAATGGATATTTCATTAAAAATCGGTAACGCCTATTTCGAACCCACGCATTCGAGTTTGATACGTCCTAATTGGATGTCTAATGCGGTACGAAATCTGATGATTTAATATCTCCGTTCTAAACGGTACATGTGCTACCACAGTATTGGTTTCTTTCTAACATCCGACCAATTTTATTTGTTTAATCTCACATAAACATGCATGAAAATTGAGAAAAGTACGCCTTAAATGCCATGTCCAAATTCGCCAAATGAGATCTTGTGATTATTTAAATAAAAAAAATGCAGTGAAAGGTGCAAGATTTTACAAGTATAATAATATAAAGTATAGCCGAATGTCCAAACACACCAAAATATGCTTTGGTTCAACCAAAACAAATTTGCAGCTGGTATGACCTTAAGTACAGAATTTTGAATGCCAGGTGTAAAATTCTTAATCTCATTTAAAAGTCATGACGGGAACCAACATTGGATGATAAAAAGTATTAGAATAGGAATGGTAATAAAGAACGAAAACTCTCGCAGCATTGGTCAAGTTAAAAATTATAATTCTTGGATTTAGACCATGTCAAATTGGAATTATTATCCGACATTTCGCCTACGATTATACGAGGCATCTTCAAGGATCTCTACTTCACGAGATTAAAACATTGAATGACTACTGAGGAGCAACAGCCCGGTATTTATACTCGGATGGTGTTCAGCGTGATCCAACGTTACAATGGATTTCCACGTGTAATGTAGACTGTAACTTCTATCTCTATTAATATTATTTGGATGTTTACAAATTTTCATTGATTCTCTAATTTTACGTTGAAAGAAGCCAGACACTGATGCTAGTACCTTAGTTTCTTTTACATTAAAAGTGTGATCTGATCAATGCCTGGTATTCAGCTACTGCAAACTGTATAATTTGTTTCTTTTTTATACACCTTTTAAGTTCCTTAAACCTAGTAGATATAGGTCGTCCAGTTTCACCTACATACACTTTACCACAAGAGTAAGGTATCTTGTAAACGCCAAACATTGTCCAACTTTAAACAATCCAAATTTCAGTAAGAAATAAAGAAATCTTTCTGCCGTATTTAAATAGTTTGTTATATATATAATTCTCCTTTCAGGCAGAGAATATGAAAAATATATGTAAAAACAGTTTATTTCCTGCAAATATCGCTCTGGTCCTCTCTCCATACGCGTTTCGATCACCTCATGATCTCGTCAGTGGAGCTGTATCAGACCGAGAGCAACATTAACAGGAAATAACTGATATATGAACCATAAATTTCAAGGTATGTCAGCAGGATATTACACCTGCCGTCTACCAACTTCGATGTCAGACTGAAAAATATCGCCAGTCGAACGACATCTATGAATCAACGGAGTAACGTAAAATTTTTAAACAATCAAAATTACAGTAGGAAATAAAGAAATCTTTCTGCCGTATTTAAATAGTTTGTTATATATGTAATTCTCCTTTCAGGCAGAGAATATGAAAAATATATGTACAAACAGTTTATTTCCTGCAAATATCGCTCTGGTCCTCTCTCCATACGCGTTTCAATTACCTCATGATCTCGTCAGTGGAGCTGTATCGGACCGAGAGCAACATTAACACGAAATAACTGATATATGAACCATAAATTTCAAGGTATGTCGGCAGGATATTACACCTGCCGTCTACCAACTTCGATGTCAGACTGAAAAATATCGCCAGTCGAACGACATCTATGAATCAACGGAGTAACGTGAAATTTTTAAACAATCAAAATTTCAGTAAGAAATAAAGAAATCTTTCTGCCGTATTTAAACAGTTTGTTATATATATAATTCTCCTGTCGACATACCTTGAAATTTATGGTTCATATATCAGTTATTTCCTGTTAATGTTGCTCTCGGTTCGATACAGCTCCACTGACGAGATCATGAGGTGATCGAAACGCGTATGGAGAGACGACCAGAGCGATATTTGCAGGAAATAAACTGTTTTTACATATATTTTTCATATTCTCTGCCTGGAAGGAGAATTATATATATATTTAACCAACTATTGTCCAACTTTCTTATATGTGTTGAAAATTCTCCAAATGTTTGATTTTTGGAGCAACCTGGTAATCTTGTCGATGGTTCCGTGTACGTAAGGTAAGACAACACTGTCCATTGGAGGTACATTTATGACATTTTGTTGAGGAGTTGGGTTTTTATATTTATTAACAGAACGTTTTATACTTTCAGCACAATATCCGTTGCCTTTCAGAGCATTAATCAGTTTTTCTCGAATATCTCCTAAAATAAGCAAATTCGAAAAAATTGTCAGTTATCGGGGCTTCGAGTGGCACGTCCAAGGGTCACCATGGCTTAGCTTTAACATTCAAGGTGACTTCAAGGTAAAGTTCATTTTGGTTTCTTGTTGCAGACGTGGACATTACCGAAAATTTCACTTTCAATCAAATAAATATCGTGGAGGGTCAAATGTTATCTGGAAGTCATTTAAAGGTTAAATCAATCAGTGAAAAATCAACCGACATCTCTAAGGGCGTTCAAGAAAAATATTAGATACAAAAATGGCAGGAATTTAAACGGGACCTCTCATGATGACTTAAGGTTGACCATAGAGTTATTTCAAGGTAAAATTGATTTTTTTGAACGGAAACTCCTATTTTCACTGGAAAAATTGTACGAAAACTTTTACGTTCAATCATATAAATATCGATGGGGGTTTGAGTGTCTTCATAAAAGTCGTACTAGGGTAAAATTAATTTATTCAGAGTATCAAGTGCATCGTGTACTGGCAAGGGACCCGCCCCAGGTGTACCTTACCTCTATCACTTATTTTGTTATGTTAAAGAAAGTTACAAAATATTCTACAACTATTTTTTTTGTGTTTGTACGAACAACAAAGTTTAGAGAATAGGAAACAAACATAATCAAGAAATTGACAGATTTTGTATTTCAGTGTATATTTGAAATTATTACAATCGGCCAAGCGCTTTCGGTCTCTCTATCGGACCATCCTCAGGGCTCAGACCCTAGAAACAAGAGAATATGGTCAGCAAATAAGTTTACTCAGTACTCACCAACCACATAACTTCACCCTTTTGGGTTGTTTCTAAAAATGTTTATTGTTTTAATAATGTCAATGTGCACAGTGTGTTGAATGTTTTGGTTTTAATTTTAGTTTCAAAAGTTTCTAAAAAATTTTTTTAATTGTATACATCTTGTTCTGTGTGGAGGCTACGCTCGCGACTTTTCTCAAACTGGCAGGGTTGAGGTGGGCCCTTTGACAAGTGAGTGTGGTTGGTGAGTACTGAGTAAACTTATTTGCTGACCATATTCCGAAAGCGCTTGGCCGATTGTAATAATTTCAAATATACACTGAAATACAAAATCTGTCAATTTCTTGATTTTTTGGGTATACAACCTGTTAATAATTTATTTAACAAACATAATGCCTATCCCCTAATCGTCTCTTATACTATCTAAAATTCTCCTCTAATTATATATATATATATATATATATATATATATATATATATATATATATATACTATGCAACTACTATAGCTCCTATTTTATATAACCAGTATAACTCCTATTTTTTATATGAGAAAAAGTGCTTTTTCCAGTGATTTTTGACTTTGGAAAACCATCAGTCCCATAAAAATTACAAAAGCGGATTGACGGGGTATGCTTGTTGGTGAAGAGTGTCACAAGGTCTTTGAGCATTTTGGTTAACGAAACTGAGGTTTTTTAATCAGATTGATAATAATATTAAAAAATTGAGTATAATAAGAGTGAATCATCTTCTATACATAGATGATCTTAAACTGATGGCTGCTACCAGAAACCAGCTGGAACAAATGATTAAAATTGTAGAGGAATTCTCCGGGGATATCGGAATGCAATTTGGACTTGACAAGTGCCGTATCTTGAACATCGTTCAAGGGGAGATACAACCGGGGGCTTTGGAAATGTAGAATGGTGAAACTATAGCTGCAATGGAAGCAGAACAAACATACTAATGCCTAGGTACGAAACAGGCTAACAGAATTGACCATGGCATTATGAAAGCCGAATTGACAACCAAATTTGGCAGGAGGGTAAGGCTGATATTACGAACTAACTTAAACAGTAGACATTTGTTTAAGGCTCTCAACACGTATGCTTGCTCTGCGCAAAGTTACTCTTTTGGAATTCTAAAATGGAGCAGGACGGACATCTAAAATCTGCAAAGAAAAATAAGGACATACCTACCAAAAGCACAAAAACATCACCCTCGGAGTGCTATTGAAAGTACAATGCTTCCAAGACACCAAGGAGGAAAAGGATTGATGGATATTGATAAGCAGCTCGACCAACAAATAATAAACTTACGTTCATATTTCCACAAGTTAGCGGACTCTTCCACACTACATCGAGCAATATGCGAGGCAGACGATTTAACGCCGCTACAGTTGAGGGAACAAGATATTACTTCTCACCACCAAACAGACCAAGAGAAGTTACAAATCTGGCTACAGAAGCCACTTCATGGACGACATCCAAATGAGGTCAATCAGGACAATATCGACAACTCAGCGTCGTCAACTACTGGTTGATTTCAGGACAGATGTTTCCGGAAACGGAGGGCTTCTTGTTAGCTATCCAAGACCAGGTTATTCCGATGAAGAACTATCGGAAGTTCATCATTAGAGATTCCTCAATAAAAAATGACCAATGCAGATATGGCTGTCGAACATCGGAGACAATTCAGCACATAACTGGAGGATGCCAAGCGTTTGCCGCAACGAAGTATAAGGAAAGACACGACTCAGCCGCTAAAATATTCCACCAAGAGTTAGCAGAAAAGTTAAACCAATTACAGGTAGGAAAAGTGCCTTATTACAAGTACAATCTGGAGCCTATTCTTGAGAACAACCAGTTCAAGTTATAACGGTTCTGACGGATCAGACAGTAGCTCATAATAGACCAGACATTATACTAATAGATAAAATTTCTAGGGGAACTACACTAATCGACATTGCTATACCTAACAACAACAACCTAAGGCCAAAATACAACGAGAAGATCGCCAAATACAGAGATCTAGAGGTCCAAATCCGAAGACAATGGGCAATGAACAGTGTCCAAACAATTCCCATATTACTGTCAACAACTGGAGTGATACCAAAGAATTTCCTGCAGAACATCAAGGGACTGGGCCTTAGTGAGCATGTGTATAAACTTATGCAGAAAACAGTTCACGTTGCCACCGCGAGAACCGTCCGAAAATTCGTAGGAAATACAGCAGACAACGTCACCTAGGACTCGTTAATATGGAAAAGGTTCCCACAGAGCTTCATACTTTTGGTGCCTTTGTACGCCTGGTATGAGTGAATAATCTCTGGAGGGAGTGCGAAGCTGTTTGGCTTGTAAATCATAATTAAAAAATTGCTTTACAGTTTAAAAATGTTATACGTGAGCAGAAATATGTTTAAAAAAAGGCTTAGGTACTTTTCCTGCTTGCTACGAAAATATGATCATATTTCTGATTCACTTTTCGAACTCAAATGGCTCAATATTAATAATACCATTCTGCATAGAGGTAAATATCTGAAATTCTAGATGAAATTTCTCAAAAACTCTACGCCAATTGAGATTTTGGTTTTGCATCTTAAAATCTATGATTTTCCCAAGCTTTAGACAATTAGACCGAACACCATTTCCTTCTATGGGGTCCTTTACTTTAAAAACTCCACTACACCTGATTTTCCAACAGCAAACTTCAACAATGTACAAAAATGAGTATTATAGCACTAATTAAATATTCTTAATTAAAATTAACAACTGCTATTGGAACTTAACATAATGCGCGTCAGACACGCACACGATACGCACATGATCAATTTTTGTAATTAAAATCATTCCAAAACAATGTAATATATCCAAAAGAGTTTTATTTAAGACACCGATATTTGTATTCTTAAAGTGAACAAAAAAACTCATGAATATGGATCTTAAAATTTGTTTGGAATGTTTGTTCTATTAATGTAACAATTTAATTTTCTTTTCAAAATATTAATTTATTGGATATATCTTAATAAGACCCCTACCGATGGGTGAATTTTTTTAATGCATAACTTATTTACTAATTTTAAATCATTTTATGCAAATTTTCGAGTGTTAACTAAAATTCAGAAATTATGGTAATTCAGGACCCCTGCTGCTATTGTTTCGTCTGTGTTGTCGAAAAGTTATAAACGTGATCTGTCTCAAGGTCATGAGAAATTATCGATTAAAATAAAATTTATTAATTTTTTTATACTCACACTATGTTTTTAACTTTTCGCAGGTAGTAGAAATTTTAGCCGCTAATTTGTGATACATCCTTGAATTCAGAACAAAAAAAAACTTTAATTCTTAGAAAATCATAACCGTATTTAAAAAAATAATTGATGATTGCTTACAGTCGAAACGTCAAAAAAAAATCGTTAGGGTCATTTTTAGGTTCACTGAAAATTCCAATAAAGGTGTTAGTGGTTTCGCTTCATTTCAATTATAACAACATTAACTCCAGAAAAAAATAACATTCAAAATCCAAAAATTTTCTTTTTCTAAAATGTGAAATACTAAAAGTCATATTGAAAATTTCTAACCACTATATCGTTCGCTCTTAAATTAAATAACTTTTTTCTATGTAACAAAACCAGAATCTCTTACTGTTATTGATATTCACATACTGGCCCTTCCCATCTCGGACATCCTGTATGTGTTAGAGTGTAGAATTTCACGGATGAGAACCTGAAAATCTATACTAATCCGGGGTATATCTACTCCAAAAAAAAAAAGTGGAAAGAAGAAGGGTTGGGAGTTACAATGAGAGATCCAAGCAGGGGCGGATCCAGCCTCTCTCTTTGGGGGGGGGGCGGGGCGGTAATATCACAAAAGTATAATATGGAAAGAAAAACAAATCGTCAACGGGGGGGGGGGGGGGGGAGTGGAAGCAGCATACTCATTCCTAATATAAAAGGCAGAATGGTTTCTATTTTCCTGAACTCAAAGCTTTTGGAAGGGGGGGGGGGCGATCGCAAGCATACACATTCCTATACTCTATTCAAGAATTAGAGAGAGTAATAAAACTGTTACCGAAACCTCCAACGTACCTACTCCAGTGCCGCAGGTAACTGAGAACTGCCGTAAATCTAATTATATTTCATTATATTTAAATATATTTTATAAATTTACTGCAACATAAAATTTCTGATAGTTTAATATAAGTTCTGTCAGTGAGCAAAGTACACCTTACAGTTTGTTCTTAGTGATTTATCTTGTTTTTTTTCCTCAACGAAAAACCTCATTGGAAGAAGAAATGAAAACTGCAATTAAAAGGGTTGTATATATATTTTATTATGAGAAGCAGATCCCAAAATCAATGAAGATCGCGATTTACCTGAAATTAAAAGAACTGATCTCTGGAAATTGCTCAGAGAACTTAATTTTTGTTGGGAAAAACTAGATAGAAAATCTGTTCTTATAGATCGTCTGGAAACTGTCCATTGGAGAAGTAAATATCTCTCTCAAGTAAACGGTAGAGTTGCTAGAAATAACACAAATAACTCAAAATTTAACTAAACTTTTAAAAGATTTTTTTGAATAAAGTTACTGCTGAAAATTGGGAAAAATCCATATAATAAATGAATAAAACAAAATGTTAGAACTCGATCTCATGATCGGTGAGATCGAGGAACCAATTATAATTAATTTGAGCGAAGATAGTTTCACTGAATTTGATTAGGAATTAAATACGTAATGTTTACTAGTGTAAACACAATTTATTATTTAAATTTTTGTTTTTGTTATATTTTATTGTTTAATGTTGTTTATATGTTTTTTAATTTTTTTATATATTTTTATTTTAGTGTGTCCCACTCTTTAATTTTATATATATTTAATTCTAATTATTGTATTTGTGTCTTTTTCTTAAGCGTGTAGAATTATCATGTTTATCTTATATTTCCATATAATAAAGTAAATTAAATTAAGATATCAGTACAATAGAAATAAAAATAAGTAGGTCTAATTTTAATTACAACAAATAAAAAGTAATTACATTTGAATCCCTTTTTGGCGTTTAATTGTAATTCTGCAGATGGTTTAAGAAATAAATAAACTGAAACGTTAAATACCCTAAAAATGTTTTTAATTAATAATAAAATGACTTATAGCCCCAAAAATATTTTAATATTATATGGACGAATTTATTTTTTTATATATGTTTAACTTCTTGTATTTTTGACAATGGATATTTTGTAAGTATTTAAATTATTACTTCGAATTTTTTGAGAGAATAAGGCTACGTTTTAGTCCATTATTATAGACCGGTATTTTTGATTATAAAATTTCTAACCCATTCCTATGAAAAATATATGTGTCTAACAGATTTCGCTAAAGACACCGGACTAAAGAACACAGGTAGTTTGCGAAGAAAAAAAGGGTAAAAAATGATTTATTACTCTCTCTAGTTCTTAAACAAAGAGGAAAAATCGGGTCCATTTTCCTAAACTCGAAGCTCTTGGGGGGGGGGGGGGGGGCGTTCGCCCCCACCGTCCCCCCCTTGGCTCCCCGCCTGGATCCAAGGAGAAATATATGGACAAGGACGCAAACTAAAGTAATAAAAGTGGGAGAACAAATGAAAATGATCCAGATACAACGAGAAATAACAGAATAATCATTGGAGCCACTCTTTTTTTTGTTATGCTTTGTTTGGCCCCTAAAACTGGAGGTAGTTCGGCTAGATTTCTTCCCTCGCTTACATCGACTTATTTCGGCAACCCTAGGGAAGGCCTACACGTTTTCGAGTTTCAGAGATTGTCGTGGTTGGAACCCTGAAATGGTCGTGTATGTATCGCCGACAATTCTTACTTTAACAATTTGATTGATCACGTGTGGTTATGCAATTTCCTTCATTTGGCAGAATCTTTTGCGTATCAATGTTTTTATCAACCACACTTTCACACCACGCCTCTTCTGCAATTAATTTGGCAGATCATGCTTCACCGCTCTTAAAGGAAAACTAGATATAAACAGAGATTGTGGAAATTGTCGCACACTCCCTTTTGATACCTTTCCCAGCCGCTCATTGGCTTGGATTTCCTCTCTTTATTCACTGTACACACGCATTTTCCCGAAATAATACCGGAAACGAATGCTTGGAATCACCTTATACAGAGTTGCCGATTGTGTGAAGACAAATGCAAAAGAGAGACGGCCTGATGACCTGAAAAGACCCGCAGGCTTGGCACTGAGACGCCCAGTATTAAACAAAAGAAGTAAAAAGAACTGGAGACATATGTCCAGAATTTCAAACCTGGGCGAAGGGAAGCTCAGGATAACAGTGATGATGAAGGTGATAATGACATTAATTGGTTAGTTTGGTTTCCGGTGGAAACTCGCGTGTGTTTTCGCCAAAATCTCGTATGGCATCTCCAGTGCTTGCAATTGGTCTTCAAGCAACAACAGTATATTTTAATGAAACCCTTTCTTAAAAATAATCTTCAGCTACCTCTTTGCAATCCACATCCATTTGCTTCCACCATTACTTAGAAGACAATTGCTACATATACTAAATAACAATAATGTGAACAAACAAAACTAAGACTTAACCCATAAACAAAAATATTGATTTCTACTTCGATTTTTTACATAACAAAACCTTGTAATAATCGGCTTTTTTTGTACCGAAAATGATCTATTTAGTTTCTAGGTAATTCATGGTCGAAGTAGTGTCACGGTTTAACAAAAACTGACCAAACACAGCCTGTAAAGGACTTTAAAATAACCATAAACACCGCCTTTTCCACGTAGACTGACGAGTTAGTATCGGCTATCATTAAACATTTTATCATAAATTTACAATGGTCATGGACCAGAATAAAAATCAGGAATTAATAGTACCTTATAGGTACTATAAATTAGCGACGCACAGTAGAGGCACCAGTTCCGGCTATTTTTACGGGCGACATTTTTTAATTGGTATATTAGTAAGGATCTGTGTTGTCACGTTCTATATGAAAAAATTTCAAAAGCCCCGATATACACTGCTAGTTATTAAACTAGACATTTAGTGTAAATGTTCAAAATAATGTGTAATATCTCTTTCAAAGTTTCTTGTTTTTCTCTGGTCTTGATAGTCCTTATTTTGAATTAATGAAGAATTCGTACTTCCGTACCTTCTTAATTAACAATTCTTCATCCTTTTTGGAAGCTCAGAAGACCCAGGCACAACATTCAGCTCGAGGCACTCGCTGACCCCTGACACTCTGACAACAATCTGACCCTGCCAGATATTGAGAACCGCTTTATGACGTATTGGAGCATATTTTCAGCTTCTGACAATACATTACAATAATGTGTTTGGGTATATTTGAAACAATAGAAGAGATATCTTTACAACATGTGTTAATAATGTGTTCGTACCTTTACTCATTTATTCGTCAGATATGATAGACGTAGAATAATATAGTGTTTATACAACTAAAGGGTGTTTTTTTATAGAGGTATAGAACTTTTAAATGGAATAAAACAAAGATGAATTTTTTAAATTGACATGAAATTTACTTTATTCGAAAGATAACCTTCTGGCATTATAATTTAAATATGACTTCTGGCATATGACCGCCACGGCTGGCTCGGACATAGTCTAATCTGGAGGTCCAATTTCGATAACTTTTTCCAACATTTGTGGCCGTATATCGGCAATAACGCGGCGAATGTTGTCCTCCAAGTGATCAATTGTTTTGGGCTTATCGGCGTAGACTAGCGACTTCACATATCCCCACAGAAAATAGTCTAGCGGCGTTAAGTCGCACGATCTTGGAGGCAAATTCACGGGGTCCAAAACGTGAAACTATGCGGTTACCAAACGTTCCTTCATTAAATCAATTGTGGCACGAGCTGTGTGACATGTTGCGCCGTCTTGTTGAAACCACAGCTCCTGCACATCATGGTTGTTCAATTGATGAACGAAAAAGTCAGTAATCATGGCTCTATAGCGGTCACCATTGGCCGTAACGTTCTGACCAGCATCGTTTTTAAAGAAGTACGGACCAATGATTCCACCAGCCCATAAAGCACACCAAACAGTCAGTTTTTCTGGATGTAACGGTGTCTCAACATACACTTGAGGATTATCATCACTCCAAATACGGCAGTTTTGTTTATTGACGTATCCATTCAAACAAAAGTGAGCTTTATCGCTAAACAAAATTCGCTTATGAAAATCGGGATCAACGGCAATCTGTTTGGGCCCATTCACCGAATCTACGCCTTGCTAGGTGATCGTGTGGCTTCAATTCTTGCACGAGTTGGATTTTGTAAGCACGCAAACCAAGATCTTTCCGCAAAAATCTTCCATAAAGTGAATGGACACATATCCAATTCCTGTGCACGATGGCGGATAAACTGATTCGGGTCTTCCTCTACGCTACGCTCTACAGCAGCAATGACTTCTTCTGTACGCACTGTACGACGTCTCTGTGGATGCGTATTATCATTTAGAGTAAACGTGGTGCGAAAACGTTCCATAGTTAATTGAATTAATTGCTCTGATGGACGATTATGTTGACCGTAAAATGGACGTAGTGCGCGATACGTATTTCGAACAGAGCCATGATTTTCAAAATAAATTTGCACAATTTGAAGCGTTGTTCAGACGTCAGTCTATTCATGTTGAAATGCCCAACCAAACTAAACATAAATCACTTGACAGCTGACAAAATGGCCACCAGTTAAAAAGTGTTGCCAACTTAAGGTTCTATACCTCTATAAAAAAACACCCTTTATTAAAGAGTATATTTATTTTACACGTTTTTAGATAAATAACAACATCCATTATTTCAAATTTTTATTTAGCGCAACCCCCCTGCATTAAATTTATTTTTTAACTTTTAAGGACTATGCTATACTAGAAATATATAAAATATATAGCACAACAGAATAAGACCGCACAAAACAAAAAGGGAGCATTACGAAAGTAAAATCAAGGCGTTAATACAAAAATAATCAAATTACTTCGTATTTAAACTTGTCCTTAACCTCCATCAAAAGCATTAAATAAATTACGGAAATTTGTACGGTCATGTTAATAGACAATAAAGCATTAAGGGAATTTTAATCGGCATAATAACCATTTTATGGGAAAAATTTGTTGGAAATAGAACGTGAGCGACTCTTGATCTGCTTCAGATGGAATGATATTAGTAAAAAAAAGATCATTTCCGAAATTGTTTATACTTAATTTAGTTATAAATAATCCGATTATATTGTTTCTTATACTTAAGGCACGTATTTAAACGGTGGCTTAAACTAACTTAAATTAATTCAATAGGGAAATATTGCAAACCATTTGGCGATTTTCTAAACGTTAAAATTTCAGATCCGATAAACGCAATAAGACACGAGACTGCAAAATATTTCTGATGTATTAAACATGGCATTATACTCATCAGAAATGATGTAATATTGTACAGAAACAATTAGAATTTTTTCACACTTTTGTTTTCCTAACCTTAAGAATGCTGCTAATAGATCTATGACATTGTAGAAATAAAAATTTTCACTGTATGAGATATTTTACTGTAGGCAGCTTCTTCAGTTACTGCATAAAATCTTGTGGAGTTATACTATTTAAAACTATGATCATAAGAGAATGTAATGTTGCGTATAAATATTGTTTCCTTAAATTTATGATTTTACAATTTAGGAAATTCCAATACGATAGATTAATCTGACAAAGGTACTTTTATTTAACTAAAATGCTTAGCAACTCAAAAAAACGCAAGTACTTTCAGACAACATGTGCCACTTTGAAAAAATCAACATGACAACCCCAATATGGTTCTAGAATATTCGAAATATCACACAATTCCTTGAATGATGATTCAATTGGCCTTAAAAATACCTCACCTGGGGTCCTTCAAACCTTTAAATTTCCAAAATTCAAGATGGCGGCTACAATCTAGCCTTTGGAAGGACCTAAAATCGCTTAAAGCCTTCACGATACTTTGTTAATAGCTATTTTCTGATCGACTCGACTTCAAAATTACTTTACTTTGAGATTTTTGGGGCTGCCACTTACAAATTTTAAGTAGGATTTTTAAAATTTCACCCAAAATCGCAAAAAATTCATTTTGTCCTTAATATTCAAATTTTATGAATTTAAAAATATTGGAGTGTTTTCGAGAACACTCAAATAGCGTTTTTCGAATTCCTGGATTACATTTCCAAGGTCAAAATGTCGATTATAAGCCAATATAGCCTTAAAAATGACAGAAATTGTCCCTATAATGCCGAATTTTTATCTTTTCAATAATCATATTAAACTCAAAATATTCTTATTAGGTCTTATCGGTGTTGCTAGTTAAGATTCTGGAATCAGAATTCAAAAATTCAAAATTACAATTCTAATATTGTTTCGGCAATTTCAGGAGTCATATTGGAATTGGAATATACAATGTTGCGTATTGATAGCTTAACTTTAAGGTTGTACTTAGAGAAAACAAGAACACTATGCTGGGTATGCTCGAGAGGGATATTGAAGGTGGCAAGCAAATTTTAGTAATTTTAAGTCCATTATTCTATCTAATAGGAAAAATTTTGATAATTAGACTTCAGATTCGTAATTAAAGACACCAAAAATCCATGATGAAATAATATTGACACCAATTTGATTACTAAAAATCTAATAATGAAGAATTATCCGATAGTCATGCGATTTTAGCAGTTTCAGGAGTCATATTAAATCCACCATTTTATATATCGGTATTTTGACCTCATAATTGTAATCAACAATCTTAAGTCGGATATTCTCGAGGCCAATCCAATAGTTATAAGCTGAATTTTGAATTTAAATTACCATTCTGCAGCTGAAAAGGCAGGTGACACGCAAATTTAAGTAATTCTAAGTCCATTATTAGATCTTTCAGGTGAAATTTTGATAATCAGACTTCAGACTATTAATTAAAGGCACCAAAAATCCATAATGAAATAGCATCAACACCGATTTGACTACTAAAAATCTAATAATGATGTCTGCGATTTTTAGCCGTTTCCGGAGCCATATTAAATCCACCATCTTGTGTATCGATATTTCGACCTCTTAATTATAATCAACAATCTTACAAATTCTAAGTCGAATGTTCTCGAGGCCAGTCTAATAATTATAAGCTGTACCGGGTTTTGCGATTTTAGCAGTTTCAGGAGTCATATTAAATCCACCATTTTATATATCGGTATTTTGACCTCATAATTGTAATCAACAATCTTAAGTCGGATATTCTCGAGGCCAATCCAATAGTTATAAGCTGAATTTTGAATTTAAATTACCATTCTCCAGCTGAAAAGGCAGGTGACACGCAAATTTTAGTAATTTTGAGTACATTATTAGATCTTTCAGGTGAAATTTTGATAATCAGACTTCAGACTCTTAATTAAAGGCACCAAAAATCCATAATGAAATAGCATGAACACCGATTTGACTACTAAAAATCTAAAAATGAAGTCTGCGATTTTTAGCAGTTTTCGGAGCCATACTAAATCCACCATCTTGTGTATCGATATTTTGACCTCTCTAATCAACAATCTTACAAATTCTAATTCGAATGTTCTCGAGGCCAGTCCAATAATTATAAGTTGTACTGGGTTCCATGAAAGTGCTCTTTCGGAATTTGGATTTAAATTACCATTATCCTGCTGAAAAGGCAGGTGACACGCAAATTTTGGTAATTTTGAGTCTATTATTAGATCCTACAGGTAAAATTTTGTTAATCAAACTCCAAATTTGTAATTAATGACACCAAAAATCCATGAAGTAATATCAACACGACACGGCTTAATTACTAAATCTAATAACGAAGAATTATCCACCATCTTGTATATCGGTATTTTGAATTTAAATTACCATTCTGTTGCTGAAAAGGCAGGTGACAAGCAAATTTAGTAATTCTGAGATGCATTTTTGATAATCAAACTTCAGATTTGTACTCGATCTCCCTTAATGAAACATCCTGTGGACTTTAGTGACATCTAATCATATCAGTGATTTTCAAAATTGCAAATATAATATCGAGGCTTTGCAGAGATAAACCCAAATAACATGGATGAATTTATGAATTAACTACATATTATTAAAAAGAGTGATTTTTGTTTCGTTTGGATAGAGATTTCAAAGATAATTGTCAAAATGTAAGTTAGTTCTTTAAACTTTTTGATAGAAATTATAAAACCTGCTATGCTTCAAGAAATTTTTCAAGCAGATAACACTTGTAAAGTGTATTCAAACTTTTCCCGCTTATACGACAAACCGAATTTATATTTTTTTCAACTTTTCCTAGCAAGAAACATAACAAATAGATTAGGTCTCTGATGGATAATAAACAGTGAATTATTTCTTCACAATGTCGTAATTTTAACGAAAAAAAGATGACTTAACATAATATTTTCAGAGTTACTGGATTCGACAAGGTAAAAAGTCGTTCCAAGCAATTTTACACACCCCTAAATTCGTCATATAAAATCAATTTCCTTTCACCATTTTTTAATTAATTTCAGTCATGTTTTACCTGATTGTAAAAAACTGTTTTTAGACAAAAGTCGGTAAATTTCCCTTATTCGTTTCTCTACCCACCGTAAATTTCACGGTGGTCCGAACCCTGTGCCGCCGTTGTCGACTATTCGGCTAATCGATTGATTCAGCGAATTTTCAATTTAACATGTTGCCAGTACCATTTTTCTTGCTGCATGTTTGCACGAAACGAATAAATTTGTTTACAGGGTCTCCCAAAATCGTACACGTATGTACGGATACTGCTGGTGCGTGTGACAGGTGAAACAGGGTCAACTCATATAGAGGTAATAGTTTTTTTTATCGATCATATTTTATTTTGATATCAGATAGGCAATCAACATATTCTTTCATACAATTACCGTAAAAAACAGATATTAGTAGAATCATAGTTCGATGTTCAATGTTGAGCGCCAGGTAAAAAATAATTATAATAAATTATAACTATTCTTTACCAAATTTAAATATTTTCAATTTTCAAATTATCTATATAGATGTAGATGCGTTCCTACCTGTAAATTGTCTCCTTCTCATTTGAGTTCAGTTGTTTATCAGATATCAATCAGACAATCAATATACAGAATGATTAAAACACAAAATATAAATTCTATTTAACAATATAAACAAATGGCACAATATTATTAATAAATATTAGATGAAATTAAATGGTCAATACATTTATCTTTCAATCTATATTATTTCTAATCAATATTACTTATTATTTATTTTTATTTACCGTGCATTGTCTTTTAACAACCTGTATCACAAATTTGGCAACGTTTTAGTTTCGCAATCATCTACTAGATGGCTATAGTGCAGTTTTAGATGGAATGCGTTGTTATTTTTTAAAAATGATATTATTTTAAACAAATTATCGTGGGCTGTGTTGTGAGTCAAGTAGTTAATATAGTTTTACACCTAATATTGATGATGATAAATATTATTATTGTTCTAACAGGTTAGTATAGCAAAATATTATTTATTAATTTAATTATTTTTATTTTACAAAAAGTTAGGTTATTATTGGATGCTAGTTTTTAATGTCTACGAAAGATTAAAAGCTTTATACTGCCTTATCTAATATAAATATCTTGTTATGTTTTCTTTTACTTGGTCCCAATATATTATAAAACACAATTCCAGTTTTTTTATTTATTTTTTTCTTTGAAAAACTTCCAAATCTCCAAAAATATTTTTTTGTTGTCGTTTCCTATAAAGTAAGGAATTGACAAAATATTATCCCGATCTTCATTGATTTTAGTTAGAATTTGGTACATAGTAGATTCTCCAACTCCTGTCATGTCGGAACACATCTCAACAAAGCCTTTAACATTATTATCTAGATATTGATATCTTAAGGCATCATAAACATTAATCGTAAAAAGTTTTTCGTTGAGGAAAAAATGTCTTGGTTTAACGATTTTGGAATAAATATAGAGATGGAAGTCATATCTTTTGGGTATCTCACTACTCTCAAATAATATAGAAAAACAAGCGCAAACAGGATAAATCACTGAGGACACACTGTAAGGTGTACTTTGCTCACCGACAGAAATTAAATTGAACTATCAAAAATTTTATAGTTGCAGTAAATTTATAAAAGCTTATAATATTTAACGATAATGGCAGTCCTCAATTATCTGCTGCACTGGAGCAAGTACGTTGGAGGTTTCGGTAACAATTTTATTACTCTCTCTAGTTCTTGAATAGAGTATAGGAATGTGTATGCTTGCGATCGCCCCCCTCCTCCCAAGAGCTTTGAGTTCAAGAAAATAGAACCAATTCTGCCTTTTATATTAGGAATGTGTATGCTGCTGACACTCCCCCTACCGTTGACAACTTGTTTTTCTTGCGATAGCCCCCCCCCCCCAAGAGCTTTGAATTCAGGAAAATAGACCCGATTCAGACTCTTATACTAGGAATATGTATGCTGCTGGCATCCCCCCCCCTGTCAGCAACTTGTTTTTTCTTGTGATCGCCTCCCCCCTCTCCAAGAGCTTCAAATTCAGAAAAATAGACCAGATCCTGCCTTTTACACTAGAAATGGGAAAGTTGCTGGTGTTTTCCCCCCTCGTCGAAAACTTGCTTTCATTTGCTATACTATACTTTTTTGATATCACTGCCCTCGCCCAAAGAGAGAGGCTGGATCCGCCCCTGATTGCATGTTGTTGCACATATTTTGTGACTATATATTCAGGTTATTGGTCCAGATTAACTTGAAAGTTGTACAAATAATTTCTGTAGATTTTTTCGTGCAAAATCCAAAAAACCTTTCCAAAATGCTCTATATCTCTGGTCTTTGTGATAATTAAGCTCACACAGGGGCGGATCCAGCCTCTCTCTTTGGGGGGGCGGGGGGCGGTGATATCACAAAAAAGTACAGTATGGCAAGAAAAACAAGTTTTCAACGGGGGGGGGGGGGGAGTGCAAGCAGCATACTCATTCCTAATATAAAAGGCAGAATGGGTTCTATTTTCCCGAACTCAAAGCTCTTGGGAGGGGGGGGGCGATCGCAAGTATACACATTCCTATACTCTATTCAAGAACTAGAGAGAGTAATAAAACGGTTACCAAAACCTCCAACGTACCTGCTCCAGTGCCGCTGGTAACTGAGAACTGCCGTAAATCTAATTATATTTCATTATATTTAAATATATTTTATAAATTTACTGGAACATAAAAATTCTGATAGTTTAATTTAATTTCTGTCAGTGAGCAAAGTATACCTTACAGTTTGTTCTTGGTGATTTATCTTGTTTGCGCTTGTTTTTATATATTATTTGAGATTAGTGAGATATCCAAAAGATATGGCTTTCACTTCTATATTTATTCCAAAATCGTTAAACCAGGGCATTTTTTCCTCAACGAAAAACTTATTACGATGAATGTTTATGATGCCTTAAGATATCAATATCTAGATAATAATGTTAACAGCTCCATTGAGATGTGTTCCAACATGACAGGAGTTGGAAAATCTACTATGTACCGAATACTGAAGGAGAAAAAACGACTGGAATTGTTAGTACTCCCAAGCCACATTCGATCACAGGCAGATGAAAAACCTCGTTGGAAGAAGAAATGAAAACTGCAATTAAAGGAGTTGTATATACATTTTATTATGAGAAGCAGATCCCAACCGTCTAAAAAATTCTAACTAAAATCAATGAAGATCGCGATTTACCTGAAATTAAAAGAACTAAGCTCAGAAAACTTAATTTTTGCTGAGAATAACCAGATAGAAAATCTGTTCCTATAGATCGTTCGGAAACTGTCCGTTGGAGAAGTAAATATCTCTATCAAGTAAAAGATAGGATTTCTAGAAATAACACAATTAACAAAATTAGTAATTTAACTAAACTTTTGAAAGATTTTTTTGAATAAAGTTACTGCGGAAAATTGGGAAAAATCCATATAATAAAAGAATATAACAAAATGTGAGAACTCGATTTCATGATCGGTGAGAGAGAGGAAACAATTATAATTAATTTGAGCTAAGATAGTTTCACTGACTTTGATTAGGAATTAGATATGTAATGTTTACTAGTGTAAACACAATTTATTATTTAAATTTTTGTTTTTATTGTATTTTATTGTTTAATATTGTTTATATGTTTTTTTATATATTTTTATTTTAGTGTGTCCCAGTCTTTAATTTTATATATATTTAATTCTAATTATCTGTAAGTTTTTTATTATTTTATTATTGTATTTGTGTCTTTTTCTTAAGCGTGTAGAATTGACATGTTTATCTTATTTTTTTGGGGCTATTATATTTCCATATAATAAAGTAAATTAAATTAAGATATCAGTACAATAGAAATAAAAATAAGTAGTTCTAATATCAATTACAACATAAAAAAAGTAATTACATTTGAATCCCTTTTTAGTGTTTAATTGTAATTCTGCAAATGGTTTAAGAAATAAATAAACCGAAAGGTCAAATACCCTAAAAATGTTTTTAATTAATAATAAAATGACCGATAGCCCCAAAAAAAATTTTAATATTAAAATGGACGAATTTATTTTTTTATATATGTTTACCTTTTTGTATTTTTGACAATGGATATTTTGTAAGTATTTAAATTATAACTTCGAATTTTTTGAGAAAATAAGGCTACGTTTTAGTCCATTATTATAGACCGGTAATTTTGATTATAAAATTTCTAATCCATTCCTATGAAAAATATATGTATCTAACAGATTTTGCTAAAGACACCGGTCTAAAGAACACAAATAGTTTTCGAAGAGAAAAAGGGTAAAAAATGATTTATTACTCTCTCTAGCTCTTAAATAAACTGTAGTATAAGAGGAAAAATCGGGTCCATTTTCCTAAACTCAAAGCTCTTGGGGGGGGGGGGGGCGATCGCCCCCACCGCCCCCCCCCTTGGATCCGTGCCTGAGCTCACATTTATCCAAAAATAGCCATTTGGTCACTTTTAGGTTAAAATATCTCAAAATGTTGACGTAATAGCCAATTTCAACAAACTGACTTGGATTCAGCGCAAAAATATCGTAAAAAATGATCATTGTAAAGAAAAAAGGATACCCTTGCAGGTCTGTATAACCTTCTAACCTCCTAGGCTTACTATTTATAAAAACATTGACCGTAGAAGTATTGATGTTTACTTAAAATACATAGTATCAATATTTCTGCTCCAGAATGTTCGATTTGGTCATTACCAACAATGCAAAACTGATGACGCCACATAGGGCCCCCCCCCATTATCCACGGTTAGTTCAAGTTAGTAAAACGCATTACGGTCGCGACTTGCTGCGATTGTCGATGACTTCGTTGCACAACCTCAGTTTTTTATGTTCGCTTGATTTACGTTCGAACTGCCTGTGTCGAATGGAAGAATATTTGTAAAAGGCATTATAGATTTGTTTGCAGGTGGTAACAATCTGTCGTAAAAGAAACCTCTCGCCATTTTATTACTTGCGTGCGTTCGCCTAAAAAGAACGCGATGTTTTAAACTTTGCATTTGAAATCATAAAGAAGTCGTTGATATATACCTAAAAACAACCCATTGCTGGCTAAAAAACTATTTTTTTTTTTTTTAAGTATTCGATTGCCCCAATAAACTTTTGTCAATTGATTAACAAATCCCCTAATAAAAACGATCATATTATATTAAATTAATACTATATGAACGGATCGTCAAAACTAAACATTTGATTATGCATATTTTTAAATCATTCAGGTCTTTCTGGGAGACTTGGTGTCGTAAAAGAATGTAAAATCCGCCTAAAATTTATTCAAAAATTTTTAAATGATTTATTGTTTTTTCATATCTTATGGCGGAGATGTCCATTAAAATTATTTATAAATCGAATGAAAGTTTACTTTAAAAGAAAGAACATAATTTTAAAATTAGTAACATTATAAACATCTTCTTCTTCCTCTTCTTCTTCTTCTAGGTAGCACTAAGTTCTGTTATCTACACAATGCCTCTTCGATCCTCGTTTGAGGTCGAAATCCAGCTGTCTCTCCATCTTTTGGGGGGCCGTCCAGGCCGCCGTTTGGTGTTTGGTTTCTCTCTCATCACAGTTTTTGCTAGTCTGTCATCGTCCATTCGTTCCACGTGATCTCTCCACTGCCTACAATGGTTTTGAACCCACTTCACAACATCCCCCACTCCGCTGTCCTCGCGTATTTTTGCGTTTCTTATTATATCTCTTAAACTTGTTCCCGTGATCATTCTCAAGGTTTTCATTTCTGTGGTTCTCATAATTTGTTTTGTCTTTGTTGTTTTATTTCTTGTTTCTGCGCCGTAGGTCAGTATTGGTCTTACATAGACCTTGTAAATTCTTGCTTTACTCTCAACCGTCATATGTTTATTGCTCCAGATTATGTCCCTTAGTTGGCCTGATATCATGGCCGCTTTGTTGGCTTGTGTGCGTACTTCTTCCGTTACTGCCCTGTTACTTGTTATATATGCTCCCAGGTATTTAAACTTCCCAACCTGTTCGATATGTTTTGAGTGATTTGAGAACTTTCTAGATACCAGAAAATATATGCAGTTGGTAGAATGCTCCCTCCTTCTTATGAACATGAAATTTCAAGACTAATTTTTTTCTTAAAAATTGATAAATGGGAAATTCGTGCAGTGATAAAATATTTATATAATAAAGATTTGAAAGGAGATGAATTTCATACCGATAAGGGAATGCTACTTCATGAGTAACAGTATTTAATTGGCTTACTGAATTTAAACGTGGTCATACATCAGACATCAGTGATGAGGCATGCAATGGACATCTAAAAACTGTTACCATTTAAGAAATTATTGATTCTATATATGATACGGTTTTAGATGATAATCAAATCACTACATATGAAATAGCTAAGGCTGTGGGCATCTCAAGCGAATAGGTGTCTCCTATTTTGAAGAAGGATTTAAGATTCAGAAAACTATTGACAAGGTGGCTACCGTTCGATAACCGGATTGGAATGAGACTTTCACACCATCTGGATCGATTTACAACAAGTAAAACTGATTTGGTGAATCGATTAATAACTACAGATGCGACTTGGTTTTTTCATTATGATCCTGATCCGCAATAACAAACCGCACAGTGGACTGAACCTTGATATTCTGCTTCAAAGAAGGCAAATGGGTCAAAATCATCCAAAAGGAATATGGCATCAGTTTTTGGAATGCAAAAGGAATATTGATTACCTGTAAATCAGTAAAACAATAACAGGAGAGCATTATTGCAACCTTTCACATTTGGGAAAAACCTGGTTTACAGAAAAAAAATCACAAGTTACTAAAGATGAGTGAGACTTTTTTGACCATTTTTCTTTAATTGCTTCATCTAGTTTCATTAGTTGTTGACAGTAAACATCTAAATTGCTCGTCCGACCCCTTGGAAGTAGCTTAAAGTACACAACATCTTGGTAGTCCCACCAAATTGACATCATCACCTTTTCTGGATGTAATTCAGCTTTAGATGTAGTTGGTGCTGGTCTGTCATGCTTGGACCATGGTCATTTTCGAATACTGTTACAGTAGATAATCCAATTTTCATCATCAGTGATCGGTTTTATTGCCATTGATATGCATATGGCAAATATTGATTCGATTTGTTAAGTAAACCTTTTCGATTTATACGGAACCGAAATATGGAGCTTCTTAGCGAGTTCAAGTGATTTTAAGTGATTTTCAATTCTCGTGTGCCAAAACATTTAACCCCTCTGCAATCTCGTGAACAATTATATGACGATTTTCTTCAATTATAGCTTTGATTTGATGATCATCAGTAGGTCGTTCAGAACATTGGTCAGTTTGAGAGAAAAATCTCCATAATGGAATTTTTTAAACCAATTCTGACCCATAAGTTTTATTAGTCAATCAACACCATAAACTTCATATATCTCTTCGTGAGCCTTAGCAGCTTTCTTTCTTTTCCTTACACACAAGTTGTATCTAAAATAACCTAGATATCAAATGTCAAAAGGAAAAAACCATAACACCAATAGAAACTCCTCAAAACAATTACAACTCTCTCTGCATGACAATCAAAAATACTTTCTAGACAACCCAATAAGAAATGCAAATTTTCTTTAATTTGTTTTGCTTAGGTTTCTACTCGAAAAGCTGGCAGCACTCAGCTTTTACCGGAAAATTAATCTGAAAAGACATATTATCAATAAACAGGCAAACATTTAAAGAGACCATTTAACGAATTCAAATTTTAATTAATCTTAATCTTGAGTTATTACCCAGCATCGTAGATGAGACAAGCGTCATTTAATTTTACCTGAATTCTACAAATTCTCTTCGATTTTTACAACGCATACCTGTCCAAGGTCCGAGCACTAAACATACCTCAGTGCCTTTTTCTTAACTTGGAAATATACAACGGGCAATTTGCATTTTTAACCAACTATATACGAAGAGTCGGTGCATAAATTGGCCCCGTCCACCCATCCTCATACCTACGTGTTTCTCGTTTTCTTTCGGGTCTTTAGGAAAATTTCTTATACTTCGGTTTGGAGTTTTTGCAGTTAGATTTTATCAAATGTGTCATTATTTTTATCATGACTGCACACCATAAGTAGGATATTAAAGCGTCTTAGAATAATTCTAATTAAATGATTTTATGGAAAGTGCTGCGCATACGAAAATGGTCTATTCTTATGAGTTTTAATTAGATTTAGAAGAATCTAGAGATATTTTAGAGTCATTTTGAAGGATACTGCGTTCAAATTTATTTATACACACAGATAAAATTACAAATGTTTACCTAGACATACTCTCTCCAGGGAACACTCACTTATCCCAAATATATTCAGACATCAGAAAGATGATGCTCTGTGGAGGCCCTTTCTATGTTATCGGGTCCAAGGTTATGTTATGATCATCTGGATTCCTCATACACTTCCGTAGTGGTCTGCCTTTTGCATAGCCTTATAGAGGTGTTCACTAAATCCCAATCTCTTGATGTTAAACAGAAGACTCTTCGGTATTACCCGGATGTTGATAGAATTATGGAGATCATCCGGACGTGACCCGTTCCCCACTGTCTGAGGATTTGTACCTTCAGGTCTCCGTATTTGGCAATCTTCTCATTATGACTGCCCCTTATATTGTTATTAAGGATGGCAACTTCTATACGTGTTCCTAGCTTGGCTGTTTTATCTACTAAAATGAGGTTTGATTTGTTATGAGCAACTGTATGATCTGTAAGCATAGTTCAATCCCTCTACAGCTTAAATTCGTTATTCACTAATATAGATTCCGAGCTCTAATTATAATATGACCCTTTCTCTACCTGCAACGACTGAATTTTTTCTATTAACTCTTGAGGTTTCAAGGCGGTTCAATCGTGTCTCTCCATGTATTCCGATGGGTCAAATGCTTGACACCCTCCTGTTGTGTGCTGGATTATTTGTAATGTTCGACATCCATATCGATATTGGTCGTTCTGGATCGAGAGGTCTCTGATTATGTACTACAACCATCTTAGAATATCAAAGGTGTACGCAAGCTGAGTACCGAGAATGCTCACGCCGTACCAAAAGGAACGTCGAGTAGCGTGTTACCGCGCGTTTGTAGCGAAAATCGGGATGAAATTTTTGGCCGGATTCTTACTGGGGATGAAACATGGGTTTATCGTTATGAGACTGAGCTGAAACAAAAGTCCATGCAGTGGCACAAAAAGGACACACCACCCACGAAAAAGTTAAAGTGTCGCAGTCGGCTGGAAAAGTCCTGGCTACAGTTTTCTGGGATTCAGAAAGAATACTGCTAATTGACTACAAAGACAAAAGCGTTTCTATAACATGAGAATAGTATGCAGGCCTTCTAGAATGTTTAAGAGATGCTATAGGAGAGAAAAGACGAAAATAAAACTAACCAAAGGTGTGCTGCTTATGCACGACAACGCATCTATCCACAAGGCTTCAGTTGCAATGGCTGCTATTCAAAAAATTGGCTTTCAACTCTTAGATAACCCTCCCTATAGCCCAGATTTGGCTCCCACAGATTACTATTTAATTCCAAAAATAAAAAAAAGCTTCGAGAAAAAAGGTTTTTTAGCGACGATGGAGTGAAGGAAGCAATTTTTGCCTATTTTACCGAAAAAGAGGAATAATTTTTTTTCGATGGTATAAACAAACTTATTGACAGATCAGAAAAATGCAATAGGATTAAAGGAGAATACATTGAAGAGAAAAAATAATTTTGAGTTTAATTTTACTCCATATATTTTCGCGAATTTTGTGTCCTCCCGTATTTTAGAGAATTTCTCGTTGAGAGGGAGAAATGTTTGCTCTGACGTCAACCAGTAGTTTCACACTAATTTTCTGGGTTCACCTCATTTGACGCTCATTCATAAAGATACTTCTGTAGCTAGGCTTGGAGCTTCTTTTGGTTTGGTTGGTGATGAGAATTTCCTCACGATCCATCAACCGCAGCGGTGTTGAATCATCTACCTCGCATATTGTCCAGTGCAGCACAGAAGACTCTGCTGGCCTGTGAAAATCTGATCGTAGGATTGTAAGTTGTTGATCTAATTACTTACTCCATGGTTCAGTAGCACTAGGAGGATGATGTTAGTGTTCTAACTCTCCTATTCAGACTTATTAGGTTCATTCTGCTTTATTTAACATATAAAAAAAAAATAATAATAACCAAGCATAAAGTAACTATATGTATTGAGCGTCCTAAATCAATTTTTACGCTTAGGTTGGTCCGTAGTACCTGCCCCACCTGTCTCATGAACTTGTTGGTTAATTCGGTCTTCATAGTTTGTTTGTTAATTTTTTGCGTGTTTCATGTTCTGCCCCCATAGTTGCAAAGGTTTGAACATTCCGCATATCAAATGCTTGCCGTTATTCCTTTCCTCTAGTTATGTATACAATGCGGTCTTTATCAAAGTCAAATAACATTCCGATATCTCCAGAAGTCTCCTCCACAATTTCGAGCCTTTGTTCCAGCAGATTTCTGGTGGGAACTATCAATTTAAGATCAACCATGTACAGAAAATGACTTAGTTTTACCACCTCTTAACGATTGATATCAATGATTTACAAGCCAAACGGCTTCGCACTCCCTCCAGGGATTATTCACTCATACCAGGTATACAAAGACATCAAAAGTATGAAGCTCTATGGGGACCCTTTCCATGTTATCGGGTCCTAGGTGGCGTGGTCTTCTGCACTTCCTACAAACTTTCGGACGGTTCGCGCGGTTGCAAGAAGAACCGCTTTCTGAATTGGTTTATACAGATGTTCATTAAGGCCCAGTCCCTTGATGTTCTGCAGGAGGTTCTTTGGTATCACTCCAGTTGTTGACAGTATTATAGGAATCGTGTGGACGCTGTTCATTGGCCACTGTCTGCGGATTTGCACCTCCAGATCTCTGTATTTGAGATATGAGATATAAATATTTATTATTATTATTTGTGCTTATTGCTTGAAATTTAATGTAAAGTGGACAGTGAACTTACATATGTGATTATGTTATTCATCCTGCAAAAGATCAAGTTTGTCGTATGTCGGTCAAATTAGACAAGAAAGATTCATATATTCATGTATTCATGTACTATAACTCTCGGTCATATGCAACTAGCATTAATTACCTGAATGGGGTCCAAATAAAAAAAAACAGGGTACATATAAGAGCAACTGAATCGTTGCATACCATGAAGAAATCCAATTTCAAGTATGTTGAAAGCACTTCGATTTACATCACAATATGAATGTACGTAAATTCCCAAGAATAGATTAAAATTGTACTTAGTAGATTGCTGACAAGGCTGCAAGCAGAAATTAGAGCTTGTAGAACCAATATTCATTACTAAATATGTAACAATATGGCGTACAAAAATTGATGTGTAGAGATTAAATTAATATAGAGAATTAAGTGCGAGCTTTAGTATATTATTAGTAAAGACAGTAATGCTTTTGAGTAGCGTAAGTAAAATAATAACCATCTGCAAAAACTACAAACTTATGCCTCCCGAACAAATTAAATTTTATTTCTGCGATCACGCAAGCGGACATGTTTATGGTAATTGAACGGGCAGAATGCAACCAGAAAAGTTAATATTGGACTTTATTCGTTGGAAAGACGGCACTTCTGCCGAATTTATCGCTTCTAATGTATGTAAAATGACGATCGAATGGTCGAAAATGTCCCCGGAGATCGTTGGAATTAAGATAAAATGGGAAAACGTTCATTTCACTTAAATTATGTGAACGTTTTGGGGGTCCGCGTAACGGATACATTTTGGCTGGCAACTGCAAATTTGCGAAGAGAAGGTTTATGAGAAAACGACTTTTTTGCATTTTAATGTTACTTTTTAAGGTTTTTTGCTTAATTGGGAAGACTGCTTCAGTAGTACATGTGATGATAAAGGTTTTTAATTCTATATTTATTACAATTGTGGCCAAATTATTTACATTTCCATAGTTTTGGTTCTTATATTGTTTCAAATGTACATGAATTTATTTCGAGCAGAGCTGATAGTAAGTTTTAAACATTTAACATACTATACTATGTCGCAAAATTGACGCATACAGTGAAACCAATTGGCAATAATCAAAGATGACCTGGTCAAGTTACACAATGCGTAATCATGGATCGCCTATATAGTTTCTTGTGAATTCAGCAGCTACCACAACAGTTTTCACGTCGTTATGGGGTCTTGATGTATTAAGACACGATAAGAAAAAAATTGGCCTCTATAACGACTGGTCTCTTTTAACCAGGGATCAAGGAATACAGGATCCGGAAATTGAACAAGAATACGTAAATTGGGAAGATCATAAATGGGCTAATGCACTACTAGTAGTTATGATGAGTTCCCGTTTTTCCAGGGTGATTCTCCGGGATTTTTATCAATCGACTGTGGGAAAACTATAATTGGAAGAATCGGAAAATTTGGCATGGGAGACAAACGAATAAAATATTTTCAAGATAGCGATGTATTAGTTGACACATATTGCTAGACTAGTGCAAAATTAGTTAAAATAAGTACGAATTAAATCAAGGTTATGGCTTGGACTGCAAGGAGCCCCGACTTAAACTGGATAGAACTTATTTGGAATGTTATACGATATATACATTACCCTCTAGAAGACATCCATGAACTGTCAAAAAGCTAGTGGAAATATGGGAGCAAATAGATCATAAGGAAATCAAAGCTTAACAATAAGTAATGTAGTAATAAAAAATAGTGCAAATAGCATAATATCACTTTTTTTGTATCAAAAACCTCTGTATAATTCAATGAAATGAATAATATACGTTAAAAAGTTGATGCTGGTAGCCGTTACGATGTGGTAGTTAATCATCTTCGGGAAATATTTAAAAAGGAACTACTATGTTTTATACCACTAAATTTATTAAGAAAACAGTGACTGCAGTTTCAACTCACAGTCATTTTCAAACAGAATTACAAAGATAGACTAAGTATTCAATACAGAAACATGAGAAAATTTAACAATAAATAAAAACTACCTGAGAAATTACATTATTACAAAGGGGAGGTACTAAATTTTGGGAACTAATTATTATTTGGCGACAACAAATAATGGGAAAAACTCAAGTTCTGTCTGGTCATTAAGCATATTTACATTTTTATTTTTACTATGTTTATATATTTCTAAAGATTCAAGAATATTTAACTTTTGGCTCTTTGTTAAATAATGTAATATGTCAGTGTTGCTTAAATCAGGAAAACTATGGCTGTGTTCTAAGCAATGGTTGGCAAAGCTCGAGTCTGTTTTTTGTAGCCTATATGATCGGGGGTTTTCTGAAAAGCGAGTTTTAAAGCTTCTACCACTTTGTCCAATATACAAGCTATCACACTCTGGACATTTTAACTTATAAACTCCTGATTTATCAAATTTATTAATTTTATCTTTAGCATTGTAAAGGATAGTGGACAGATTGTGTTGAGATTTAAAGGCTACTTTTATGTTATGTTTGAAAAGAGTATTAGCTATGTTTTCTAATATTCCAACAGATGAATGTTTTATACTTATCCAAGAAATCTTACAGGAACGAAATATAAATCCAATAGTTACTACTGAAATCTTGTCCTCTTTTGAACTTTGCCTATCACAAACCTATTTCCTGTTTAATTACAAATTTTATTTACAAAATTCAGGCCTACCAATGGGTTCTCCTCTTAGCCCTCTCCTAGCAGACATTTTCATGTCAAACATAGAAAACAAAATTTTTAATTCCCCTTTAAGCAAAACCATGTTCAATTTTGGTACAGATATGTGGATGATGTTCTAGCATGTTTTAAAGGCACTACTAGACAGCTTCAAAAATTCTTACAATACATTAATAATTGCCATCCAAAAATTCAATTTACTCTGGAAACTGAAGATAACCATAAAATAAATTTTCTAGATCTGACTCTTTTCACCCCTTACAACACAAAATGGCTGCATACAATTCAATGATACATAGAGCATTATCTCTGCCTCTCTCTGAAGAAGATCTTCAAGAGGAACTAAATATCATGGAAAGAATTGCAATATCAAACAATTTCTCCCAACAAACCATAAAGAAATTAATAACTAAAAAACAAAAACAACTAGCTTTTAATTCAATATATCCCAAAATAAAAAATGATAAAGATAGTTCATCTTATCTATCTTTGTCATACTGTGGTACCCTATCAGAAAACATAGCTAATTCTCTTTCCAAACATAACATAAAAGTAGCCTTTAAATCTCAATACAATCTGTCCACTATCCTTTACAATGCTAAAGATAAAATTAATTAATTTGATAAATCAGGAGTTTATAAGTTAAAATGTTCAGAGTGTGATGGCTTGTATATTGGACAAAGTGGTAGAAGCTTTAAAACTCGCTTTTCAGAACACCACCGATCATATAGGCTACAAAAAACAGACTCGAGCTTTGACAACCATTGCTTAGAACACAGTCACAGTTTTCCTAATTTAAGCAACACTGACATATTACATTATTCAACAAAGGGCCAAAAGTTAAATATTCTTGAATCTTTAGAAATATATAAACATAGTAAAAATAAAAAATGTAAAATTGCTTAATGACCAGACAGAACTTGGGTTTTCTCCGTTATTTGTTGTCGCCAAATAATAATTAGTTCCCAAAATTTAGTACCTCCCCTTTGTAATAATGTAATTTCTCAGGTAGTTTTTATTTATTGTTAAATTTTCTCCTGTTTCTGTATTGAATACTTAGTCTACCTTTGTAATTCAGTTTGAAAATGACTCTGTGAGTTGAAACTGCAGTCACTGTTTTCTTATTAAATTTAGTGGTATAAAACATAGTAGTTCCTTTTTAAAAATTTCCCGAATATACGTTAATTCTGCGGTGCAGTGTACTATTCATTTATTAATTTTAACTAAATCATTCATTTACAATTTTTCTCTAAAAAGATTTTTCAGTTTTTGTTACGAAATTATAAATTATAAACGAATGAAAGAAAATATGAAACGGATATTTATAACGCAATATACTATTATAAAAAAACTCGTTTGTTACTCGTACTCATGCCATTAGAAAATATTTCTAGTTGATAGCTTTTCATATCGCTCAAAATTCACATTAAGTGTATCTAATAAGCGATTCTGTATCCGAGATAATGTCAAAGAATCCGCACTGGAAGTTTTAAAGGCAACTTTATAAATAATTCACTTATCTGGTTTATAAAAATGCATTAAGAGTACGCAGTACTACAGTACATACTTTTTAAAAGAATCCGTATTGTCGATCAGAAAAGGACTGAGGTCGGATAGTTTTGAGCTATTAGATCTTTGTTGTCGCAAAGAATTTTTTAAAGGCATTTAACAGTGTAGGTGCTAGAATATTACAACAAAGACCGGATGGGTTAATTCGCTTTTTAATTGCTGGCTAGGGGCTTTTTTATACATCAAGTAAATACTTTTGCTGGTTTACAATAGGGGTAGGAGAATTATTTTTATTGAGACAATACATTTTTAATGCATTCTACAACAACGAATAATGCGTGGTACTCTTTTTATCAGGAATACCTATTATATTTTTTTAAACATATCTGACTAAAATAAAAGATTTAATGATATATATATATATATATATATATATATATATATATATATATATATATATATATATATATATATATATATGGTGTATCCGGTTTTCAATCCGAACGTCAGTAGAAAAATCTTTGACGTTTCGTCAAGTGATGCTTTCTCGACGCATTCAGTTCACATTAGAGGTCGAAATTAACAAGCAGCTACCTCTTCTTTACCTTATAATCACCAAAAACGACGACCTAAGCAACGATTATATGGTCTATAGAAAACCCACACACAAAACTCCTGATCCTTACGAATAACCAAACCCACGAACCGCCAAGAAGAACTCAAGAATATCACAACAGCTCTAAAATAAAACAACTACAAAGAACACTATATCAAAAAGGCCATAAAAAAGAACACAAAAGCAATAGCAGAGAAAAAAGAAGAAGGGGACAAATCCAAATCAAGAACCACACTGCCATACATAAAACGTGTAACAGACGTAATTGGAAGATTTCTGAGGAAGCATGACATATGTACAATTTACAAGCCGCAAACAACAATACACAAATTATTGGGCAATTCCAAAGGCAAAATACCATTGGAAAACGAGGGAGTGTATAGCATCCCATGTAGAGACTGTGAAAAATAATACATCGGCCAAACAACCAGAAGAATCTCCACCAGAGTGTAATAACATATAGAATAAACAAACGATATCAGCTTTATTCCAACATCATCAGAAAATAGAACACACTACAAATTTCTTGGAAACTAAACAGATCGCACCCATAAAACACTATAGAACGCGCATCAGAGAAGCTCTCGAAATAGAAAGCACTAAAAACTTTAATAAGAGCGATGATGGACAAAATATCCCAAATACTTGGAAAACTCTACTCAAAACTAAACCAAAAACAACACATCAGAATAACAGGACAGCGAACCGAGACGAGGCACAGACCCAGAGAAACGAGAAAACCAACCAAGCAGAATAAAGGTACAGCCTGCGCAAGCGTCAAACAATAAAAAGGCCAGCAGAGGACCAGCATGCTCATTCCAAGCCGAGCAACCATCGAGGAATCATCATTTGAAAATGCTAACTGAGATGTTGGCAAAATGTCGTGAAAATTTTTCGGCTGATGAACGGATTGAAAATTAGCTGCCATGAAAAATAGATCTTTTAGTCGGCCAGTTTTGTTTTGATTGTATTGTTATTATAATTTATCTTATATATGTCAACAAATCAACGCTTATATAGGAATATTAGGGGTGAAAACCTAGTGATAATGCCTTGAAATATGTAAGAAAAATAGTTATATCCCGAATATAAATAAAATTCTTCATTTTTGCTAGTTGAATAATAAAAGACAATTATTTTTGATGCTTGTATTTTTAGAGTTTAAAACTTATTATTATTAAACCTGCTTAGTGAGTCTGGTTGTTAATATTTAACAACTATACTATAAATATTTTGTCTCGGAAAGAATTACTAAAATTAAGGATCTTGGAGTTATTCTCGACAACCAGTGGACTTTTAGTTTTCAGTCCGTAAAGCTTATCACTGAGACAAACAAGTTGCTAAGATTTATTAACAAAATTTAATTAAGTAAATAATCTAACTTGGCTTTTTAAATGATTTGCACTTTCATTTACTAGAACAATAGTAGCAACAATATGAGTCTTAATGTATTTTTGAGTGAACATTTAATACAATTTTGTATTTATTTCCGTATTAGAATCAAATCGAGTACATATTTAATTTTAAAACTTAAATATCTCATAGAAAGTTTTCCACAATACTCTTACTGACTAAAATGTGGTTGTCGGACTTGCATTGTCTTTATTTTTATTTATTTTTACAACGTTTCGATTAAGTTGTATCTCTAATCCTTATCAAGTATAAAGTGAATGTTTTGTCTTAAGACTAAGAGCTTACATAGGGATTGTGTCCACTAAAGCGCAAAGTTTCGCTTCACTGTACACACTTCAATGATTTGATGTTACAAAGTAGTGGTTGCCAAAGATTAGGTATCTCAACACTCGGTTTACTGAAGATTTTTAATGTAAGCTGCTTCTATAAATTTTATTTTTTTCATGTTGGGTTCAATATATATTGCCGCAACCTCAGACCATTTTATATGGTGTTGTTTATCCCAGGAGTGTTCTGCAACACCTGATCTCGACGTTTCCCCTTTTTGTGTATGAGTTTTACGTTCCTTAATTCTAACTTCTAGTGGTCGTCCAATATACATTTCACCACACTCACATGGAACTTTGTAAACACATTCTTTCTTATCGGTACTTTTTGGTTTTGTTTTTATTTATTGGGCCCTATATATTGGAGAAACCAAACGACCATGGAAAAATTAGCGAAGAAAAGTGATAGAGAAATAATAACTTTACATGATAGAGTACTTATGGGTGTTCCATTTAAAAATCAAAGAAAAATTAATTTATATTTCCTCAAATTAGCAAAATTTCGGCAAAGACCCTGTATGAGATAAATTGCCTTTAATAGTACATTTATCTTTCCCAATGTCAATTTTGTGTACTATAATTGCTGTAGATTGAAACATAAAAAAAGACCATGTTTTTTTCAAAATTTGGTGAATTTTTTGAAAAATTTGACAACTTCTCAATACAATTCAAAACCAGATGTTCTAACACAGGAATAGTTGGGGAAATCCGAATATTCAAAGATATACAGAGTAGTATATCTTTGAATATTTGGATACAGAGTATCTCACTAAAAAAACTATTTTTTTAGCGCCATGCTGTCATGAAACACTATTTTTCAAATTTTTGAAAAATAAGGGAGATAGGGTACTTTATCACACTATTGCGCCACCCTATATATATATATATATATATATATATATATATATATATATATATATATATATATATATATATATATATGTTAATTCAACGTAAATGCATTTTATAGATCCAGAGAATAGAAATAAACACATTTCTCAGTATCAGTTTCTCGTTAGTGCATCAAAATTTCACATGATTTATCAGAAAATAAATCAGTAGGATGAAATTTGCCTACATCTGATGCGAAATTATTAAAAAGTCATTATGCTCGTACAATTTGCGAATGCAGCGAGGCTCAATTTTGTAATTTCACCAGTTCGTGAACTTAATACTTCGCTCGAGCTTGTTGAAATCTTTGTGAAGCAGTTTGCAAAAAGGCGGCTAATTGAATGATTGCTAGGCAAGAGGCCTCAGATACCGGTTCGAAAAATGGCGGATGAGATGTAGGTATAGCAAGCCGATAATTTAGGCGTTCGACAAAGAAAATGATATGTTTGGCCGGTGCGACGGGATAACAAACAACTGGCCTGTAGTCGTTTGCAACGGGCTGATTCACGTCAGCACTTTGTCTGTTTAACGCATGGTGAGGACAAACAGGGAGATTTTGCACTAGATTTTATAGTCTCAATCAATTCAAAGTTGGGGAAAACTTTAAAATGCATTGGTTGCTTCCGCCATCAGGTTGGTAATTTTTAAAAGTGTATTGAGTTTGCCGATACCTGGTGGAACTCCATATCATAAAAAATAACGTAGTAAAACTAGATTTTCACTTAAATTCCACTTTAATTGAAACCTGAATAACATTCAACATGTTTCGCTACACGGTAGCTTTATGAAGAACGAATACAATTTCTTATGTCTAGGTAAGGTAAACCATTTTTGGATTTTTCCATAAAAAAGAGGTAATTGAAATAGGTCATTAAAATAGGTTCAATAAAGGAGAATTGTTCAGGTCTAATTGACAATTTAATAAAATATCCGTGTTTTTAAATTTATTTATTTCTAGGGATTCCAATAAATTTAATTTAGTGCCTTTATTTTCTGTATGTAAAATTTGAAAATTTTGATCAAAATTATGATTAGATTCTCTTAAGTGATTTGAATAATGAGAATCTGTTTTTTCTCTAATAAAACTACTAAAGTGTTCCTTAATTCTTGTTGAAAAACTTCTGCCTGACTGTCCTATATAAAACTTCGGGCAATCTTTACATTTTATTTTATATACACCCGATTTATTTTCTTTTTTTGTTTTTGTTTTGTTATTTTTTATAATATTACCAGTTGAATTATTGGTTTTAAAAGCCACATTAATATTTTTTACTTTTTTAGAAATTTTGCGATGCAATTACTTGCTTGACCAAAATATGTAATCGTAAAAAATGTTTTTGTATTATTTTTCATTACGGGAAATACCTGATTTAGCGCTTTCATGTATACTTTTTTATTTAGAATTTTGTTTATTATTTGTGGGGTGTATCCATTGTTAACAGCAATTTGTTTAATAATGTTTAGTTCTTTTTCAAAATTTACTTTGTTTAAAGGAACTGTAATAAGTCTATGGAACATACTATGGAACGTTGATATTTTATGTTGTGTTGGGTGACAAGAAGAATTGTGTACGGTTGTGTCTGTATGCGTGGGTTTATGAAAGATTGAGAAGACATTTTTAAAATGTGTACCTTTCGAACATAGAGACGGTGAAGCTAGTGTTCATGGAAAGTTTCATGGGAAATCTATTTGAGCTGTGAATTCTTTTACGCTGTTAGAGTGATTAATAGCAATAATTCCGGATATGTTTTGCTAATTCTGGATTTTTTGCTTTTCTTGGACGCAAACGAATTGATTTTTCTTACAAATGGTAAATTTTTCGGAATAAATAAATAAATAAATAATGTCCTATCTTACAAAAAAAAACAAAATACCATAAGGCGAGTAATTGTATCTTGAACTAAATTTTCTTTAGGTATAAATTAATATATAAAAATTACTTAAGGCATAGACAATTACCCTAAAATGGGTCATATTGTAAACCTATGTAAAATTAAATATTATTAACCGGAAAAAACAAAAAAGGAAGGAAAGAAAAAGAACAGAATATTTTTATGAAATTAGTTGGATCACTAAAATTTTTTAATTTTTAATTAAAAAATTTGCACATTATAAATTTTATATTCAGTTTTGATATTATTATAAAGTTTAAAGGCATTATATGAAAATGATTTAATAGAAGAAATTTTTATAAAAACGAAACCGATTTCCAAAAATGCACTAAAAAGTGAAAAATAACTATAAATTTTTAAATGGAATTGAAATTTTTGAAGTCGGCGCCAAACATGACAAATTGTGAATTGCATTCTTACCATAATTTGTATATAGTAGTATTTATTTCATTTAGAAATAATTTGGCGCCGACTTTAAAAATTTCAATTTCATATAAAAATGTAGAGTTATTTTTCACTTTTTAGCGCACTTTAAGAAGTCGCTTAAATTTTTTAATAAAAATATTATTTTTCGATTTTTAGTTTTAAATAAATTACGACATTTATAAATTATTTGAACTAAGTACTAATCGAAATGAGTGTACCCCGCAATGACTTCAAGGTGGCAAAAAAGTATCCATTTTATCCATAGTTGTAAATCACCCCAAAATGAACCACTAAAAATTCTTTTGAATCTTAGAGTGCTCCAAATACTAGTGAAATTATGTCAAACAAATATTTAGTCTGTCAATTTCAAATTAGTTTTAGATTAGTAATATAGGCCCCAACATCATATCGATATTTAAAGAACTTGAGACGTAAATTTCTTAACCCGATATATTTTATACTACATATTAAGTTTGTATACGCCCCAAAAACCCCGCAATTTTATACAAAATCGGAAAACGTAAAATTTTCAGTCCCTCATATTGTATTTTATTCAGCTAATAGTTGTAAAAAATTAACTTTATATTCGTAATACACGACCCTAAAAACCCCCTAATACCAAATCTGAAAAAATGCGAATAAGGTAAGATTTTCAACCCACCATATTGGATCCGCCATATTGAATTTCAAAAAAATAATTTTAACGTCTTAATCTAATCTAAATTAATTACTCTATCTCAATATGGCTTCTTTAAGGGTAGGTCGACAACAACTAATCTCATGATTATGTCTCAGGATATAGCTGAGATTATTGACCATGGTTGTCAGATGGATGTTGTTTATTTGGACTTCACAAAGGCATTTGATCGTTTGGACCACTCCATCTTACTTAAGTCATCATTTGGATTTTCAGATTCACTAATAACGTTATTTAAATCATATCTCCATAATCGTATTCAGTATGTTGAAATTCGCAGTTCTCGCTCAGTGAAATATATTTTAAGTTCTGGTCTGCCGCAAGGATCAGTACTGGGCCCTTTATTTTTTTATATGTTTATTAATGACATTGTTTCTGTTGTTGACACGGATATTTTATTATATGCCAATGATATTAAGCTATATAAGAGGATAAATTGCTTACAGGATTGTGTAGAGCTTCAATCGAACCTGGAACAGGTAAGCAATTGATGTTCCGAAAATTATCTGCAGCTCAACGTGGAGAAGTGTAATGTTATGACTTTCACTTCGAAATTTTCTTCATTTCGATATGAATATTCGTTCAATACCGTGCTACTCTGGTGGGCAGATCTTTTTAAAGATCTCTGAGTCACGATCCCAAGCTTTCATTTTTTTTCATATGACTAATATTGTTTCTGAAGCCTCAAAGGTTTTTGGGTTTATCTTGCGTTGTACTTGCGATTTTAATAACACTGACGTCATTAAATTACTGTATTTCTCATATATGCGGTCTAAACTAGAATACGAAATACCTCAATCTTAAGAGTTTTTCACATGAACTATTGCTTCAGAAATTCAACTTTTCATCTTTAAAAGTACGGCGGGAATTTTTTTTAGTAACAATTCTTTATAAGGTACTTATCAATTTTATTGACTGTCCTAATATTTTAGCTAGGATAAATTAAGTATCCCCGAAATTTTAACGTATTTTATCTCAGAAGTCCCAGAACTAACGTGCTCAAATTTTCGCCTCTATATTCCATGTGAGACACTTAAAACAAGAGTAATAGCTTTGATATATTCAGGTCATCTTTGGGAACTGTCTGCCGGATTTTGACACATTCATCTTGGCATTTCTTTCTCTTTTCTCTTTATTTTCTCTTTCTCATCCTGCAATCGGCTTTGTATGTTCACCTTTGTATATCAAAGTAGATAGCATAACATTGTATTATACATTTAATGTTATTAATTATTTTAGTTAAATTTTTATTTGTATTTAAATTGATATATATATATATATATATATATATATATATATATATATATATATATATATATTTGTCGTTTGATGTTAATTTAAAATTCTTCGTAGACATATTATTTGTGTAATCACTGCCTTGTAGTTGGGTCTCAAGACCTGTAGGGCACTTATTGTAAATAAATAAATAAATAAATAAATAAATAAATAAATAAATAATTGGGATATAACATATGATTTATTGTTACACTTCACTGTAAATTTCGAGTAAATAACTGAAATACTCTTAAGTATTTCAAACATGAAAATTTGGTTAAATTTTGTCAATATTCATATTATTTAAAAACCCTTAAGATTTAGGTGCTATAAACCTGATTAAAATTAGTATTTATTTTGATCTGAGAATCCAAAAATGCAATAATATACAGGGGGTTCAACTTTTATACTTTCAGAGCTTTTGAGACACCCTGTATAATATGAAAATAATTTTAAAAAGTAACTATATAGACCCCATATATCCTAAAAGTAAATCTCCGTGCCGTATAAGGTGAATAACCCTGTATATATACAATTTTATATAATTCCATGTATTGTCCGAAAAATACTGTATACTTCAACACAATACCCAGATAACACCTTCAAGGTACCATATTGTAATCAAACAATTAAAATCCGTATTTCTCATTGAAAAATCCTTCGAAAATAAGTACAATTATTTCGCCCAATTACCTTATTGACAAAACAACAATTATGCTTGTCTTTACCATTACCGAATAAAACCGTAAGACCTTATAAACCACAACTAAAGGAACCCAAAAACTATTGTTTGAAAAACTTCCAAGAACCAAACAATCGGAATTTAATACGCCACACAGATTAAGCTTTTTCAAGCCTAAAAGAGATTGCGACATGGGTGCATTTAATAATTTTAATATGATTCATTTGAATTCATTCAAAAATATATACACACCCACCTAGTTTAGAATTAGATTTCTTGCAAGTCATATCGCAAAATTAAACATAAACAGTAATAATAGTATTTAATATTGTTAGCAGTTGATACAAAAACCATTATTAACATTAATAATGAAATATGAAGAAATATATGCTTTCTAAAAGAAAATGGTGTTCACGAGACTGCATCATATTAAAAACAGCTGATTTTCTATACATCATTACAAAATTTTGTTTTACAAATATTCAAATACAGTGAAGTGCACCCGCGTAAACAGCATTATTGTTGGGGTTTAATGTATATATATATTAAAAGTTCTTTACTGAATATCTAGACAATTTTCCAACCCTTTTTAACCCCTCCCTACCTCTGTTATTCATTGTATAAAACATTTTTGCATGTGCATTTTCCTTGTCGTCTACTGTGTCAACGCAGTGTTGAATGCAAAATTTTTTATCCCCTAATACTAGGATATGTCGATAGCTTGGTAATCTTAGCACAAGGTAAAATTCAATACAACTGTGAGAGAAAGAATTCAGAGTTGTAGGAAGATGGATAGGGCAGGAAAGATTAAATATAAGTTGCTAAAAGACAGTCCTAATTCCCTTCACAAAAGGAGGAAACTAGAGGACCTCGGTCCCATTATCTTAATAGAAAACATTTTTTTAAGAAGCAAAATATTTAGGGACACTAGTCTGACCTGGAACAAGCATGTGGAAAAGATAACAAGAAAATCAGAAGCAACTTTTATGATTGTTGGAAAGTAGCGTGGGAAAACATGGATCACATATACAGCGTTGGTAGCTCAAGGTAATATAAAGGAGAGCTATGACCAAGCTAGGCTGCAACGAGAAGGTCGCCTGTTTAAGCATCACGACGGCCATGAAATCAATTCCGATCTCGGAATTATGTTTAATGATTCAAGGAGAGGCAAGAATGGGGCTTCACTGGTTGAACCACACTGACAACAGCACAAATGCTGATGACAGGACTTACAGGTTTATGTAACAAAATCAGTGCCCTGGGTTTGAAATGGACACAGAGTATATGACATCAGTTTATCGCTACAATATACAGTTCGAGAGCATTATAGAGAATATAAGGGTAAGCAAACAAGCTAAAAGTGAATCATTTTCTGGGACACTTATATGGTACACTGATAAACCAATGAGAGTACAGAAGCTGAGATATATGGGCTAAAACTAAAAGGAGAAATTATTTTTCCCATATTCTTGCAATGTGCAGATGAGATGAAAAGGAGAGCTTACACAAGGAAGAAGATTTACACTTATTCTGACAGCCAAATAGCCTTGAAGATCCTTATGGGTCAAAAAGTATCATCTAGACTGGTTTAGGAATGTCAGAATGAACTTACAAGCCTGGCAAACTACCACAGAGTCGGTAGTAGGACATGAAAGCATATATGGAAATGAAAAAGTGGACGAGCTGGCGAGAGCTGTCTCATTATCTCAATATATTGGTCCAGAAGGAACTCTTGGGGTGCCATGGTGTGCGGCACGACAAGCTGTTAAACAATGAATCAAAAAAGAGCACAGAATAATAAAACCAGGCCAAAGAAATGGATGAAATATCGGAAAACTTATTACGAAATCAAACGTTAAATTAGGGCAGTGAAGGAACAACATCTAAGTGAAAGGAGCATAGCTCAAATGACCTGGATATTATCAGACAGAAACTTGAATATGTCTTCATAATATAGAAAAGTACCACTGTCAAATAGAATACGTATAATAATGGAATAAAAGTCAAGGAAAGTAAAGCTCTTTCTTGTGTACAGATGATGTTTCAGCGCTGCTATGATGGGATGTTCATTATGAAAACGCTTTAACATGACCTAACAGGACAAATTTATTCAGGTACTCGATTGCTAACATTATAGTGGATGACCGATTAATAAATGAAATAACTGTACTAAGAGGAATCACTCGGGAATGCATTTTCTTGCCTCTGCTGTTTAATCTGCACTCCGAGCACATATTCCATCTCAGATGAAAACTGAAAGGGTATCATCAGTGAAACTGTTATTAACAGCTTGCTATGTGCAGATGACACCATTCTGTTAGCCACAAGCTCAGAAGATCAACACCACAATTAAAAAAAAAACAGGTATTCGGCAGTTACTAAAAATAGAATCCTGAAAAAAGATGAAATTGTTAAAAAGGTTGTGGCATATAGATTTCTGCGTCATTGGGTGAGTTAGTCCTGGAATAACTCTATCAAAATTGGAAAAATTTGAATTCATGCGAAATTATTACGTGGCATAGTACAAAATTCAGAACAGTAGGGAATAAAATAACAATCAATGTTACTGATCACCAACGTTCTAGAAGAACATTCGCACTGGAAATATCCATCCCATATATATATAATATATATATATATATATATATATATATATATATATATATATATATATATATATATATATATTGCGTTGATATTTCGACTGCGCAACGTGCCCGTAAAAGAAAATTATTAAATTGTTTATTTTTTATAATTAAATTGTTTGTTTTTTCTAGGCGAAAAAAAAATTATTTACAGCATATATATATATATATATATATATATATATATATATATATATATATATATATATATATTGCTTTTAGAAGTTCATGTCTGTAGAAAAATAGCGAAACTAAATTTAGTGATTTGTTGTAAGTTATCCGATATTATTTAAAATATGGCAGCTATGGTGATATAGCAGTAATAAAAAACGTATTTTTCTAGACTCTTAATTTAAAGCTTCAAAACTCAACTAAATCATTTCTTACTTGTTTTAAAATCGTCAAATTTTACGGTTATTCAAACAAAAGCAGAAAATGAACATTTAGCTTTGACACCCTGTACATTTTCAATTCTTATTATTTTCACATGTGAAATCTTCTTTCCTTTTTTGAACACCAATAACAAAAAAAAAATTGAAATTCTTAAAATTACACGTGCTACCATAATTTAAAAACCGTTTACAATACCCAAATTGCAGAAAAATATCCAAAGAACATAAATTTGCGACCACAAAACCACTTAGTCATTTTTATACTGCTCAACAAAAGAAGCGATAAATTTATTTACTGCCCGGGCAATTATGTGGGCACCGTATTTTATTTAGGACCCTGTTTGGACTTGAAAAGACCTAAAAGAGAATTAGAGGCCAAAGTCAAACAAGAGAAAAAGAGAAATATAAAGATTACCGCCCAGATTTGGGATTTATGGTTGTGTGCGGTATTTTTGGTTACACTTGTATCAGCAGGTGGCAAATGATGGCCGACGGGTTAACTGAAAATGAATTGACGAGAGTCGTACCAGAATGGTACGTTGAAGGTGGTGATCGCAGTACGAATATGATGTGATTGTATATCATGTTTTCTTATAGGGTAGATTTTTTGTAGGAATTTATAGTATGAAAAATGATTTCCAGGCTCTATCCTTGTAAGAATTTATAAAATTAAAATGTCTAGCTTATTTTTGTACATGTTTACTCTAAACTCTATATACACTACTCTCTGCGTTTCTTACGGCAGTACTAGTTTCTTTTAGTTTTAGAAACATGCAATGGTTCTGGAGGTATTAAAGTCTATTTAATACTGCGACCGCAACTGCAGCAGTGAAAATACAAGAGATGCAACGAGGCTGGAGATCCTGATAGAAGACAACACTTTAAGTTAACTCTCTCTTCGCTTTTCTTTCGTTACGTCTGGGACATCCAATATTAGTTGGACGTCATAAGATACTGACATTGTATGTTCTGTCTTTAAATAATGAATAAAAATAACCCCTTGATAATAGTAATAAGACTTAGCCTTATAAAATAAGCTGAAAATAAAAAGCTCGTTTTTAGTCTCCTCCAGATGGTAGGGGCTGTTGAGAGCTACATAAATTAAATTAAACAATTTGTATGCAATATAAGCCAATCTGAATTAAAAGTATATATTGAACACAATATTTAAAAACAAGATAGAAAAAAGCCAAGTGGAAAGGATGGGGAGGGAGAACAAAATCTTCCGAAAAATGGATCCTGGTGGTATACTGATGAATTTCGACAAGATGAAAGAGCTGGAGCCGGACTATTGGGCAGGAGCACAGGAGTCAGAGAGTACTATGCTCTCAGACAATGTGCGACAACTTTCACAGCGGATATTTATGTTATTCTGCCCATCTCTGTGAGAGGAACACAGACAGGAATAGAGTTATAAATATATGCTCAGACAGTAAGGCTGCGATATTAGCACTGAAGTCCAGTGTCGTGACTTCGCGACTGGTGTCTGAGTGCAAGGATATACTAAATGGTATGACAAGGAAAGGCTGCACAGTCAGACTCGTATGGGTCCCGGGTCACTTGGGCATACGTCGGAATGAGGAAGCAAACCGTCTGACAAAGTTGGGTTCGGCGACGCAACCGTATGGACCCCAACCAATATTACCTGTCCCAATTGCTATTGGCAAAAGGGAATTAAAATCCTTGCTGGAAAGCAAATTTATTGAATCATGGAGGGAATCACCTGGAATGAGGTGTGCTAAGGAAAATATAACTGGATCTGGCACACGGCGTACTAAGGAGCTTCTCTCCTTGGGAAGAAAAGAGCTGAGAATTGTGGTGGGATTGTTGACAGGACATTGTCACCTCAGAGGTCATCTTCATAGAATCGGTGTCGAGGGCGACCCGACATGCATATGGTGTTTGGAGGAGGACGAAACTGTTGACCATATTCTCCTCAGAGAATGCCCAGCACTCAACGGACTGAGACAGAGATGTTTTGGAGATACAGTTTTGTTACCGGAAGCAGTTAGGCAAGTTCAACCAACGAGGCTGCTTGGATTCACAAAGGCGATCGGCCTCTAATGACCTGCAGATATCGTGGGATGTAAAGGGCCCAATGGAGGCCTACGCATCAATGATCTAGTATCACCGCCCCTTTTTCATTCATTCATTCATTCAAGATATAAAAAAAAAAACATACAAATTAGAGGAAAATATAATTACAAATAGGGAAAATAGAAGGGCAAGAAAGAGGAAATTGGATCAGAACAAGACAAGAATGATGTCCTCTGTGCTGCACTTATTAACAAATCACAAGTGTTCTGACCAGAAATTAAAATTTCTTTACTGACATTTTAATTTTGTTTTCATCCCTTTCTTAAAGGGGCTAACTGATAAGGAAAAATTAGTTAATTGAAATTTGTTATAAGGAATGCTATGTTATACGAAAATGATTTTTTATAAAACTCTTTATTATGTGCTGGTACTGTAAGCAGATTTTTCTTACGTATATTTATATTATGTATATCCATACGATAACTAAATCTCATGTATAAGTAACAAAGTATCCTAAATTTAATTATTTTGTAAAAGAAGCAAATTGAATGAAGAATACGTCTGTCAAACATATTGCAAATCTGCCACCTACCAACCTCGATGTTAGACTAAAAAATATCGTTAGTCGAACGACATCTATGAATCACCGACGCAGAGAGAAATTTTTGCAATATTCTACCGAAATACCTTGGAATTTATAGTTCATATATCAGTTATTTCCTGCGAATGTTGCTCTCGGTCCGATACAGCTCCACTAATGAGACTATAAGGTAGTCGAAACGCGTATGGAGATAGAACCAGAGTGGAATTTGCGGGAAATAAACTGTTTGTATATATTATTTCCTTTTCTCTTCCTGAAAGAAGAATACATATTTAACAGCTATAAATAAAAAAGTATTGTCAGTATTAAACGATCTAGGACACAGTCAGCTATTTTTTTCGTGTGTAAGTAAATATATTTTTTGATTTTCCTTGTAGAAAAACTCATTAATTCTCACATAATGTGTCGTACATCTATTACTGTCTCAAGTATTTTATACTAAATTTTATTACGCGCGGATGATTTCGTCAGATTTTATCATACTCGTATATGTAGTAGGATCCAAGATGGTGGCGTCTAATGTCTACTTAATTAAACATTCTATACGCCATCTTATAACATTGTGAAAAGGTCTTATCATCAATTAAAAACAACATTTGCTCCCATCTATAAATAAAGTCAATAATGAGAACACAGTCTATCTTTGATTATTAGCGCGAGTGCCCACTCAAGATATGTTTTAATCAGCTGAGAAGTTCTCGGATGCTTTATTAACGTTCTTTAATGAGCTTTCACTTTGGCACGCGATATTTTTATCTCCTTTTTTCGTAATAAATTATAAAACAAAAGAATGAAATTGTTAGTGTAACTAAAGTTGAATATAATGCAAGTTGTGTTTATTCGATGAGTAACATCACATGTCAGCAGGTATTATTTTCCCATTGAATTGCAACATTATAGGAGGCAATAACAAAATAGTTGATTAATGAAAATTGGTAAATTATGTCATTTTGGAGTGATCGAAAAAATGTGTCAATAACTGTCATTATCTGTAGTTTTTTCCTCAAAACTATATTTAGTTTTAATTAGGTCCTCTATTATACAACTTATTTGTAAAATTTTATGCCTACATGAAAGACAAGAAAACCTTTTCATACATACATACATATATATATATATATATATATATATATATATATATATATATATATATATATATATATACCCCAAATGTCTTGTTAAAATGGAATTTATTCATGGATTGACTGTAGAAAATCTAAGTTTTATCTTTGCTGTTGAATTTTTAATAGATTTGAGTGTACAAAATAGCATAAAATTCTAAGTTTAGAATAGTGATGTTTCAATTTTGGTTAAAAAAGTCTGATTGTTTTATGTTTGTAGAAATATTCCTAATCTCTATGGTTCCTTTTTATAACACAGGCCAACAAAATTTGATTGATTTTTGGTAACAGAAACTTTTCCGAATCTGGTTTCAGCATTACTTTATCAGGTCAAGTTTTTGAGATATCCTTTAAAAGTGCAAAAAAAACACCGTTTTTCGATATACTTCATGTTATGGAAAATCACAGGATAATTTTTTTTACATAATTAATAGCAGCTCCTGAAAGTACAATTATTTCTCTTTAAAATCAATTTTGAAATGTCCAGATATTTTTTTTTCACTGAGGTATGCTAATTTGAATTATGTGTCTCACCAATCTGCTCGAATGCAAGCCAAAAATAGTACATACAAACTTCTTCTTTAAGTGTACTTTGCTAAATTCTGTTATATTGATGAAAATAACTGTATAAGCAGTCTAGGGGTCACTGATTACAAATCCGCTGTTAAATATTAAAATTTCAAAATGGCGGATCCAATATGGCGATCGAAAGGCTTAAAAAATTTTTAACTTTTGTGAAAATTTGTGTCAATTCGCAGTCAGATTTTGAAAATATAAATAGCTGAAAAATTTTTCAGCTATATTGGATCTGTTGTTTCAGTCTCTTAAAATTTTGTACTCAATCGACGGCCTACGTCAAAAAGAAAGGGTTGTTATTAAAAATAAGACGATGACCTTGAATTAACTCATTGTCAGGTTAAAATTAACGTCACTATTACCTGACTTTTTTTTTAATCTGATTTTAGATTCGTAATCAACAACCTCCAGAATACCTCCAGAAACCTATACATACATTTTCTTTAAAATTTAAAACTTTTTAAAAATTTGTCTGCCATATTCGATCCGCCATTTTGAATTTTCAAAACCTGACGGTGGATATGTAATGAGCAACCCTAAAATACTTATATAGTAATTTTCATTAAAATAACAGAATTTAGAAAAGCACATTCAAATGGGTAGCTTGTAGTCTATTTTTGGATTGCACTTGAGTAGATCGGTGAGTCACAAATTTAAAATTACCATATCTCGGTGAAAAAAAAATATCTAGATTATTCAAAAATGATTTTAAAGAGAAAGGATCATACCTTCAGGTTAGTGAAAAAAAAATATCTTGTGATTTTATAGATAGATAGATAGATAGATAAATTTATTTCATTACATTTTGTACAGAAAAAATACAATTGTAATATGTCACAAAACAAAATAAAAATAAGGTTAAAACTATCTGTAAATTACATTAAAAAAGTCCTAACACTAAGCTCTAGAAGAAGTCTCCATGTACTCATCCACCGAATAGAATGCATGCTCTAACAAAAATTCCTTTAATTTAATTTTAAATCTCATAAAATCTAAATTTTAAAATGTTTCAGACAACGTGTTGTACAATGACACATTCAGTGTATTTGTATAACCTCAAATGGGTAAGAAACAGTGTTTTGTGCACTTTTAGAATAGGATATCTCAAAAACCTGACGTGATGGAGCAATTCCATCCATCCATATTCGGACTCAGCGCACCAAAATCCTTCGGAAAAGTATACTACAGTTTCTGGTATTTGACCCTTGTTGGCCTGTGTAATCTAATTAAATATATCTACTATATAATTGATAACTTTTTTTAATTCAAGGCCATTTTATAGTAGAAATTTAGGAGGGCTTTTTGGATTAGAGCTGGAAAACTCAAAATGCATGTGCAATGGAAGAATAAAGAATTGGTGATATGTTGGGTTATCAAGTTTAAACCACAAGCTGTTTATGTAATTTAAAAGTAAGTATATTCGTCGAAGCTCATGTAATGGTATGTCTAGAAATAGAGATTTTGACGTACTTAAAAAGTTGTAGAGAATTAAAAAACATTTTATGTGAGCTATTATATTTTAACCACGAAAAATTAAAAAAAAAATGACAAAATTTGGAAAAAAATGCGTGTTTGAAAAATTGATAATTCCGGTAAATTTAAAGCTGAAGCATAGGCCCCCTTAAAAATAGTAATAGTTAGTAATACGTGCTCTCTGAAATTCGCTAGAAAATACGTAGTTGTCTCGATTTAAATTTTGAAAAATTATCTGGAAACCACACAAAATTTACTACAAATCATTAATTTGTTTATAAAATATGTTAAAATGAGTGAAAAAGTCACCTAAACATAGATATGAACCATTTACACCTGAGGACAAGAAGGAAGCATAGTGGAGGGGATACTAAACCAATAGCGACGAAGGTGTATATATAGTTACAGAAAATAAAAAATTATCAAAATAGTGGTCTAGATAATTAAATTTAATGATTAATAACAATCACGTAGCGCGTTTCTATTTCTATACATTAAGTTTAAAGTAAATATCCTTTATTACAGTTAGCAATCTTTTTTTACAACTTTTTTCCCACTTAAGACTTGTAAAATAAACGATTTTTCCTTACACAGAGAGTTTAAATGACTTAATTTCCGAAAACTTATTTGTGCATGAGTGTATTTTATTAAGATCATTAATCGTGGAAATAATGTTTTTTTTTTCTTGTTTAGACCGTGCCAAATTGGAATTGTTATTCAACGTTTTGCCTACGATTGGAAGAGGAATCTTTAGGGACATTTACTCTACGAGATTAAAACACCGAATGACCGTCGAGGAGCAACAACTTGGCATTTATACCCGACTGGTGCTCAGCGAACTGTGATCCAGCGTTACAATCGATTTATACGTATGATGTAGACTGTAACCCCCATCTCTATTAATATTATTTGGATATTTATAAATTTCAAATGATTCTCTAATTTTACCTTTGAAGAAACCAGACCCTGATACTAGCACCTTAGTTTCTTTTACATTAAAAGTGTACCTGAGCAATGTTGGTGTTCAGCACTGCAGATTGTACAATTTGTTTCGTTTTTATACATCTTTCATGTTGTTTAAGCATAGTCCTGTCTACCAACATACACTTTACTACAAGAGCAAGATATCTTATGAATACCTTCTGTTTGAAATGGTCTTGCGTCCTTTGGTGACTTCAAACATTATCCAACTTTCTTACATGTGTTGAAAATTGTTCTAATGTTTAATTTTCGGAGCAGTTTGGCGATCTTGTCGGTGGTTCCGTATATGTAAGGGAAGAAAACACTGTCCTTTGGTGGTACATTTATGACATTTTGTTGAGGAGTTGGGTTTTTATGTTTATTAATAGAACGTCTAATATCTTCAGCGCAATATCCGTTGCCTCTCAGAGCATTAGTCAGTTTTGCTCTTTCTGATTTCAGTAATTGTTGATCACACATTAAAAGTGCTCTAAGTACCAAAGAGTTTATGACGGATTGTTTTTGAGAAGGATAATGGCGTGATGTTGCATTGAGATATCGATTTGTATCTGTTGGTTTTCTGTATACAGAATGTCTTAAATTGTCATTATCTTTCCTATGTACTAATATATAGAGAAAGGGAAGGGCACCCATTGAGTAAGTTTTGGTAATGAATTTTATGCTAGGGTTTTATTGGTTCAGATGATTCAGGAAATTATGGAGGTTATATGCGCCATGCAGCGAAACTAAGAACGTATTATCTACATATCTGCACCAAAATTTAGGTTTTAGAGGAGCAGAAGACAAGGTATTTTCAATATGTGACAAACAATCACTAAAATCAGAAACAGAAAAACTGACTAATGCTCTGAGAAGCAACGGATTTTGTGCTGAAGATATTAGACTTCTATTAATAAACAAAAAAAAAACAACTCCTCAACAAAATGTCATAAATGTACCATCTATGGACAGTGTTTTCTTACCATTACACGGAACAACTGACAAGATTGCCAGATTACTCCAAAAGTCGAACATTCCATCAATTTTTAACACATGTTAGAAAGTTGGACAAAGTTTGAAATCACCAAAGGACGCAATACCATTTCAAACACAAGATGTTTATAAGACACAGTGCGCTTGTAGTAAAGTGTATGTAGATGAAACAGGACGGTCTGTATCCACTAGGCTTAAGAAACATGAAAGATGTATAAAAAAGAAACAAATTGTATAATCTGCAGTAGCTGAACACCAGCATTGCTCAGGTCACTCTTTTAATGTAAAATAAACTAGGATGCTAGTATCAATGTCTGGTTTCTTTAAATGTAAAATCAGAAAATCAATCGAAATTTATAAATATTCAAATAATATCAATAGAGATTCAGGCTACAGTCTACATCACACGTGAAAATCGATTATAACGCTAGATCACGGTTCGCTGAGTACCAGTCGGGTATAAATACCGTGCTGTTGCTCCTCGATAGTCATTCAGTGTTGTAATCTTGTGGAGTAAAGATCACTGAAGATGCCTCGTTCCTGCAATGCAATCGTAGGCGAAACGTCGGATAATAATTCCAATTTCACACGGTCCAAACCCAAGAACCATGATTTTCAACTTGACCAAAGCCGTGTATGTGTTTATTGTATTAAAAACTTTTATAATTTGCAAGTTTTGTAATAAAGGTGTATTTATTGTTAGTACGTTTCTGAGTTACAAACTGCAGACGGAACATAATTCACAAATCGAATGGGAACTGACTCTTATTTTCCGAATGTTTACAAATCGCACCTTAGTAATTAATAATTTGCAATGAATAATTGTCTTTTGTGGGCACGGCTGTCATTAAAAATAAAAAATCCTCCCAACTAACTCATCGATACCAGACATGCCATTCTGCCAATAAGCATGTCATTTTTATATCCCTCCATATTCACATACGTCCAAGCCGTAATTATCACGTGGCCTATACAACACAATAAATTTAAAAGTGAATAATATAATGGGAGTATGCATGATAAATAAAAGAAAACTGCCGCTCTCTGGCAGGGTTCAATTTAAAAGAAAATTACATGCTTGGGGACGGGTTGTAAAAAATGTCCATCACCGCTTCGCTCATATTTCACGTGGAATATGGTCATTGAATAAACAAAGAGGGGTCAAAAGCCATAAGGAAGGATATTATTTGCGACTTATTGTTGTTGTTAACAACTTGAGGCTGCTTGAAAAATATACGCGCTTTGTTTACACCAAATTAACCTTTAACGAATCCCTGACACTCAAAGCTCTAAATTAAGCTTGAAGTGCAACCACTAAAGGAATTTCAAAAGCTTCCTAAAACTAACTATATTTTATGGTTCAAGAAAAATTAATTCCTATATTATATATATATATATATATATATATATATATATATATATATATATATATATATAAATAGATAAGTTCTTGTCAGTGTAATTTAAAATAAAATGGAATAAAATCTTGGCTAAGCGGATGTGAAATTTGTAAATCCATATCATTCTGGTCTTAAAAAGTGCGCAGCATTCCAAAGTATGGAAAAATTCCGGATCCGAAAGATGGCGACAGCATTGTTCCGTCCTAATATGGGGCTCGTTAGGTCACCGCATTCAGTACATACCATCATCTTTCCTTTGGATCCTATAGAGCTGAATTTAAAATCAAAAACAGCAAACAAGACGACAAAGGCGATATCTCGATGGTTCATTTGATAACACAAACTTTGTTAATTTGTGTGGTTCTTAAAACAATAACTAAAACTGAAACAATGGTTATTTAAAAGCTTGTCTTTGGTAAATTTTACGCATCTTGGGATTTCGTCAAAACTATTACTAATATTAACAAACCACCCAGGACTTGCATTTTATATTCGGGGACATGATGAACAAAAAATTAAAGGAATTCGTTTTTGCCTTTAAAAATATATATATATATATATATATATATATATATATATATATATATATATATATATATATATATACATATGATGTTATTAAAGGAATATACTGCGTGTAAATTATATTGTTGTAGATTTGGCTAAGATTGTTTATGGCAGTTCTGTCATCTACTGTATTGTGTTTCTTTTTTGAAGGATACCCTTCCTCTTATTATTAATTTCTGCTAATTTTTATCCCTATCGACTATCTTGGTCGCTTCAAAGTTAAAAGAGTGATATTAACTTTTATTAACGCCCTCTACCCTCAGACTCTCGACTATAAGAAAAGGAAAAGAAACGGACAAAACAATTTTAAAAGTAAAGATATCTAAGAAATTATTTAAAAAAAGAACATACAGACACTATAACAATCTAAAAATCAAAAACAAGGATGATTCACAAGAGGAAATATAGAAACAATACATAGCATTACCTTATACAACAGATCTACAGCATTGACAAAACATAGAAAGAATGAAAAACATTCTTTTAACTTTGAAGATGCCAAAATAGTCGATAGAGACCAAAAATATCAGAAATTAATAATAATAGCCATCAAAAAAGAAACATATACAGTAAATGACAGAACTGACATAAACAGTCTGGGTCAAATCTACAAAAATGTAATTAAGATGCAATATATTCCCTTAATAACATCATAACTGTATATATATTCTTAAAAGCAAAAACAAATTCCTTTATTTTTTGTTCATCATGTCTTCAAATATAAAATGCAACTCCACAATCACCCTCACGTTTTTGTATAACAATTACAACAGCTGCAAAAGAAGAATACCTCCGTTTATTATTCGAAAGCCGGGGTAGCATGCGCCTCTCATGTCAACTTTGCATAAAGGTACACTCCCAAAAATGTTATTGTGGCAATGTGGTTGGGCACTGACCTTAATGCAATGTTCAAGGTTTTAGTTTTGGATACGTTATTAGTCAGTTGGTGATGAACCAAATCTGTATGCCCATGTGAATAGTGTACCATTTGATTCAACTCATGGTTTTAACAGCTATTTAGAGGAGTTGTGTTATTCGCAAATAACAAGATACCCACAGCACTACTCGATAAATAAATACCAGTATCATTTATATAGAGCAAAAACAGCACAGGCCTCAACACAAAGCTTTGAGGGACTCCACGAATAACCAATACCAATATATTTAAACATATCTTATTTACGCCTTTATATCCTTGCATATAAGTTTCTAGGAAAACTTCTGAAATACATTCTTATCCAAAGGGACCGCTCCCCTTGTTTAAAATTCAGAGCTATCCAGAGTTTTCTTTCAGGGCTCTGATTTAAGCTGGTGATCGCTTCTTTTATTTACCGGGTGGCCTTTTGTGAGCAAATGATATAGCAGCGCCTCAAAATAGGGAAATAGGGGACTCCGAGAAAAGAGTAATTTTCTAGTTACTTTTGGGTCTACGATGTAGGCATTCGAACATTCTCTCGCCGTACATAGAGATTTTTTTCTGAGATCAAAAATTATGCATTCAATATGACTTGCAATTAAACTTGGATATATTCAAACTGGGCTCTGTTGTATATACGCTTAGATAGACATTATGTGTGTCAAAATTCAGGATGCTGAATACAATATGGTGGTGAAATCATCAATAAAAATACGTGTTTCTCGGAAGAGATTGAAAATCGTTTCAAATTAAAATTCTGATGCACCCAAAATGTGCTGTGTTCATATATGTAAATTATCATACAAATGCGCTTGGTCTGTGTTTAGTTCAAGTTAAGATTAATTAATCAGGAAATGACCACAGATTTTAAAAATAAGCTACTAAAGATAAGGAAAATTAATGTTAGTGCGAAAACAAACAAACAAAGATTTAAAAAAGCAGATTTACAGCCTATGGGGTTCCAGGTTGATTAGACTGTGCCAGAACACATGTTTAGTGGAATGAAGCACAAGTTCAGTAGAAGAACTTCGATTTGCAGCACAATATAAATGTATTCTTTAAAAATCAATGCAAACTTTATTTATTGTTAGTAGCGTTCCGAGAAGAGTTCGAGAAAGGAATACTCGTTTCTAGTTATGTTTTTTTTAGCAAAAAGACTATTATTTGCCATTCCAATACCCTTTGAGTTTAAAGTAGCATCGATTTCTTTTTCTACAATTTCTTCTTCTAATAAAATCTTAATATTTATTGTAAACTTAAGGCTGATTAATCAAAAATGTTTTTTTTTTCAAAGATGGTATATAGTATGTATATATTTTAATTTTACAAATTTGTATCTGTCTGGTCGCTTACGAATACCCTTTCAAGTTGGTCCGCGTTCGACAAAAACAATCAAAACAACCAAGTTATTCGCGCGAGGTGAAAGAAAGCTCATTCGAAATATTATTTATGAATATGTTATCTTTATAATTTCCATTCACCTGGCTGATCGGCTGTTTTAAACGGTATTTTAAGGTGTCGAACAACGAGCTGGGTGCCTAATGGCTTAACGCCTCTTTTTTTAACGTAATGAAACAGAGTTGCCAATGTGAAGTTGCAACATGCGAGTGTTTGTTGTTTCTTTGTGTAGTTGTTTGTAAACTATTTAATTTATTGCGATTTAAAACTAGTAGTTTTAATCAAGGTGATTGATTGATCACATCCAAAGATAATATATGAGGCTATTTCGTTCTCTTCATCACGTAGTCTTCATAAGGGTTTTTCATTTTAAATGTCCATTGTGTATAGGTGTTTTTTAAGCTGCAATAGATGGTTTTCAGTCTTGTCACCTGCTTGGACGTAGCACATTTCGGCTTAGTTTGATGGATGGTTTGCCTCCAGATGTGCCTGTGTTCCGTAAGGTGGTTCCAGTGATTCTAGTATTGACAATTTTTACACCAAGAACTTCATCTACGAATAGCTATATTGCAAGTTGGTTTGCAATGCCCAGGCAAGAATAAACTTGATCTATTTTGACAGGTAAGTGAGATGTGTGACTCATCTATGTTGAGCCTGGGGGTGGCACTGTCTATTGTGACTTCTGTACCATGGTCAGTACGGATTCCGTAGGTACTCTGAACGAAGTATTTTGGCTAACCTCGCGTAGGAGCAGATTCTGTGTTCCAGTCAATCTGAATACTGAAGGATCTAGGGTCTGTTGATTATGCCTATAATATTGATGTGTACGAGATCAGGTCCAGTTCACCAGACCCAGATTTGTTTCAGGCTGTATGCTCCCATTCTCACCTCAGCATTGATTATCTCTAGGAAGGGGAAGGAAGAAAGAGAAGGTTTCTAAGAGGGGCTACCGAGGTCTATTTCATAGTTCTTGTAATGCACTAGTCGACCAATCGCTGGAGTGTAGACAGCTCCAAACTGGCATGTCTCTGAATGTTTTTTTTCACCATACGACTAGGCATAGGTTATCATGGGTCTCAGTACTACGATGGGCACTATATAGTTTTAATATCTATATTTCAGTTAGCGCTCTCTTTGCTACCATGATAGTCTTTTTATTTTTGGTTAAAATTTTTTGCAGATGTGAGTTCCAGATAAGCTGAAGAGATCTTTGGTACTTGCTGTCTTATTTCCAGTTGTTTTTATCAAGCTTAGTTAACACTTTGTTTTCGTCATTTTAAAATTGAATATTAAAAAATTAAGAGCCGGTTGCTTCTAAAGACTTCAAAATTTTCAAGTCTGTTCACTTCTGTTGAACATTTTTAAGTAAGTTTATGCTAATATTAGACATTTTGGATGGAATATGATAAACTGTATATATAGCTGAAAATAACTGAACTAATGCCATCAGTTAGACTGGACTATATATTACTTATATCATAAGTAATAATTAATTTACTAATTTTGTAAGTTGTGTTATTTCTAGCAACTCTACCTTTTACTTGAGAGAGATATTTCCTTCTCCAACGGACATTTTTCGGACGATCTATAAGAACAGATTTCCTATCTGGTTTCTCCCAGCAAAAATTAAGTTCTTTGAGCAATTTCCAGAGCTCAGTTCTTTTAATTTCAGGTTAATCCCGATCTTCATTGATTTTAATTAGAATTTTGTGGACGGTTGGGATCTGCTTCTCATAATAAAATGTATGTACTACTCCTTTTATTGCAGTTTACATCTCTTCTTCCAACGAGGTTTTTTGTCTATCTGTGATCGAATGTGGCTTGGGAGTATTAACAATTCCAGTCGTTTTTTTCTCCTTCAATATTTGGTAAATATTAGATTTTCCAACTCCTGTCATGTTGGAACACATTTCAATAGAGCTTTTAACATTATTATCTAGATATTGATATCTTAAGGCATCATAAACATTCAGCGTAATAAGTTTTTTGTTGAGGAAGAAATGCCCTGGATTTTAAAATAAATATAGATGTAGAAGCCATATGTTTTGGGGATCTCACTAATCTCATATAAATATATGAAAACAAGCACAAACAAGATAAATCACTAAGGACACACTGTAAGGTGTACTTTGCTCACTGAAAGAAATTAAATTGGACTATCAGAAATGTTATTGTTGTAGTAAATTTATAAAAGCTTATAATATTTAAATATAATTAAATATAATTAGATTTACGGGAATCCTCAATTACCTGCGGCACTGGAGAAGGTACGTTGGAGGTTTCGGTAGCAGTTTTATTACTCTCTCTAGTTCTTGAATAGAGTATAGGAATGTGTATGCTTGTGATCGCCCCTCCCCGTCCCAAGAGCTTTGAGTTTAGGAAACTAGAACCGATTCAGCCTTTTATATTAGGAATATGTATGCTGCTGGCACCCCCCCCCCCCCCCCAAGAGCTTCAAATTCAGAAAAATAGACCCGATCCTGCCTTTTACACTAGAAACAGGAATGTGGCTGGTGTCCCCCCCCCCTCCGTCGACAACTTGCTTTCGCTTGTCATACTGTACTTTTGTGATACCACCGCCCCCTCCCTCCAAAGAGAGAGGCTGGATCCACCACTGCATAGAACAAGCCGAATATTTGAAATAAGTTTTTAAACCATCTTTTTGTTGATATTAATTAGGAACTTCGTATTTGTATTAGTTTCTAAAACTTAAAAACATTAAGAAGAGACACGACAAGCAAAAAAATTGAATCAGAATTATATAAAAATATTTGTGTCTGTAAAATATCAAAAAAAAAAACCTCCCCACCGACCATGAACAACGCTTAAGCAAACTTATTGTTGCTTAAATTAACTGGTATGAACCACGGTAATTGGTAAGTAAATTAGAAAAAATAGACAGTTTATTTTGTAAGACAATATATTACTAACTTACCCAACTTCTTAGAAAACCAAAGTATGGAACAACTATTTCATTAAATATTTGACAACATTGCCAATTCGCAAAACAAAAACCTAAACCGAAACCTTGTCCGAATGATAATTCGTATGTAATTGTCGAATCTCGGCGGTGAATTATCGGCGCCCACGGGGGTTCGAACCCGGGTCCCCCTGCCGTGCTCCTCGTCGCGCCCAGTGCCAAATCACGTGAGAACACGGCGCTGTAATAGAAGTTTTGGGTGCGTGCCCGAAAATACCTGCCAAGTATCTTTTAAAACAGTATGAGGTTTCGGTCATTTTCGGAATAATATACGACTACACCGTTTTTAATTTGATTATGTTTTTGTGGAGTTCTAAAATGAGTCAAAAAAAATATTGGAGAGTTCTTGTGGTTAATTAATGCAATTTTTCAACTGCAAAAATATCAGAAATCGAAGGGTAAAACACTGTCATTAGAAGCAGCCAAAAAACTGTACCCTCGAAAATAAATGGGGTGTCCATTGGGGCTTGAAGCTCTGACGTAAGAGATGTAAGGAATAAAACTATATAACAGGTTTTCAAAATACTAAAAGCAAAAACAACGGTAGAGTTGTCAATTTCCGAAATAATTAATAAATAATATCTATTGGCACTGCCTAGTCTTTCATTTTTTGCTTATAATCTAAAAAAGTAATACGTTAAATAGCTCAATTACTTAGAACATTCTGTACATTAACAAAATCCCCTTATGCAGCATCAATCTTTTTGTTTTAGCTCGTAAAGAAGCTAAAAAGTAGAGAGGCAATTTCTTTCTGTTGTCACATAATTTATTTTTGTCAGTTGAACGAATGCGACTGCTCTTTAACAGGTACAAAATGCATTTTTAAAGAGGAAAATTAGTTAAAGTCAAGAGATGTGTCGACTTCATCGGTCTGTAGTGCTAAAGGCAAACACATTTGTATTTAAGGGAATATTTAAAACTTAGAAGGAAATTTATTGCCGTCATTTTGTAGAGATTTTTGTCTGAAGTAAAATTTAAAGAGAGGATATTTTGGGTGCACCCTTATTTAATTTCATAATTTCCATTTGACATGCAAAATAAAAGTGTCCTAAATCAAACATTAGATAACTCGAAGGATTATTAATGCCCTTCCAGATTTGCTTCATCTTCCATCGTGAGAAAAGAAATTACTTATAGGGGTGGATGGACCACAATAAGACGGAAAGTGTTTTTTTTTGTTATTCCTGTTCTTTGAATGAAATTTTAGATCGAAAACATTTTCAACGCATAAACTACTCTACGTAAACAAGAATAGAATATTAATAATTTGACAATGTGAGCTCTACAAAAATAAATACTCAATTATTTTTTCTGCTTATATCTTATAATGGCCCTGAACTTGGGCCATTAAAAGACAGGATTTAATTTAGACAAGTACCTATAATTTGTAGTCAAAGTCTATTTAGGACCAAAATAAAGTCGTCCTGAAAATATCGAACGGTTAAAGGCTCTGAATCCAGAAAAAGTATCTCAGTCCCTTTCCTCGCGAGCTTGTCTACCATTTCATTCCCCTCTATCCCGGTATGTCCCGGTACCCACAGGAGGGTGGCTTTATTATTCATACTTAAATCATTCAGTTCCTCTAAGCATTCCCAGACTATCTTGGAATTGATACCTGAAGATCTCAGCGCACTGATGACTGATTGACTATCCGTCATGATGATAATCTCTCGGCCGTGATAGTTTTTTCCTTGTTAAATTGAATATACATCCTAATGGCATGTATTTCTACCTGGAAAAGGCTTACCCAAGCTTTCGTAGTTTCTGGTGCTAGGTCCACATACTCCTATTTCAGTTCCCTCCGTGGTTTTGGAGCCCTCTGTTCTCCTATTGGAGGTTGGATATCATCATTGCCACTCTCACTCTATTTGCCGCTATTCGAAAAAGTTCTACTGAGCTACAATTGAACCACTCTCTCAAATTTCTCAACCATGAAATTCTTCTTTTTCCGATATTTCTTCTTCCTTCTATTTTACCCTGCATAATCAATCTAAACAACTCGTATCGCTGGCCTCTCATTATATGTCCAAGATATTGCAGTTTCTTTATTTTTATGTTGTTAATTATTTCATAGTTTTTGTCCATCGCTAGCAATACTTCTACGTTTGTTTTTCTGTCCTTCCAAGATATTCTCAACATCCTTCTGTAACACCACATTTCAAAAGCTTGCAGTTTATTTATGTGTTCTTGTTTTAGTGTCCAGCCTTCCAACCCATACTGCAGCACTGAAAATACATAACATCTTAAAATTCTCATTCTTAGTTCTAGAGTGATGTCTCTGCTGCACAGAATGGTTTTCAGTTTTACAAACGCACTTCTTGCCATTTCTATTCTCGTTCTTATTTCTGTTGTTTGTTTATTATGTGCTGTTATCCATGTGCCCAAGTATTTGTATTTTTGCACTTTTTCAAAATTCACACCTCGCAACTTTATGCTTGTTTGCATGTTTTGTTTTTTAGTTATTACCATATATCTAGTCTTTTTAGTGTTCATTTTTAATCCGTATAGCTCGCAAACGTTATTTATTTCGTTCACTAGTTCTTGGAGTTCTTCAGCGGAGCTTGCTATGATAGCAGTGTCGTCTACAAATCTTACGTTGTTTACAGCTCTTCCGTTTATTATTATTCCCTTACTTTTCGTTAACAGTGCTTCTTCGAAAATCAATTCACCGTATACATTGAAGAGTAGGGGTAACAAAATGCATCCTTGTCTCACTCCTCTTCCTATTTCAATTTCCGGACTTGTTTCGTTATCTACTATTATTTGTGAGCGTTGATTCCAATATAGGTTAGTTATTATTCTTAAATCTTTGTTGTCTATGTTTTTTCTTCTTAGAATCTCGACTAGTTTTTCATGTCTAATTTTATCAAAAGCCTTCTCGAAGTCAACATAACAAATGTGTATATCGGTGTTCATATCCATACACCTCTGTGAAAGCACATTAAGTGCAAACAACGCGTCTCTGGTACCTATACCATTTTTGAATCCAAACTGACTATCATCTATCCCCTTTTCAAGTACTTTATAAATGCGTCCGTGTATTACTTTTAAAAACACCTTGAGTACATGGTTTATCAAAGATATTGTTCTATATTCGCTGCAGTCTTTTGCATTTTTGTTTTTTGGAATAGCGCAAAAGGTGGAGAGTAACCATTCTCTGGGTATATGCCCCGTTTTATATGCTGTGTTGAACAGACCTAACAATATATCCATAGTATCATCATTCATGCATTTTAAGATTTCTACTGGGATTTGATCTGGACCTAGTGCTTTTCCATTTTTGTTGTTTTTTTTATAGCTGCTTTTATTTCATCTTTCAGTATCGTTAATGCCTCGTTATCTTCTACTTCAATCTCCATCTGCTCTACTCTATTGTCTTTAAACAGGTCTTTGATGTATTCTGTCTATTTTTTAAGTTTCTCTTGTGTGTCTAAGATTAGCTTGCCTCTTGCATTCTTAAGCAGTGTCGGTTCTCTCTTTCTGTGACTATGAGTTATCTTTTCTATCTTTTTGTGCATATTAAAACTATCATGTTTTCTCTGATACTCTTCTATTTCTTCATATTCTTCTTGCCATCTGTATACCATGTCATAAAAGCAACAAAATGTATTTAAAGGGTTTCAACACGATCATTTTGATAAATACACATGTAAAATAGCAACTAATAAGCTAATTATATCATTACAAGAATTCAAAAAACTGTACGTAGTTTTGACAACTGAACGTTATAGATTGGCCCTAGATATTATGCAATTAGATCTTAGCGGAATTAATTTTAGTTTGGTTTTTTTCATTTGTATATCTGAGTAATGTATACTAATGGTGAAAAAAACAATTTACAACTTCTTAATAAGAGTATTTATTACTACCTCCTATAAAAAAAACTTGATAGAAACAGACCCGGTAAAATCACACAGAATATTCGCTAAATTTTGGTACCAGATTCCTGAAATAAATTAAGCAATAAAAAGTCACCATCGTCTTATAAGTCATTTCAATATTTAAATTAATCCTCCGAAAAGCAGCTTCGTCTTAACATTATTCACACCTAATTGAATTTATTAATTCTTGTTTTCATTTGATCTGTTTGTCATAAATAATTACTAACGAGCCCTGAGAAGTTCAAAATACTCTCTGTAAATCCGAAGATATTTGACAGAGATAAATACGTAACGAGGTCCTTAAGTTCGTAGTCTGGAAAGGTTTTGAAATATATATACATATATATTTTAAATAAAGTATATTCCAAAAAATTGCATTAAAAAGTAAAAAACTAACTTACCAACTGGTCATTTAATTTGATTAATATAATGATTGTAAGTTAAAGTGGTTATTATTAAATCAGTTAAAAGAGGATTGGTATATAATTCTTATTATTATTACATTGTTTTTGATTTGTGTCTCATTTTTTTTTTTGTTTTTGATAAGAGGGTCTTTGTATCGGTTGCAGGAATTTTCTATAAATTTTCAATGTGTCTATAATATTGAAACAGTCGGTTTAATTTCTTTTTAAAATAACTTATTGTATTTTTTCTAGTATCAATTAATTCTTATAATAACAATACTTGAATGCATAAATAAGATTTTAAAAAAATGAGAAGGAGAAGAAATTTCATTGAATAAGATAAAAACGCAGAAGACCTGGTCATTCTATGCTTCGACGTTCGGGATTCGAGGGATTCTATGATATGGGCCATAAAGAAGAGCTTGGAAAAAAACTTGAAGAGTGAGGTGGTGCTATTTACAAAAAAGAGAAAAATTGACTGGAAGAAATTACCCTTCAATAAAAGAGAACAGTGAAATATCAGGTAGTAATTCTGAACTGACAACTAAGCTGGATGATCACATGCGGCTTAAGCCCAGAAGGCCACATATTTGTATACATTGTAGCGGACTTTATACCATTATATATTTCATAGTATTAGTTTATATTTGTAGTTGTAGGATTTTAGGTTTATTTTCTACGAGTTCATAATTTGTTTACTTAATTTTACCTTTAGTTAATTTCCTCATGAGACGTCAATGAAAGAATGTCTGGAACTTTTTAGTAAATTCTATTTCCTCATTTTGAACATGGAACGTCTCTGACAGAAAGTCAAGAAATCGCCAGATTACTCTTTTCTCCTATTTTTATAACTCCATGTAATATGGAAATCCTTCTAGAAAATTAGGCCAAAAGGGTATATAAAACGTCCAGATCAGTATTCGGGGAGAGTTTATTTTGAGACGTCGTAGAAGTAACCTGAATTGTTTTCAGTGTCATCAATTCTTGTTTCATATAATCTTGGCTTGTTTTTAATTCTTGTTTCATATCGTCTAGACCGAGAAAAATCGGTGTCAGAAGTGGGATCAGAGAGGTTATTTTAACTTAGAAAATTAGAAAAAAGTGAACTGAAATTGTATGCCAGTGGAAACTAGGAAGTAGAAAAAGATAATGAAAATGATACAGAACATGAAAACAAATCAAGAAGAGATAAAACGAGAATTGAAAGAAGATGTGACGAAAAATCTAGACGATATAAAACAAGAAATAAAAACAAGCCAAGATTATATAAAACAAGAATTGATGACACTGAAAACAATGTATATATATATATATATATATATATATATATATATATATATATATATATGAATAGTTTGGTTATTCCGGGTTTCAATCCGTTCGTTCTCGCTGAGAACTGATCAGTTCTCAGCGAGTAACGAGACGAACCGCACTTGAAAATGCCAAATGAGATTTTGGCGAAACGTCGTGAAAACGATTTTTTGAACGAACGGATTGAAACCCGGAATAACCAAACTATTCATTCTACCATCCGTGAAAATCTACGATATAACATATATATATATATATAGTTTCAAGACTTGTAAACGAGCAAAGTTTAAAGAATGACAACTGATAGAGTAATAAGTGAGGGTTGTCCCTAATAGGGCACCGAGGGTCTTAATGAACCTCTCTACGAGGCTTTGAAGGATGTTTATCTACTCAGTTGTCTAGGACATCCTAGACCTGGAATCCTGTAGCTGAGGAAGCATGGTGAAGAGATATTCATACTCCCCATGCAAACAAGTGCATAGCACTGATTTTAAAACCTCTTGAGATACTTTTGCCAAGAAGAAAGGGTTGGCAGGTGAGCAAACTCTTCCGAGAAATCGATCCTGGCAGTTTGCAGATAGGTGGCGATAAGATAAAAGAGTTGGAGCTGAAGTGTTCGGTAAGAACACGAAAGTTTCTATGAAAGGAACATAAACAGGAATAAGACAGTGAACATATGCTCAAATAATAGAACTGCAATAATACCAGCGCTTAAGTTTAGTACGGCAGTTTCACGACTGGTATCTGAATGCAAAGATGTACTGGATAGTCTAATAAGCGACACAACCTGACCCGTGTGTCTACAGTCACTTGAGAATTGTAGTGGAACTACTGACAGAGCATTGTCACCTGGAATCATCTTCGTCAGACTGGTATCGTCGGCGACCCGATAAGCAGAAGGTGTTTGGAGAAAGATTTAATTGTTAACTAGGTCTTTGGAGAGTGCCCACTACTCAACGGACTTCGACAGAGACATTTCGGACATACAGTACAATATTATTACACATTGCTTCAATTCGCAAAGAAGATCAGCCTCGCATTAATTAATCGATTTAAGATTTAAAATAAGGCAATGTCATGCACGTGACTCCTTGTTGCAACTTTATTCTACATAAAATTGCTAATTTAAAGCCAAAACAGCTTGTCTCACGTTTCCCAGAACACATTTTTGATACAATATCTAGAATTGTAAAAATATTATGTTCGGAGATGATACTAGCATTCAGTTATGGAAACCAAATGGATGAAATCACAGCTACCAAGGAGTTGTAAACGGTAGCTGTGGTCTAATCAGGCGCGGATCCAAGGGGGGGGGGGGGGCGGTGGGGGCGATCGCCCCCCCCCCAAGAGGTTGAAGTTCAGGAAAATACACCCGATTTTGCCTCTTATACTATAGTTTATTCAAGAACTAGGGAGAGTTTTTCATTTTTTACCTTTTTTTCTTCGCAAACTACCTGTGTTCTTTAGTCCGATGTCTTTGGCAAAATCTGTTAGACACATATATTTTTCATAGGAATAGGTTAGAAATTTTATAATCAAAAATACTGGTCTATAATAATGGACTATTTGGGTTGGATAGCAATAGATATTTGGATGTGTGAAGTGTTAAAAAGGATTTTAATCCTTGTCATAGGCATCGGAAGGCGTCAAAAGGAGGTCTATTTTATCACTAAATATTTATGGCATAGAGTATTATTTCGGTAGTAAACTTAAAATAAAAAGTTTTTATAATATTATTTTATTTCTTATGATTTTTTAATAGTTCACATATATTAGAAAATATAGATAATTTTGACATATTTAACACAAATCACAACTGTAGTTTTATTATTTTTAATTTTGGCATAGAAACCGTTTTGGGCACATTCAGACTAAAACGTAGCCTTTTTCTCTCAAAAAATCTTAAGTTATAATTTAAATACTTACAAAATACCCAATATTAAAAATACAAGAAGTTAAATATATATAAAAAAAATAAATTCGTCAATATAATATTAAAATTTTTTTGGGGCTATCGGTCATTTTATTATTAATTAAAAACATTTTTGAGATATTTGACGTTCCAGTTTATTTATTTCTTAAACCATCTGCAAAATTACAATTAGGCACAAAAAAGGGATTCAAATGTCGTCAATTTTTATATGTTACAGAAAATTTAAATAATAAATTGTGTTAACGCTGGTAAACATTACGTATCTTATTCGTCATCAAAGTCAGTGAAGCTATCTTCGCTCAAATTAATTATAATTGATTCCTTTCTCACCGATCATGAGATCGAGTTTCCAAATCTTCTTTTATTTTATGGATTTTTCACAATTATCTGCAGTAACTTTATTCAAAAAAATCTTTCAAAAGTCCAGTTAAATTATTAATTTTGTAAGTTGTGTTATTCCTAGCAATTCTACCTTTTATGTGAGAGAGATATTTCCTTCACCAACGGACATTTTCCGGACGATCTATAAGAACAGATTTCCTATCTGGTTTTTCCCAACAAAAATTAAGTTCTCTGAGCAATTTCCAGAGCTAAGTTCTTTTAATTTCAGGCAAATCCCGATCTTCATTGATTTTAGTTAGAATTTTGTCGACGGTTGAGATCTGCTTCTCATAATAAAATGTATGTACAAATCCTTTTATTACAGTTTACATCTCTTCTTCCAACTAGGTTTTTCGTCTGTCTGTGATCGAATATAGCTTGGAATTAATAACAATTCCAGTCGGTTTTTTCTCCGTCAGTGTTCGGTACATGATAGATTTTCGAACTCCTGTTATATTGGAACACATCTCAACAGAGCTTTTAACATTATTATCTAGATATTGATATCTTAAGGCATCATAAACATTCATCGTAATAAGTTTTTGTTTGAGGAAAAAATGCCCTCCATCTTTTGGGTATCTCACTAATCTCAAATAATATATAAAAACAAGCACAAACAAAATAAATCACTAAGGACACACTGTAAGGTGTACTTTGCTCACTGACAGAAATTAAATTGAATTATCAGAAATTTTATTGTTGCAGTAAATTTATAAAAGCTTATAATATTTAAATATAATTAGATTTATGGCAGTTCTCAGTTACCGGCGGCACTGAAGCAGGTACGTTGGAGGTTTCGGTAATAGTTTTATTACTCTCTCTAGTTCTTGAATAGAGTATAAGAATGTGTATGCTTGCGATCGCCCCTTCCCAAGGGCTATGAGTTCAGGAACATAGAACCGATTCTGCCTTTTATATTACGAATGTGTATGCTGCTGGTAACTCCCCCCCCCTTGACAACTTGTTTTTTTTTGCGATAGCACCCCCCCCCCCCAGGAGCTTTGAACTCAGGAAAGTAGACCCGATTTTGCCTCTTATACGAGGAATGTGTATGTTGATCGCATCTTCCCACCCCCTGTCGGAAACTTTTTTTTCTTGTGATCGCCCCCCCCCTCTCCAAGAGCTTCAAATTCAAAAAATAGCCCCGTCCCTGCCTTTTACACTAGAAATGGGAATGTTGCTGGTGTCCCCCCCCCCCCGGGGACAACTTGCTTTCGCTTGCCATACTAGGTATACTTTTGTGATATCACCGCCCCCCCCCCCCCAAGGAGAGAGGCTGGATCCGCCCCTGAGTCTAATACAGAGGGTTACATTTGGTGACGATGGCATAATACTTTGGTAAAATATTCGTTGGGAGGGACTTACCGAACTTGTAGAACTGAATGGACAAAATACGGGTAACTTTTATAGAAAACATCCTGCTTATTAGATTGGAAAGATTCGTATTAATAGATGATCTCACAAGGCCACGTGCAGCAGTGTGACTGTCCAGATTCAAGAATTAAATTGGCCCCTTTATAGCCCATCCAATGCACATGTGGGCTTGGCAAAAAGCCGTATAAGATGAAGATATCCAGTTCGAACTATATTAGAATACATGTCTCCTGAATGTGAATTTATGGTTCGTTTAATAGAGTTTTCACTATGTTAATATTTTTTATATTGCTTAACTAATCAAAGTTTAATGCGTAATAAGACTGTATAACGAATAGACATTTTTCATTCCTTAACAAGTTTTTTCATAGCGTTCCTTAATAACGACCTTTTTATATATCCCAGGATAAGCATGTCACATAAATAACCATGAAACTTTTCAAAAATCACTTGAATTCACCTCCGTTATCTAAAAGACACCTATTTTATTCGCCATAATCTCAAAGTTACACGGACTGTTTTAATTTTTACGTCTTTCGAGATATGAGAGTGGGCACGAGCATGCGACCAAACGTCAAATGCGTGGGGTAGGCACGGCACATTCTCGCTTCCTTGGGCTACTATTGGCATTTCAGATTATAATGCACACTAGATTACCTAATTGTCATATTAAAATGTTGTTGCTTGCCCAATGTTATTTTTTTTACCCCCGACAGAACAAAGCTGGTATTTTTGGGCGTGATTCTGTTTATTTAATAATTCCTTTAGTTGTTCATAGGTGTAATAGAAATGCCACACAAATGCATCAAAAAAGTCTAAAAGAAAGTTAAAAGTGAATAAATCGTGGGTGATGGTTCGTACAGAGACACGGGCCTCAACAAAATTCGCCTAATATTTTTTTTTTAGTTTTTATTCTACTTGTCATGAAAATACCGTGAAAATATTGGTAAAAACTCCCTAGTTTGAACTCGTACTACATGCTGAACAAGTAGTTAAAATATCTCTCCCTGTAAAAAATTTTGCGAGAAAAAGTACGCTCAAAAAATTTTTATTCGAAACTCTAACCAAAAGGTTTACAGCTACTTTGGCAATCACCATTCATAACATAATATAGAAAAATACATAATTTACACTACCGCTCAAAAGTATTAGTTCACTTACAAAAAAAAAATGAAAATTTAAAAAGTTTTATATTTGAAACACTATAAATCATAAAAGACTTTTGTACCTCTAATTTAAAAACTCTCAGATAATAGAACTGCAATAATACCAGTGCACTAACGAGCATTTGGCTTCAAAAACCGGACAGAATTAATAACGTCGTTGTTTTTGACTTTAGACGTGTCAAAATCAGTATCCGGGGATTTTTGAGGTCGTTAAGTTGATTTCTGGCATTATTTTACTAATCGGGTAAAGGGGGGCTGACTTAGGGTGGGGAGGGGAAGGGAAGTAATATCAAAAAAATGTAATGGTTATCGTTTTATATGTTTTTAGGTGCTCCGATTTCATTTCTGGCATTATTTTACCAATCGAGTGAAGGGGCGTTGATTTAGAGTGGAGAGGGGAGTAATAGTAAAAAAACATAATGGGTATCCTTTTATATGTTGACTTAGTGTAATTTTTTTCCCATAAAAAATTTTTTACAAAGTTTGACATTCTAAAGTTTTCTACCGTTACGTCTCCGTAACTTGGATTGACTCTGGTTTTGGATAGCAGAGTTTCTTTGCTTCTCTAATTAGAGTATAACAAGGAAATACATCCTTACTGCAATCGTGTAACAACTCCCACTGCCTCCTTGTAAAGTCACCTTCAACAAAGATTTTGCAAAGCTTGCTCTGGTGTGTAATTTTTTACTTTCGGTTTCGGAGCAGTATTTATTACCTTCCTGTAACTTTTGGCTCTTGTTGGTGTTGAAGTTGCATCTATTATAAGTGTAGAGGCAGCGGCATTTCCAGACATTCGTTCACTTACGCTGGCTGCACCTCAACAGGTACCTGTTCGCGGAGTTCTTTTGTATTTTGTCGTTTACTATGATCATGTAATTCTTGGAAATCCTTCCTTGGGCATCCCGTAAAATTCGTGGCCCAGTTATGTACTGGTATTGATGTATTAAGCTATTTCTCGTTTTTTTTTCGAAAGTCTTTCTTCAGTATAGTTAGATGATATCCGATATATGATATAGCTAATGTCTATAGTTTATTATAAAAAAAGAATTGTAACCCGACCTAGCTCGGAACATTTTCAAAAACACTAATCAGTTAAAAAGAAAAACAAAAAAAATAGAAAATTTTCTTGCATATTGTTATATATATATATAAGAATATTTAACAGTCATTATATTTTTGAATAATATATATTAAAATTAAATACATATCTTGTTTTTCAGATTCCATCACAAAAATTTGTTTTTTTAATATTCACTTTCCAAAATACCAAACATCAAACACAAGTCTAAAAAAAAAATCTATCAAGAACGAATGCGTGCGTATTGAACGAAGCTTAGATTGCAATTAACTGTTGAGAGCGTAGCTGCGGGGAGGGGCCACTTTATCATAATTTTATGAGAGTACGGTTACTCAGGTAAACAAAAAAAAATAATTTCGATGATTACTTGTATAGTTTGCATTTCTCCTTGTCCGGTTTTTGAGGCCAAATGCTCGTTAGTGCAGCGCCTAAGTTTATACGGTAGCTTCACGACTGGTGTCTGAATGCAAGGATGTACTGGATAGTCTAACAAGCCACACAATTTGACTATGTGTACCTCAGGTCACCTTTCAAAGTCCTCTGAACAATTTTTTTTGGAATTTTCTGTTCTGCGCATGCTTAAAATTGTAAAATTTTGAAAAATTTTATTGCTGCTTTTTGAAAAAACCACGTTTTTCGAAAATATATTATATGGTATTAAAAATGTAGGTGAGTTTATACTTTTAAGTGGTAGTGTAGGTGCAAAATTCCATGCTTTTTCAATAGGTATATTCTGTATTTATCTAGCTTATTATAAAGATATTTTAATTACCTTTCATTTTGTTACGACACTCCTATGTCCATTTAGACTAATGTTTAATGTATTTAGAATTTTATTACAAACTTTTTTATATAAAAAAAGTTGTTTTCAGTTTCCCAGTTAGTTATAACCACAAGATGAAAAATTTGTCAGCTTTATTAAGTTATTCGTTTCCTGAATCAAAATTTTATATTCCTACTACTATTTTTTCCAAGGCTGGAATAGTTGACGTGACTTATGTTCTGAGTGCCAGCAACAAAAAGGTAAAGAAACGTTTTGAAAGTACAGGATGATGTGTCCTATAACCAAAATTAGCTGGAACAGTTATTCATAAAATATGAAAATGCAGTTAATGGATTTAAAGCTACATGAATATTTCCTTTCGGTTCTAATACAATTCCAGACCACTTTTTTCTATAATTAAGTCATCATGTGAAATTCCAAACGAACGTCCAACACGCCTACGTCAAAACGTATGCCTCCAGAATCAGTTTTTACAGCTCTATCTGTCAAATTTTAATTTTTTTTTTCAAAAAAAAAAAATTCAAAAGGAGCGTTATACCTTAAAATATCGAAAAAAGTTAAAAGAAAAAGTTTTTCTAAATGCAATTTTTAGCCGATATGCAAAATTTCAGATGTATAAGATAATTTAGATTTTTTGCCCATTTTTTGTAAATTGCACCACTGTTGCAAAATAAGACTCAACGCAACCTTGTTAATTTTAACAATGCTTCATTCCATATATATTTTGTTTAAAGTAGCGCCACATTAAATGTGTATATTTCTACAAAATCCTCATAGGGCCATTAAAAATTGGTCACATGTGATGCAAAGTTAATTTGTTTTTGACCCTGTATGAGGGTAACTTCATAAAATAACTATTTTAGAAAACGTGGTTTGTGAATAAAAGTAATACACATTAATATTTAAAAATAGTCTAATTGGAAGACTCAAATTTTTTTATAAAAAAATCATAATTTAAAAATTTATTTTCCACTTATACAGACTTTACTGACGTCACTCTGTCCTGGTTACTTATCTTAATTACAATGTATATTACTTTTAGCCACAAACTACCTGTTAAAAAATAACTATTTTAGGACGTTACCTTATACAAGGTCAAAAATAAATAAACTTTGAATCACATGTGACCAAATTTTAATAACCCTATCTGGATTTTGTAGAAAAACACACATTTAATATGCCGCTACTTTAAACAAAATATATCTGAGATGAAGCATTGTTAAAATTAACAAGTTTTGAGTAGGTTGCGTTGAGTCTTATCTTGCAACAGTGGTGCATTTTACAAAAAATGGGCAAAAAATATAAATTATCTTATACAGCCGAAATTTTGCACATGGGCTAGAAATTGTATTTAGAAAAACTCTTTCTAATAATTTTTTTTTTGCATATTTTGAGATATAACCTCACTTTTAATTTTTTTTTTGGAAAAAAAAAACTAAAATTTGACAGATCATGCTAATCACGTGACTATTATTTTTTTTTGTTTATTTTCATCTCTATCGACGCAGAAATTGATACCAAAGTCAAATTTTGAAAAAAGTTATTAATAAAAAAAATACCATATGATGCGAACTTTACTCCTCACACTGTATGTATGAAAAAATTTAACGTAATTTTTCATATACTAGATAATCATATTTCGAAGTTATGTTGGTTTTTATACACAAATGTATAATTCTTAAACATCCTTTAATAGTTTTCAAGATCATCGCCTAAAGATATTTAAAAAATGAATTCATCTTGTCTTAAAATGCATGTTTCTGTACACTTTTAAAGTGTCAGTCCTTCACATAGATTCCATTCATTGACAGATATTCTTTTTCGTTCAAAAATGTTTTTAAAAAAGAACAGTTAATAAAATGTAACAGCACAATAATTTTCTATAAAATATTTTAATCCTTATTTTATAATCTGACATACAAATTTGATCACTAACACTGATATCTCAGGTGTAACGAACTTCAATACTACTCATTACAATTTTTTCCTTGACAATTGATATAACCTGATTTTTTTTCTCTTTGGTCTTAGAGAGCCACACTGAATATATTATTAAAATGTCAGCTCAACAGTGAGTACTAATAAATCGAATAATCTTTATTTTAATCTACCACGTGGATTTTAATTACACATAATGACACGTGGAGTGTAACAAAGTACAGTTTGCTTTGCGAGATGAAAGGTCGTATAAGTTAGTTGTTATTGTTCTTTTCTAGGTGATTCTTCTAATAATTAAACTAATTTTATCTCATGACATTTATCGTCAGAGAATGCTCTCGACACTCGATACAAGAGTCGATGCGTAACCACTTATGAAATGTTCTCAAGTTTGAGAAGGATAGCATTCCTCTAGTGTTCTAAGATGCGTCTCTCTCTGTTTTACTTCAACGATAATTTATCAGGGTTGTTCTTCGTACCTAATATTGATGGACGCACAGAACACTTCAAGTCTTCGGCGACTTCAAGATCCTTATTAAGCGAATTATAATTGAGAGAGTTGAGTCCCTGTAGATTTAATTTATCAACCTGAACAAAGTCTTGCTACATATTTTTTCATAGTAAAATCCGCGGCCATAAAGGAAATAAAGGATGGATTAGGTTGAAACACAGTATATATATTAAGAACAGTTGTGTCAACTTAATCAAAAAAATAATTTTAAAATATACTCAAAGCATGTCCTTTAAATAAAAAATTTATAATAAAATGATCGCTAAATTTTATTTTCCGGACAACAAAAAACTAAAAAAAGTTTAAACCCATTTGATAAATCATTTAAAAAATTTGGAATGAACTGAAATGTCGATCACAAGCATATAATTTTTTTAATTCAAAAGAACAAAGGCTCATTAAAGCGTTATTTGTGTCCAAAAAAAATATAACAGCCCCAGTTAGGGATCTTAAGCTCTATTTTCCAAATATAAGGGGCTGAATTGATTCTAGGCATATAGCAGAATCAATATGGTGGCTGAAACTATGTAGCTTTATATTTTTTTAAATAAGGCTATAAAATTACTTAAAAAGATCTAATTGAAGCCTATAATATCTCAAATTAAAGGTTTTGAACTCTACTTTTTAAATATGAGTGGCAAAATTAATTTTACACATATAGCAAATTCAGTATGGCGGCTGAAACCACATGGCATTAATTTCTTTGAAAAATTAAATCACTTGAATAGGTCCGATTGACATTTACAAGGACTCAAATTAGAGGTCATGAACTCTACTTTCCAATTATTAAGGCAAAATTGATTTTACAATACAGCAGATTAAATATGGTGGTTCAAATCACGTGACTTTGAATATTTTACGAAAATATGACTAAAAATAGCTTTAATAGGCCCAATTGAGGTCTAAAAGAATTCAAATGAATGGCCAAGAATTCTACTTTTCAAAAATCGGTGATAAAATTGATTTTCAAATGCGGATCAAATCACGCAGCTATCACCACGTGACATTGACTTAAATTTAGATATTTGGATTTAGTACTTTTAAATGACGTGTGATTAAGCTATAAACAGTATCCAGATTGAAAGTTTTAAAACATTGGTCCGAAATTACAGGTCCTAAAACATTGATCTCAAAGTGTAGGTACCATATGGGCCACAAATATAAATATTCAGCCAAAATTGCAGGATCTTTAACGAAAAGGCAAAACTTTTGAATAAAAAATATAACTCCTAAAATACTGTGACGAAAGGTAGATTTGGAAATTCTTTATGGTAAATAATGGTCGGCCCAAAGCAACAATCGCAAACTTTGGACCCAAATTAAGGTTATGAAAGGTTTAGAAGTAAATATCATCTTTTCTATATATTGCCTATCCAGTAGTACATACAGCGCCCGCTAGATGGCGTATACCAGTCTCCTAGTAAATTGGCGCAGTTAGGATATAAAAATTTTCTATTATGGTGAATAGGAATATAAAAAGACGAGCCACCTTCCCAATAAAAGGTTTATCACTGCTTTACTTGTTCTATGATTTTCTAGTCGACAAGCCAAATTTTTTAATCAGGAGGTTTTCATGTGATGAAAATACTTTAATACTATTCATGAGCTCTTAAAAATTACAAATATATGTAACCTTATGCCAAATATTATATATATATATATATATATATATATATATATATATATATATATATATATATATATATATATATATATTTCTAATATTTTCTTGGGTATAGGTTTTTCCATTAGCAAAAAATAGGAAAAAAGATTATTATTTTTTGCTTTTTATAAAAAGAAATCTATACATATCAATTGCATACCAAGTATTATAATTGAATTTTATTTTTAACAAACACACAAAACTACTTTCAAGGTATGTACTATTTTATAATTTTCACTATTTTTAACCTATTTTAACCTGTTGTATTATTTTAAATTTCAAGACTATTTTAAAATCTGTTTCATTTTTATTAATTTTAATTAAATTAAAAATAGAAATGTGTATTACTGTGATATATGTTTATTATAAAAAAAACTTTGTAATTTTGTAGATATGGAATAAATATACCAGCTCTTTTGAAGAAGCTCACTCTATAGAGCGAAACGTCAGAGAAATTGTTGTCCTTTGTTTTTTCTAATGGAAAAACCTATACCCAAGAAAATATTTAACAAAAGGTTTAAGAATACAAAAATAAATTATATATATATATATATATATATATATATATATATATATATATATATATATATATATATATATAAAATCTAGTCAAAAGTAGTTCCGTAATGAATACAGTCCCTGACAAATATTAGTTTCCAGTAATAAAAACATCAATGTATCTCCGGGTCCACCCCCTAATTCACCGCAAAAATTTACAACTGACCGCCATTTGACAAATGGTACAATTTCAACTCTGGGCTACACACTGTGTTTTTACGACCACTAAAACCGCAAATAATAAGCTTTGGAAAGAGTAATTAGTTGTAGGTTCGATTCCGGGGGCAGGAGAAGCGTGTTTTGTCCGGGCGAACATGGGTAGCGCAGTGGTCGGCGAGTGATTTATTTGACAGCTTCATAGAAACAGGTAATTTTTCACTTTTGCATCATGTCAAACGAAGAATAAGGAGGGTTTAGTAAATTTAAGAATCGTGAGTTGACAAAATTGAGTATCCTTTTGGGTATACAAAAATAAATTTTTCAACACTGAGGTTGACTTATAATAATAAATTCATTTACGACCACGCCTCATTTTACAAACTTGTTTTATTTAAATGGGCTATTTTTTTTAACTGAGTTGCAAAAAAATGATTCGAATGGCATTATCCTACTGATTATTTTATTTATACTGTGATATAGAGTGTTTAAAAATAAAAATAAAATTTTTTGATATATTGAAAACTGTTTAGATTAAAGACCCGAAAGCATCCTTTAAAAAGCTAGGTTATACAAACTTCACTGAGGTTTCTACAGAGTTTAAAGTATTATTACTTTATAGCGTTATACATTTCATAGTATTGGTTTCTGTTTGTAGTTTGTAAGGTTTTAGGTTTATTTTCTACGAGTTTATAATTTATTTATTTAATTTTACCTTTTGTTAGCTTCCTCATGAGAAGTCTATGGAAGAAGGTCTGGAACTTTTTAGGGAATTCTATATCTTTATTTTTAACATGGAACGCCTATGATAAAAGGTCTAGAAATGACCGGAATATTCCTTTTTCTTATTTTTATTACACCATGTAGTATGGAAATCCTTCTAGAAAATTAGGGAATCTTCCGGTACCGACCAAAAGGTATATAAAGGGTCCAAATCGGCTTTCGGGGACAGTATAGTGTGAGAGTTCGTCGAGGCAAATTGAAATAGTTTGACAAATGTCACAATTAAGGTTGATAATAAAAAACTTTCAAAATAATAGGGTGTATTCAATAATACAGTGTGTGTTCAATAATCGGCCGTCCGGAACAAATTGGTGTCGAAAGTGGATCAAGTCCAGAAGAAGTTAGTTCAGGTTATAAAATTAGAAAAAAATAAATTGAAATTGTGTGCCAGTGGAAACTAGAAAACAGAAAGCAAAAATGGAAGAACAACTTGAAGGTAGTTTAAATCGGATACTGATGATGATACAAGACATGAAAACAAGCCAACAAAATATGAAGAAATGCCAAAAAGTTATGAAGAAAGGCTAAGAAGAGATGAAACAAAAATTGGAGGAAGATATGACGAAAAATCAAGAATATATGAAGAAAAGCCAAAAAGAGATGAAACAAGAATTGAAAAAAGATATGAAAAATCAAGACGATATGAAACAAGAATTAAAGACAAGCTAAAATGATATGAAACAAGAATTGATTATACTGAAAACAAGCCATGAAAACATGAACCAAAAATGATATGAAACAAGAATTGATTATACTGAAAACAAGCCATGAAAACATGAACCAAGAATTGAAAGAGGACATCAAGAAAAATCAAGAAAACATAAAACAAGAACTGAAAACAAGCCTAGAGAACATGAGACAGGAACTTAAAACAAGTCAAGAAGATATGAAACAATAAATGAAAGAAGATATAACACGCATAGAACAAGAAATGCAACAGAAGATTACCAAAATTAGAGAAGACGTACATTGTGAAGTACAACATGAGGTGGCGGGAATCCAGAAACAGATGCAACGACATTTTCAAATCGAGAAGGTAGCTAGTACAGGTATAATAAAGGTAGATGGTGTTCCTGCAACTGGTGTTGTTGGAAGTGTAGCGAAGAAGGGCATCTACAAAGCTACTGTACTCGCAATACTGTTCCTGACAGAGACCCTGATGCCTATCGGCTTCATATTGATAATATAGGTGATGATGTTCGTACAAGCGACTTGAAGAAAGTGTTTGCTCCTTATAGTGAACTTAAAGAAGTCTGGTTAAGTAATAGTATTCCCTGTTTTAGATTTGCTGTTGATATAGATAAAAAAAAATGCTGCAGTTGCCGTCAAGGCTTGCGGTGGAGTTGAAGTATGCGGTTGTTGTATTAGAGTGAATTATGCCAGACCGAGAGGAAGAGGTCAGAGTCGCCGATACCATTCGAATAACATGCGTTGTTACCAGTGCGGATACAATGGTCACTTTAACAGAGATTTCCCGGAAATTACTGCTGGTGGAGGCGATAGAGGAAAAGACCATTCTGGAGGACATAGAAGGAGTACTCGCGGCGACTGTGGAGAACGTGACGAGAGACATCGCGACCGCGAAAGGGGCTACGGAAGAAGAACGTTCTCGAGAAGGTACGTTGAGAGGGACTGCGACCGTGAAAGAGACTCCGGAAGAAGAACGTCTTCCAAGTCATTCTTGGAAAGGTACAGAGACGAATACAAATAGAAAGCGACAGAGTGAAGATCCGTTATGACCTCAAAGCCAACATTGGTGGATTCATGGTTGGTGAAAAAGTTTGGTTGTAAAATCCGAAATGAACCAAAGGGGATTCACCAAAGCTTCAGAAGTCATGGGAAGTTCCATACAATGTAGTGACCCCACTAAACGATCTGACGTATTGAATTCGGAATCGCCCTCATGCGAAGATGAAAGTTGTAGATCTTGACATATTAACCCATTACCAGGATCAAGAAGGTTGATCGAGACGATCAAAGCTTGAAAGAGGGGCAATGTTATGAATTTTATAGCGTTATATATTTCATCGTATTAGTTTGTGTTGTAATTTGTACGGTTTTAGGTTTATTTTTTACTAGTCTATAATTTATTTATTTAATTTTACCTTTTGTTAGAGGGTCTGGAACTTTTTAGGGAGTTCTATTTCCTTATTTTTAACATGGAATGCCTATGATAGAAGGTCTAGAAATCGCCAGATTTTTTCTTTTTCTTATTTTATTACACCATGTAGTATAGAAATCCTTATAGAAAATTAGGGAATCTTCCGGTACCAACCAAAAGGGTATATACAGGGTCTAGATCGGCTTTCGGGGACAGTATAGTTTGAGAGTTCGTCGACGCAACTTGAAATAGTTTGACAAGTGTTACAATTAAGGTTGACAATAAGAAGCTTTCAAAATAATAGAGTGTATTCAATAATAGAGTGTGTGTTCAAAAATCGGCCGTCCAGGACAGTATTTTAAACCGAAGCTTCATTACAATAATACTGTTCTTATTTTCTACTGTTCACTGCCAAAAAACTTTCGAATTATACGGCATTTATTAGTTAAAAGTTTCAAACTACAAGGTAAGCAAGCAATTCTAAATTTTAAGCTTTTAACGCCTAAACGACCTTTCGCTACCTTTTTATGTTGACATTGCGAGCCGGTGCAAAATCGAAAAACAAACAGAAACGAAAATATCTCATTGCGCGGTGGCCTTTTTGTTTTATTTATCAGGCAGATGCGACTCACGACTCTCGGTTTACTAATAAAAACCAGTTGTGACTTTGTCGCCACAGGGTGGTCTGTGTTTGCTCGCCCGTTTCACAAGCTTATTCGCTGCCGAAACCCCCGTTTTACAGGTAATAAGTCGGTCAGAAACTTATGTAAGATTTGCACGTTTACACTGTGCATGTAAAAAGGATATTAAAGTTCATGTCTCTGTTCCGCACAATGAGTTTTGATGCACTTTAAATAGCTCTAACCTATAAATGGAGGTAGATGTCGGGATGCTCTTAAACTTGACAGTTTTTTTATTTTACAGGTTGGTTGAAAAGTTTTGAAAGCGACATCTATTAACCAGTACAGGAATCAAAATTTATACGCCATTTTAATATTTCATCTTCTATATGAACACGCACAAAAATTTATTTCTATCTGTCAATTCATTCTTTGTTTACAAGCCATTTGAAGTTGACGTGTCAGTGAATTTTTATACAATGGATAAAACCGAATATCGTGCAGTGAAAAAATTCTTTGTTTTGGAAGGTTTATGAGCAACAGAAATTCATATAAAAATGGTAAAAGTGTTAAAGGAATCTGCTCCTTCATTTTCAACTGTGCATCGATGAGTTTTACAGCTTAAACGTAGTCGTACAAGCGTTGAAGATGAAATACGTAGTGGACGTCCAAAAAGTGCAACAACACCAGAAATCATTGAGCAAGTCTATCATATTGTTTGTAAAGATCCAAGTGTGACTAAGCGTAAAATTACTGATACCATAGGCATATCAGACGAACGGGTACTTTATATTTTACACGAAGAATTACGTATGAAAAAGCTATTCGGAAAGATAGTGCCGCATTCGTTAACAATTCAACAAAAACTGAATCGAAAACAAATTTGTAAGCGTAATTTGGAGCGTTTTAAGCAGAATAAAACTGATTTTGTGCATCGTTTTGTAACTGTGGATGAGACTTGGATTTACCATCATGATCCTAAACTAAAACAAGAAAGTTTACAGAAGACTGAAGCTGGTTGTTCAGCTTCAAAACAGGTCAAGTCAGAAGGATGGGCAAAAAAGGCTATAGCATCAGTTTTTTGGGATTCGAAAGGGATTTTGTTAATTGATTATTTTGAAAAAGGTAAAACAATTAACTCTGAGAATTATTGCAAGTTCGTGAAAAAAGACCCGGCCTACAAAAGAAAAAAAAATCATTTTTCATCAAGACAATGCACGTCCTCACACAAGTGGTTTGACGATGGCTAAATTGAAAGAATTAAAGTACGAATTGCTTGAACACCCACCTTATTCACCAGATTTGGCTCCCTCCGATTACTACTTCTACAGGAATTTGAAACAATTTATTCGTGGAAAGCGTTCTTCGTCGAATGAAGAAGCTATTGCAGCCGTGAAACATTATTTTGCAGAGTTTCCGGAAAATCATTACAAAGATGGTATAAAATTATTGGAGGATCGTTGGAATAAGTGTGTTGAAGTTGAGGGAGACTATGTTGAATAAAAAAACTAATTTCATTAAAAAATACACAATATTTCATTTTCGCTTTCAAAACTTTTCAACCAACCTGTATAACGTGTGTTCAGACAAATTCGTGTTAGTTTTTTCCTCAGTGGCATAACGTATATTCTAGATATGTACGGCTATGCCCCCTAGTAAAACTAAGGCAAAAGATTCATATTTACTATTTTTCCGACATGCATTACACAAAAAAACGAAACCTCCGTTTTAAAATTTTTGTCCAAGCCATGCCACAAGCACACTGATATGTTTTTTTTTTTGTTTTAAATGAATCAGCGCACCAAAACCCTTAACGCCAACGACTCATCTTTGTTTTTGACACTCCATGTTAACGAACAGTTTTTTTAATAAAACATATATAAAATCAATAAAAAAAAATATCACATACGAGTCAATATATTAAAATTACCCAGACTTTTTTGCACAATGTTTTTGATTTTCCCAATTACTCCCCATATTAGTTCAAAATCAAATTTCATCATATATTTACAACATAAACAGGTTTATTTTCATAATTTTTCCCTGACTTCTCAAGCTTCAAGCTTCTATAGTAAGTAGTCCTATAATAAATCCATGCAAGAAAAAAAATTAAAAGCGAGCCCTTATTCCTTTAATAATTTTGCAACACTAAAAGTCCCGTTTTGAGTTAATTTTCCCTTTACAGTTGTGAATTTTTTCTTCATTTTCCTCACTGTTTAGGTAAGGATAAAAAAAACTAGAGCATATCATTCTGATAGTTTGATCTTTGTATCTATAAAATTAGCAGAGTTAGATATTTAGAAAGAAAAAAAAATACATTAAGAAAGGTAAGTCAATGGAAGAAGACACAAACAAAAAGGCAAATGACAATGAATACATGGAGAGTGAGATCCAGAATCATGTTGCTATAAAGATGATTATGAAACAGAAGAAAGAAAAGAACCAATAAAAGTAAATACAAACAAAGATAATAGCTCTTGTAACATAGATGAAAACCATCCATCTACAATCTTCATTCCTGATGATTTACACCAGGGAGCATTTATAATAGTAGAATTTTCTACCAAAAAAAATCATTTTATTGCAGTTGTTCTTTAAGCAGATACATGTACGAAATATCATTTGGATGATAAACCTACTGATAAATCTATGAGAAATTGGAATTTCTGAATTTTGTAAGTTGATAAAGACGATATATTTGTGGAGGCTTCTAATGATATCAAAATGAGATTTTCTAATCCTATAATGAATTGAGAGATATTATCACAGAAGAAGACATAATAAGCTTTATATTAGACTGATCGTTTCATATGAGTGCATAATTAGTTTTAGATTATGTTTGATTATTCTATGTTCTTATCCCTATTTAAAATATTTGTAGAAAACTGTTTAATGCGAGAATTTAGATACTATTGTGTTCCAATTAGTTCTAGAATAAGTTCCACATCTGCTCCAAAGAGTTCTTAGTTTAACTTGTTATGGTGAAATATGGCTTGTTATGTCCACCAAAGCGCTCCAGTAAACCAATACACAGAGAACAAAAATTGGAGTTATTTTTATAGGCATAATTTATATACTATAGATACCTGAGTTTTACTCTGTTGTTTGTTTTATTTAGTTTGTTGGGAATCTATGCATTAAATAAAACGAAATAAATAAATAAACTTTAACGTAGACACAGTCTTGTAAGGACTTTCTCAGCAGGCACTAAATAATGCAAAAGTAGCCAGAAAGAAAATGCCTTTTGTCTTTTGGTTGATATATGGCAGAACAAATTTTTGTCCAACAGCTCCTGGGTTTTAAGACATACCATTAATGGGTATTTAGCTTTTGTTTGGGCTGGATTTTTTGCGTGTTCGGTCCCGAAATACACGACGCGTAAATTTAAAGAAATTTAGGGGACATTTTTATGGTAATGGATTTAAAGGTATGTATCATTTTAATTGTGTATTCGGTCTGGTGATTTATTTTAAAGAATTTTAGTAGTGCTATGGAAAAAAGTAAAGAAATGGTTTCTTGCAGAAATGTCAGTCACTAAAATTATTTAGTTAAGTAATTGTTTAAAATACGTCTTCAAACCGTCAATAAGAGTTACTCTAACGAATTCAGTGTCACCTATCGGTAAGCTAAAAGAATGGCCTTTTTATTCCTTATCTTGCATTTCGATATGTTAAGAAATATTTCATTACCTTGGCACCAAAAAACCAATTTGAAGATTCCGTTCTGCAATAGAGAACAATCTCCGAAACATGCCACTCGCCTGTAAGTATTTAAATCATTCGCAAAAAAAAAGTAAGAACGTTGTGACAAAATATAGGTAAGGCCATTCATGAAAAGTAAGAACAGGATAGGGTCTGCACCCTTATTTCCTCCGAAAATCTACCGCAAAACCTGACCACTTGCATCCGAACAAACGTAACTGACAATACAGAAAATTAACGGTGGCCTGACTCCATATTGCTGCAGTTTGTTCAATAAAATGCGATGATTTACTGCACCAAATGTGTTTCAGAAGTCAAAGTAAATTGAAAAATCGCTCAAAAGGTTAGAGTAAACTGCTAAAATTTCCAGACTGATTCCACGAAATGCGAAAAAAAAAACATTATCTCTATCCAGCGACTCCAAGAACTTACCAAAACAACACAAGTCAGATAAAGAATGGTAGTTAATTATGTCAGAACGATCTCCATCTTTGAACAAAGGTTTTACAAAAGCCGGCTTCCATGTCGAATGCAAGACTCCTGAATCAAGAAAACATTTATAAATTGTAATCAGTTTCACATACCAGTTCACAAATAATGATGGAATCCCTTCAAGGGCAGCACCCCTGTCAACATCAAGGGCCGCCAACATTATAAATGTAATAACGCCGAGCACCAGTACAGTACACACCTTTGTGCTGTTCAAAGGTAGGCATTGTATATAATTCGCACTCCGACAGTCATTATTCTTTACCACATATACAGACTGGAAAAACCTCGCAAATACATCATGGATACTGATATTTTTTTATTCAAGTAGCTTATCTGTTGTGCTAAAAAAATACAATCACGGTACTTAAAAAAACATTTATAAGATCGTGACAGATGACTATGAAAGTAAACAACAGTCAACCGTATGGGTCTTTCAATGAGTCAAAAGCAACAAATTTCCTCACGCGCTTTGAAGCAAATGGTCTGTATTTTTGGAAAAACTGGACATTTCGCGACTGTACCTTCAGAGATTCGTAGAATGATCAATTCTGAATTGTTCACAACCATTTATTTGCCAAAAAAGTTTGGTGAATTAAAGAAAACAAACCCGATACGACGGATCATTCTCTACTATGACGATGCGAGCTCCCATACATCGATTCACACAAGTAACTTTTGAGCACTTGGAACCTGAAATTGATGGTTGTCCACAGTACTAATTTGGTATCCAATGATTTCTTTTTGTTCCCGTACATGAAGAAGAAATTGCGCAGTCAACGATTTCTACGCCAGAAGAGCTTGTTGATGCATTCAAAAAACATATTTTGTGGATAACGTATTCGAAATGACAAAAATGCTTTTCAGATTAGTTTAAACGAATTAAAAATATATCGATCATGGGTTAAATATTTTGAAGAACAATCAAACATATTCAATGATAAACATTTGTTTTCGTTTGTTATTTCCGAAATATAAACCGCTACACCCGTATATATTCTTTAAAAACGATATTTCTTTTCAAAAAGCATGTTTTGACCTATTCTAATCCCACATACACATTAATCTTTCAAAAATCTGAGTTTAATTCACTAGTTCCCTCGTTTATTTGACAAAGACCTGGATCTACAAACCCATTGAAGTCAGAAGCTTGTCAAAATATAATAGATCAAAAGAGGGCAGCAAATACAGCTGCTGAATTTTAAAACGTAGGGTAAATATTTAACAAGAGTAAATTTTCTATTGAGATTTGTGTTATTTTTTTCAAATTTCTTGAACAGTTATGCCTAACTACGATTTCAGAAATAAAAATTATCATTTTCTTACCAAACACATGTTGAATTGGGAGCACACTTACCTGAAATAAATAAAAAATATGTTATTTTTACAGCTATAACAAAATATCAACAGAAATTAGGAAAATTATTCAATATATTTAGTTATAAAATAAAATTACAGTATGTTTTTAGATAACATTTTTTTACGAATATAATTCGTTCATTATATATTCCTTTTTTCAATAATCAATGATAAGTAAAAAATATACGGGAAAAAGACAGACAGACAGAATTACAGGGTTGTTAGATAACATTTTTTTACGAATGTAAGATAATTCGTTCATTATTTATCCTTTTCTTCAATAATCAATGTTAGCTAAAAACTATACAGGAAAAAGGCCACTTTTTAAATGCACCCAAATACCGTAAAATTATTTATTTTTATTGTCACATTCATGTCCGTTGCATGAAATTTAGGGCAGACATGTGTTAGTTGACGTGGAAAATTTCTTATTATAAATTCACGGTTGAGAAGTCATTAGTTTGATTGTATAGATTAACATTTTATCTTACTCTGCAGAACTGCGCATTTCACAAAAATCTGTAGTAACTCAAGAAAAAAGACTAATTGTTTCTTAGATGATTTGAGAGTTATGCTTTCTCTTTGAATTATATCATCTTGAGGGTCATTGTAAAGTCCTAGAAGTGAGAAATGAGTATGTATTACAAAAAAATTTATATTCTTTTCTCTAGAAAGATTCTGACTGTCATCAAAAATTAGAAAAAAAGACACGTGGAAACGGTATGTAGAAAATTAACCAAAAATATATTTATTGTAAGATCCTTGATTGAGGTAATAGCACGGGATACGGCTCTCACTGCAGCTGCAGTCTGCGGGCTGTAGGGCTGTAAAGTAAAATTTGAAGGATAATTTTTTAAAAAATGCTATATATGTTCTTTTCTTCAGAAAGATTCAGACTGTATCATTCCAAAATGAGAAATAGAATCAGGTACGTTTCTTGGTTTTAGTTTGGATCTCATGTTTAATTGAGAAATCCACGTGGAAACGATATCTAGAAAATTAACCAAAATTATATTTGTTGTATGACTTTTGATTGAGTCAGTACCACGAAATACTTCAATAACTGCCTATCACTCTCTATTTATATCCCACTGATGGTGTAGTTTGAGGGTACTCCTCATGCAAAGCAGGCTGTAGTATCGCAAAGGAACGTTCTGAGGATCATATTTAAAAAAGGCTGGAGAGAAAATGTTTACAATGTATTTATAAATGATAATCTAACTATTCGTAAGTAAATCTCTTAAGGCAAGGTCCTAGTAGAAATGGAATTAACTATTTTGGCCCAATATTTTGTGTGTGAATCCAGTCAATAAATATAGTTTTAAAGAAGCAGAAGCAATTTCTAATACTTAAGACATTTTATAGTATAAAAGATTTTATGAAATCCACCAAAGTGTCTTAAGATCATGAAGGGTTGAGATTGTGATAATATGTAATAACCAATGTAATTTTATAGTTTTATTGACTATGTGATGTTGGTATTTTATATTAATAATTTTCTTGTCGACTGAATTTTCATTTTTCACACGTGTAAAATAAGAATTTGAATTTGAATATCAATCTGAAGTTTCGAAAATTTTAAAATTTTTGCGACATTAAGATGAATCTAATGATGACGAAATCGATCAAATCGATAATAATCTGTATAGGAAGAGATAAATTACATTTTTTGAGCTTCTCCGGATAAATGCAGATTAGAATTTTTTTCTATAGTTCTTTCATCAATGAACCATTCACAAAGAGTCATAAGAAACTTTTTGTTACGCTTTCGTCTTCGCTACAAAAATCCATTAATAAAAAAGCAGTTTTCCAGTATAATAATTTTAATCTTTGGCAAAAACAGTTTCGAAGTAATATCGTAGATAATCTTCCTCGGCGGCATTTCTTTTTACCATAAACAAAACGGGGCTTATTTAAAATCAAAATATGTCGCGCCATTTCCTTGTTTAGAAAGGAAACCTGAACTCCGTATCTCATTATTTAAATAAAATCACAATAAAGTGTTCTATCTGACTGGCTACTAGAATAAAATGGTGCAAAATATATTACACCTGTTTAATAAAGAACATGTTCAACAAAACGACCTTTCAGCTTGGTGCATCTACCATCAAGCAATAATATAGTGTAGTTGACTTAAAATAATCTCTAACAATATTTAAAAAGATATAGAAATAAAATTTTTATAAAAAAAATTGAACAGCTTTCTAAAAGTGCGCTAAAAAGTGAAAAATAACTAGAAATTTTTATATGAAATTGAAATTTTTGAAGTTGGCGCCAAACTAATACCTGACAAAATGTGATTCGCATAAACAGATTAAAAATACTTTATTTGTAATTGCTTTCTTACCATAATTTGTAATTCAGTAGTTATTTATTTCATTTAGAAATAATTTGGCGCCGACTTCAAAAATTTCATATAAACATTATAATTATTTTTCACTTTTCAGCGCACTTTTAGAAGTCGGTTCAATTTTTTTATAAAAATTTTATTTTTCGATTTTTAGTTTTGAATTCATTATGATATCCATAAATTATTTGAACTAAATACTAATCTAGATTAGTGTACCTCGAAATGATTCAAAGGTGGCAAAAAAGTACCCATTTTATCCACAGTTGTAAGTCACCCTGAAATGAATCACTAAATATTCTTTGATTCTTAGAGTTCTCCAAATACCAGTGAAATTGCGTCACACAAATATTTAGTCAGTCATAGTAAATCCATCATCTACTTAGATTTCAATTTAATTTGAGATTTGTAATACAGGCCCCAAAACCTTACAATATCGATATTTAATGAATCTAAGATCTAGATTTTTTAGCCCGATATATACGTTATATTGCATATTGAGTTTGGATACGCCCCAAGAACCCCGCAATATCAATTTTAGACAAAATCAGAAAAGGCGAATAAAGTAAAAATTTCAACCCACCATATTAGATCTGTCATACTGAATTTCAAAAAAATTATTTTAACGTCTTAATCTAATCTAAATCTAAAACCTTCATTCCAGTTCCTTCAGTTTCAATTTTGGATGAAACCCCGAAATCTAAAATTTGTAGACCGTCGTATTGCATCTGACATATTAGATTTTCTTAAAATAATTTTATATTCGCTATTTACATCCTCAAAAACGATTTAGTCCCACCTTTGAACAAAATCGAAAAATGGAAAATATTTAGTCCGCTATATTGGATTCGCCATATTGAATCCTGAAAAAATACTTTTAAATTCATAACTTACACCCTCAAGAACCCCATATACCAGTTTTGGAGAAGATCGAAAAACGTAAAATTTTTAGGACGCCACATTGAATTCACCAGATTGTTTTCCAAAAATATTTTAAATTCGTAATTAACACTATCAAAAATCTTGATTTTAGACAAAATCGAAAGATGTAGAATCTTTAATCCGCCATCTTGGGACCGCCATATTTTATTTTTTTTTTTAAATAATTTCAGATTCGTAATGTGCGATTCCAAAAAGTTCCCCATATCAATTTTGAAAAAATCGGACAAAATTAATTTTTTCGTCCGCCATATTAGATCCGCCATATGGAATTTTTTAAAAATAATTTTAGGTTCGTTAGGTGCGGGCCCAAAAACTCCCCTGTACCAATTTTGGAGAAAATCGGTCAAAATTGAATTTTTCATCCTTCATATTGGATCTGCCATATTGAATTTTTTTAAAATAATTTTAGATTCGTTATGTGCGACCGTGAAAACTCCGCTGTATCAATTTTGGAAAAAATTGCACAAAATTGACTTTTATGGCCGCCATATTGATCCGCCATATTTAATTTTTTTAAAATATTGTGGATTCATTATGTGCGGCCCTGAAAACTCTCCCACACCAATTTTGGACAAAATCGGAAAAATTTAAATTTTTTTATCGCCATATTAGATCCGCCATATTGAATTTTTTTAAAATAATTTCAGGTTCGTTTTGTACGACTTCGAAAATTCCCCCGTACCAATTTTGAAGAAAATCGGACAAAATTAATTTTTTTGGCCGCCGTATTGTCAGCGCCATCTTGGATTTTACTTCACCAATTTCGTCCAAAAAAATAAAGGACCACTGCAGCAACTTCATGAACATAACGTAAAAAATTTTATTCAAATTGGTGCCGCCGTTCCGGAGTAATCGGTGTACATTCACAAATTGAGGACCTCCTTCTTTTAAAAGTTAAACACTAACATTAAAGTAAGCAAAATGACGATTTTTACTTCATACTGTAATTTTGGGACACCCTTTATAAAATATAATGGCTTGCATTTCTAGATCCAGTCTCATTTTTGTATTTCTTATTCTGTCTTTAATTGTGACAGCTAAAATACTTCTTTTCAATTCCTTGTAGTTTACTTTTCTATCTCGTAGTCAATACCCAAATGTCAGAGTTCTCGTGATCTGGAAAATCGGGAAGAAACCACTGTCTCCATGTCTATAAATTTAAAGTAAGCATTTTAAGAAAGAGATAGAAAACCAATAAAGTAAATGCAGATAAATTTACTTCAATTTCGTAAGAAGCAACTTTGGAATTTTATAAATACTCCCTTAATGAAAGTTCGCCGGTCCCGTACACAGTATTTAATTTGCAAGACAAAACAAATCTTATAATTACTTTCAAACATGTACAGCTATCAAACAAACGAAAGATTAAAATACCTTTACGCGTGTAAAGTTTAACATACCAATTGAGGCGTCCTTTGTGTGGCTTCCGTGTACAAATTTCCGCAAAATAGCGCTTTTTATTCAAAGAACGGACCGCACATGCTTCCCTCAAACGGTTCAAATTGTTTTCTTTTGTCGAGAGAACGTCAGATGTCAGCTTGCGCTGTCGTTTATTGGCTTTGCCATGTTTTTATACAATGTGAGTAAATCCTAGGAATGTTTTGTTAACTTTCAATAATAGGTAGTTAAACTGTATACATGAGGTAAAATATAATACGTTTTCTTGGAGTCGGTAAACGAATTAGATTTAAAGAAATATTTCTCGTGTTATACATTTAGCTTACAAAGATTGGTTTTGTGTCGTTCTCTTTTATTTTATAATTTATTTGTATACTTAAATACATACGTAAAGTATATTCAATAAAATTGTTATAAAAAAAATTGAACCGACTTCTAAAAGTGCACTAAAAAGTGAAATATAACTATAAATTTTTATATGAAACTGAAATTTTTGAAGTCGGCGCCAAACTAATACCTGATAAAATGTGATTCGCATAAAGAAATTAAAAATACTTTAATTGTAACTGCTTTCTTACCATAATTTGTATATATTAGTAGTTATTTATTTCATTTAGAAATAATTTGGCGCCGACTTCAAAATGTTCAATTTCATATAAAAATTTATAGTTATTTTTCACTTTTTAGCGCACTTTTGGAAGTCGGTTCAATTTTTTTTATAAAAATCTTATTTTTCGATTTTAAGTTTTGAATTCATTATAAAAAATTATTTAAGCTACGTACTAATCGAGATTAGTGTACCTCGCAATGACTCCAAGGTGGCAAAAAAAGTACCCATTTTATCCAAAGTTGTAATCACCCTAAAATGAACCACTAAATATTCTTTGATTCTTAGAGTTCTACAAAAACGGGTGAATTTGTATCCAACAAATATTTAGTCTGTCATAGTCTATCCACTATTTTAAATTTCAAATTAATTTTAGATTGGTAAGATAAGCCCCAAAACTTTCAAATATTTAAAGAACGCAAAGTTCTTAACCCGATATATTTTATACTGCATATTGAGATTGGATAAGCCCCAAGATGTAAAATTTTGAGTCCCTCATAATGTATGTTATCAACCTAATAGTTGTAAAAAATTAACTTCACATTAGTAATACACGACCCCGAAAACCCCCTAATACCAAATCTGAAAAAATGTGAATAAGGTAAAATTTTTAACCCACCATATTGCATCCGCCATATTGAATTTCAAAAAAAAATAATACTAACATCTATATCTAAATCTCTCGAAACCCCCTAGTATCGATTTTGGATGAAATCCGGAAATTTTTAATTTCTAGACCGTCATATTACATCTGACATATCAGATTTTCTTAAAATAATTTTATATTCGTTATTTATATCTTCAAAAACGATTCAGTTTCACCTTCGAAAAAAATCGAAAAATGTTAAATTTTTAGTCCGCTATATTGGATTCGCCATATTGAATTCTGAAAAAAAAATACTTTCAAATTCATAATTTACACCCTGAAAAACCCCCTAAATCAGTTTTGAGGAAAATCGAAAATGTAAAATTTTCAGAACGCCATATTAAATCCGCCAGATTCACTCTTTCAAAAAATATTTTAAATTCGTAAGCAACACTAACAAAAATCCTCTAATAATGATTTTAGACAAAATCGAGAGATGTAGAATCGTTGATCCACCATCTTGGATAGGCCATATTTAATTTTTTTTTAAATAATTTCAGATTCGTAATGTGCGATCCCAAAAACTCCTCCATATCAATTTTGAAAAAAATCGGACAAAATTAACTTTTTATCCGCCATATTGGATACACCATATTGAAGTTTTTCAAAATAATTTCAGATTCGTTATGTGCGACCCCGAAAACTCCCCCATACCAATTTTGGAGAAAATCGGACAAAATTGATTTTTTCGTCCACCATATTAGATCCGCTATATTGAATTTTTAAAAAATAGTTTTAGATTCCCTATGTGCGACTCCGAAAACTCCTCCGTACCAATTTTGGAGAAAATTGGAAAAAATTATTTTTTTTGGCCACCATATTGTCAGCGTCATCTTGGATTTTACTGCAAGAATTTCGTCTAAAAAATATGGGACCACCGCAGCAACTTCCTGAACATAACATAAAAAATATCATTTAAATCCATGCCACCGCTCCGAAGTATTCGGTGTACATACATAAAAAAAATACATAGTCGACGAATTGAGATCCTGCCTCTATTATAAGTCCATTAAAAATAGCCCCTTAACTCCTCAAAATTTCATTGGAAGGTTCCTTGGCCTGGGCTGGCTTTATCATGAATATATTAGAACGAGAATAACTATTAAGTATGAGTTATTTGTTAGGCCTTGTTGGATTATTATTTGATTGCCTTCATGTATTTTTAATACAATATATATTTAGTGTCTACAGTAACTATTTAGTTATAACAATTTTTTCAGAATATATGTATTTTTAGGCCTATTCCCCGACATTCGCAATGTTAACGAAACCCCACATAAAATAAAAATTCACATTAATAAGAGAACCTATATGCAATGAATCTATTTTTCATTTAAAAGCCCAAAAGAATGGACCTGGAGGTACCTTTATAATTACAAATCTTAAGAAAATAATCTAGAACATTTCTGTTTTTCAATAAGAAATGATCACAATATAGAACATACAAAAATTTCCCTAAATATCAAAAGAGAAACCTTGATGGCCTAAGCAAAGCTCAAAAAATAGATCCACAAAATAAAAGTAAAAAATGCATATATCCCACAGAGAATTACACAGAAGAACCAAAATAATTAAAACCATAGACAGAATCACAAGACTGAAGTGAAACTGGGCGGAACATGTGGTCACAGAGAAAAACAATTGGAGAATACAATAAATTCTTGATTGGAGATCGAGACCTGAAGCACAGAGGGCGCTCATTCACCCAATGGACCGACAACCTAAAACGTATTTGAACAAACTGAATGCAAGCAGCTCAGGACAGATCTTTGTATTAGAATATAAGGAAAGCCTATGTATAGCATTATATCCAGGCAGATGATGATGATGAAGTATTTTAAGGCGCAGATGGTGAAAATAAAAACAAAATTTGGCGGGAAAGTATAGTTCCTGAGATATCCCTTCTTTATATGTACCTTCTTCGGGGTTTAAGTTGTCAACGCTTGAAGACACATTACATTTGGATAATTCCCTCCTTATAACTCAGAAAATGTTAGAAAAAATTAAAAAGCATAATAACTACTGGAAGTTTATTTGTAGCTTTGATTGACAGTGGGAGTAATATTAAAAAAAAACTTTTGATTCAAAGTTGATATTTGTACTCTCTACGTACATGACCAAATCTATCAAGGGTATAAGTCTTCAAAAATATTTTCTGGATACCCTGTATATAAAAATGTTTATAAATAAATAAGCAACTAAAACAAGATTCGCCGTGAGTGATGGTACACTTAGAGTATATAAAAATTCAGGTAGCTCTTTCTTATCACGCCGACATGTTAATGGGAACACCGAAAAAACTGGCCCGATACGACAGAGTGTAAATAATGTAAACGTTTACAGTAATTAAACGTATTTTAATGCAGCCGATACCAAAGTGTTTCTGAAGATGTTTTACGAGTCTGAGGTGTCGGTTTTGGCTTGTGGCCACGGCATTTTAAATCACTACCATTTCGACCTGTAATGGATGTTTTAGTGGTTTTAAATGGCTTTTGATAAGTTCCTTTGTTGATCAGTTATTCATTGCTTCAAGAAAGATTTACGTAATACGACTGATAAGTTTATATATTGTTATCAATAGCATTATTTCTGTGTACTTCACAAATGTATCGACTTGAAAATATTCAAATTTCAAAACATTCGAAAGTTTGTTTCAATACTGGTGTATATACAGTGGCCAGCAGAGATGTTGCGCTATGCAGGAAAAGTTTTAAACAAATCAAAATATAGCAGCACATGAGAATAAACTCGTTTGGTCTCATCTTTGGTTATTGCTGAAAGTAAACTGAGGAAATTCTGCTGCCAGCGTGGTTTTATAGGAGATAGTAGCGAGTATCTATTGGTAAGCGTTGACTATGCTCTTTTGGCTTATTTTTCAAAAGTCACTAATGACACCAATTTAGGATCAGATGGCGTGTCGGTACAGTAATCCTGCTTGAGGTGGAGTACGTTTTGTTGCAGGTGCCGCTTGTACAGGGTGAGTCAACGATGGGATGAAGTAGGTTTGTGCCTTTTCGATGAAATTATCAAGGAAACTATATTTATTGTTTGATACAGTTTATTTTTAAGCAGATTTTAAAAATATTTAGGACTCTACAGGGTGAGCCAAAAAACTGGGATAGCATAAAGTTGTATTTTTTTAAATAGAACACCCTATATACGAATCGTATTTTCGATTTAGCTTATAATTTTAAATCTTTTTTATTAAGGGTTTACTATAACAAAACTTTATAGTTTCTGAGATAATTAAGTTTAAATAAAAAAAGTCACATTTTCAAGCATCAATTCATTCCTAAATAACGTTTTCAATTTTGTGACAAATATATTCAAATTTGGAATTTAGCAAGGCCAAGGACAAGTTAACATAATTTTTATCTAATATTTGCAATAAAAGCTACAGGGTGTTGAACACATCGGCTCAAATTTGAACAAGTTTAAATGAATAAATATCTTTTTGTTTAAATGGTACACCCTGTATATTTTCATGTTATTTAATAGAGTATTAAAAACCCTAAAAGTTTTGTTCAATATATCCTATACCTATTTATAATAGTTTTTGAGATATTTCAGTTTTTCTTATTTTCCATACTTTTTTACAGAAATAGTCTTCATTATCATAGTGGCCATGGCAAAAACAATGTAAAAGAACATTTTTCTGTGTGTCAAATTTATAACCGCAATCGCTTCTTTTGGTTTTTATGTAGTGTAGTTTGGTTTTTTTTGCATTCATCTTATATTGTAAAATGAATTTTCCAAAGAATGAGTTAATAGATATGATTTATACAATAGGAGAGGCTCAAAAAAATTGCCTTCTTGCTCAAAGAATTTACAAAATCAAGTATCCTGATCGACGCCAGCCTAATACCGATGCTTTTCAAAACTTAATGCAAAGATTTGATTCTTCTGGTACTGTTGATTATCCAAAACGTAAAGTGGTCAACAAACCAGTAACTAATGAAGAAAAAGAACTACAAGTGTTGTTAAATGTTCAGGAAAATCCTTATATTGGTAGCCGTCAGTTAGCAGCATTATGTGAAACATCACAATCCACCGCTAATCGTACTACCAAGAAATATAGGTATCATCCATATCACATGGAATTACACCAAGAATTGCATGGACAGGATTTTGAAAGTCGTGTAAACTTTTGTCGTACAATAAATGCGGAGATTCAATTAAATCCAAATTTATTATGCAAGGTAATGTTTAGTGATGAAGCTACTTTTAGAAGTAACGGTGCCGTAAATAGACGCAACATGCATTATTATGACACAGAAAACCCATTTTGGATTAGAGAGGTGCAACATCAAAACCACTGGTCATTAAATGTTTGGTGTGGTATTATCGAATTATTGGACCCCACTTTTTTAATGAACCACGAAATGGCCATAGTTACCTGAACTTTCTACAAGAAGAACTACCCCAACTGCTTCAAGGTCTCGATAGGGATGAGCTCGACAGTATGTGGTTCCAGCACGATGGTGCGCCTCCGCATTACCATCGTGAAGTTCGTGCGTTTTTGGACCAACGATATCAGCAAAAATGGATTGGACGTGGGGGTTTCATTGAGTGGCCACCAAGGTCTTGCGACATCGCCCCATTAGATTTCTTCCTATGGGGTTATATTAAAAATAAGGTGTATGTTAATCCACCAACAACAGTGGAAGATATGCGAAACAGGATTAGGGATACCTGTAGAACAATAACGCCACTAATTTTGTCCAGGGTCCGAGAAAATCTGCAAAAAAGACTAAATTTGTGCATTGCACAAGAGGGTCGTTTATACGAACACTTATTAAAAAGAAATAATTAATCTCAGTATTTAATAGGTAATTTTTTTGTTTCAATTTAGTATAAAAGTAAATATGTATTTGCCTTGTCGTTATTGTTGTGTTAATTTTTTCACATTATGTTTAATTAAACTATTGGCGTTGTAATATAACGAATAATGTATTTCGTCATATTCAACCACATTCTGTTTGTTTCTGTAGTTTCTTTTTATTATTTTACATGGCTACTATGATAATGACTATTTCTGTAAAAAAGTATGGAAAATAAGAAAAACTGAAATATCTCAAAAACTATTATAAATAGGTATAGGATATATTGAACAAAACTTTTAGGGTTTTTATTACTCTATTAAATAACATGAAAATATACAGGGTGTACCATTTAAAAAAAAAGATATTTATTCATTTAAACTTGCTCAAATTTGAGCCGATGTGTTCAACACCCTGTAGCTTTTATTGCAAATATTAGGTAAAAATTATGTTAACTTGTCCTTGGCCTTGCTAAATTCCAAATTTGAATACATTTGTCACAAAATTGAAAACGTTATTTAAGATTGAATTGATGCTTGAAAATGTGACTTTTTTTCTTTAACCTTAATTATCTCAGAAACTATAAAGTTTTGTTATAGTAAACCCTTAATAAAAAAGATTTAAAATTATAAGCTAAATCGAAAATACGATTCGTATATAGGATGTTCTATTTAAAAAAATACAACTTTATGCTGTCCTAGTTTTTTGGCTCACCCTGTAGAGTCCTAAATATTTTTAAAATCTGCGTAAAAATAAACTGTATCAAACAATAAATATAGTTTCTTTGTTAATTTCACCGAAAAGGCACAAACCTACTTCATCCAATCGTTGACTCACCCTGTACACTCCCTCATTTATCAGGGTAGCTATTCTGGTTGTTCATAGGAAGTGATCATTGTCTTGAGAGAATAGGGACAATCCCATCCCACGGTTATTCTCTCGGTCGTGTATTGCCGTATTCTCGTACGATATGATGAGAGATCGGAAACAAAATCTAGTAAGCTATGTTGCCAAACGTCTATGGTGTATGTAACCTTATAAATAGTGCATTTAACCCTAAAAAAGAATATGAATATGGACATAACCCTACTTAGCACGCAAATTTTCGAATTTAAAATAAATATAATTAAAATTTTTAATCCATTTAATATTCTTAATGAGAGAAAAGAATTAGAAATGGAGTTTTATAGAAAAAAAAAATAAATTTGTAAAAACACAAATCGAAATATTTTACTGGAAAAATATCCGTTATGCATGAAATTAGTATCACCGTCAAAGATATCAAGGATACGCGAAATAAAATTAACATTTTCATTTCGTAAAATACAAAGATAGTTTTTCTACCGGGTTAAAATAAGAAAAAATTTCCTTATTTTTGTAAAATGTTATTTTTTATACTCCCTACAAATATCAGGGAATGAATATACCAAGTAAGTAAACAAAATGAAATCCGTTAAAATTTATTTCATCAATAAAATACATTTTGCATACTTAATATACGTACATAATATTACGCTAATAGTAAAATTATTAATTTTCCCTAAAGTAGTCACTGATAATGTATTATTGGATCTGTCTTGCTTCTTGTAGATCAGAGTGTATCTCCTGTTCTTGATGAAGATTTCCGATAATAAAAAGTTATTATCAATCTATCTTTTGGAAAACATCTAAATCTATTCCTCTAGACCACACAACATCTTTGCACGGTACTTCGCAATGAACAGATAGTTACTAAATCTTTCCTCTGGTGTTCCCAGTTGTAAAACATCTCCCAAAAGCCATGGCCTTAAAAGAAACCCTGAAAAAATTAAACTTAGTTCACTTTCCTGTATACAGTGCCTTCATTTCAAAACGAACCATCCTTAATAACTTTCTTAAATAGAAAAATTTTAAAAAAAAGAAAAAACACGTCAATTTAGATATACAGGGGGAAGTTTAATTTTGCATTTGTTAAAAGTCTGTCAATCACCTCCTCAACTCCAGCTAACCTCACTTTGATATGTCAAATGGGAACCCCCACCTTGTGACACATCATTGTAAGCAGCATAAAATTGTCTATCCAACCGTATAAAAAAAATTAAATCGGTTGACGTACAAGCGAATAGTGTGCAAAAATGTCTTGTAATAATGCATAATATATCGGCCTCGAACTTTGGTATGTCAAATGATTACCCTATAGTGTGATACATCATTTTAAAGGACGTACGATCTGCTATCCAACGATGTCAAAAAAAATTAAGTTAATAGACGTTATAGGCAATTAGGATGCAAAAATGTGTGTTAAATATAAGCAGTTTATTCAGTTTTATTCAGTTGAAGAAAATTATTTTATTAAATGTTCAAAATGTGCGCCGTTATTAGCGAGACAATAAAAAAGCCTATTTTGAAATTCCCCACGAACATTGGCAAGGGTTTCTCTTCTAATTCCTCTACATTCCCGAACAATTCGATCTTTTAAATCGTCAATATTTTCAGGTGGGGTTTTATAAACCTTGCTTTTTAAATACCCCCAAAGAAAAAAGTCTAGAGGGGTTAGGTCTGGAGACCGTGCTGGCCATTCAATTGCACCACGTCTGCCAATCCACGTCCCTGGAAAATGTTCATCAAGCCACTCTCGAATTGCCAAAGCGTAGTGCGGGGGAGCTCCATCTTGCTGGAAATGCAAATTATTTTCATTTAGTACCATAACAGCATTTTCATCCACTTGATTTTCTAAAGATTGCACAATGGCAGGGTATATTGTGTTTTCTAAAAGGTTTAAATAAATTTGCCCAGTTAAATTATCTTCCAAAAAAAATGGCCCGATGATTTCATTGCCATAAATTCCTGCCCACACGTTAATTTTTTCGGGATATTGAGTATGCCCTTCTCGGAAAAGGTGCGGATTTTCATTATCCCAGTATCTGCAGTTATGTCTGTTAACCAGTCCATTTAGAAAAAAAGTTGATTCATCACTAAAGCAGATATTCTTAGGTAAATGGGGGTCCTCGTCAATTCGTTGGCACATTAATTCGCAAAATTGAATTCTCCTATCAAAATCGTCTTCTCCGAGTTCTTGAAGAATTTGAATTTTGTAGGGAAAAAACTTATTTTGTTTTAAAACTTTATGCACAGAGCCAGCAGAAATGTTGGTTAAATCTGCGACCTTTGAGATGGATAAAGTTGGATCTATTGCAAACTGTCGTAGTACCTCGATTTGGCATGCTTCATCTACAACCCTTTTCTCAATATATTTTTTATTACAAACGGATCCCGTTTCTTCATACTTTCGTACCAATTCGAGTACATATTTATGGCCCACGTTTTTGTCTTGATGCCTCTCGTTAAATGCTCTGGCGGTTCTACGAGCGCACCGATCTTCAGCTCCATAGAGAAAAATTATTTCTATTCTTTCGGCTAGCGTATACACCATTTATATTCACGTTTCAACTAGGCGTCACAATGACAATTTTAACAATAATAAACAACTGGTGTTTAAAGATCTTAAAAATTTTATTTATTGCAGTGATTTTTTGTACCTATCAGGTACCGCAAAAAATATCATTGGAATAAATACACTAGATTGATTAGACTGCAATGAATTTTGCGATGAATTTTAAAACAGGCTTAGTTTTTTTCTCGCAAATATTTTAACTGTTTATTATTTTAAAAAAATATTTATTTTAAATTTAAAATAATATTTTACTCTATGAAGTAGCCATTTGACATAATAAAGTTTAATGTGATAAGGTGTCTATTATTACCACACATCTTTTCTTACTATTCGCTTGTACATCAACAGATTTTGTTTTTTTTTATTGGCTAAATAGGAGATAGTATGCCCTTTAAAATGATGTATCACACTATAGGGTAATCATTTGACATACTAAAGTTCGAGGCCGATATATTATGCATTATTACAAGACATTTTTGCACACTGTTCGCTTGTACGTCAACCGATTTAATTTTTTTTATACGGTTGGATAGACAATTTTATGCTGCTTACAATGATGTGTCACAAGGTGGGGGTTCCCATTTGACATATCAAAGTGAGGTTAGCTGGAAGTGAGGAGGTGATTGACAGACTTTTAACAAATGCAAAATTAAACTTCCCCCTGTATATCTAAATTGACGTGTTTTTTCTTTTTTTTAAATTTTTCTATTTAACAAAGTTATTAAGGATGGTTCGTTTTGAAATGAAGGCACTGTATATTTAAATATATTCTAAATTAATAACAAATTATCAGTTTATTGTACAATTAATTTACCTAAATCTCCAATGAGGAAGAATAAATCTTCTGGGTTTCTTCTATAGATCATTTCCATTATATTGCAAATGTTAGATTCATTCCAAATATAGGAACCATGGGTACTACAAGGAAATGTAGCATCCTTTTTCAAAAAAAAAAACAAATTGTATATCATTTTTAAGTTTGTAAAAACATGTTACTGCTAGCTATTTATATTTAGGATTTAACAGAAAATTACACAGATGGACAAGCTCATGATTCATTTAAATTTTTTAGCATCTTCTCTGTTTAAAGCATCTGGGTTTTTCTTCCTGATACTTACTCCAACTGACACTTCTTGACTGACTAGTTCCAGAAATACATTCAACCCAGTAATTTCGTGGTAGCTGCCAATCGCAAAAAATCTACGAATTTACAAATATTAATATTTTAATAAAATTATATTAATATGTGTACCTAAATGTAAAAATGAAAATTAATATTAGCTTAACATCCTCCAAATTTTTTAACAGTTACTAAAGCAGGTAATATATTAAAATTATGTATAATCCAACCAAGTAAAAAATCATTAATGACTTACTGATCTTGTATATGCTAACTTTATAGTTACAAAATATTACCATGACTTCTGGTAAAGAAGATGTTGCCTTCTTTCAAGCCCTGAGAATTCTAGAATTTTCTAGTACAATATCTTCGCAGATCTTTATCAAGCCGGTAAAATAAATTAAACGAAATAGAATCCGCCAAATTTCACAAATATTTATATAATAGGTACTTACCTAAACAGCCGTGGGAATTCAGAATCATTTAAATCTCCATATTGTCGCAACCGTGATACAAATCGACGAATATAACTTGCCATTTGTTTTTCCGCTAATTTGACATCCTTTGCTACATCATGGTTCAAAATTACTTCCTCAATACCCATTTTATATATGTATATTAGTAAAGCAGCAACAGAAGCACTGGGGTACCAAGAAAGGGGACAGAAACAGAGAGGAAAACCGTATTGGTGGGATGAAGATATTGAACAAGACATTAGGGACAAAAGGGACAAATACAAAACCTATTTAAATACAAAATCCAACGAAGACAAGATAAAATATAAAGAGTTACAAACAAAAGTTAGAAGAAAGATAGTCCTAAAGAAGAACGAAACATGGGAGGCTAAATGTAACAAGATTAACATGTTTCTGGGGGGACAGAGAAGTACGGAAAGCTGGAGAATTATAAAATCCCTGAGACAGGAAAAGAAAAAAGATGTAATTGCACCAATCTCACTCGAACAATGGGATAAGTATTTCTCCGTTCTGCTCCAGGAAGATAGGGTGGAATTTCAGAAGGAGGAAAAACAACAACACATACAGGTAATAGCTTCCCCATGTAGAATATACCTAAACGACGTCATTAAGATATGCAAATCACTGAAAAACGGAAAAGCGCCAGGGGCCGGTAATATCCCAGCAGAGTTGATAAAATACGGAACTAGAAAGCTGTATGAACAGATGACGAATTTATTTCAGAAATGCCTAAATGGAAGCACGGTACCCAGCGAATGGAAAACTTCACTAATATCCGCCATACACAAAAAAGGAAGAAGGGATGAATGTGAAAATTACAGAAGTATAGCCGTTACGAGTACCTTAAGCCGAATATACGGGAAAGTAATAAAGGAAAAGATAGAACTGGAATACCAAGACATGGAGGCCGAGGAACAAGCCGGATTTAGGGCAGGAAGATCCACTATGGACCATCTGTTTTCTATCACCCAAGTAATCGAAAAGAAGCTGGCTTACAATCAGGAAGTTCATCTTTTGTACGTGGATCTTAAAAAAGCTTATGACAGTGTACCACAAAACCGCTTATGGCAAGCCCTCGAGAAAACAAATATAAGTGCGACCCTTATTAAAGCTGTCAAGAACCTTTATGAAAATAGTAATGCACATGTAAAATTGGAAAATCAAATGTCGAACGGATTTAAAGTTAATCGAGGACTTAAGCAGGGATGTTGCCTATCACCCACATTGTTTAAAATATATTTAGAACAAGTACTTAAACCATGGAAAAGGAAATGTAGTGCTATGGGTATTCCATTAAACGATAATACGCTATACACCTTATGCTTCGCAGATGACCAAATAGTGGTGGCTCAGGAGTACGATGACCTCAACTACATGGCAAGGAAGTTAATCGAAGAATATAACAAGTGGGGTCTGGAGGTTAACATAAAAAAGACCGAATACATGTGTATTGGAGGGATTCAGCAAGATCTTAAATTGGAGGATGGGCAATGTATTAAAAAATGCGAGAGTTACACATACTTAGGGTTAAAAATAACAAATGATGGTACACTGGATAAAGCAATAAAGGAAAGGAGCACTCAAGGCAGGAGAGCTATAGCTATGATGAACGGAATTCTATGGGACCAGCAGGTATCAAAAACTAATAAACATCGAATATTTAATACGATAGTAAAAAGTATTATCACATATAGCAGCGAAGTGTGGCAAATCAAACAGAGGACGGAGGGTCAACTAAGAGCTACTGAAATGGACTACTGGAGACGTGCGGCAGGTAAATCAAGGATGGATAGAGTGACCAACGAAAGAATTAAGGAGATTATGGGAGTTACACATGACATAGTGGACGACATTAAAATTAAACAACTTACGTGGTATGGACATGTTCAAAGGATGCCTGAAGAACGGCTCCCAAAGCAGATATTAGAATGGAAACCACGAGGAAGACGGAAACCAGGAAGACCAAGAAGAAGTTGGAGAGGAGGAATTGACGAAGAAATCAGGATAAGGCAACTGGATAACGATCTTTGGCAAGATCGGGATCAGTGGCGACTGGAAATCGGAAGACGTAGAAGGACGTTATAAACCGACTATATATATATATTAGTAAACAAAAATATTTTATAAAAATTACAATATTTTATTTTAAAAACGATCTTGCATTTTCTTGAACTTTTATAACCTAAAAATTACGCATAATGACGGGAATGACAGTATCGTTCTCTCAAAATCTCGCCGTACCAGAATACGGTTTTTTACTTTTTCGTGAGAACCACGCCCGCTTTCCATCAAGATGATCGTTCTCTCGAAAACGAGAATAGGTACCCAGGTAGACTTTGTTCTTTCGATTTCTTACAAATGAAGCTATTATTTTATGTGATCTGTAAGCTGTAGCTATGGTGTGTTTCCAGAGTTGCCTGTTGTATGTTGAAGTATAGAGGTATACTGATCTGTCCATTGTAGGTAAATAGTTTTTCCTTTGGATAAATTTAATTGTATTTTTATGTATAATGTGATTTGTAGTCATTTTGTCTCATAACTTTTTATATGTGTTTTACTTCGTTTTCGTTTTCTTGACAAGTAACAGAATATATATTACAAACACTGGTTCACCTCAAGATATCCACTGTACGCACATTACACGGTAATGTCAAACCATTACCATGGCAGCAAGTTTTATTTTTAATATCTCATAAATACTACCTATAGAGATCGGGTAACATAATATTAATTTGTAATTAGATCTCCTGCCATAAAGAAAACTAAATAACTAAATGAGACATGGATAATTACAGATCGCTATACTATAATTAAGATGGAATGTCTTGTCGTCCCGTATCAATTAATATTTTCTATAATAATTATACAGGATAAATAAATTGAGTATTTACATCTTTGACTTCAATGATTGATATATTGGATTAAGTGTTCATTATTTTCTGGTTGGTACCAAGGTGCATGGTATTATGAGAGCAGTTAATAATACGGAGAAAGCTATGCTTTTGCGCATAGTACAATGAGTCCTATTTTTTTTAATTTGGAGATTTAAATTATTTTAATTCCAAAAATGAATATAACTCAGTTTTTGGCTAGTACATTTTTGCAGACCGTTTCTTTACCACGTTTTGCAATATCGAAGCTAATAAGGAAGGCTGGGGCACGTAAGAAAAGATCAAAAAATGGTACTACTTGGTTTGTTTTTACTTCAAGACGACAGGAGAAACTAACTAATCAAGACGTTGTGATAGGGCAATAGAGGTCGAAACTACATCTATAACACATAATAAAAAATAATAATAAAGGTCTTTATTTAATAAATTACTCTACAGTTATGTTTTCAGAAATAGTGGGCAAGTTTCAGTTCGCCCTAGATATAAAATATCTTTGACGTCTGTTCAGCTAACCCACAAAACTAAATGTAATGAAAAACAATTAAAAAAATTAATATTAAAAATGTTACGAAATATACGAAAAAAAAAACAATATTTAACTTGTGGAAGAATTAGTTAACAACATAAATACTAATCTGAATACAGCTCATTGTTAATTTTCAAAAAATCATTGTTGATAAGTCTTAAATGAAAGAAAGAAAAAAGGTTCAAAGACATACCCAGAGAAAACGCACAAAATTCACTCAGACACCCAGGATGCTCCCCAAAACCATGGTCCTAAATTTCCAAGCTGACATCGATCTACCCAAAAAATCAATGGAATAATTATTTAAATATTTAGCAACATTATACGAAAACGATCTCTTGAACAACTCCAGCGAGTGGGAGGGAATAGTAAGCCTTCCCTTAAACCGAACATTAATATTATGTACATCGCATCGAAATCTGATTTTATTATACAAATATGGGGGTGTTTCTTGATTAATTATGAAGAAAAATTGACAAGTAGAGTGCAATTATCACCTCCGTCGCATGTCCAACCAACCGATTTCTTTTAATTCATAAGTAACATTTTCGAATTTTCGTATTCCATAAATAAGTCTTAAACAAGAGTTGTGTAGTTCTTGTATTTCTTTAGTGTCCAAGGTAGACAGACATGGCCCATAAACAGTATCACAGTAATTCATATGCGAGAGCACTAAGCTGTCACAAAGCAAAGTCTTAGTTCACTATTTAGAAAATGACGATTTTGAAAAATGAGTTTCAGGTTTATATAAGCTTTTTTAAATGACTGTGTAATGTGGTAAGAAAATCTTAGACCTTGGTCTATACAATGGATCCCTGCGGGACACCAGTCGCAATGCCCAAAAAAGATTACTTCTCTTCCTTATAAACAACAGCCTGGGTTCTCCCCGTTAGGAAATTTGATAACATTCCTATTGCTGATTCCGATAAGCCATTGTAATGAAAAATGGACCTCAATACCTCATGTTGCAGGGAATCAAAGGCTCTAGAGTAATCGAACTGCATAAGCAACGTCAACTTGCCCCGGTCAGTAGCCTGAAAAATGTTGTCAGTAATATCTAACAGAGCTGTACTGCAACCATGACCCTGTCTAAACCCAGATTGATAAATTGGTAATATTTTATTTTTTTCGACATGTGCCCGAAGTTGATTATCAATAATTTTTTCCAATATTTTTGAGAGAGTTGGTAATATACTAATTGGTCTAATATCGCGGAAATTTTCAGGATTTGATATTTTAGAAAGGGGAAACACACGCGCCTCCTCCCATATCGTGGTTTATGTATACTAATGTCTGAAGAAATAGCAGAACGAGATTAGGTATGAATCTATCTAAACCAAGGGTTTTCAAACTACGTCCCGCGAGCCAATACTTTGGTTGCATGGTAATATTTACAATGTTAAGTAAATCATATAAAATAATAATCCAATATTTTTATTTAGCGACCAATTAGGAAACATAAAACTGACGTATTTTATGAAATTGAACATTTTTACCCATTATTAATGATATGAGATTTATTCTAAAAGCTTACAATGAGTGACGTAGTTTATTCACGTAAAGAAGTTAAACATATAAATACGAAAAATGAGATTTATCTAGCTGTAACTTTCCATTCACAAAAGAGTTTTTAATGCACCAAAAGTTTCAGTTGTGAAATCTACAGGAAATGAAGTCTTAAATTATTGACTTATATTAAAATAAATGAAATATTTTTTGTTCAATTGAGATTGAAACCAAACAATTTTTTATCAAAATAATTTAATATGAGTGTATAAATCAAACAGAAGGTGGTTGTCTCGTTGTAATTTTAAACTGAGGTCATTATTCAAAGGTTTGTTAAATCTCTATAAAATGGTAACTTCCATAACCACTCATTGTTTCGTAGCTTAGAAATCGATTTCTTTCATTCAAGAAAATTTCGATTATTACTCGAAGCTGAAAACAACGCATTAGAACTTTTCCGCAGCTAAACTACAGTATAGCATGGTAAGTCATTTTCTCAAATGTCTTCAATGAACCCGTGTCGAAAGAAAGAATTAAAACTTACTTCGGAACAGGTCTTTTTTTTATGTTGATCACTCCTTCTTTTAGGGCAGTGCTTAGGCTAACATGTCTGAGATTAGGGTGGATATATATATATATATATATATATATATATATATATATATATATATATATATATATATATATATACATATATTGAATAGGAATCGACACAAGATGACCTAATGACCATATTATAAATACTCGACTAGTCTAAACAATTTCAATTAAAATATCTAAGATACAATATAAATTTATTATTTAGATAGTAATAAGTAGTCAGTAGGTATATTAATTAATTAGAGTCATTAATATTTACAAATAATATGGACCAAAGCATAATTAAAAGCTTACATGATTATAAAAATCATATATAATGCTAAATTCATAATGAATTTTTAGACATAATTGTAAAATAAACAATATATAAATATTAATACAATAAGATCATATTATAAATTGATCATAAGAATAATAAGGTACAAACATTAGATGTGATAGTGAAGGTAAAGTGATAATGAAGAGTGAAAATCTTCAAGTAAAATAAAAAACATAACGATCGGTTTTTGCAACAATAATGTTTTGAAAAGGAACAAAAGGTGAACATAGTGTGAAACCAGTCACGAAAAGTACTTTTAAATAATAAATAAGGTTCATTGAATTGTTTTAATATAAATTAGACAGTTAACAGTAGTATTTAGAAAATAATTTTAATTAAAACAGATAAGAACATAGAATAAATTTAAGAAAATGTTTGATATTGACATTAAAATTAGATATTATAAATTAATTTTATGTAGTGGAGTAAAATAAGTTATATTAGAATGTAAGGAAAATTCTAATATTTAATATTTTAATATTAAGAAAACATAATTTAGCATCTTCAAACAATAATTTTCAATAATTAGTTAATTATAGATTTCAATATTTTCATGTCAAACCATTTTGTTTTATAATTTTTAATATTAAAAATTGTTTTAGGAAGGCTAAATTATGTATAATTAGATAGGTAAAATAATAGAGTTTAATTTTATAGTATTTATTGTCATGCATATGATTGGATAAATCCAGGAAATGGTAAATTGTAAAATTTTCATCAATTTTAAAATTCTTGACAGCCATTTTTGTTTGACAAGAATGCCAAGAAAAGGTTGATTTTTCATCAAGTAACCCGATGCCTTCAACTGCTGAGCCAATCAGAATGATTAATTAAGTCAGCTGGAGGCATACTATATAAAGAAAAATCACAAAAATTCGGGAGTTGCAAAAAAGTATTGTTACTGAGAGGTGTAAAAGAAAAGTTTCTCCTCAAAACAAATTTTTACATAACCTTAAAATTTTCACGACAAGATCATAAAGCCACGTGTGAGATCTTTTGTTTTTTTTAAGTAAATATTTTTAAAAAAGTTATGAAAGTAAATAAATATTAAATAAAGTTTAATTAATCAATATTTAAAAAAAAAAAATAATTTAAATTAAATTTAATGTCATTAAGAAATAGCAACTCCAACTAACATCAAGAAAATTTTGTAAAACCCGATTGTGTCAAATAAAAGTTCAAGAAATTATACCTGGCTGGTATAAATACCAACATTTCCTAGAAGTAGACAATTCCTGGACATTTCCAAAAATAATTAAGACAGTGTTTAATAAAGAATATCTACTTACTTGATAGTAGGTATTTTTAAACAATTATCCCAATCCAATTTGATGGTAAAAGAAGACAAGGAAACACAAATACACCTTTTTAATTGTTTATAAATAAACAAACACATAAGGATCAAGGTATTTTAAAATATAGTATACCACATTTATATTAGACATTATAAAATCATTAGAACTAATTTATAATCACTTGTTAAAATTAATAATCCGCACTTTACACATTTTTTTTTTTAATTTTTAAAATAAATAAAAGTCAAACAAATTTCAACTGAACACGAGACCATCATATTTGACAAACAACACTTGACAGTTAAGTGGAGTGACATTATAATTAACAGTAGAGATAAGGTGCAATTGATTTTTAATTTTAATAAAGCTGATCTAGATAATAGGTATTTCAAAATAATTTTATAAACCGTATTAATATCATTTTGATTTATAATAAATTTATGTTGATTGTTTATACAATTCAGTGGTTTTAATTGGCAGTAGATAAAAGGTAATTTCAACTTATGAGAATCTGAACTCACTTGGGATAGTTTCAGGGGAAGCGAGCTAGTTATATTAAGGGGAAATTAAAAGAGAAAATAGATTTATTAAAATTTTGTTAATAATAATATATGTAGTTAATCCGAAGAATAAATACAGTGCTGTTATCTTATCTTAGATAGGATACAGTAACTGGGCGCTCAAGGAAAAATTAAAAATACATATCGTGGTTTAGAATAAAATATACATAGTAGTATTTTTATTAGAGCAAGAGAAAACTTATTTAATTCACATTCACCAATTTGTCAAATTTTAAAAAAAAAAAAACAAAATATTCAAAATTTTAGTATTCGAATTCCTCTTCGGGCAGTTGCATGAAGCGTGTGTGGGCGACGAAAATAGACCTCTCACGATATACATTAGGTCCCGCATCACGTTTTCAACGCAATATATATATATATATAGTATAATTTGAACACTCTGTATATTTAAAAACAAATTGTAAAGGTTTTACTAAAAGAACAATTCAGGCAGGTATGCCTTTTCAATTTTGATCTACAATTTCAAGGAAAGCTATATATATATATATATATATATATATATATATATATATATATATATATATATATATATATATATATATACTGTCGTAGTAATGCCCCTAATGTTAAGGGCATATAAGTAACGAACTATTTGAGACCACCTAAAATGTACGGATGTTACATCCCGATACCGGTGGTGGACTCATCAGTGGGATCCACCGGTATCTTTCCCAAACATCCTTCTTGTACTTTCTACAAACTTGAACCTCTATTTAAGTCCAGTTTTGCCGAAAAGCGGTGGTAAGATGTTAAGTTCCACAACAATACATATACCAAAAACAATTAAAATCTATATTTAAAATATATGTAAAAAATGATTCCGATTTATAAACTATCTAAATCTAAAATTAAAAAAAAAAATAGGTGATGATTTGCCAAATAATAAATGCAAAAGCAAAGAAAGGAACAATGAATAATACTATTACATTATTACGTCATCCGCGCCAAAACGCAAAGTCAATTAGATCTAGATCCGGCCTTAACTGTCACTATCAGCTGATCTTAATAACCTTACTTTTGTGTACAGTTGTATTTTGCACTAATAAATTATCTAGTAGGCCCCGATTTAGGAAAAAGTTTCGTTTATTTGAAACTAACTTAAGTGTTGGACTTCAAATGGGTTACATAATGTTTTAAATTACCTAACATTATACGTATACCTTCGGTTTACAAGGTATTATAAATTAAATTAAACCTAAAAGTGTCCCGTAATTGCGCACAGAAATTTTCTAGTTTCCAAACACAGGGGAAAAATGAAAGTATACGATAAATTCGGTAATAACGCAGCTTATTGTATAGTTCTGATACCTGAAGGGTACTTTTATAACTGAATCCAAGCACTGTCAGTAAGGTGTTTAACCTGTAACTTCTATGGAAGCAATTGAGTGTTTAATACTAGGCTATAGTTTGGAGTTCCAGTTGTTAAACAGAAAAAGAAGATCCCAATTTAATAAAAACTGTTTGTGGCAACTACTTGTAAGGGTGTAAAAAGTATCAAAAGTCACACAGATGGTGTGTGAACTTCTTAGGGGTAATAACTTTCACTACATAGTGTTTCGATACATTTCTAGGGCAGCAACAAACATATTCCTTCATCACAATTCCGTACATTAAGGGAATCTCAGAGAAAATAAGTCGAATTGACAGTAGTTATAATATAAAAACAGCCTTTAAATCAGGAAATACACTTAGATTTAACAAATACAAAACCAAAAACCATCGATAAGAAAGAATGTGTTTACAAAGTTCCATACAGGCACGGATCAAAGGGGGGCGGTGAGGGCGATTGCCCCCCCCCCCAAAGCTTAGAATTCAGGACAATACACCTGATTGTGCCTCTTACACTAGGAATGTGTATGTTGCTGTCTTCCACTCCCTCGTCGACAACTGTTTTTTCTTGCGATCGCCCCCCCCCCCTCAAAAGCTTCGACTTCAGGAAAATAGACCCGACTCTGGCTCTTATACTAGGAATATGTACGCAGCTGGCTTCCACCTCCCCGTCGACAACTTGTTTTTTATTGCGATCGCCCCCCCTCTTCAAGAGCTTTGAGTTTAGGAAAATAGACTCGATTCTGGCTCTTAGACTAGGAATGTGTATGCTGCTGGCTTCCACCCTCCCCCTCCGTCGATAACTTGTTTTTTTTTGCGATCACTCCCCCGTCGACAACTTGTTTTACACTAGAGAAGGGAATGTTGCTGGCGTTGTGACTGTGTTGAGGCTGGATCCGCCCCTGGTTCCATGTAAGTGTGATGAAATATATATTCGAGAAACCAAACGACCACTAGACGTTAGAATTAAGGAGCATAAAACTCATGTACAAAAAGGGGAAACGTCGATATCAGGTAGTGCAGGACACGCCTGGGATAAACAACACCGTATAAAATAATCTGAAGCTGTTGCAATATATATAGAACCCAACATGAAAAAAAGAAAATTTATAGAAGCAGCTTACAATAAAAATAATAATGGAATCTTCAGTAAACCGAGTGTTGAGATACCTAATCTTTGTCAACCACTACTTTGAAACATCAAATGATTGAGGTGTGTACAGTGAAGCAAAACTTTGCGCTTCAATGGATACAGTCCCTATATAAGGTCGGAGCCTTAAGACAAAACATTCAGTTTATACTTGATAACGATTAGAGATACAACCTAATCGAAACGTCGGAAAAATAAAGACAATGCAAATTCGACAACCACATATTAGTCAACCAATGAGATTGCTTCATTAGTTTTGATTTTATAAGCAAAAAACAATTTTTTTCAATCATTTATTTCATAACATTTATAACAAATTATTGGATCACAGTAGAGGGTGGAGAACATAAAAAAAGTGTGAGCACAGGCGGTATTCTGAGAGCATTTTTGTTACAAAAAATACTTCTTTGATTGGCCTATTTATAAATCAGGACAAATTGCAGCAAAGAGTATTTTAAAATTAAATTACCATCCAATGGTTATATTGCGCCCTAAGGTATTCAGACAATGATACGAAGTCAAATTTCATTCTAACGAAGAAAGGATAATTAATTATATCTAAGAGTCAATATTCTCTAATTATGTATGCATGAATAGAGCATTAATAAACCAGCACGATATTATTATTTACACACATTGCACGCCCGACTAATAGTCGAGCATTATTCTTTTCATTTACGCTGTAATTGATGTTTAAATTGCTTGTTAGGTCTTTTATAGAAGTGCTATTCGGTTTCTTATGGCATTTTTAACAGATACATTTTATTAATATTCTATTATTGTTTCGTTTTCGATTTTAAACTCCCGCACTTAATTAAATGCGATATTTCGTACCACGGTTGATTATCGGTTAGTAAAAGTATTTTACCTTATTTGAACAACGTTTTATTATTGACATTTTAATCAACGTCACGGAATTGTTTCATCTTCGGGACCAGAAAGAATATATTTATGTATAGGAATATAAAAAAATTTAATCTAATATTAGTACAATTAAAATTCGTCATAAAAAATCAGAACAACTTGACTGAAACAAGTTCCTAACATCATGCACACTTTGTTGTATAAAATTGTTATCGTAATAATTAGAGATTACATATTGAAGGTACAATGCTTCCAAGACACCAAGAAGGAAGAAGATTAATCGATAATGGTAAGCAGCTCGATCAACAAATAATGAACTTACGTTATTATTTACACAAGATAGCGGACTCTTCCACCCTACATCGAGGAATATGTGAGGCAAATGATTCAACGCCGCTACAGCTGAGGAAACGGGATATTGCTTCCCACTACCGAAGAGACCAAGAGAAGTTACAAGTCCGGCTACAGAAACCACTTCATGGACGGCATCCAAATGAGGTCATGCAGGACAATGTCGACAACTCAGCGTCGAACTACTGGTTGATTTCAGAACAGATGTTTCCGGAAAAGAAGGGTTTCTTGTTAGCTATCCAAGACCAGGTTATTACGACGAAGAACTATCGGAAGTTCATCATCAGAGATCCCTCAATAGAAAATGATCAATGTAGATATGCTGTCGAACATCAGAGATAATCCTTCACATAATTGGAGGATGCCAAGCGTTTGCCGCCACCGAGTATAAGGAAAGACACGACTCAGCCGCTAAGATACTCCACCAAGAGTTAGCAGATAAGTTAAAACTGTTGCAGGTAGGAAAAGTGCCTTACTACAAATATAATCCGGAGCCTATTCTTGAAAAGAACGAGTCCAAGTTATATTGGAACCGATCGGTTCTAACAGATCAAACAATTGCTTATTATAGGCCAGACATTACACTAACAGATAAAATTTCTAGGCGAACTACACTGATTGACATTGCTATACCTAATAACAACAACTTAGGACCAAAATACAATGAGAAGATCACCAAATATAGAGATCTGGAGGTGCAGATCCGCAGACATTCCCATAATACTGTCACCAACTGGAGTGATACCAAAGAACCTCCTGTAGAACTTTAAGGAACTGGGCCTTAGTAAGCATCTGTATAAACCGATTTAGAAAGCAGCTCTCCTTGCAATCGCGTGGACAGTCCGAAAGTTCGTGGGAAATACAGCAGACATCGTCACCTAGGACCCGATAACACGGAAAGGGTCCCCACAGAGCCTCAGACTTTTGGTGTCTGTATACCTGGAGGGAGTACGAAGCCGTTTGGCTTGTAGATCTGAGGAACGGCATATTTTGGACTTTTTCATCTTGCTGTGTGTGCCCTATGCCATATTGACTTGAGAACAGGCACCAAATGCTGACCTAGTGTTTAAAGTAAAGAGAAAGACTATCAGGGTTTTGGGGGGTCTGAACTATAAGGACTGCTGTAGGGGCCTTTAGGGCTCTCGGTGTACTGACTGTTCCTTCCCTGTATATATTTAAAAATTGACTGAATGTTTATAAAAAGAGACATGGTTCTGGGACTCATACAGAGGTTTACAATTAAAACATCATATTTAGTAATAGATTAGTTTCCATGTACCAATGCTTGGTGAGATGTCAATATGGCCCGAGATAAATAAATAAATAAATAAATAAATATTTTATTGACGAACCAACCATTTAACATATAAATTAAGTTAAAAGAAAATACAAAAGGACAAATGAAAGACAGATACATTAGACAAATAAATCTGTATAAAAAATTCTTTTTTTGCACATTTTGTTTAAAACTATTTACACTCAAGTTGAAAATGTCTATATCTTTACAAACTTTATTGGCTAAGTTATATGATCTAACTAAGCTAGATGACAATCCATAATTGGTTCTATGATAATCAATTCCAAAAGTATTACTGGTGCGCAAGTTTCTCTGTGATACATTAAAACTGATGAGTCCCAGCAGGTCGGGGCAATCAACTTGAAAATTAATGAGTTTAAAAAGAAAACAAAGATCCAAAAACTCTCTCCTTTGTTCGAGGGGAGGCACATTTAACAGTTTCATAATATATACATAATTAATTTCGTCAACAGGTATTCTAAGTTTGAATGCAACAAATTTTATGAATTTTCTCTGAATTCGTTCCAGCTGCTGAATATAAACTTTATAAAATAGTGACCAAACCTGACAGGCATATTCCAAAATAGATCTTATCCAAGAACAATACAATACTTTAAAACAATTTAAATCATTAAAATCCCTTAAAATACGCTTCACAAATCCTAACAGTTTCAGAGCTTTGGAGGTAATATAATCAACATGGTAATTAAAAGTTAATTCTGTATCAAAATATGTACCTAGGTCCTTTATGTATTCCACTTTCTCTAAATTTTCATTATTGATAACATGTTAAAAGTTAATGATATTTTTGCTTCTAAAAAATTGCATCATTTTACATTTTTTTTGTATATTTTTTGGTATTGAATTCCATTCCATTTTTTTTTTGACACCAGTCCTCCAAGCAATACACATCCTCCTGGAGTTCCCTACAGTCCTCGACCGATTTAATACACTTCAATGTTTTCATGTCATCCGCTTAAAAAAGTACAGAAGAGTACTTAACAATATTGCAGATATTATTAATAAAAACATTAAAAAGTATGGGAGATAAATGTGCCCCTTGTGGAACTCTAGACAGAAATGAAGAAGAATTTTTTAACAAAATACCTTTGGAAACTCAAGAACTACCTTATATAAATTACAAAAATAAAACAAATATTATTCCAAAATGCCTATTATTTTTTTGAGGAGTTCATGAGTCACCAATGTTAGACGATGGATTAATTAACGTAGTGTTGTTTCCCTGTTTTTATACGACTTTAAACGTAATAAATGCTCTTTCCTGGTTAAATTTTATTTTTGTAACTTCACTAGATTTTTGTTAGTATTTTGAGTCTTTTGTATACTAATACAAAAGCGTTAGTACTTGACTGATGTACTTTTTTTAGACACTAACATTAATGAATCTAATCTTGGATTTTAATAACTGAAGTGATGGATTTTGTCGAATTAGAAATTTTTGCAATAAAATATTATAAAATATCAGGTTAACAGTTCCTCGTAATTCATTTCCACTCTCAATATAGTGTCTCCTCAATAAAAAACTATATATATATATATATATATATATATATATATATATATATATATATATATATATATGAATGGTTTGGTTATTCCAGGATTCAATCCGTTCATTCAAAAAATCGTTTTCACGACGTTTCGCCAAAATCTCATTTGGCATTTTCAAGTGCGGTTCGTCTCGTTACTCGCAGTTCTCAGTGAAACGAAAAATCCTCGTTTAGATTTATATTAAATCAAATACACATCTTTTCACAAATAGGTGGCTGCTAATACTACTGAATTGTTAGCTTTCTCGTCTTTAAATAGCTGACAACGTAACATATAGCGATTTAACCTTAAATCACGTTCAATAAAACAAAACTGCAACCAAAAAAATCTCGAAAAATACAATTTCTGCATCGAAAACAACTTTGCTGAAATATGATTGCTCATTATGGCTATCTAAAGCGAGGCAGGGATGTTTTAATATCCTGTTCGGATGGCTTTTTCGTGTAGCTAAATTCCTGCGAGACCGTTATTAATTGGACGAGAAGGATCCTGCCGGCGCGACGTAAACCGAACTGAAGTTCTTGCGTGTAGTAAGATCAGCAGAGGCGTAGGTGGACACGGTTCTCAATATTAAATGTGCCATGAATCACGATGAAGTAAACAGTAAACAGATCAAAATTGTTCACTTATAATATTCTTAATATTTTAATTGTTTGTCTTGAAATTGGATAATAATTTTCTCAAGACAGTGGTAGAGTAATGGTGTTGGAAGATATATATCCTGTTAACTATCTTCAATTTGGATCTATTATGAGAGTTTTGTTGCAGGATATTAAAAATGAGTAAATAAAAACGTTTCGATGAAACAGACAATTTAAATTTTTTGACATTTCAAGAGGATTTTGTTTAACAAACACAAATAATAACTAGAAATTAACAATTATTCTGTAGGCGAATTTCAGAGAGTTGGTAATACTTAACCATCCATTTTTATATATCTTTGAAAATTTTTTTATGTTAAGAGAAATGTTCGTCTGTTTGCGACCCACGAAGACATACATTCCTACCAGACGAGAAATAGGGGAAGCTTAGTATCAGCGTACTGGCGGATAAACAGATGTCAAAATGGCCCAAGCTACTGGGCAATAAAATATTTTGTGTTACCAGAAATAATTAGGGAATTATCAATAAACGCCTTTAAGGCAAGAAGTAAACAAAATTTAATTTTAAATGTATTTAATTCCAATGAAGAAGAGGCACAAGGCCTGTTTTTTATTTTAGGTGTTGATTTGAATGATTTCTGTTTGCCTAGTTAATTTATAATATTCTTTTGTAATTTTATTATATTTTATTTTGACTTATGTACATCACTGTCTGGTAATTCTAACATAAACAAGGAAGTGTAAATTCGAATTGGAATCGGAATCGGATTTGGCATCAGAATCGGAGCGAGAATTGGAAATGGAATCGGAATTCGAATCGGAATAGGAATGGTAATTGGAATCGAAATCGCAAAATTCTAACTCTTTTTGCTATATTTGTAGAAAATTGACTTTCAGAAAACTAGGGCAAAATTTAACAGATCTTAATTCGAAGTGTTACCGCGAGTATTTTAGTTTTTCGTTGGTCTATAAGGACAAAGTATGGGCCACACATTTTTGTTACGTAACATGGGTGAAAAATTTAATCGATTGGAAGGAAGGATAACGGTATAGGGCGTTTGCTATTCCCTTGATATGAATTGTGACTAGAGATCATGTTTCGGTGTGCTATTTTTGTCTCACTCCAATAAAAGGTACAAATTAAATAATAAAACATACAGGTAAATACCCTAATCAATCTTCAGCAGTAACATCAGAATGATAAAGATTTACGAATTAGTTCCAACCTTGTTTGGAAACAAGAATCATTTGTTCAGGTGGATGAAAAGGAATCACAAAAATTCCAAATTCGTCAGGGTGTTCGGCAGGGTTGTGTGTTATCCCCACTACTCTTTAACATCTATTCAGAAAAACAATTTCGGGAAGCTCTTGAAGAGATAAAAGAAGGTATCTCTCTAAATGGGGTTTTGATCAATAATCTGAGATATGCAGATGATACTGTCCTTCTTGCAGACACAGCTGAAGGACTTCAAAGACTTATAGAGAGGGTAGATGAGATCTGTGAAAAGTACAACATGCGACTGAATATAAACAAAACAAAAGTTATGATAATAAACAAAAACGTATCCCAAAATGTACGATTTCGCATCAGAGGTTCTCTTATTGAAACAGTATCATCCACTAAATATCTGGGCGCACAACTACATAATAAGTGGGAGCAAATAAAAGAATTAAAAATACATATTGAGAAAGCCAGTGCCTATTTCAATGGCATGAAAAGACTATTGTGTAATATGGAACTTAATCTACAATTAAGAAGTCGTTTACTAAAATGCTCCATATTCTCTATACTGCTGTACGGTGTAGAATCTTGGACATTGACGGAAGCTGCATGTAAACGACTTGGGGCTTTTGAAATGTGGTGTTATCGACGTATGAAGAGAATATCTTGGATACATCACGTAACCAACGAAACTGTTCTACAACGCATGCCAAAGAGAGAAATGTCATGAAGACCATTAAAGAAAGGAAGTTAGCATACTTTGGACATATAATGCGTAACCAAAAATACGAACTGCTACAATTGGTTATGCAAGACAAGGTGGATGGTAAGAAAGACCCAGGAAGATGACGAAATACATGGCTACATAATTTGCGATAATGGACCGGAAAGACATCTGAATTATTTAGAGCCGCTGTCAATAAAGTAATATGGGCCAGAATGATTACCAACGTCCACTGAGGATAGGACACAGGAAAAAGAAGAAGAAGTAACACCAGTCCCTTATAATGACAACTTACCTAAATCAGTTCGGTCTATGTTGTTTCAGATTGAAGATTCACAACCTACCACTTCAAGCCAATTTAATGTTAACAACGATAATGATTCAGATTCCGAGTTTAAAGAACTTCAAGTTAAACCACTTTTGATAACTTAAGAAGACCCAAATGATTTGCATTTGCCAAAAAAACAGGCAGAACTGTTAGGATCTCGTTTGAAAGGATGAAATTTGCTACATGTGAAACTAAAATATGGTTCTTTCTTCAGATGGGGACTTGGTATATTGTAATAATGTAAATTCAGTTATAAATATTTTGAAAATAGTATTTTATCCCTCTCAGTGGTGTTTGTTTATCGACTCATCCAAAACAAGTTTAAAAACAGTTCTACTCCATACAGGTAATGTACTTCCTTCTGTTCCTCTAGTCCACGCCATGAACCTGTTATTTAGAAGAACTCAGTACAATATATATTATTTTAAAATTTGCGGCAATTTAAAAGTTATTACCTTAGTACTTGGACTGCCATTGGGTGATACTAAATTGTGCTGCTTTTTATGTGAATGGGACAGTAAGAACACACCAAATCACTATAATAAAAAAGTGGGGCCTGTGCGTAAATTTCTAGTTTCTGGACACCAAAATGTAATGCATTTACCACTTGTATAACCTTCTGATACATTTCTTCTGCCACACCATATCAAATTAGGCTTTATACAAAATTTTAGTAAAAGCGATGGATCGCAGTGGAAATGAATTTTGGTATTTGAAAGAGAGATTTCCCAGATGCTAAAATCAAACAGGACATTTTCGTGGGATCTCAAATCAGGGAATTACGAGGATGGTTCGATAAGTTCTCGGCCTGAAACAGAGAGGGCGCTAGTAGGATCAAATAACTATAATATTTTGTAAGCATTAGCCTTGAGATGACGCCCTGCAAAGTTTCAGATGTTTGCGTTCAATTGCTTGTTTATGGCGATCGAGTGAATACATAAGGTTCGATATTTTGTGAAAGATGGATAAAATTGAAGTTCGAGCGGTTATAAAGTACTTTATTTTAACGGGCTTCACTCCTACGGACATTAAAAATGAGTTAGATTCTACTTTAAAGGATTCTTCTTCTTCGTTTTCGACGGTAGAAAAATGGGCTGCTGAATTTAATCGTGGTCGTATATTAATTCAAGATGATGAGCGCTCGGGACGCCCAAAAACCGCTACAACTGACGAAATTGTCACAAAAATTCACAATGTCATACTTTATGATCGCCGATTGAAAGTACGAGAGCTTGCTGGTATGGCAAAGATCTCAATAGATCGTGTCTACTACATTTACACGAAAAAGCTTTATGCGCGATAGGGGCCGCATTTGTTAACAGTCGACCAAAAACACTTTCGAATGAACACTTCGCAAAAGTGTTTAAACTTATTCAGATGCAATTCTGCCGAGTTTCTTCGACGTTTTATAACTGTAGATGAAACAGGGATTCACCATTACACGCCAGAGACAAAGCAGCAGTCTAAACAGTCGGTGGGGGTAGGTGAAAGTGCGCCACAAAAAGCAAAAACAATTATTTGGGATTCACATGGCGTGGTGCCTATAGACTATTTAGAACAAGGCAAGACCATCACCAGGGACTATTACGCTCTTCAGTACTGGACCATTAGCAGCATGTGATTAAGACTAAATGTCCACATCTTGCCAAAAAAAAGTGCTCTTTCATGAGGATAACGCGCCTCCACACAAATTTATAGTCGTTGCTGCAAAACTTCATGACCTACGTTTCGAAGTGTTTCCACATGCGCCATATTCACCGGATCTGGCTCCAAGCGATTACTTTCTCTTCCCAAGCTTGGAAAAATGGCTCGCTGGATGAAAATTTCCTTCAAACAACGAGGTCAGAGCAGCGACAACCGCTTATTTTGCAGAGTTGGACAAATCGCATTAAACTACGGGTATTAAAATGTTAAAACATCGTTGGTCCAAATGTATTGAAGTACAAGGGGACTATGTTGAAAAATAAATAAAAACATTTTCAAAAATCTTTTCTTTTCTTCATTAGGCCGAGAACTTATCGAACCATCCTCGTAATAGAAGATTCAAAATTTGAAAAAAATTGAACGATTTGAACAAATTAGCATGGCAATGCTTCAATAACATGGTTGTGAAGTTTTTTGGTAACAATAAGAGTGACAACTAAAGAGAGTTGATTAGCAAACCTCTATTAACACATAAAACTATGAGTTGCAATATGCCACTTAAAATTCATTTCATGGACTCACATTTGTATTTTTTCCTGGAAATTGTGGGTGCTAAAGGCGATGAGTATGGAAAAAGTTCCATCAGGACATTTTAAAAATGGAAAGACGTACTCAGGGTAGGTGGAGTCCAAGGATGTTGGCAGACTACTGCTGAACAATCAAGAGGGACTTTTTCTTCAAGTGCCTTCTCCATTGCGGAGGTTGGCAATCATAATAGCTATTTTAATTTTTGTTGCTCTAAATAGTTGTTTTGAACTGCATCCAAACCATTCCCTTAGGTTTTTTAGCCATGAAATTCGTCGTCGTCCCACGCCTCTTCTGCCACTTATTTTGCCCTGGATTATGAGCCGTACGATGCTGTACCTTTCTCCTCGCATAATGTGTCCGAAATATTGCAGTTTTCTCTGTTTTACTGTTATCTCGACGTCCTTTTCTTTTCCCATTCTTCTCAACACTTCGGCGTTCGTAACTCGATCCAACCACGAAATCCTCTGAATTTTTCTATAGGTCCACATCTCAAAAGAGTTAAGTCTTCTCATTGCCTCTCGATTCAGTGTCCATGCTTCCATTCCATAATATAGAACACTATATACGTAACATTTAGTCAGTCGTATTTTCGGGGCTAACGTTAGATCTTTGCTGCAGATAACCTTTTTCATTCTAATAAAGTTGGCACGTGCTTTCTCGATTCTGGTTTTTATTTCGACGGTATAGTCATTATTTTCTGTTATTAGGGTTCCGAAGTAAGTGTATTTCTTAACTCTTTCTATGTGCTGGCCTCCTACCATTAGGGTTTCATTATTATTGGTGTTGTTTTTACTAATTATCATGAACTTGGTCTTTTTCGTGTTAAGAACTGACTTTCAATATCTTATTCATTATCTTTTCTAGGTATTTCAAACTATCAGCTATTATTACGGTGTCATCTGCATACCTAATATGACCTCTTCAGAATAAGCGTTAAATAGTAAAGGTGACAATATACACCCTTGTCTGACTCCCCTTTGTATTTCCACATCTCCGGATATTTCATATCCAAATCTTACTGCCGCTCGCTGATTGTAATACAGATTTAATATCAACCTTAAATCCCTTTCATCCAAATTTTTGCTTCTGAGAATCTCTATCAGTTTGTCATGTTTGACCCTATCAAAAGCTTTCTTGTAATCTATGAAGCAGACATAGAGGTCCTGATTGATATCTAAGCATCTTTGAGTAAGCACATTAAAAGCAAATAATGCTGCTCTTGTACTTACCGGAAACTAAATATTCCAGAAAATCGTAAATCTTCAATTTATAAAGTACGTGTTTTATGTAAGTTTCTGGATAACTATTGTTTTTTCTTTAAAATTCATGTTTCGTTGCCAAATAAAATTTATAGGTGATATAAGATTTAAAAATGCTTATTTTTACTGACGACACCCTGTACTAAATTTAAATTTTATTAATCAGTGATTATGACAAGCACCAATCAATTGACGGGCGTGTTTTTATTTCACAGTGATGTTAAAAAGTTCTTATTTGATGATCTGTTACAGGTCAGCAAAATTTCAAGTCGATCAAACTTTCAGAAGGTAAATAAAAACAAATTGCAATCCTGAAGCAAAAATATATAGGAATTCAGATTCGCATGTCGTGGAATTATTTTCACTGCAACGATGACGGAAGTTATTAATGACCAAAGCAACAGTTTTAATTATCCATGTAAACTTACATGTTATTTAAATATCTGCGAGTACATAAAATATAATATTAGTCAACTAATAAAGAATAACATATAACTTTTACTTTATATACATAAATATACGATTGTATATATACATAAATACGCGCGTACAACTTAATGTGTAACTAGAGCAATAAATACTTACAAGACGTAATTATACTGCATTCTATAAGAATAATCACATAATAAATTTATGAATTATTGTGGTATAATTTTCTACATAATAGTAATAATTTCAATGAGAATTGCTATAATAATTGTGAATAAGGTGTGCTGTCTGCGGTGTGCGGTAATTATATTAATCTTGTGTTTATAGACATTTTTTCGAACTTAAAAAATTGAAAGCACTAATTTATTCTCCTTCCTTCCCAACATCTTCTAAAAGAGTTAATTAAAAAATTGCATATTCCATTTTTAAAGGATAATGTCCTGAATATTCCTTGATGACACCCCAAATTTTTCGATTTTATCTTATTTAGCATTAATAAAATTTTTATAAAAAAATTGAACCGACTTCTAAAAGTACGCTAAAAAGGGAAAAATAACTAGAAATTTTTATATGATATTGCAATTTTTGAAGTCGGCGCCAAACTAATATCTGACAAAATGTGATTCGAATAAAGAGATTAAAAATACTTTATTTGTAATTGCTTTCTTACCATAATTTGTATATATTAGTAGTTATTTATTTCATTTAGAAATAATTTGGCGCCGACTTAAAAAATTTCAATTTTATATAAAAATTTCTAGTTATTTTTCCCTTTTTAGCGCACTTATAGAAGTTGGTTCAATTTTTTTATAAAAATGTTATTTTTCGACTTTTAGTTTTGAATTCTTTATGATATTCATAAATTATTTGAACTACGTGCTCATCGAGATTAATATACCTCGCAATGACTCCAAGGTATCAAAAAAATACCAGTTTTAGCCAGAATTGCAATTCACCCTAAAACGAACAACTAAAATTATTTGATTCTTAGAGTTCTCCAAATACCAATGAAATTGTGTCAAACAAATATTTGGTCTGTCATTGTAAGTCCACTATCTTAAATTTGAAATTAATTTTAGATTGGTAATTTAAGCCCCAAAATCTTCATATATCGATATTTAAAGACCTTGAGACATAAATTTCTTAGCCCGATATATTTTATATTGGATATTGAGTTTCTACACGCCCCAAGAACCCCGCAATATGAATTTTAGATAAAACCGGAAAATGTATAATTTTTAGTCCTTCATTTTGTATCTTATCAACCTAATAGTTGTAAAATCTGAAAAAATGTGAATAAGGTAAAATTTTCAACTCACAATATTGGACAAGACATATTGAATTTCATAAAAAAAAATTTAACGTCTTAATATAATCTAAATCTAAACCCTTCAAAGCCCCCTAGTACCAATTTTAGATAAAATCCAGAAATTTAAAATTTCTAAATGGTCATATTGCATTTGACGTATTAGATTTTCTTAAAATAATTTTATATTCGCTATTTACATTCTCTAAAACGATTCAGTTCCACATAGGAACAAAATCGAAAAATGTAAAATTTTTAGTCAGCAATATGGCATTCCCCATATTGAATCCTGAAAAAATACTATTAAATTCATAATTTACACCCTCAAGAATCTTCTATATCAGTTTTGGAGAAAGTCGAAAAATATAAAATTTTTAGAACACCGTATTGAAGCCGCCAGATTGAGTTTTTCAAAAAATAATATTAATTTCGTAATTAACACTAACAAAAATCTCTCCTTACTGACTTTAGACAAAATCGAGAGATGTAGGATCTTTAATCCGCCATCTGAGATCCGTCATATTTATTTTTTTTAAAATAATATCAGATTTGTAATGTGCTATCCCAAAAACTCCTCCGTATCAATTTTGAAAAAAAATAGAACAAAATTAATTTTTTATCCACCATATTGGATACGCCATATTGAATTTTTTTTAAAATAATTTTAGATTCGTCGTGTGCGACCCCGAAAACTCCTCCGTACCTTCGGGTTAAAATCGGACAAAATTGATTTTTCTGTCCGCCAGATTATATATACTGTCAATATTTCAAAATTTTTCTATATGTATAATTTTTCATATATAGATCGAAATAGTTCCCGGTAGGACACCCTGTATTAACAGTGTAAAATTTAATACAATAATTTAATATGTTAGGAGAGGAGGACGTTCGATTTATTGTAGCAAAGGTTGTAAGTCTATGACCTAAACTATTAAACTAAATGTCTAATAGCATTTTAAAATATCCATTTAAAAATATTTGCTGAATAATCTTTATTTTTAAAAATTATACTAATTTACATATATGAATTTAATATATTGTTAAGAATATTTTAGCGGTCACTTTAATGAACAAATTTATTTAAATAAATTAATTCCTCCTTATATCGTATTTAACCATAAAACAAATTAAAAATGTTTTGTGTGGCAGCTTTCCAGTTAACGTCAATGAAATAGTAAATAATTCAATGACGCTCTAAAACAACAGATTTATTTTTGAACAAATGATTGGGGACATAACGACTCGTTATCAACTCAACTCAACAAATATTCCAGCAGCCGGTGGTTAGAATGTTTTCTGCAACATTTAACTTACAGTTTATAGTAGTTCTTTCACCTTTCTACTTTACTGATCATAATCTCTCAATCAGCAAATTAGCCACCTATTATGAACGTCTACCTACCTTTTAATCCTTGGGTGCAAAGATTTTTTACTAAAGTTAAATGTTCTTATTCCAATTGAGTGAGTTTTTGTATCGAGGCAGAAATGAGATTACGGGGAACCAGGTGTGCTGTTAAATTGGTTTTTGGCACCTTTTTTAAAGATATGTTTGAAATATGAAACCTAAATAGGAATTTTAAGTTTTGTGTAGTGCGATATTTCTCAACCTAATAGTGTTTTCAATCCGTGTTTCAATACCAGCAACAGGATTCTGTGTCATATAGAATAGGCATGATGACTTTGGAAAAATTTTTGGAAAAATACTCCATGATGTTTTTACGCATCTACTTTACACGAAATTGACCTTTTTAAAATACAATTTAAATTTTGCACCAAAACGCTAGAATAATCCGTCTGTGACGTCACCCTCTCGTAAACACTTAACACGTTGCATCTTATTGCTTGTCCCGATTCTTATTTTTCATTATTTTGTGCGATAATCATGAATTCTAATGTGTATCGATGGTGCGCAGTTCCTCGATGTAATAATACATCGATAAAAACTCCGAATAAGTTATTTATTAACTGGCCAATGAAGAAAAATATCAGAAATACGTGGCTAAATCTTGCAAGGCGAGACAAAGTTTCTGTATCTGTTAATTCAGTAATTTATTTCTGCGAAGAAGTATTTATTTTACATAAGTGGCGAAGCTCGCAAACAAAATATATGTAAGGTAAATATTTGTCAATAACACTCTTGATCCCGTTTGAGGTTAGGTTTAATTTCTTTATTACCATATTATATTTAAAGTTCCTGACTAAAAACTTTTTCTTTTTCCAGTTACCAAATTATATGGAAAACTATATACAGTACCATGTAATGGGTTCAGTTTCACCAATACGCATGAAGTCAGGGTCCATATCCACAAGATTTGAATGCTAACCAGACAGAAGCAAACGAACTTCTGACACCGCTGAGCGTCCCTATGCTCTCAAAAAACAAAGAAGGTGTCTAATTGAAGAAAGTGAGAAAGATGTAGCACAAACAAAAACACCTACAGAACATTGAGAACTCGCAGGCACTTCATCAGAAAGTTCAGGTACGTACTCATTGCTTTTTTATATCGTTAACCTGTTTTATTGTATTCAAGTGTATATCTTTTCTGTTTGCCAGTTTAATCATACCATTATAATGATTATTATGATTCCAAACAATCTTTGTGATATTTATTATTATTATAATACTATTATTATATTCTATTGTAAAAATTATAGTACATAATAATGTGTTAATAGTTACAGTTTGTTCACAAGTACTTATTTTTATTTTTTAGTTTTGTACACAATTGAAGATCTAGAAGCACCTATTACCTTTCCAAAATCAGCTGATAAATCAGTACAATGTGGTTGTTGGACTTGCATTGTCTTTATTTTTATTTATTTTTACGACGTTTCGATTAGGTTGTATCTCTAATCGTTATCAAGTATAAACTGTTCAGTTTTCTTTTTTGACACCCAAGAACCATGATTTTCAACTTGTCCTTGCTTTCAGTTGTATTTCTTTAAGAATGCCAGTTAGTTCCGTATGGTCTGAGAAAAAGACAACTATATCGTCTGCGAATCTGAGATTGCCTAGTCTTTCTCCTGCTATATTCATTTTTCTCTTCTGCCAGTGCTCCAGAACTATAATGTAGGCGATATAATAACCCTCATCAATCACTTTGGTATCTTCATGCAACCTTATCTTAATTTTGGATCATTCGTTTAACTCATCAATAGCATTAATGTATCGCTGGTGATTTTTTCATTATTGCCCAAAATTCCACATTGTCGAAGGCCTTACTGAAGTCTATAAATACGATCCATATTTGAATATTGTACTCTGTTGCCTTTTCTGTTAGTATTTTGACAACGTGGATGTGTTCTATTGTACTAAAGCCTTTTCTGAAGCCTGCCTGTTCATGAGGTTGGTATGTATCGAGTTTTGCTTCTAGGTGGCTTGTTAATATTCCCATCAAGAGTTTATAAATGTGTGATAATAGGCTTATTGCTATATAGTTTTCGAAATTACTGGGGGCTGCTTTTTTATATATTGGGATTACTGACGCGCTATTCCAGGTTTGTGGCATCGTTCCCGCGTGAAGGCACGAATCAAATAGCGATTTTAGTTTCCTGTTTCTTTCCTTCCTTCATCATTTCAGGTATGATGTCATTTTCGCCTTCCAACTTCCCATTTTTTACTGGTCTCAAGTCTCTTTGAATTTTGTCCGTTTCGATGCCGGGCAACTCTTCAGAGCCAACGTTGCATATTCTGTTTTTTTTTTTGGCTTTGTTATTGTCCTTGACATTTGCATTATCTACCTTCGACTTATACTGAGTAAAATATCTCCAATCTTTGTAATATCTCTCTTCTATTTTTTTTTTTAAATTCAAAATTTCAATAAAAAATAAAGACATCTATCTGCCGTATTTAAACAGTTATTATATATGTATTCTCTTTTCAGGCATGGTCTCGTCTGTGGAACTGTATCGGACAGAGCGCAACATTCGCAGTAAATCACTGATATATGGAATATAAATTCCAATATATATATATCAACTACCTCTCAGCCTATTAATTTATTTTTTCTTCATGTTTTCATTTCTAAAGACTCTGTTTTGTTTTATTAACTCCTTAGTTTGTTTATCTTTAAATTTCTTATCTGGTGCTATCCCATGTGTTCTGATATTGATTTGCTATACTTTATTTTCTGTTTCTTATTGTATGTAGGTCCAATTGCGTTGAGTGCTTTCCAATTTCTTTGCTGATAATGTTGATTATGTCTGATCCATTCTTATGATGAAGGACACTTTTTAAAATATGGGCTACCTTTACTTAATTTCACTTTAATGTTAATAAAACTGGTATCTAGGCGAGATCAATCAATTTCTATTAGAATATATACTCGAACGATAAGCCTAAAAATGTAGCTTCAGGTAATTTAAACAATTAAATCTGTTTTATCTCTCTCATATACTTTTGATTCAAGCAGTCAAAATACTGGCAATTTTTATAATAAATATTGAAATTTATTTGAAGGAATCATAACGACATAACGAGTTGTGAAAAATTTAAAAATACATTCCATTGAGCATGAAATTCGTAGAAACAGTATGTTGAAAACGTATTTGTGCAGCCTGGACTAGTAAATGACAAATTATCATCCCAGCAAAATAAACCTTAGTTTTCTATTGATGTAAATCTAAAGGTAAACTGTCAACCCTAAAACCGATAACCCTATAATAATAAATTACCGATCGGTTACCATATCTCAAGAAACAACCGTTAGTTTTTCATTTATCTTCACCAATAATCTCTCGGGTATCGTTTTACGAGAATACTTCGGTTTAATTTATTATGTATCTTTCTTATGTGAGACAAAAGTTTCTGTTACAGAGTAGTATGGATTATAACTACACGATTTCTCTGATTAAATAAATGTTAAAATAATAAAAAAATGCTTTTTAGTTATTTTCTAACTTCCATACTAAAGAAATCGTATTGAAAATAATATTTGTACTAATAGAGGAAGGCGGGGTATTATCGCATACCTACCTTTCACGGTAAGTTATCGGTATTTTAGTAAACGCTGGTTATATACAGTACAACTTTGAACAAAGAACGAAATGATTTTGTTTCTTAAAATTTTATTTATATTTCATAACATTTTGGTAAACTTTAAAGAAAATCTGTATTCAACAGTATTTTAACCATCAACTTCTTATTTACAAACTGGAAGGCTTGGGTATCCATGGATCATTTCTGCAATGGATAAATAGTTACCTGTCTGGTAGAGTACAGCGAGTAAAAATTAACAACTGTGAATCGTCTGATATATGTGTTAGCTCTGGTGTTCCTCAGGGTGCTCACCTCGCTCCGCTCCTTTTTAACTGCTTTATTAACGATATTGAGGACATCATAACTTTCAGTAGATGTCTTCTTTATGCAGATGATTTAAAGATATTTCGGGTTGTTGGGAGTAGCAACGATTGCGAGGGCATTCAGCAGGATCTAGCTCGATTCTCTGAATGGTGTAAGTCAAATTTTATGCACCTCAATGTTAATAAATGTTCCATTATAAGTTTTTATCGTAAAAGGGATTGGATAACTTTTGATTACTTTCTTGATAATAACATGATTAATCGCGTTGAATGTGTGAAGGATTTGGGTGTTACATTTGATCGGGCCCTTTGCTTCGACACACATATTGATAATATTGTGAACAGAGGTTTGAAGTTGCTCGGGTTTATAAAGAGAATGCTTACAGATTTTAATAGTGTAGACTGTTTTAAGGTGATATACTGCTCTGTAGTTCGATCAGTCTTGGAATATGCGTCCCAAGTTTGGTCACCTCATTATTTTACATACAAAGAAAAAGTAGAAAGAGTACAAAGAAAGTTTTAAAGTTTCATTGCCTTTAAACAGGGAATGCAGCAGGAGCGGTCTGTATATGATGATACTGCCGATGCTTTGAGGTTGTTACCATTGTGTGTGAGACGCATATATCTTGACCTAGTTCTACTTTATAAGACTGTTAACTCTTGTATTGATTCTCCTGAACTACTCAATAATATTGGATTATCGGTTCCTCAAAGAGCTTTTAGAGCGAACAATTTGTTTGATGTGATATATCACCGAATGAATTATGGCATTAACAGTCCTATTTCTCGAATGTGTAGGGAAATTAATTCAGTTCCTACCGAGATTGATATTTTTCATTTGCCAATTAATGTCTTTAGATTAAAAATTTTACAATTCTTGAAAACTAGTTAATATTGTCAATTGTCAATACTTGTGTTTTGAAGCACTTTGATGCGTGTTTAGATTTGTAAGTTTTTTTTTTTAATTTCTGACTTGTTAAATAGTGTTTGTATTTTTTATTTTTGAAATGAAAATTGTCAATACTTGTCTTTTGAAGCACTTTAATGCATGTTTAGATTTGTAAGTTTTTTAATTCTGACTGTTTTTAAATAGTGTTTGTATTTTTTATTTTTGAAATGGATTGTATTTATTTTATCCGTTAATATATTATTATTATTATTATTTAAAAGCTACTATGTTGATAATTAATGAAATATCCATTATTAGTTATTATTTGACAACGATATTTAAAATTGTAAAGAAGTTAATTTTTTTTTCTGGGATGTTTCAGAGAAATGAGCTGTGCGCGAGAATTTGAAAATTTATTATTAAATTTTAGGAGAATTACTAATTATTAGAACATAATTAGTATACTTTATTTATGGTCAAGATCATTATTTCCATAAAAAATAACCTATCTTTATTCTAAATTTAAATACCTATTATTATTTAGAATTAACGCTAAATTGGTTTAATTTAGCTATCTCTATTATCAACAACTAATGATGTTCTCTATTGTAATCTTATTTAAAAAAATTAACCTTCAATACATTAACTTGTCTTTTCCTATTTTTCGTATTTACTCTGATCTTCCCGAAATAATGCGCTTATGAGATCCTGGAATAAAATCTGATTTACAGTCACTTTTTACGATAAGTAAAAACGATGAAATTTCGTTTTTGACGCTTTTAAAGTATAATCACCTTTTTTGACGCAATCAATCAAATTAAAACTTAGTTATATATATTTTTAATAAACAAGATTTTTCGCGATATTTTATTATCCTTTCAATTAATTTACGCGAAAATTATAAGTATTAATTAGGGGAAGATTTTTTCGCATCTAATAGCCAAGATGTTATCTATGCTGTCTAGACACCTGCACGCGAACTCCGTAATAGGATAGAAAAGAAATGTCTTCTCTATTTCTTTCTATTATGGAAAATTATTCTAAATTTACTCTATAAGCACATTCGGCAACGCTCGGGTACGTCCGAGCAAGCAATCGTGCTATAGAAATAGAAACAGTCTTTGGCTTGTTGCTGTTTTTCTATCTCTCTCAATGCAATTGATGCATAAATTGGTCTCATTTTTTTTTCTGACTTACGTGTGTTTGAATTTGTCGTTAAGTCGAATGTGAGATATATTTGTTTCTAAGAATAATATATATTACTCATATATGTGTTATTATATTTTATTTAGAAAAAGTATAGATTTACATGTTATATAAGAAAAAACTATCAAAATAGACATAATTATTTTTATTTCTGTTTATTTATTAACGTTAAGATTCAGAAGAATAATAAATTATTAGAGCTTATTCAAGAAAAAATAAATAAATATATACATATTATATATACAATTTAAAAAGTATTTAATTCTGTTTTACTGGACTGCACAAACTTCTGACAGGGTTCTGCTAAATGTCTATTGGGTCATAGATACGTAATTTTCAATGCTTCTCTGATTGGACCCTTGTGCAAAAAATCTCAATGGCGCCATTATTCTTATAACAAGAGGGACATTAGTATTTCGGAATCCACTATCCATATGTGGTATAAGTTCTTCTATTAGGCTTCGTACTAAATCTCTACTAAGACGAAAACATTTTTTAAATTCATCTTTAGGTAATACAAAAACATTACTATAATCTGGCAAATGTTTCCTCTCCAGTCTCACAAATTCCCTGTCCTCTTTATCTTCAGCGTTTTATACAAAATACATAAATATCGGATCCATATTTTCTAATAGGTAATTTATTAAAAAAAAAAGGTCAGGAATTAAATACTTTTAAAATATAACATTCGAGATTTCACAATAAAAATTTTTAGTCAGTTAACCTCAAAAATTACAAAGTAAATATGTATAGTAATTTTTTTTTAAATCATAAAGTCCCTAGAAAAGATAAATGTTTGTAGAGATGATAGTTTGTAGTTACTTCTACGCGACCTAGCCCGAAGTTTTAAGGAAATTATCATAGAGAATAGGTTACGTTGATAGAAAGAAATTTTCTTTCTTCTTATTTCTTTTCTGTTTCTATTTTCATCGTGTTATGGAGTTCACGTGCTGTACGTTTAGATTAGAAATTACCTGGAGACTTTGTAAGCAGTCTCAATCCTACACTTTATATTAGAAAGAGAAAACCTCAGAATACACTATTTAAAGTCGCGATCAAGTTGAAGTGTTCGAAAATAGGCAACTTTTCATCCAACGAGGTGCAAGTGTTGCGCTACTCGGTGAACGTGACTATTTTCACAAACGTTTGGAGTGTAACAGAAGAACTTCCCAAGTCTTCACGCCTATCACTTTTATCGTCGATTTAAAATATGAAGTCTGAAAGTTCTTAAAGTTTCCTGATGCTTTTTAAAAGATTGGTTTGTTGCTTATACAAGAAAACAGAGGGACCAGAACGAACTTTGTGGGTTATTAAAATAACAAAACCAGAAGAATGTAATGTCTATAATTTTATAGGAATTATAACCAAGTATAAACAATGAATTTGGTGTGTTTAGAAGCAGAGGAATGTGGATGTAAAAACAAACTGTAATGATTCATTTTATTTATTCATTTTAGTCCAGTTTTCATCTTTCCAAAACTGGATATAGGTCTCCCCTATTTGTTTCCAAATCTCTCTATTCTGGGCTCTTCTTTGCCACATCAAGCCGGCATCTGTGGCCTGCCTCTGGATCTTTCTCCTTCATATGGGCGCCATTTCCCGATTTCTGAATTCCAACGGTTGTCTTTTATTCGTTCGTTATGGCCTGCCCATTTCCATTTTAGTGATGCTGCTCTTTCTATAGCGTCAACTGCGTTAGTTTTTTTTTCTTATCCACTCATTTCATTTTTTATCTCTGAGTGATATTCCTAACATGTGTCGTTCCATAACCCTTTGAGTTTTGCGGATTCTGTCCAAATTTGATTTCGTAAAGGTCCACGTCTGCGCTCCGTATATTAGAACCGGCAATATATAACAATCAAATACTTTGGTTCTTAAGTATAAGGGAATTTTCTGATTTTTCAGAACATAGGAGAGTTTTCCGAATGCCGTCCATCCCAATCGAGTTCTTCGTGTTACTTCGGCTGTCTGATTGTCCTTACTCGCTCTTATGGTCTGGCCTAAGTATATATATTCATTCACTTATTCTATTTCGGTAGGATTTATTGTAATAACTTGTTGTTCGTCCGAGTTTGACACTATTTTGTTTTTCTGAGATTCATCTTTAATCCTCGTTGGAGCGATGTTTCATGGAGGTGGTTTATCATTGACTGTAGCTCTTCTCAGTCGGATGCGATAATAAGTATATCATCTGCATATCTCAGATGATTTAGGAATCTACCATTAATGTTTATCCCTTTATTTTTCCAATTTAATGATTTGAACAAGTCTTCTAGGGCCATTGTAAATAGTTTGGGCGAGATTGTATCTCCCTGTCTCCTCTTTTGATTGGAATGCGGTTCGTCTTTAGCGCGTCATCAAGTTGTACTGTCATCGTTGTGTCTAGATAGACATTATGCAATAGATTTTTGTATCTTGAGTCTATTCTGCTTTTTGCCAAAGCTTCTTCAACAGTCCATAGTTCTACCCTGTCGAAAGCATTCTCGTAATCAACAAAGACCATGTACAGAGGCAGATTATACTCGTTGGCTTTTTCTATTAATATTTTTAGTGTATGCAGATGGTCGCATGTTCCATATCCCCTTCTGAATCCTGCTTGTTCAACAGGTTGATATGTGTCGAATTTGTTCGTCAATCTGCTAGTTATGATTTTCATGAAGGTCTTGTATAACTGGGAGAGAAGGGATATAGACCGATAATTGTCCAGAGTCGCCGGATCGCCTTTATTATATATCAAAATTGTGCGTTATTCCATCCACTGGGTATCCTACCTTCGACAAGACATCTGTTGAATAAGATCTTTAAATATTCCTTAACTTTTCTTCCTCCTTCCTTAAGAAGTTCTATTAAGACTTTGTCATCTCCCACTGCTTTATTTCTTTTCATATCTTGTATGGCTTTATCTATTTCATCCTCTGTAATATCTGGCAGATCTTCAGAATTCACATTTGTTATTGTCTTTTTTAAATTCTTTATAGTATTAGCCGGTGAAGGGTTTCTTGGGCTGTGATGATTACCAGATCAAAATTGTGAATATCTGTCATAAAATGACCGATTCTTCTCTGCTAATATGGGTGATTCTGCTCATTGTTCAGGTTAGTTTCCCAGATCATCGTACAAAAATATTTAAATTTTCCACAGTGCATATTTCTTTTTGTTAAAATTACAGTCTCGGCCTCTAAAATAGGATTAGTTTCTCTGGAACTAACGAAATAAGATTTTGATCTTTTGCAGAGTTGCCTTTTCAATCACCCATAATTCAAAAATTTATATTGTATCCGAAACATACAAGGATTTGTATCAACTGAATATGAACACCCTGTACAAAATAACTTTTTAATCTAATCCTTACTTTATATTATTCATAAAATTATTATCTCAAAAGCATAAAAAATCATCATAAGTAACTTTCCTTGTTTCCCAAAGAATTTTTATATTATTTTACTTAAAATGTTTTTTCTCGTCGTTTTATTACGCTTAATAATAATTCGATATAACGGTTTTATGAAGACAAACGCCTTATATTTATATATAGGAAACAATAAAAGAAACATAAAATCCTGACTGTATTAAAACTTTATTGTTTTTAACGATATTAAAGGAGAAACGACCACACTCATGTATCAGAAACTTCACGCAGGTAAAAGAAAACCTATTGGTAACTAGCTAACAAAACAGTCATAGTCAACAATAAAAGTCACTAGTATACAACTTAAAACATAATAAACAAAGTGTAATAACAATGAGTTGATTGATGTACAGTGTGTCCAAATTTGAGGTTTAACATTTAGTCGGAGAACGCAGTGAATTTTCGTAGGCCATTAAGAGACATAGCTCCACCGAAGTTTTTATATGTATTTTGACTCCCTGATTACCAATATCGAGAGTGAATTCCCGAAAAATTGTCTGCTGATTCTAAGTAAAAGTGTCACTTGCGATTTTTTCATCCAACGCGTAGTTTTTCAGCTAAAATAAGTTCATATATATATACAGGGTGTCCAAGATAAGGATCCTAACCATGGGGATCTCGGAAACAGTTGGAGATACGAGGTCGGTTAAATTAGAGAAAAGTTGCGCAATTTAGTGCTAAATTAAACGCAATTTAAAAATTTTAAAAATTCAAAATACTTCCGGAGATTTCCGGAAAAAACCGAATTTTGGCAAAATCGTTTTTAATTTTTGTAGGTTTTATTTAAAGAGATATCAAAAAATAAAAGGTAGATTCTTCTTGCCACTTTTTATTTTTTATAATTTGGTCTAAACAAAATTTAAATCCGACGTTTCGTTTCTGAGATACCATCATGAACTTTCATTTTTTATATGGAACAAAAAAAAGTATCCCATGTATTTGATAGCATTTTTTATTACAAATTCAACGGTGTATCACACTTGCATATCAAGTGTGTAGTTCATTGGCTTTTATAAAACTGATATACCTTTCTCTCTCGCTCTCATGGAGCTCTTATGGAAAGTACTTGAACTACGTATTCGATATGCAAGGGTGATACATCGTTGAATTTGTAATAAAAAATGCTATCAAATACATGGGATACTTTTTTTTGTTCCATATAAAAAATGAAAGTTCATGATGGTATCTCAGAAACGAAACGTCGGATTTAAATTTTGTTTAGACCATATTATAAAAAATAGAAAGTGGCAATGAGAATCTACCTTTTATTTTCTGATATCTCTTTAAATAAAGCCTGCAAAAATTAAAAACGATTTTGCCAAATTTCGTTTTTTTCCGGAAATCTCCGGAAGTGTTTGAAATTTTTAAATTTTTTTAACTGCGTTTAATTTAGCACTAAATTGCGCAACTTTTCTCTAATTTAACCGACCTCGTATCTCCAACTGTTTCCGAGATCCCCATGCTTAGGATCCTTATCTTGGACACCCTGTATATATATATATATATATATATATATATATATATATATATATATATATATACATATATTAGACGCTAGTTACCTAAATCGTTGGATTGGATGGGTAGTTTGTTTTCGTAGACACTCAGGTCCCCGGATTTAACCGTGCTAGATTTTTATTTGGGGAAAAGGCTAAAGAAGATTGTTTATCAAACAGGACCAACCACACGGGAGAATATGATTGAGATAATTTCCGTTTCCAGCACTAGAGAAAAATATAATAATTGTATTTTCCACAACGGTGGTCATTTTGAACATTTATAAAGTCTATTTGTTGTTTGTTGAACAAGTTTACTATGGTTTCATTAATAATATTAAAGTATTTGTTGTTTTTATTGTAGTTTTGGCCTGTTGGGTTTTAAACACGCTTCAAATCTTGCGTCTCACATGATTTGAACCAGTTCTATGCCTGGATAAAGTGTGAAGGAAAGTACACAGAAACAAAACAGCAAATAAACGTTAATTATGACTCTAAAATAATAAAATAAGTAAAACAATTAATAAAAACTGAAAAAACACACACTTATGAAAAGTTTAAAAAGATTTTTATTATTTGTCATGGCACATTGACCACGGACCTTTAAAAACAATTGTTTTTTTTTCCCATCAACGTGATATCAATTATTCTTTTAGCTATAATTTCGAAACAAATAAAGATATCGAATTAATTTTTTTACATTTTTTCTTGCAAATGTATTTTATTTTCTGAATATAATATAAAACTATGTCTTTCCATTTCAAATTTCGGAGTAAAATTGAAAAAAAAAGAGGGGGTTCCAAATAACGTCCTCTAGCGACGGTCGCATAAATCATTCTAATATAGCTATTATTTCATTTAAATTGTCAAACCTTTCTTTTTTAAACAAAACCAAGTTTATCAAATTTGGTTCAGCCAAACCAAACTTATGGTAACTTTTATCAGTAGATTTTTCCCCTCTCCTCCTGCCTTAACTTTACGTCTTACACCAAAAAGTATTAAACCAAAAAAATGTAGAATTGTAGTAAAATTATCAGTATAATATTTTGTGATAGCTTATATAGAGTTGTTTTCCAGAAATATGTCTTTCTTTACATGACCATGGCAATTACGCCCCCTAGCGACAGAGTTAGGAACTTAAAAATTATTTCCAGCAATTTCTCTTGGCCACTTTCCTTAACAGAATTTTTTTCGCAAGGTTTCTGGACTATCTCTTCCTGAGATATGGTACCCGGCCACCCTTAATGGAACACCCTGTATATATAATATTTATGTGGAGGATTTTTCCGAAAAATAGTTTATTATTTTACATTAAACCCTATTCAGTCGGCGGACTTTTCAATTAGAAAAAAATAATTTCTACCAACAGAAAGTCCTAAAGTAATTAAAAAAAATATATGATAACCAGTGCCTAAAAATTTACCTAAATCATGTATTTATTTTGAAAAAGGAATGCTGTCGCGATTCTTTATAATTTTATTTTCGGCGAATGAAACAAAAAAAAAACACAAAAAATACAAAAAAATCCGATAAGGTTATTGGAAATCATCAAACTGGAGAATTTAGTAATCACAAAACTAAAAAAAAAAAACATTGGCAAAAGCAAGGAAAGACCATCAAGTGACCAGTCGATGTTTCGCGAGTTTTTTGTAAATGCTACTGACTCTTCGGCGACTACCATTCTTGGCTGAATAAGACACGGAAGCGGAGTTGCCAAATCGATAATCTCAGTATTCAGTAGTAAATGAACGTTTAGGATTACAGGACATTTAAATTTATATGTTAATAAAATTTATTGGATAAAAGATAACGAATAAATAGAATCATTATAGAAAAATTTATAATGTAGTTAGTTGATTATAAACTCGAAATTATAAATATAAGAGTTCTTGTTTGTTTTGTTTTTTTGCATTTTTAATAGGTTCGGTAGATTATTTCGCTCTAGAACAAAGAACATATCTGGAAAATTTTAAGACGAAGATCCTAATTTTCCATAGAAATGCTTTATTAATATCGAAGCATTGTGGAAAATTATCAATGAAAATTGGGATATTTTCGAAGGTTTTTTTTTTAATTTCTTCATCATGGGCAGTTTTTTTTTAATTTTAATGGATGTAGCAAGAAATACTCGTATGTCAAAAAATGTTAGATGTTATTCGGCCATTTCGACTTTAATGTAAAATAAAATGACAGTCGTAAAATATTTCTTGGAATAGTAGTACTTTCGTCTACTAAATATGTAATACATTAAAATCAATTAAGAGAAATTTAAATTAATATTATATATATATATATATATATATATATATATATATATATATATATATATATATATATATATATATAGATAGATAGATAGATAGATAGATAAATCTTTATTTAGTTTTATTAAAAATGAAAAGGAAAAAAACCTCAACAATAATTATACAATTTTAAATATCTTTCTTGAATAATTCTATCAAATTAATGTAGTAAAAACAAAACAAAAAAATTTAAATAACAAGAAAACTTACACACATTTAAAATTAAATGATACAGACAACAACAAAAATTCTACTTCGAGACCATGCTGCCCTTATCACAGATTCACCCTCAAAAATATCCCTGTTATCCAGAATAAACATCACCAAATCCAAAAAGTAAATACCTGTAACCGTCAAAATATTGTTACTAATAAAGATATTTCTACAACTGTCTTGCTGTTTTATTGCAAAAATACACAGTAAACATATTTTTTGTAGAATCAAAATTAATAATATCACAGGAATTACCCCAAAATATCAAACCATATATGAGTCTGGACTGTATAAATGCATGATAAGCTGACAGAGCTAGATCGATTCCATTCTCTCCAAAATAATTCTTAAGCAAAACAATACTGAGATATTTTAGTGGCAAATTTCTCTCGATGTGCGCCCCCCAGTCGAACCTTCTATCTATGTTTAGTCCCAAAACAACAGCAGTCTCAACTGATGTTATTGTTGTATCCTCAAATGTTAATGTAAATTGATTATTTATTCTGTTCCCAATCACAATGCACTGTGTCTTGGAAACATTTAATGACAGGCTGTTGGACCCAAAGTACCCATCGAGAATGTCCATCACAGATTGAACCTTCATTAAAAGAAACTCCGCCGTGCTTTCACTGAATATAAGCGATGTATCATCAGCATATAGTACAGTCTGCTCTCCAGAGGATGAGAGGACACTGAGTCCTGTCCGTCAAATACGATCTTATTAATTCCAGAACATTATCCTTTATACCATACATTTCAAGTTTTAAGAATAATGTTTTACAACCCACAACATTAAAGGCTTTAGACAAATCCATGGCCAATGTTTTTTTTTTATTTAATGGTACAAAGCTCTTACTGTGGATTTCCCTCTTCTAAAGCGAAAACTTATCCAGAAATGTTACAATTCTCTGATATAAAACTTTTTCAAAAACCTTGCTTATATTAGACAATAGCGAGATTAGGCCACAATTTTTTTTTCAGATCTCTCCTTTCTTATAGATTGCTCTAATATGAGCATTTTTTAGCTTACTTGTATATACCTGTTGTAAAACACAAATTTACAATAAAAGATAAAGACTCCGAAATAAAGTCACCTACATTAAAATAGAAATAAGTATCTGATCATCTCCAGCCGACTTCTTGTTTTTTAAACACTTTATAACCTTTAAAATCTCATCAGAATCAGCAGAAAACAAATAAATGGAATTTGTTACTTTCCCTTCAATTTGTGAACTATGACATCGAGAGTCAACGATAGGACACGAATTTATAAAATAATTATTTAAACTATTGACTATCTTAAAAGGATCATTAAATTTGGAAGAAAATTTTCAATAACTGTACTGGTTTTGTCTTTTCGATCAGTCATATGTTTAACACCTTGCCAGGTAGCCCTAACTTTATTTTCAGACGAATTAATATCGTTTCTATTACTTAACTGTTTAACTTTTACAATAACATTCTTTAATATTTTACAATAAGTATTAAAATATTCAGCTGTAATTTGTCTCCTTGATTTTTTTAAGTATAAAACACGTTTCTGTTATATATATATATATATATATATATATATATATATATATATATATATATATATATATATATATATTCTTTATTTTGTCTTTTCTTGGGTTTATATTCTTTTTTTTTTTTTTTAATCTGTTCTTTAGCAACTGGCTCGTCATACCTACTAATTTTTTGAGACAATTTGTGCAAAGGATTGAATATACTACATTTGGTTTATTCATGAGAGGAGTTTTACTTTTTAAATTTGTGAACAGTGTATTTAATTTATTATGGGGCTTGTGGTATACCATAATATCATGCTTTTCTATAATGTGTTTTATTTTTCCTGACAGCTCAGTAGTGAAAGGTAATGTTACATATTTTTGCTGTTTATGTTCTATGTTTCTTGTTATTAGGTTATTATAAAATTTATATGTTCGTTTATTAATTATCTTGGTGATAGTCTTGTCATTTGGTTCCTTATTAATAGCAATTGAAGCTACATATTCGGTTATTGGGATATCTTTTTCTTTTGTACCGTCTAATGAGAAATTTAGACCATAGGATAAAACTTCAGTAACTTCAGATGGTATGAGGATATCAGATATATTTTTGATCCATTTGGACTTGTCATTGTTTGTTTCGTTACAAATCCGACGCTTTTTAAATAATTGGTTTAATTTTTTTTGGTGACTTTTTTTGATTTTTCTATCCAATTCCTCAAACTTATTGTTTTCTAACAATAAGAACCTATCTAATATATTATTTGTTAAGTATCTCTCAGCTGTTTTAATGCTTTCCCTAATAGATGTAATCAAAGAATTAATTGCTTTAGTTGCCTGTGTAATTTTCAAGGTACTTACCTGTAAAACAAATATGTGAAACATTTAAGTTCAAAAAAGTTGGAAATAGATCTAGATGTTTACATCTAAGTAAAAAAATCGGTTTATTTTTTTGAGCGGCCAGTTTAGTGTATGTTCTTGATATTTCCTTAAGATTCTTTACTACGCGCGGCCCAAAGGAATCTATGGTTCAAGAATCAAGAATATATATATATATATATATATATATATATATATATATATATATATATATATATATATATATATCCATACGCCCAGCCGTTAATTTAATTTAATTTTATATATGGAATTCAGTCAGAAGTGTTAATAGTTCGTACCAGGTTGGTTTTCGCCACCCTGTACTGTTGGAGTGTGTAACATTCTGCATTATATGAAATGAAGATTGTCATAAATGACCTGAAACAATACATAATGCGAATGGAAATTTAATTTCAGTTTTCCGAAACATATAAATTTGTATAAGAAATAGACAAAAACGTTAATTTTACCCGTAAAAATATAACCCAATATTGTATACTTCGGAAAAACGAAACAAGTCTTGTTATTTTGAAATTAAATGCCAAAATAATACAAATAATAACATAATCCTCTAATTTGTTAACGTTTTACAGACTTCCTAAATAAATATTGCGTAAAGACGCCTGGTTTAAACATACAATAACTTGTAAAACAATATTTTAAAAGATAATAATTAAAGTCGACAACTTCCACATTATACGCCTATTAACGTTATGCTGTAAGATAAGATATGCAAAATTCTTTGTATATTTTAAAATTTATTTTGCCGGTTCAAATACGAAAACAAGCATTTTTGCATAAATCCGGTACAATTTAGACAATCCGGCACCACCGCCCATCCACCTATACCTTCATCCATCCAGCAGACCATCGAAGAAACCTACCAGCGACACTAACCGAAGAACAACGTTAAAGGCTGAAGAGAGGGGGTACGGCGGAACACAAGAGTTCGTGGCCTTGCAACTCGGCGGTCAGTCTACGGCTAGTACTTCGCGAAGTTGTACGTTCACCGGCGTGCGAAAGTACCGCGAGAAAAGATCGCAAATGTCAATGGTTCGGTACAAATGATGTGACGTATAATTTCGAAAAGTTTTGTGACATTTTATGTTAGTCGATTATCCTAAGTTTGGTGGTACTTTTGAAGCGTATTTGTGTGTTATGTGCAAATTTGCGAAAAAATTTTTGCAAAAACCAATTGTAAACACCTGTTCCTAGTGATAACATACCCTATATTCCAGAAGTGACCAGTTTTTCAAAATATTATGACGTTTCCGAAGAGGAATATTAGCCCATCAAGTCTAAGAAAATTTTTAAAGAATAATGAAAAATAAAATCTTGGTCTTATAAATTCTTGCCCGTCATCAATCCTTATTTCATTTTGCATATGTTTATCTCTACTGAAATACAGTGTCCAAATATATTTTAATTTTCCAGTTAAACCGCGTAATTTTCTTTACCAACTGTCCACTACTATTTGCATCAAAAGTCAAACAACACTAATCTAATGAATTATATGATGTTCTTAATTCTAACCTGTTCAACTTCTAACTAAAACCATTTCTAACAAATGTCCTTAAAATGACTACTTCTCCAATCTGGCTCCTCCTTTTCGGGGCTATTTTTGGGGTTCTCTCTGCATCTCTAAGCAAAACGTTACGATACCAAGCTCCAGATGAATGCAAATGGGTGGTTGTCGATGGATCTTCAGACGAAGATGATGTCGCCTTGGTCTGTAGACTTCGAACAATCAACAGCGAACTAGAAAACACTAACTTCAGTGTTATACAGCCTCAACATACAGTGAGATTAAGGCTAGAATGTTCCGATGCGCTCTTTTTCCAAAGTTCTTTGAGCGCTGGGAGTTTTAAACCGCTTGTGGAACTTAGAGAATTAAGTATAGAGTACTGCAAAATAGGAAACTTATCGGATGGAGCTTTTCGAGGATTGAAGGAACTAAGAAACTTGACGGTAAAAACACATAATACAGATTGGAGTGCGATGACATTAGATGTCTCGCCAAATGCATTTTCCGAGGAGCTTAGGTTTCTAGAACGCTTGGATTTAGGTGAAAATAATATGTGGAGTCTTCCCGAAGGTGTCCTATGTCCATTATATGCATTGGAAGTGCTCAATCTTACAAGAAATCGATTGCGAGAGGTGACAAGTTTTCATTTTTCAAATAGTTTTTCAGAAAAGTGTGGTATCAACCTAAAAATAATGGATTTATCTAGAAATAACATCGATTCTTTACCGTCTGGGCAGTTTTCTGGATTATCGCGATTGGAAAAACTATATCTTCAAGGAAATGGTCTATCCACCGTTGCAGACCGTGCTTTAGAAGGACTAACCGCATTGCATATCCTTAAATTGTCGGACAATCGTTTAGTGAATTTACCACCGGAGTTGTTTACAGACACACGTGAGATACGCGAAATGTATCTGCAAAACAATTCGATAAACGTGTTGGCGCCTGGTTTATTTAGCGAGCTCACGCAAATGTTAGTGCTGGATTTATCGCATAATGAGCTTACCGCGGAGTGGATAAACACCGCCACATTCGCCGGTTTAGTGCGTCTTGTTGTGCTGGATGTGAGTTTTAACAGAATCGGCAGGCTGGAGCAAAGTGTGTTTCGAGATTTGTACAGTTTGCAAATTTTAAGACTCAACGACAATTTCATCGAAAGCATCCCCGAAAATACTTTTAGTGCTTTATACAACTTGCATACATTAATCATATCGAATAATAAATTATCTAGAGTGGAAAGCGAAACATTTAATGGACTCTACGTGCTGTCCTTGCTCTCGCTGGACAACAACAAAATATCGTGGGTGCATCCGGAAGCGTTGAAGAACTGCTCGAGTCTGCAAGATCTGCATTTAAACGGCAATAAACTGGTTCAAGTACCCGACGTCATCAAAAACGTGCCGCTACTCAAGACGCTCGACCTGGGCGAGAACCACATCGATTCGATTAACAACGAAACTTTCAGCGACCTGAAGCACATGTACGGACTGCGGTTAACCGAAAACAACATCGGCAATATTTCAAAAGGTGTATTCGACAAGATGGCCTCGCTGAAAATACTCAACCTCTCACGCAACAAGATTCAGAAAGTGGCCCCCGGCTCTTTCGACAACAACCTTAATTTACAAGCCATTCGGCTCGACGGGAATTATTTGACTGACATTGAAGGATTATTCGCTAAATTACCCAGCTTGGTTTGGCTTAATATTTCCGATAATCGATTGAAATGGTTCGATTACGCACTTATTCCCACGGGCTTACAGTGGCTTGACATTCATTCAAATCAGATCGAAGAACTTGGTAATTATTTTGAAATAGAATCGACTTTATCTTTGAGCACATTTGACGCTAGTTCTAATAAATTGACGGAAATAACAGGAAGTGCAATACCTAATAGTGTGGAAGTTCTTTTCCTTAACGACAACCAAATTTCTAAAGTGCAATCGTACACCTTCTTCAAAAAACCAAACTTGACACGTGTGGACTTATTCGGCAATAAAATCACCAGCTTAGATCCTAATTCACTCCGAATTTCTGCCGTTCCTCCAGAAAAAGAACTTCCTGAATTTTACATAGGGGGCAACCCCTATCGCTGTGATTGCACCATGGAATGGCTACAAAAAGTAAACAGTGTTAACCGTGCCCGTACACAACCCAAACTTGTCGACCTGGAAAGCATATTTTGCCAACTTCTATACAATCGGGGACGAACCTATGTCCCACTAGTAGAAGCGGCTCCATACCAGTTCCTTTGCACCTACGAATCTCATTGTTTTGCCTTATGTCACTGCTGTGATTTTGATGCCTGTGACTGTGAAATGACTTGCCCGACAAATTGCACATGTTACCACGACCAATCATGGAGTGCCAATGTAGTGGACTGCAGTTCTAGTGGTTACGTTGCTAAACTCCCCGAACTTATTCCTATGGACGCCACTCAATTATACATAGATGGAAATGATCTTAGATCTTTAAATAGTCATGCTTTTATTGGAAGAAAAAGACTTAAAGTATTATTTTTAAATAATTCAAACATAGAAAGTATCCAAAATAGAACTTTTCACGGATTGAAAGAACTTGACACCCTGCATTTGGACGGAAATAGATTGACCGAGCTTAAAGGATATGAATTTGAGGGTTTAGAAGAGCTACGTGAGGTGTTTTTGCAAAAAAACCGCATCTCATCAATCGACAACGCTACATTTAAAGGATTAAGGCATTTGCGTGTGCTAAAACTTGATCACAATAGACTGACAATGTTTGATATGTGGGTATTATCAAACACTTTGATTGAAGTGACAATGGCGTTTAATCCGTGGTCGTGCGACTGTGAATTTACCGAGAAGTTCCGCGAATGGATGATTCGAGGAGACGCCGTGCAAGACATGTCGAAAGTACGATGTTTATTCAACTCAACGGACATTGATTATTACAGTGACGAAATTTACTCCGACAGTCCCGATCTCGGTTTCTTCGTGACCCAAACGAACGGTACTAAATGCACTGGAGTTGCCAGTATAGACAACAGCATAAACGGTAATTTAACAGCAACCAAAACCATCATAAAAAAGCAAATTATACAGGACTACCTGCCGCTTTTAGTAATAACTTTAGCCGTGTTCGCGGTTGTGGTTATGCTGACCCTGATCTTATTTATATTCAGACAAGAAGTGCGCGTGTGGATGCATTCGAAGTTCGGAGTGCGAATTTTTCAAAGACCATCCAACATAGACCGGGATAATCGGGATAAACTTTTCGACGCTTTCGTGAGTTACAGCTCGAAAGACGAAGGTTGGGTCGCGGAAGTTCTCGCTCCAGCATTAGAACCTCATTATAAGTTATGTTTACATTATAGAGACTATCCCGTGGGTGCGTTTCTCGCGGACAGCATTGTGCAAGCGGTGGAATCGTCCAAAAGAACAATTATGATTTTATCTGACAACTTCATAAAATCTGAGTGGTGTCGGTTTGAATTTAAATCCGCGCACCATCAAGTGCTTCGTGATCGACGGCGACGCTTGATCGTAATCCTCCTAGGAGAAGTTCCTCAAAAAGACCTTGATCCGGATATTCGTCTGTACCTCAAGACGAACTTTTATCTGCAGTGGGGTGACAAACTCTTCTGGGAAAAACTCAGGTATGCTCTTCCAGATGTTCCAAATAATCACAGACATAATTCAGTGCGTACACCCCATGTTCACCACCATGTCCACAGGCATAGTGGTAGAGGGCAGCCCCCGAACCCACCTGGGGGGCAGCAAGGTGCTAGGACTGTAGCTATACATATTTGACAATAGTGATAACCTTTTTCCTAATGTCAGAAAAATGTGATAATATTGTAGATTGACTGTTAGTGCAATTGTTAATGCCTTTTTGTGATATGTAGTCCACTCGGGGCTAAAAAAGTGAGGTTGTGATAACGAGAAATTTACTATTTAGAAAAATATTTCAGCAAAACTTAAGGTACGATAGATTTTTATTGTTTTCTAGTCCCGAGTATAAAATTATTATTTTAGAATTTTTAAAGTTATCTGTATATTGACTGTATATACTTTCCTGTATATTTATTTTAATCTCTCCGAAAGACTGTTAATTTGTACATTTTTATAACACAACTGTAAATAAATTTTTATATTTCATATTTATTATAACTAGACAATTTTTACACGTCCATTTTTTACTGTTGTATGAATGTTTTGTACATGTTTGCACATGAATTGAAAAAATGTAATAAACAAAATATAAAATAATGCCTTTTTGCCTGTGACTATAAATAAATAAACGAGATTAGTCAAATTTAATTTTTGTGTTTTTTTTTATTCATTATTCAAAAAAAAAATATAATATAAAATGAATCAACAGAATACTACTAAATTAATAAAAAAATAAAGCATCCATCAAAATTATAAAGATAAAATAATATTAGTGAAGCAAATCATACAAAAGTGTAATAAAAAAAAATTTTAAACTATTAGGATTGAGAAATTTTTACCGGGTGTAAATGTGTTTCCTCCAAATTAGTCTAAAACTGTTTTTAAGAAGATACTTTCAAACGCAAACTATGTTAGGGAAAAGAGTACTAATAACTTTTTGTTCAGAATGAACTCACACATTTTAACATATTGACTATGTACCTGAGAAAGGAACTAGAAAGTTAAAGTGTTTTCATTAATCCAGACATTGAATTGACCTCTAAATGTGACCAAATTAGTGGGTGCGTTTTTGAGATTAGGATAGATTTTTTCAGTTTTTTTGAGTTTTACTCTAAAACTATGAATTTTTAGTAGATACATCTCTACACAAAAGTTATAGGTAATGAAATTTTCTATCGAAATATTCCCTCATGAAGTCTAAAAAAGTTATTTTTCAAAAAAAATGAACCACAAAAGTAAAATTAAAAAAAGCGAAAAAATGCAGTGTTTTTTATTTTTTCCCATAACTTTTTTCCAAGTGAATTTAGGTATAGGTACTCATTAAAAAAGCTGACGTAACGCCCGTGAAAATGAGGTTCTGCAGAAGTCTATATGATGAAAAGGAACTGAGATATGGCGTCTCAAACTTTGCTACTTTTCTCGACATTACAAATTTTTGCTTTTTCTTTAAATTTTTGTGTATTTAGATATAGACATTGTCCCCTTAAAAAGGGATCTGACATCATGTCCCTAAAAATGGTCCCCACCCGAAGTCTGTACAATGAATAGCCAAGAAATAGCCTCTCAAAGTTTTTAACTTTTTATGATTTTTATAAATTTTTCCCGCACTTTAAGTAATTTTATATTTTTGCATGAAAATTTGTCTTTATTCAATGAGCCCATTATTTTAGAATGCTTAATAAAAAAAATAATTATATTTTGGAAGAACTATTAATGTGGACTACGGAATGCAAAATAAAATCAATTATCACATTATTTTATACCTTTTTCAATTTATTCAAAATCGGGAATCAGTTAAATTATTTTCAATAATTTTGTCAATTTCTTCGTCAGTATCTTCGAGAATTTCGTCTTCAGTAATGTAAGGTAAATTAGCCTTTTAACAATTTAAACCCATACATTATTTTCGCAACTGATTTCCAATTTCCAGCAACCACAATTCCCTTAGCGTCCTTTGGTGCATCCACAGGCTATTCTTTCAAGCAAAGTTTGCTTTGCAGGAGGCTTATTTGTAGAAATCAGTCCAGTATGAAGCTATAAAGTTTAGTAGCATCAGTTGTTGGGAGGCAATTGGGATAAAGTAAATTTCGCACTTGTTGAATGCTTCTGGAATAACTGATAGCGATAGGTGATTCGTCTATCAATTTTCAAACCGTATAATAAAGTTACGATGCATCCAGAAGAACCGACGTCTTCAAGACTTGCATTAACCCAAAAATGAATCATAATATATTTATTTTTATCATTAAACACCCTGAAATAATTTGTTCATTGAATAAAGAAAAATTTTCACGCAAAAATATAAAATTTTATAATGTGCGGGTAAAAGTTAAAAATTTGAGAGGCCATTTCTCAACTACTATTCATAGTACAGACTTCGGTTGGGGACCCCTTTAAGGGGCGTGATATCAGCTTTCTTTTGAAAGAGGCAATGTCTATACCTAAATTCATGTAAAAAAAAGTTTTGGAACGAAATTCGAAAAAAGAAGCAAAAATTTGCTAATATCGAGAAAATCATCAAAGTTTCAAACGCCATATTTCGGTGAATTTTCATCATACAGACTTCTACAGGAGCTCTTTTGAACGGACGTAGCGTCAGCTTCCTTTTTTATAGAAAAATGTCTATACTTAACTTCATTTGGAAAAAATTTATAGGGAAAAAATTTAAAACAATTTTTTTTTAGTTTTTTATCTTGTTTTTGGGGTGTATTTTTTTGAAAAATCAATTTTTTGGACATCATGAGGAACTACTTACATAGGAAATTTCATTACCTTCAACTTTTCCATAGACATGTATCTAAGAAAAATCTATAGTTTTCGAGTAAAACTCAAAAAACTGAAAAATAGACACAACTACCTCAATCTCAAAAATTCACCACATAATAAGGTCAATTAAACGTATGAAATAATAAAAACAATTTAACGTTGTAGTTCTTTTGTTCGGCTTAGTCAATAGCCTACTTTCTAAGCTCTGCAGCAAAAAAATACATATATAAAAAATATATATCAAACATAATTTATTTTTACAAAAAACTAAATTAATTTTAAAATATTGCACTAAAATGCAAAAAATAAATTATAAACTATTTTAAATTGGACTTAATTTAATAATTGTAGCCTTTACTCATTTATTCAACACTTTTTTCCATTACTAAATTGAAGGGATAATTCTTTTTTATAAAAATTAATTATATTAAATTGATATTTTTAACCGACCTCCCATTTATATCATTTATATTATTAACATAGTTTTTGATTTGTGTTCCATTTCACTTCAAAGTGCCTTTGTGAAGGAGTTCTGAGTAGTTTGAGGGTCGTTTCTGTAAAAATTAATATTTGGCGCCGCCTCAAAAAAGTGTTAAGTAAATGACTAATTCTACAACTAAGGGCCCGGAAAGCCGAACCGACAGAGCGCTCGGCCAAGCTAAGCTTATTAGGGCAGAAGTGGAATACAGTAATTTATTTATCTCACAGAAGAAGTAGGTACGCTTTTTAAACTTTTGCCTTTTCTGTTTTCTTTTCTGGTGTGTAAGGATCCTCTTTTCAATTTTTTTTTTGGTCTTATTTGACACTTTTATCATATACGCCTTCTTCTCGCTCAAAAAACCTTGCAGAGCCTTTAAGTCTCTAGTTTTATCTTTAGTGAGACCCGAAGATTTAGGTTCCGAAACTTTTTACAAATTATCCATTTATTTATGAAGCTTTCGTTCAAAGCAATCAACAAAAACAGTTTACTTTGCTTCTGTGTGCTATTTTTGATGAGCATTCTTCTGAGGACAACGACAAAATGAATCGGGTGTTGAATCTTTTTTTTTTTTTTTTGATGACCATATTTTCGTCGATGCACTAAAATATATATACTAACAACTGCATCATAATGAACTGGAAGAGCTAAACCTCAAAAAATATAATACTACGGCTTAAATTTTGGATTTGAAAAATTTCCAAAAAAAAAAAAACAAAATTTCAGTAAGAAATAAAGAAATATTTCTGCCGTATTTAAATAGTTTGTGATATATGTAATTCTTTCAGACAGAGAATATGAATAATATATATACAGTTTATTTCCTGCAAATATCCCTCTGGTCCTCCATACGCGTTTGGATCACCTCATGATCTCGTCAGTGGAGCTGTATCGGACCGAGAGCAACATTAGTAGATTTCTTTATTTCTTACTGAAATTTTGATTTTTAAAAATTTCAGGTTACTCCGATGATTATAGATGTCGTTCGACTGGCGATATTTTTCAGTCGGATATCGAAGTTGGTAGATGGCAGGTGCAATATCCTGTCGACATACCTTGAACTTTATGGTTCATATATCAGTTATTTCCTGCTAATGTTGCTCTCGGTCCGATGCAGCTCCACTGACGAGGTCATGAGGTGATTGAAACGCGTATGGAGAGGACCAGAGCAATATTTGCAGGAAATAAACTGTTTGTATATATATTTTTCATATTCTCTACCTGAAAGGAGAATTACATATATAACAAACTATAAAAAATTTCTGTTTTGGGAAGAACTATTTAGATTAATAATGCGTGGTCAAATTTCAAAAAATCCAAAATTCGTCAGTGATCTTTTTCATTTTAAACTCGAAAATCACGAGCTTCGTTAGGCCTTTACAAACATTTTAATCATGCCGTAATTAAAAAAGCTACAATAATTTTTCTTACGTCAATAGAGTCGCTAGAAATTGAGGAAATAAATGGTTTTTGGAAAATTATGATGGAGCAAAAATTGACCAAGTTATTGCGAGTTTAACATAAAAAATGCATTGATTTTTATTGAAAGAAACAAGTTATTTTCATTTTTTCATTTCAAGAAATTAAAAGTCCTGCCTATCAGTTTTAGGAACTAAAGTTGTATTTTTTATTCTTTGTATATTTTTCAAATATTTTTTTCTCGCTGGTGAATCAGCTGGTGCGTATCCCTCCCTCTCTGGACTTAGTTCGGACCAGCGGTTTGTCGGTTCTGCTTTGCTGACACTCATATTAAATTTTTTGCAATTTGAAACAGTTTATAATTTAATTTTTACCTGTCTCCGGGGCAGTAGGAAATTAATATAAACAATTTTACAGTGTATGTATTTGAGACAGTTGTCGTTTCTCCTAAAAAGCATTAAAAAAGAAGTAGACAGTTTGTTATCTGTGATTTCTGCTCTGACTCTCTCTCCAGATCAGTTTCGACCACCTAATGATCTCGTCAGTGGAGCTGTAACGACACAAGAGCAAAATCCACAGAAAGCAACTGTCTATTTGAAATCCCCATTCCGCAATGTAGATCTCGATCTCGGACTGCAAAAAATAGGTTTATAAATTTCTGTACTTGGGTAACTGGGTACACTGAATGAAAATTAATGTACTACAACGGGCTTATTTTTTGGTACCTTAAGGTTTAAATATCTCAAAAACACGAACTCCGCATAAAAACATTTACGAAAATCCTTTATAAAATCAAGGAAAGAACCTAAACATATAGTCTGAATATGTAGTCACAGATATGAGCACTCGAAACGCTACGAAAAAGCCTGCACCCATAAACTAAATCTAACACCTAATACATGTGCTCGAAAAACAAAAGCAGGTGTTCAGCTCATTTGTAAACAACTTACAAATTTTGTATGTATTGCAGTGGTAGTTGAAACGATAATCGGTAAACCAAGTTCAAATTCGAAATGTGATTGCACACATATAAAATAATGGGTACTATATTGCGTTCGTCCAACACAACAGACAGAAAACAGAAACGATAGAACAATATTGCGAACGAACTTAAATTCCAAGTGTGTGTGCATGAATCGACTATGAAACCTGCAAATTAGCCTGCGCTCATAACCTAAGTCTAAAATCACCTAAGAAATAGATGCTTAGCTCATTCGAGAACAATTCGCAGATTTTGTATGTATTGCAGTGCTAGTTGAAATGATCATCGGGGAAGCCAAGTTCAAATTCGAAGTGGGGTAACCGGCGTCAAACACAAGCCAAATATCAGCAGAAATTTTAAATAATGAAATTGACTTCTATCCTATTCTTTCAGCTTGTATATGATTCCAAGCTATAAACTATAAAAACTACTTTTTTTAAAAAATCAAAATTTCAGTAAGAAATAAAAAAATCTATTTGCCGTATTTAAATAGTTGTTTATATGTTTTATCCTTTCAGGCAGAGAAAAGAAGAATCTGTATCGAACTGAGAGCAACATTAGCAGGAAACAACTGCTATATATAATATAAATTCCAAAATATGTCGGTAGGATATTAAAAACCTGCTAAGTTCGATGCCAGACTAAGAAATATCTTCAGTCACACGACACCTATACAATCACCGGAGTAGTGCGAAATTTAAAAAGAAAATCAAAATTTCAATAAGAAATAAAGAAATCTATCTGCCGTATTTAAATAATTGTATATATGTATTCTCCTTTCAACCAGAGAACAGGAAAAGAATATGTATAAACTGTTTGTTTCCTGCAAATATAACTCTGATTTTCTCTCCATACGCGTTTCGACCACCTTATGGTTCGTCAGTAGAGCTGTTTCGAACCGAGAGCAGAAAACCACTACCATATAAAATATAAATTTCAAAATATGTGAGTAGGATATTACAAATATCGTCAAACGACACCTATACAATCACCGGAGTACTGCGAAATTTATAAAAAAAATCAAAATTTCAATAAGAAATAAAGAAATCTATTTGATATATTTAAATAGTCGTTTATATGTATTCTCCTTTCAAACAGAGAAAAGGAAGGAACATGTGCAAACTGTGTTTCCTGTAAATACAACTCTGGTCCTTTCTCTGTGCGTATTTCGACCACCTTATGGTGGAGTTATATCGAACCCAGAGCAACATTAAAAATTTCGCACTACTTCGATGATTGTATAGGTGTCGTTTGAGTGTCGATATTTTTCAGTCTGGCATCGAAGTCGGCAAGTTTTTAATATCCTACCGATATATTTTGGAATTTATATTTTATATAGCAGTTGTTTCCTGCAAGTGTTGCTCTCGGTTCGATACAGCTCCACTGACGAGACCATAAGATGGTCGAAACGAGTATGAATAGAGGACCAGAGTTACATTTGCAGGAAACAAACTGTATACATACAGAATACATATAAACAATTATTTAAAAATTAGTTGTTTTAGAAAAACAATATAGTAAATTTCAGAGCTAGTTCTACTAGAGATAAATATAGCTTAATCTATAATTATCTCCTGATCCAATTAGAAAAGCGCTAAAGTCATATTTTTAATTTTTGAGTAAACACGTTTTGTGACCATATTTTCAGATTATAGGTTTAGGTCTTTTCTAAGGTTTTACCATTGATTTTCTTAGAGTTTTTCGTATAGAATTCAAAACTGCTTACCAACATACTCTTTCACCTCTGGTTATTGAGATATTCGAGCCCAAAATGTTTCCAAAACTAGTCATTTTATCAGTTTTAGACTAGAATGTCTCATACTTCTGACGCTTTCAATTTTGCTACACTGATTTGAATTCAACGCACCAAATTATATAAGCGGTTTTTAAAAAGTAAATTAACTAGCAAAAATTTTACAAACTTCGAATGCCTCTTAAAACTGTTTTTTCCGATTGAATTCCACCGTAGTACAGGTATAAATATGCTACCGACATATCGCCGATTAGGAATTTTAAAGAAGCAATTGTTTTCTAGAAAAATAACCAGAGTACAATCATGGGGAATCAACTATATTTTTCCTTTAGTAGCCATAAGACCGCGTCTCCCAAAATTTCATTATCTGCGATCAAAGATTTTATACCAGTTTTAATCAAGTCTCCTCTATTACCATTTTTTTTGGAGATTAAGGTAAATTAATTTTATTCATTTGTTTTTCGGTTTCAATACGTCGTCACAAGTTCAATATCTCCCAAAAGCCAATTCATCACACGCTCTCCAAGAAGGGCACATCCCACAGCTTAAGAATCGCTCTTGTAAAGAGTAAATGCAAGCTTTTAAATGCACTCTCTTGATATTTTACAGTTTGGCATTCAAATAAATACAGGATGTTCCTGCTTATATATCGTGGAATGGGAAAATACCGAGTTGTTTTCTGTTCATTTCCCTCTTAATTCAATATCGCTCTACTAGTAAGTCTATGAGGTAGTCAAAACGCGGACAGAGAGAGAACTAAAGTAGAATTCATAGGGAATAAAGTCTTCCATTTAACAGTCATAAGAAGAGAAGGTAAATTTTTAGATCCATTGGTTTTTGTTTGCTACATGTCAAATATTTTTGTCTTATCTTACTGACTGTAAAAATGGTAAGAAGATGGCCTCTTAATCAAAATAATCACTTTGTTTTCACACCCCTAAAATGTACAAGAAATTTTATCATTGAGTATAAAAATAGTAAGAAGAGGGACTTGTTCATACTCTTAATGAAAATAATTACTTTGTTTTAACACCCCTGAAAATGTATAAGATTATCAAAAAGCCCATCCCCTCCACTTTTTGACCCAAAATTATGGTCTGTCTGTATATTTTGTAATATTTGAATATGACGCATATTATTAGAAGTAAAATAGGTATTCTTAATGACTTTTTTAATGAGTTGTTACAAGAGAGATTTGCTATCATTATAATAGCAAAATGAAAATAACTCCCATTAGATAATAAAATTACCATACTAGACTGAGGTGATTTTGGAAACATTTCAGAGTCGGACTGTCGAACACTGTTTTAATATATATATATATATATATATATATATATATATATATATATATATATATATATATATATATATATATATATATATATATATATAGGATTGCATATTTCAGTTTTATTAATTTTACAGCTGTCTTTATAGTTTTAACAAGCAGCACAATTTATATAAACAAATATAAACAATTTATATTAATCTGTAACACAGTTTTGTAATAAAAATATGCAGACTATTATTCACTTGAAAGTGTGATAAATAACATCATTTAACCATATATGGATTAGAGTCTAGCTTTTTGGTTTCCGATATGTCGTAATTTTTGAAAAGTTTGGCGAAATGGGCTTTATTGTAGTTAGAATTAAATACCTAATTGCACTCAATCTGTATAATCATCACAAAAAAAAGCAAACACCAACCAATGCGATCAATTCCACCTAATAAATTTAAAGAGTCTCATCTTCAATCTCTTTCTTAAGATCATTCATATAAGAGTCTATCCAAAATATCAACAGAATATCAGTCCAGGTCAGTTCGGATATATTTTATTGATTATCAAAAAGCATTTGATTGTGTAAATCATGCAAAATATCTTAGACTCCTCCGCTGATGATAGAGTCATCATTAACGAGAGCCCAGAAGTACTAGAGCGACTATTAAATAAAATATCATCAGCAGGAAATCAACATTTATGTAATATAATAGTCACAAGCAGAACACCAAACACTTAGGCTAGAAATAACGAACAAATTGAAAGCCATATAAATGTGGATTTTTAAGAGACTCCTTAAAATACATGAACTAACCATATATAGTATTAATACGCATGGGCAGAAGCAGAAAACTATAGCAAATTATTGAGAGTAAGAAGACCGCTTTCCCTGGACATCAAGTACCATTTTTAAAATTAATAATGGAGCACTATATTGAAGGAAAAAAGAGAAATAGGCAGGAACATATATTTGTGACTCAAGAATACTAGAAACTGGTTTAGATGTTCACACGATGTGTAGAGCTGCCGAAGATCGAGACTAGTTTGACAAAATTTGCCAACGTTCATTAACAATGGATGTTATACCTTAAGAAGTGGAAGAAGAATCATATAATACAACAACAATAACCTCTTTAAACATTTTGATTTTCTGTTGTTTGACATAGACATTCTAATTGAACAGTGCTTATTTTAAAAGTAAAATCAATTAAAAAAAAGCCCCAGTATTCCGATGAGACATAGATTTATTTAAAAACATAAACTTCTTCAGACTTGAACTCAAAATTACACTAGTTGAAATAATTCCAAAAGATTTTGTACTTAATATGCTTTTTCTGATGACATCACTCTCTATCTATGGTAGTTCACAAAATAAATTACACAATGTTGGTCGGCTTATCATTTATAAAGTGGAAATAATTATCGGGTAATAAATAACAGAGGTAAACAAAAAAATAAAATGTGGTACGTTTATTAAATCAGAGAAATGTAGATTTAAATATTTGACCACAAAAACTAAATTTAATATGGTAATTGTTTTAGGGCTCCTCGGTTTTTTTACGCAATATTACACCAAAAATTCTAAAATCTACAAAAATATTGCATTAAAAATAAATATGAGGGGGGTATGACCGCGATGGTGCAAGTAATTCCGATGTCATATTCGGCTTTAGGGGGTCAAAACACATAGATATGTACTGTTATGAACTGATAAATAAATCTTTTGTTTGCTTGTGCACAGCCACACAAAGTTCTTCGTTTATCAAATTATACCAATGTACATATATGTACTTTGACCCTCAAAAGCTGAATCTGGTTTCAAAATTGCTCCACCACCCTAAAGTTAATTTACCTGTTTTAAACCCGCTTGTTCTTCAGCCTTTTCTTCAAGATCTTGCCGTGTATTCTACTATGTCTAGAAAATATTTATAATTATCGCAATGTTACTGGGTGTTTTTTATGAATGGTTTAGATATAACATATTTTCCAATCTTCTGGATTTTCTATACCACTTTATACAACAAAAATTCTTATACCCCCCTAACCCGCCTCTGTTTTTACGTCGATGTCTCTAAAATCACCGTAGTCTACTAATATCATATATCAGAAAAAAAACATCAATAAAACAATCATTTTGAACTTATTGATCCTTAAAAGTTATGTAAGAAACTAAAAACGAAAAAAAAACAAATTAAACAAAACGAGATCAAAATTAAGATAAGTCAAGGTACAATAAAATTAAAGTTATTAGGTGTTTCGCGAATCAAAACAAAAAATTAGCATTTAAATTTCTTAGATTTCAAGATACAAACAGAATTTTTGGCTGGAATAAATTTTTACAAAGGTTGCAGGAGTCGTTTGTTTTAAAGTTATATTTCCGGGAAATTTGAATAACAAAAAAATAAAACTAGCTGAAGAAATCTACATTATACAGGCTGGTTGGTAAGTAATGGGACGAATAACAGCAGGGGATTCTTATCTGTAAAATACTGGGTAGAGCAAAAAAGGAAATCGCATGCTGTTTGGAATTTTACAACTTTGTTCTGTTTCCACAGCTTATCAAAGCGTAAAGAACGTCATTTTTAGAGTTCCGTAGTCACTAGAAATCCCTATAATTTCGTCAGATATGTTGGTCTTTATGTCACAGCAGTATACCTTAGTTATTTTTACTGCTTTTGCGATGACGTTTTGCAAGCATATATTTTCAATTCACCCAAAAACAGAAGTCAAGCGAATTTTATTTTTTAGCTTTTTCCATCAATCAAGGTGTCCTTGAAAAGGTCTCCAAAAATGAAATATATATGCCATATCATATTTTTATTTAATCGCTTAATTCTAAAAATATAAGCATTCAAAATTGCTTATAATATATCACCTCTTGTGATGTCGCGAAAAAAACCGATCTCGTCTCGACTCAGACTAGTCTCAATTTCAAAATTACAATCGGAATGAGGAGACGAGATTAGAGGTTTGTTTTATCTCGTGTCGAAAAATATCGTCTAGAAATGAAAATAAATAAAATATATTATTAAAAATGTACTCAAATCGAAATTTAATGCTGTAATACTGTTACTTAAAAAAAGATGATTTAAAAACAAATTTGGAAATAGGGAATACAATATTGGAAGAATACGATATGAAACTAAACAAAATTTAAACCAAAGTAATGGTGATAGAAGATGCAGAAACCAGAATGACGGGATAAAAATGAATTAAGTGAAGAGATAGGAATCGAATACAAGGAAAAGCAGGAAAAGGAAATGAAAAGCAGAATAGGAAAAATATTAAAATTATTCCATGGAGAAAAAAAAACATTTATAAGTAAGAAATAGATCTCCAGAAAAACTAAAATAAATATAGGTATAGCAATTTATAGACCAATCTAGACATTTTAGTGTGAATCATGAGTATTGACGATGAAGAAGAAAAAGCAAAATGAAGTATCTGAGAAGAGATAAGGATGTCACAATTAGAGACAGAATAAAAAATAAAAGAGGACCTAGCAATACAAGCCAATTTATATTTTATAGAAAGGAGACAATTAAGTTGGTGAGGTCACCTACAGAGAATGCAGAATATAAGAATGATTGAACAAGTTTGGGAATCAAAAATAATCAAAAAACGAGCAAGACCGAGATAAACATGGGTAAAATTTCTGATAGATACATTGAAGAGGAGGAAAAAACATGGACCAAGGCAGAAATAATTGCAAGAAATAAGAAGTGGAGAAAATTTGTTTAAGAGAAATATGTATGTATAGTAAGTAGTTACATAGTATTTGCTTTATATTATTTTTTATTTTATTTTATGTATTTTAACGTTTCCGTTACATAGACTTAAATCATATCGATTAGAATATACATTTTTTATTAAGTTTAAGAATTTCTATATATAAGACTTACCTTGCAGGTCCTTTTTGAATCTAGCACATGTCATAAAATATTCAGAGCTGTTGCGTTTCTATTTGGGATCCAATCAAGCGTCATTTTTCAAACCCGGAGCTTCTCCATTGTCTTGGAATTCTCCATACTTTTTAATACGAAAGTAATATTTACTATCATCTATGTCCGCACATCTCAGAATTTTCTGTTTTATTTAAAAATACACACTTTTTTATATTTGGTTGCCGAAGATGAATAATGCGATCCTTTTCCTTTAGGTGACATGCTTCGTGTAACGGGTTTGATACAGCTAATAAAGTTATAAAATATGTAACAGTGCAACCTCTAACACGGAAAGGATATGATGGAGTGAAGTTTTCATTTACTGTTAGCTTTTTACTTCATTTACGTACGTTTGCTGAAAGTGATTTCAGCACTACAACAGCATAATGTGTATCATCATATATATATATATATATATATATATATATATATATATATATATATATATATATATATATATATATGTATATATATATATATATATATATATATATATATATATATATATATATATATATGTATATATATATATATATATATATATATATATATATATATATATATATATATATATATATATATATCGTAGGTTTTCCCGGATGGTGAAATGTGTACTGGTGTTTTTCCGGTTTTCAATCCGTTCGTCAGTAGAAATATCTTCACGACGTTTCGCCAACATCTTAGTTGGCATTTTAAAGTCATGCTTCCTCGACGGCTGATTCTAAGTCGAACAGCCGTCGAGGAAGCATCATTTGAAAATGCCAGCTGAGATGTTGGCGAAACCTCGTGAAGATATTTCTACTGACGAACGGATTGAAAACCGGAAAAACACCAGTACACACACACACAGATATATATATATATATATATATATATATATATATATATATATATATATATATATATATATATATATATATATGTACGTATGTTCTGTCTGATTTTATACGATTTTTAAATAATATATGAGGCCCATAAGTGTGGTAATCTCATTGTTTTAGTTCTACATCTTTTGAGTTTAAAAATCATCCAATTATAAAAACAAATTCCGTTCTGTCCATCTTAAATTGTTCGATTATATTGCTGACTTTAAAATAGTAGCAGAAACCAGTACCTTTAGCTTAAGTTGTAACTTGTTTTACGACTTAATCAAATAATTCATATTTTCATTATTAATGTCAGTCTAGAAATAGAAGATTTCTATAAAAACTGGTTGCTTTGAACCGCGTTGTTAGCTTAACATAAATTGCTTTAAATACAAGTATGTCTGTATCGGTAAGTCGGACTGTAAGGTTCTGTGATGATGTAAAGACCGTAAAATATTTTTACAAATGAATATATAGATTTAGCTTAATTAAATTGAGGAACTTAATTCACCCTACAAAAATATATCAAAAAAACTAAAACAATGCTTGTAGTTTATGAAAGGTTGTTAATACAAGAACATGTACTAAAAATAAGACTAATACTGACATTTCTGAAATGAAATCTTCACGATGTTAAATTGGTGTATAAAAAATGAAAATTACAATCTGTTTGTTGATTACTTCATAAATTGTAGGGACAAAAATGGACTAATAAAAGTAAAGCAAACAATAATGTTAAAGCGCTAAATTATTTTTTTTTTGCTTGTTATGACGGATATTAGAGAAGTTCAGAAAATTATTAGCAGTCTATACAACTGTAAGACTTCTGAGATAGATAATTTAAAGGGAGTTTCCTAAGTAAATTTTAAATTTATCTATATATTATCTCGCGATTCAAGATACATAAACATCATAAAGAACATATATGAAAATGCAACCATTCAAATAAAAATAGACGACAAGACGAAAACGAACCCCATCAAACTACAAAAGAGAGTGAGACAAGGAGACACTATCTCGCCAAAACTGTTCACCCTAGTCCTAGAGGACATTTTTAAGGAACTTAAATGGAACATCAAAGGTATAAACATCGACAGAATATACTTGAACCATCTCAGATTTGCTGATGACATAATCTTAATAGCAAGTAATCTCCAAGAATTGAACGAAATTCTACAACAGCTAAATGACGTATCTGCATCTGTAGGCCTTAAAATGAACTACAAAAATAATGAGCCACGAACAGGCAAACATAACAATACAGAACCAGAGGATAGAAAACGTCGAAGGGAAATCAAACCAGGATGCTGAAATAAAAAGAAGAACACAGCTGACATGGGCCGCTATGGTAAACTTGCATACATCCTGAAAAATAATGCAATTCCCAAAAATCTAAAAAGAAAAGTATACAACACATGCATATTACCGATGTGTACGTATGGATCAGAGACCATGTCCCTCACCAAAAAGTCCGCTAAAAAATTAGAAACAGTCCAAAGAGCGATGGAAAGAAACATGCTTGGAATATCATTAAGAGACAGGATTAGAAACACCGAGATAAGACGCAGAGCGGAAGTCAAAGACATCGTGGAGGAGATTGCAAAGATGAAGTGGCGATGAGCTGGTCACATAGCCCGATATGAAGACAACAGATGGACACGAAGAATCCTGGAATGGAGACCGAGGGAGACAACAAGAAGCACGGAAACACCTCAAAAAAGATGGGTAGACGACATAAGGACAGTGGCGGGCAAACAGTGGATGAGATTGATGAAGAATAGAGAAAGATGGAAACAATTGAGAGAGACTTACATCCAGGAGTGAATGGACAGAGGTTGACAAAGATAGAGCTATATTATCTGATAAACAGTTTAATTTTAGAGAAGGTCGATCTCCACAGGGCGTAAGCAATATCCCAGTTGACTAAATTTAGCAAATCTATGGATGACGATCAGAATAATACTTTTTTGATGATCTGACTAAAGCCTTTGATACGATTAACCAAGCTACTGAAAAGGATCGAATTTAGCAGAGTCTTGTATGGATTTATGCAAAGTAATTTAAATTACAAAAATCAATATGTGAAAATTGAGGTGGGTGATAAAAACTGTTACACCTGATGGAATCGGAATAGAATTTGGTTCCCTATGACTCCAACCCAATAGATTTTCTGCGGTGGTTCGTAATTGTAAACACCTGGATCCACCATTATACCCTAGAGATTATACAACAATCAGAATCATAGGCGAGCAAAGAAAGATTATGGTATCTAGAAAATAGATGAACGAACATGCCGAATAGTACTTACCCTTCTGGACCGGTCTGATGAAGAAGAAAGCCCCCTTTCATCAGGATAAGGTCTCCAATCACACGATTGTTAAGGTGGGGGAACACTCATGAACTAATGTTTGAAGTCTTGTTGCATATTGACCCAACTTGGCCCTTTCAGACTTCAGCTTCTTCCTATTCCGAAGTCAGCGACGAATGCCAATTTTGCAGACTTAGACGAAAAAGTCAATAAAGCAGGATTCAAAACACTGAAGCATCGATGATATGTCTTTAAAAGGAGAATATGAAGAAACATAAAGTAAGTGTATGCCATAACTTTTATATTTTTCATCCAATTGTCAACAGGATTGATCAATTATTTATCATTATTATTATCGTTAGCATAATGCAAAAATATTACTGTCGTCTTCAAAAAAAATATCAAGGCCAGAACTGAAAAAGTGACTTTATGGGTTAAAGACCTAGTAAATAATTTTTAACATCTGCTGATATCCGATAAAGACTTAAGTTTCAACGGCCCAGTGAATATTCTCTAATTAGATTTATATCATCAGATAATTTTACGATTTTTCATCAAGTCCGCAATAAAATCCAACAATTCGAAGTAAAAAAGAATTTTAATGTCCGTCTCCGGGTTATATTATTTTCAGTTTTATTACCCGAGGGCAGTAAATGCAAATTTCACAAACATCTTGTTAAGGATTTTATTTCCCACTGTAAATTACATTATTTTTATATTATTTCATTAGGTGCTACATACGCTTTTAATGTAAGTTATATACAGTTACGTGCAAGCTATATATGTCAACAAAATTACCACTAAATCTGAGGCAAATGTATTATCGTATAGCTTATATTATTCCAATGAAATTGCCAGAGGTGATGCTCATTTATTTTATATCGGAAAAAGTGTATCATCTCTAAACACAAGATTATACCAACTGTCCTAACTTTAAATCACATTGGAATGCTAGCCTGGCCTTATCAGTTGAAGTAATATTACCCAAGATGTTAGCAATTTTAGCTTTTCTTCAGTTATTGACGGTCCTATTTCAATACAATAAGCGACCTGTTGCTGTGTGAACAAGACTCTTTACATTAGTGATCAATTTTCCCCAGGTTTCATTTTTCCTTTCATTCTATCCTAGACTGTTAACTTTAACAGTTAATAATTTGTGTTTCTCATTCAGAGATTTTCTCTCCGTGTTCTCTTTTTAAGACTTCATATTCACTTTCTGTCGGTCAAAGGTATTTGTAATAATTATCGATAGGCAAATTATCCAATTTATTCGTGAATTACCGACAATACTTTCCCAAACATTTAATTTAGTTTGGGGATTGCATCTTAAAAAAATGTGGATTTTCCGCTGCATAATAATTGAAATTGTGTCTTATTTTAAACCTTCGTTCAGCATCAAACTATAGAGGAAGCGGGCGGTGTCCAATGTGCAGATTTGCGGTGACTGTTAACAAATACATTTAATTGATTTTATTCAGTATAAGCATGATATTTTCGAGCATGTTTCTTGTATACTACGCTGCCAGTTCTTTGGAAATGCTCCATAAGTTTTCCAAATGTCTTTCTTTCAGACTGATATCTCTCGGGAAATCGCTGTTGATATAATCCTTCCGCTAATGGCGCATTCTTGTCATGAGCTCTCAAAACAAAAATCATATCATCCATTTTGGCTTGTAAAAAATTCATTATTTAAAAATTCAAACTTTAAAATTGTATTTTTTCTCAAACAAGTTAAAACAATACTCTTTACTAGTGACAGATAAACGATAAATATTACATTGACGTTTATTTCTTTCGTTTAATATTCATGGGTAATTATGTACAGGATGTTTCATTTAAAAAATCAAAGAAAAATTAATTTACATTTTCCCAAATTGGCAAAATTTTGGCAACACCCTGTATGAGAGAAAATTGCTTAGGCGCTATATTAGACCTTTAATAGTACATTTATCTTTCTTACTGTCAATTTTGTATCCTATAATTGTTGTAGATTAAAAAATATAGTAGAATATAGAGGACCATGTTCTTTTCATAATTTGGTGAATTTTTTGGAAAAGTAACTTCGCGGGAAAATTCAAAACGAGATATACGTCCATATGAATAATTTTTGGGAGAATCCAAATAACTAATGATATACAGGGTATCCCATTAAAAAAATATATATTTTTAGCGTTACGATGTCAAGAGTATAATAATATTTTTAGATTGTAGAAATTTTCATTGTATAACTTTTATAAAAACATTTTTTTTTATTTTTGAAAATAAGGGAGATAAGGTACTCTATCACACTATTGCGCCACCTTGTATATACAATACTATAAGGTAAGGGATCTACAATTTACAAAATGGGTATTTTTCAAGTCTTTCTCAATTAACAAAATTATCGAATATTTATAAATTCCATAATTTCATTTTGAAAAAATTAATTTTAATGATTTAAGCCAATTGAAAAATTCATACTAGGAAGAATAACAGATAACAGAAAAGTCCCAATAATAAAATATAAAAACACTTTTATTCATCAGAGGGATACAATCATCCAGCTCCACTCTAACATTTCTTTGCCCTATAAAACGATTTGGCCAACCCTTTAAGATAACGCTACAGTTTTGGTATATAGTTTGTAAGTTTTATGCCTATATGAAGTGTTTTTACTAAACAAATTTAATACAGCGTCCATAAAAAAGCAAATAATACTGTTACTTTGGTACTGTGTATCTTAGGCTTCCCCTATATGGTCAATAAACGAAAAATATATACATTACGTCCGAAGAGCCGCAATTTATAGGTAACAACTGTACGACCAATATTTTTGACCATAAACTTGAAAAAATAAAACATATACTTGTACCGCGCTAAAGCATGTTATCAAAAACCCATAAAAATGCATAATAAAATTCAACACGGTCCGAATTTACGATGGTGTTTTTCAGGAAAACATGTTTTTGCTCTGAGGTACAGGACAGATCTTATCTTTCGATTTTCGGTTTTATTAAAGACGAGTGGGTTTTGGGGACAATTACTTTTAAATAATTTTTAAAATTTACATAACATGCGATTCTTTTACGTTGAATATGTCACTTGTTACTAATAGATTACGTAAAACGGCAGACTTTTCTAATTGTTATACAAAATACGTGTATGGTATACCTTAAGGCGGGTTTTCCTAGTAACGCACATTTTGCGTGGCATAGAACGTAATTCGGCCGACGCAACGCAACAACCAATGCGCTGCCTAAAAGTGTTTTCCTAGGATTGTCAGTTGTGTGACGACCGTCGCGATGAATTTATCTAAAAGTAAAAGAAAAGCTTTGGATTTATTAACATTACAAGACGAAATTTTGAAAGAAGAGATTAACTTATTAACCACGATTCATAGTGGCACTAGAAATTCTGCTAGTCCATTATTACAAAATAGAGGCAGCGAAGGAGCATTTAAATTATTTATCCATAGACATTTGCCTGACGACGTATTTTACATTTTGTTTATTTCATTCCAAATTGAGTCCTTTTTGACAACATTTTTAAACTCTTGAAGCTTCATGTTCCAAAGAATAGGGTAACCACTCATTATTTCTACCAATTGTTCGTCTTCGGTAGCATTAAAACGGATATGTTGTTTTTGTTTGCTCATTTTCAGCAAAATATCGGAGCACTTCTTTCACTACACGCAGCGTACAACTGAATAGACTGCACTCGGAGCAGTTGTCCTGTTGCGTCGACCGTATTAAGTTGGCGCAAGTCGTTTTTACGCAGTGTAGGAAAACGCCTGCATTTGATTTTCATTAGAGAAGTTCTCGGCGTTTTACGCCGACCGTATTAAGTTCTACGCCGCGTAAAATGTGCGTTGCTAGGAAAACCCGCCTTTAGTGAGTTTAATTGTACGAAATAGAAATGTTAAAATATAACCAATTGAATGAAAAAGATTTGTGATATTTTTCCTGCAACTCCGTTCGTTGCTGCTTGCCTTTCTTGTATTACAAATTAGGGGTTAATACAGGGATAATTTTCTCGAGAAATCCTTGAAATCTTTTACAATTCCGTCACTTTTTTTGTAACACCTGCTATAAATCCATAATAGGGTATATACCCACCCAGTATCAATTGATCTAAAATTTCTAAACGATTATCGATCGCAAGTTAAATTCAGTTCATTGATTCATCTTTTCATATTTGTCAAGATTTTGTGTTCAAAAGAGTATATTAGTGAAAAGAAAAAAGGAATAAGTTTTTAAACCTATTCAGTTTAAAAGAGTTTTGGATAATTTTTGTTAGTTTGTCACTAAGCCTTCTTCGGGTTAGTTTCTTCCACCAAATTTAAAAATCTGTCGAACATCCTTTGTTTGACAGTTTTCTCTGGTAGGAGACCACGAAATTATGAATGTATGTCTTTCGTTTTCTAACTGAAAATGAAGGTACATTTCTTTGCTCTCCTATTTTTTTTTCTAAATTTAGCATTTTATCTTCTCTGAGATACAAATGGCCTTTTTCTTTTGCTTAAGCAAGTTTAAATGTATCTGCGGAGTGTAAATTTGTTTGACATTTAACTATAATATTCATTTTACAGCTATTTTTCTCAATTTTTGGTGGACCAGCTTAACTCGTAGGTTGATCTAAATTACCTATGTTGTTTATATGGGTTAAGGCATTTTGGCACCCTAATATTGTGATAAAGAGTTTTAGTGCCTAGTTTGTTTTTTAGCACCAGGTAAAACGTATCTAAAAGGTTCCTGCCATGGTGTAATCTATCAATTTTTGAGCTGATAGAACTGAAGGAAGTTGGCTAACAAACACTCTGAAAAGCATATTGAAATCAAAGCCAGAAAAAGATATTCGAGTTCCAACCAACCAACCAAATTTCATCAGAAGGACTACAAATGACTCTAAATTTTTTTATATTTCATCTTATTTGAAGCCTAACTGTAGGATTTTGCCTCCACCTATTGTTTAAGTAACTCGACTATTCTTCCTATCTAATCGAGTCACTGTTACTAGAAAAAAATGTATCTTACAATAACCTTTATCAACATATTATCTTTAAGCAACAGGCTTTATCATAATTACCTAATCATACCTTTTTTTATTTTCAGACATATATTCAACACTAACCTGAACTAACTAAATGGCAAATCAGGTTTTAAGCTATAACTGAAAACGTACCATTATTCTTTGTATTCGGATAACGTCTGACCAGCTTCCTTATACAATTTTATCTATTTTGTGAACTTTTATTACTTCAATATGTATGTAAATTTTGAATTAAGTATATCTAACTAGTAAAGGTGTCCCTTGTGTAAACGTAACGTAAATTTGTTTCTGTTTTATATACTACAAAATGAGTGCAAAGATCATATCTCAAGACAGAATATAAAGTTTGGCTTTTTTGATTTAGTAACAACTTTTAAAAGCTTTACTTAAATCAATATAAAGAGCATCAGCAAAAAATTGTTGATCAGCGTAAAAGACAATTTCATACAGCGATATCAAGTCTTCTTTCTATCCTTAGTAAAATCGTGTTGAAATTCGTTTATAACCTTATATATTTTTTTAATACAAATTTAATATGTAGTTTTTAATTGATTTGTACATCTGTGAAAACCTGGACGATAAACTTATTGGCCTAAAATTGCACCTTTGTTTGATCGCTCTTTTTAAAGAGGTTTGATAAAAGCAAATTTTAGCTTATGTGGAAAAACATCAAGGATTTATGAATAAAAAAAAGTGACTGGATTAGCAATACGTTGTCAAAACCACTGGAGGATGATAACTTTAAATTATTAATACAATCAATATTAATTTCAGTGATCCGAATTATAAAAAACGATTATTCGGCGATACTAACATTATTATTTAAAAAATCATAATCTATATTAGGTGAAAAACTACTTGCAAGATCTTTACCAATTGAGGAAAAGAATGAATTAAATTTATACGCCGTTGCTTTCTCATTAAAAACAATATTATTTTCTTTTAATACAGCAATGCATATATTGTTCGCTCTACTTGATTTTTGTTTTATTATTTGCCACATCCTTTTGTTTTTGTTAGTTACAGACCAAATTAGATAATCAGAGTAAGATTTTTTTTTCAGATTTCACTTTGTGGTAATACTTGTTCAATGTTCGGTAGAAATCACTCTAGTTAGAGTGAACTCTGAACATATCAGAAGCTGTTAGAACCATATCTTTTATCTCCATAATTTCAGGAGTTATTCAAGCGCTGTTCGCTTTTGTGTTAGTTTTTAAGTTCGAACGAGTTAGTGAGAAACATATAAAAGTATTGTAAAAAAATTCCAAAAACATATCAAAATATTTACTAGGACAAATCCCTTCATATACGAGTTCAAGTCTCGGTTTTTAAAAAATTTGAAAAATCAAATATATTCTCTTTAGAAAGGTGTCATGTATACATTCCCATTCTCATGCAAACGGTCCAGCTGACATACAAAGAGCTCACTAAAATAATCAGAAAAATAAATGTTCAAGACGAGAGTGATATATTTAAAATTATGTTTAAAAATTAGAAAGTTGTCTAAGCAACCATTTTTTGTAGTAGATACAAATAGTACTCTTTTGTTTCTTAAATTTACTTACTATACATTCATGTCTCATATTTGATGAATCAGAAACCAACAAAACTCTACTCTGAAACTTATGGTATTTCATAGAATCAATAAACCTTAAATCTATACGAATTTTGCCACTACACTAAACAAATATTTTCATAACCGGGCATAGAAATGACCAAAAAAAAATTACGAGAAAGAATCGTTACAAAATATAAATTTTTAGAGCAATATATGGGCTATCTGCAGAATATTCAAGTCAAAACAACACCACTGTTTCTTAAATTTACCTGCGAAACTCATACTTAATGTATCAAAACTAAGGATATATCGGATTTCACAGAATTAATAAATCTTGAATCCATTTTGCCTCAACATTAACAAAATATTTTTACAACCGGACAAATAAACGATTTAAAAATCAAGTTAACATCTCTCAATTTTTAAAGCACTTGTATGACCACTCTTCATAAAACATTCAAGTAGAAAAAATCCAATTACTTCTTAAGTTTACCTACTTTACATTCAAAACGCATACTTAATGAATCAGCAATCAACAAAATTATAGTCTGTGACATATCGAATTTCACAGAATCAATAAGCCTTGAATGGATTTAAATTTTGTAATTAAATTCACCAAAGATTTTTGCAACAAAGAACCTGAAAAAAGCTGTGTCGAACTTTTAAATACTTACTATTTGTTACTGAATATCTCCGTATAAATAACCCTATTGTTCCATCAATTACCCACTTTACATTCACAACTGATAGTTCATGAGTCAACAGCCAACAAACCTATCGTTACAGTACAATTAAAATAACCAATTTTTCGGTGACCTAAAAAATTTAACCCCAATTCGAGCCCGCAAACAGTTCACTATTGTAATGAACGCCTCGGCAACCACTTAGATTTTTGTGTGATGAAAATATCCACAATTTTTTACTTTTGATCCCTTTGCATTTTAAATTGAGAAAGAATACAGATCCAATTTTTGCATATTAATTGCTGATGTTAAAACAACACAGCTTTTCATAGTTTTAGTGGTCGAAATGTAGGAAACTATGGACTGGGAGAACGTAATGAAAGAGGAGACCGTCTATTACAATTCTGCCAAGAAGAAAACCTGATAATCACAAACACCTTTTTTAAACTACCAGATAGACGGTTATACACATGGCGATCACCTGCGGATAAACCAGACAAAATAGTCAGAAACCAGATAGACTATATTATGATTAATGAAAGATACCGGAACGCTATGAAAGCAGTAAAAACATACCCCGGAGCGGATGTCGCCTCAGATCATAATCCACTGATCGCCAGGATTACACTTACACTCAAAAACATTAAAAAACACCAAAAAAGACCTACAATAGAAACAAGGAAACTTAAAGAACCTGAAATAAAAGAAAACCTCCAACAACAGATAAATGAAAACATTAACAAACTGAACACAACCAACAATGATATTGAAGAACAATGGGAACAACTTAAAAACTGCCTACTGGATCCAAGTAAAGAGATATTAAAGCCCTCTCTAAAGAAAAAAGAAGAATGGATGAACGAAGAAATACTGAATATGATGAAGCAACGAAGGCAACATAAGAACAAAGACATTCACAAATACAGAAGAATTAATCTCGAGATCAGAGGAAAGATAAGAGAGGCCAAAGAACGCCACTTTGAGGAGAAATGCAAAGAGATCGAAGACCTTCAAAATAGATACGAACTATTTAACCTACATAAGAAGGTTAAAGAAATGGCAGGGATAAGACGACTAAATCCCACTAATGCATTATTGGACAAACATGGAAAAACTATAATACAGACAGACAAAAAAGTGCAACGGTGGAATGAATACATTGAGGAATTGTTTGATGATGAAAGGGAAGACTTGGACCAGGTGGAACTGAACCCGGAAGAAATTGGACCGAATATTACGAGAGTGGAAATATTGTATGCACTAAAAACAATGAAGAATGGAAAGAGCCCCGGACCTGATGAACTTCCTATCGACATACTGAAAATCATAGAGGAGAAGAACTTCGATACCATAGTGACACTTTTCAACCAAATCTATAAGACAGGTATATTACCAGAAGAATGGTTGACCTCGATCTTTATCTGTCTTCCCAAGAGGACGAACGCCAGAGAGTGTAGCGATCACCGCACTATCAGCTTAATGTCACACACACTAAAACTTTTCCTGAAGGTCATCCATAAACGCATATACCATAAATTAGACATGGACGTGAATGAGACACAATTTGGTTTCCGTAAAGGCTTAGGTACGCGGGAAGCCCTCTTTACACTTAATGTACTGATTCAAAGGTGCCTGGATGTCAACCAAGATTTGTACATATGTTTCATCGACTATAACAAAGCATCCGCCATGATCAGTTAATTAATATTCTCAAGACAAAACAGTTAGACTTTAACGACCTTAGAATCATATTAAACTTATACTATAAACAAAGAGCAAAGGTACGCATCGAAGAACATCACTCAGAGGAAATGGAAATCAAACGCGGAGTGAGGCAAGGATGTGTATTATCACCACTCCTCTTTAATGCATACTCAGAAGAAATCCTGAAAAAAGCTCTGGAAGGAGAAAGTGCTGGAATAAGAGTAAACGGAGTACCGATTAATAACATTAGATATGCGGACGACACGGTCATAATTGCAGAAAATATGGAAGACCTTCAGAGACTGGCAAACAGAATAGCGGAATGTGGACATGAGTATGGACTAACAATGAACGTCAAAAAGACGAAATTTATGAGAATATCAAGAACACAAAGAAACAACGAAAATCTGACAATTAATGGAACCAACGTTGAACAAGTAGAAAAATACACATATCTGGGTACAATGATTAACTCCACAAACGATTATATCCAGGAAATCAAGACACGGATAGAAAAAGCAAGAACAAGCTTCAATAAAATGAGAAGAGTTCTCTGCACAAGAGACTTAAAGTTGGAATTGAGGATTAGGTTGGCGAGGTGCTACATTTTCTCGATTTTGTTTTATGGAATAGAATCCTGGACCCTGAATGCGACATCGATTAAAAGATTGGAGTCATTTGAAATGTGGGTATATAGAAGAATCCTAAAAATATCATGGGTAGACCACGTCACAAATAACGAAGTTATGAGAAGAATGAATAAAGAGATGGAAGTCATGAATACAATTAAGGTTAGAAAACTGCAATACCTTGGGCACATTACACGTGGGGAGAGATACGCCCTGCTTCAGCTGATTATACAGGGAAAAATACAGGGAAAGAGAAACGTGGGAAGAAGGAGAATATCATGGCTGCGTAATTTGAGAGAATGGTATGGATGTACATCGAACGAACTGTTCAGAGCAGCCGCCTCTAAAGTACGAATAGCTATGATGATTGCCAACCTCCGTCGCGGAGATGGCACTTGAAGAAGAAGTTAAATATTGTTGATAATAGAGGTAAAATTAATGTGATGTTCACTGACTTCTCTCAAATTTCGGCAAAATAGACCTTACATTCATCAAACTCCAAGTTTCTGGTTAGTCTGACCACTTTGCCAAGTCATACTGAATGTAGGGATCTCAATACGTCCAGTATAACGGATTTAAATTCCTTTCTTGCCTCTTTAGGAGTGCCCCAGGGTTCCTAACGTATAATATGTAGCATATTTCTAGCTTCTATAAATGTTATGATGAAGTTATATTGATGTCCACCTCAAAATCTTTGCAGATAATTTAAAGTTGCAGTTGAAGGCCTTATGGATTGGTCAAAAATTCAAAATTCGTGTACCCGAAATAAAGTATTGCTTAATGGTGTTCTGTGATATAATTTAGTAAAAAATTATCCCCTCTGTTGTCTGAGTACTTTGTCAGTGGTTCTGTGACAGTAAAAGTGAACACCACTCGAGACTTTTAGTGAAAAACCTGGATTTTCATGCGATTATTATTTCCTAAGGCAAGACATTCGAGAAAGAAAATTAAAATGTTTTTTAGTTTCTTATGTTATATAAAATCGCCACTCGTCTCTATTTAAGACACCTTAGTCGTCAAGACTGCTCCTTTTTGATTCTGAAGCTATCCACCTAAACAATAAATTAAGTTATTAACAGATTGTACGCCGAAGAAATCAAGAAAATGAGAGATATTGTTGTGAATTTCAGTGAATATTTTTTGAATCATCGGACAAGCGCTTTCGATCTTACTTAGATTAACCTCAGGGCTCAGACCTTAGAAACAAGAAAATATAGTCAGTACATAAGTACCACATTGCTTTATGAGGCATAACCTCATTTTTATCTTTTAAGGTGTTAATGTTAAAGTTGATTGTTTATAATAGTCTTGATGTTCACATTATAATCGCTGTTTTAATTTTAATTTGGGATTGGCGTTTTAACTGTGTACCTGATTTGTACTCTGTAAAGGCTGCGCTGGCGTTGGAGATTGTTCTCCAAATGGCAAGGTTAAAATGTGCCCTTTGACGAGTAAGTGTATTTGGTGAGTACTGAGGAAGCTTATTTACTGACCATATTCTCTTGTTTCTAGGGTCTGAGTTCTGAGGATGGTCTAAATAAGACTGAAAGTGCTTAGTCGACATTTCAACAAATATATACTGAAATACACAACAATATCTCTCCTTTTCTTGATCCACCTAAACAATTTTTGTGGTCATCTGTCTACCTTCATACATCCTTGTAAGGTATAAGGATCATTTTAATTCGTCTTCTGAATCTTTATTTTCCAGCTAATTTGCTCGTTTGTTTCTAGAGCTAATATGGAAATTCTCATACTCTTTCACAAATTATCCTTTTCGATTGAATTTGTCCTTTCCTGCAAATCAGCATTAAGAGTCTAATATCACTTTTGTAACAAATCACCAATTCAATTGATGATGTTTCTATATGGTTTTTCACCTTTTTTTTTGTTATTTGCTGGCTCTTCCACACCGAGTTTAAACAACCTGTAACCCTTTGACTCTGTTTTATTTTGATCATCTGTTATTGGGGAGGTTGCAGTAGAGTTCGCTACCACATAATCGGATTTATTAAATAGTAATTTAGGCCTCCTTTCATAAGTTAGTTATATAATCATCAAAGCATGTAATGCATCCCATGACATATCACCTGGTCATCAGCAAAATTTCATGTAAACACAACATAACTACTTCCTGAAAACCTCCACCAGATTAATATTAGACAAAATAGGAGTCTACATACTAGTCTAAGTCTTTTGGTCAGCTTCTTTTTCTTAGTTTTATATATGCTTTATTAAGCTCATACAGTTCCCTAAATGCATTTCTTAGTGAAATATTAATTTTGTACCACTTTCTAGAGTTGTATTTATGGCACGAAAACATTTCTACAGATTTATGAACCTTATATATGTTTTCCAGCTCCTAGCAGAACGGTTTACTAATAGATATTGCGCGAATTGTCAACATGTTATCATCCCCCAATAAATTCATTTTGATCTCCAGTGATATTATTTCTAACATATCATTCGGATTCGATCGAACTGATTCGATGCAATACATCGGATGGAAATCATTTTGGCAAGATAATAACAGAACCACTTTGAAATGATAAGTACGTCATCGGTCTCTTCCTTTTATTTTAAAAAAAATTATTCATTTTTATTAAACAAGTAACTGGAAAAAATTATATATATTTTGTTGGTTAAAATATCACAAAATGAAGCAGAAACAAAAGAAAAAAGTAATATATGAAAAAGGGATAGAATTAAACATCTTTAAATCCTTATAAAGCAGTTGGTTTTATTTATAGTTTTTTCAAAAAAAAAATATACCAATCTAAAATAATTTACAACTATTGCCACTCTTTAAGAGAGAAGAACAGCTGGCATCTCTTTCTTTTCAATATAATTTCTTTAGGGAATGTTTAAAAAGAAACTACTATGTTTTATACCCCTAAATTTAGTGGTATAAAACATAGTAGTTCCTTCTTAAATATTTCCCGAAGATGATTAACTACCACATAGTAACGGCTACCAGCATCAACTTTTTAAATAATTTCTTTAATTTATTGTATAGAACTGGAACAGGGATTAGTGAATCAGATAAAGGAGTTTTCGATAAAATCAAATTTTATTTTGAAAAGTCCCCATTCGATAATTCCAATCCGATGGGAATTTTACATTAGAAACAAGGTCAGTTATATTGTGGATCTTCTTTCATTTTGGACTGGTGAAGATTAAAAACAAATGAACTGAATTTAAATACAAATGCGCCAGAAAAAGTTTCGCCAAGATGGCGGTTAGTAACATCTCATAATTTTTTCCTAAGATAAAAAACAAAACTCAAAATCAGCGTAACTTTCTACACATTTTAACTCTTTTAAAATGGAAGAGAGGGAAAAATATAAAGGGCACCCAAAGAGAAAAAGTAAAACAAGAACTACAAGTGAAAGATAATTGATAAAATTCGAAATGAAAAAACAAACATAACGTTACGGAACGAGTTCTCACAAAACCCAGTTTCTAAACAATGAATTTATTTCACACTTTACGTTCTGATTGTACCAGGGGCGGATCCAGCCTCTCTCTTTGGGGAGGGCGGTGATATCACAAAAGTACAGTATGGCAAGCGAAAGCAAGTTGTCAACGGGGGGGGGGGGGGGGAGTGCAAGCAGCATACTCATTCCTAATATAAAAGGCAGAATGGGTTCTAATTTTCTGAACTCAAAGCTCTTGAGAGGGGGGGGGGCGATCGCAAGCATACACATTCTTATACTCTATTCAAGAACTAGAGAGAGTAATAAAACTATTACGTATCTGCTCCAGTGCCGCAGATAACTGAGAACTGCCGTAAATCTAATATATTTCATTATATTTAAATATATTTTATAAATTTACTGCAACATAAAATTTCTGATAGTTTAATTTAATTTCTGTCAGTGAGCAAAGTACACCTTACAGTTTGTTCATAGTGATTTATCTTGTTTGCGCCTGTTTTTATATATTATTTGAGATTAGTGAGATTCCCAAAAGATATGGCTTTCACCTCTATATTTATTCCAAAATCGTTGAACCAGGGCATTTTTTCCTCAACGAAAAACTTATTACGATGAATGTTTATGATGCTTTAAGATATCAATATCTAGATAATAATGTTAAAAGCTGTGTTGAGATGTGTTCCAACATGACAGGAGTTGGAAAATTTACTATGTACCGAACACTGAAGAAGAAAAAATGACTGGAATTGTTAGTACTTCCAAGCCACATTCGATCACAGGCAGACGAAAAACATCATTGGAAGAAGAGAAGAAAACTGCAATTAAAGGGGTTGTATATACATTTTATTATGAGAAGCAGATCCCAACCGTCTACAAAATTCTAGCTAAAACCAATGAAAATCACGATTTACCTGAAATTAAAACAACTGATCTCTGGAAATTGCTCAGAGAACTTAATTTTTACTGGGAAAAACCAGATAGAAAATCTGTTCCTATAGATCGTCCTGAAACTGTCCGTTGGAGAAGTAAATATCTCCCTCAAGTAAAAGGTAGAGTTGCTAGAAATAACACAATTGACAAAATTAGTAATTTAACTAAACTTTTGAAAGATTTTTTTGAATAAAGTTACTGCGGAAAATTGGGAAAAATCCATATAATAAAAGAATAAAACAAAATGTAAGAACTCGATCTCATGATCAGTGAGATAGAGGAACCAATTAAAATTAATTTGAGCGAAGATAGTTTCACTGACTTTGATTAGGAATTAGATACGTAATGTTTACTAGTGTAAACATAATTTATTATTTAAATTTTTGTTTTTGTTGTATTTAATGTTTAATGTTGTTTATATGTTTTTTTATTTTTTTATATATTTTTATTTTAGTGTGTCCTGTCCCACTCTTTAATTTTATATATATTTAATTCTAATTAGCCGTAGGTTTTTTTATTATTTTATTATTGTATTTGTCTTCTGCTTAAGCGTGTAGAATTAACATGTTTATCTCATTTTTTGGGGCTATCGTATTTCCATATAATAAAGTAAATTAAATTAAGATATCAGTACAATAGAAATAAAAATAAGTGGGTCTAATTTTAATTACAACATAGAAAAATAATTACATTTGAATCCCTTTTTAGTGTTTAATTGTAATTCTGCAGATGGTTTAAGAAATAAATAAACTGAAACGTCAAATATCCTAAAAATGTTTTTAATTAATAATAAAATGACCAATAGCCCCAAAAATATTTTAATATTATATGGACGAGTTTATTTTTTTTATATATATATGTTTAACTTTTTGTATTTTTGACAATGGATATTTTGTAAGTATTTATTTAAATTTTTTAAGAGAATAAGGCTACGTTTTAGTTCATTATTATAGACCGGGACTTTTGATTATAAAATTTCTAACCCATTCCTATGAAAAATATATGTATCTAACAGATTTTGCCAAAGACACAGGACTAAAGAACACAGGTAGTTTGGGAAAAGAAAAAGGGTAAAAAATTATTTATTACTTTCTCTAGTTCTTAAATAAACTGTAGTATAAGAGGAAAAATCGTGTCCATTTTCTTAAACTGAAAGCTCTTGGGGGGGGGGGCGATCGCCCCCACCGCCCCCCCCCCCTTTGGATCCGCACCTGGATTGTACATTATTTCTAAAATAAATCAAAATAGTCGCATAATTATGTTAATATTATCCAATAAAGCCTAAAAATATCGGTGCACATGATATAATAGTAATTCTAATTGGAATTCATTTACCACAGCGCCGGTCGCGGTCACGAAATGCCTAGCAATTTGAAGATTAAATTCTTGTGGAGACACTTTACTAGCTATTTTGGTTATTCTCCATCTAAAGCATGTGACATATCGGATTTCATAGAATTAAGAACTTTAAATCCGTACAAAATTCGCCACTACATCCTCCAAGTATTTTTACAACCGGACATATAAACGACCTAAAAAATTTCAAGAAAAAATCTATGCCGAACTCTTAACTATAAATTCTTAAAGCTGTTCTCGGAAGGATATATAATTATGATGTCAGATATCAGTCACTAATCAGTATACCTCGCCGCAAATGACAAAAGTTTAAACATTCCTCGACCCAATATTAGTCATTCCGTTTATTATAAATAAAAATATAACAATAATTAAATTTTATTATTGGTATAAACAATTTAAGATACAGCAATAGAATTGATAATTGTACGATAAATAAAGTTTTTCAGGAATTTCTGTAGCATTATTAGGAAACATTAAAGTTTAGTAGTAATAATAAAAATAAATAAGGTTTATAATTGGTTAATTGTAGGAATGTTTCAGAACATAATAATCGTTAGTTTTCTTTTGAAACAGGTTGTGCCAAAACTTTTAAAACGGTCATGTGAACCGGGTTAAAGCTTGAGATATTAATTCTCCGAAAATAAATAACGCCAAATAATACATTAAATATAAGCATCTGAGATGCAGAACGGTGAAACCATTGCTGCAATGGAAGCAGAACAAACATACAAATACCTAGGTATGAAACAAGCTAAACGAATTGACCATCGCACTATGAAGGCCGAATTGACAACCGAATTTGTCAGGAGGGTAAGACGGGTGTTACGAACTAGTCTAAATAGTAGAAATTTGTTTAAGGCATTCAACACGTACGCATGCTCTGCACTTAGCTACTCTTTTGGAATAGTAAAATGGAGCAGGACGGACATCGAAGGCCTGCAAAGAAAAATAAAAACACTCCTAACAAAAGCACACAAACACCACCCTCGGAGTGCTATTGAACGTACAATGCTTCCAAGACACCAAGGAGGAAGAGGATTGGTGGATACTGGTAAGCAGCTCGACCAACAAATAAAAAACTTACGTTCATATTTCCACAGGTTAGCGGCCTCTTCCACACTACATCGAGCAATATGCGAGGCAGACGATTCAACGCCGCTACAGCTGAAGGAACGGGATATTGCTTCTCACCACCAAACAGACCAAGAGAAGTTACAAGCTTGGCTACAGATGCCACTTCATGGACGGCATCCAAATGAGGTCAACCAGGACAATGTCGAACTACTGGTTGATTTCAGGACAGATGTTTTCGGAAACGGAGGGCTTCTTGTTAGCTATCCAAGACCAGGTTATTCCGACGAAGAACTATCGGAAATTCATTATCAGAGATCCCTTAATAGAAAATGATTAATGTAGACATGGCTGTCGAACATCATAGACGATCCAGCACATAACTGGCGGATGCCAAGCATTTGCCGCAACCGAGTATAAAAAAAGACACGATTCAGCTGCTAAAATACTCCACCAAAAGTTAGCAGATAAGTTAAAACGATTGCAAGTAGGAAAGGTGCCTTACTACAAATATAATCCAGAGCCTATTCTTGAAAACAATGAGTTCAAGTTATACTGGGATCGAACGGTCCTAACAGATCAAACAGTTGCTCATAACAGGCCAGACATTATACTAACAGATAAAATTTCCAGGCGAACTACACTAATCGACATCGCTGTACCGAACAACAACAACATAAGGTCAAAATACAACGAGAAGATCGCCAAATACAGAGATCTGGAGGTACAAATCCGCAGACAGTGGGCAATGAACAGCGTCCACACGATTCCTATAATACTGTCAACAACTGGAGTGATACCAAAGAACCTCCTGCAGAACATCAAGGGACTGGGCCTTAGTGAACATCTGTATAAACCGATTCAGAAAGCGGTTCTCCTTGCAACCGCGCGAACCATCCGAAAGTTTGTAGGAAGTGCAGAAGACCACGCCACCTAGGACCCGATAACATGGAAAGGGTCCCCACAGAGCTTCATAGTTTTGGTGTCTTTGTATACCTGGTATGAGTGAATAATCCCTGGAGGAAGTGCCAAGCCGTTTGGCTTGTAAATCTTAAATATGAATGAAAAGTCACTAATTTGTACTCTAATATAAAAGTATTTCACCAATGTCTGACCTGTTAAAGTTATCCAATAAACACTGGCAACATCAGTAGATAAGAAGGCAATGCCGCACAGTGGGGCACTCTGAACTTAATTTTTTCAAACCAGTCCAGAGACCTCAATATTTGTTATATCTAAATGAATCTTTACTTAAAATGTAGATAATTGCATTATCAATCGATCTCTGAGAGCCGATAGCTCAATATGATTCTGAATAATTTTTTTATTTGTAAGAAACTATGTTTTTTTTTGGCCTTTCAAAATTCGCATTAAATATATATTCGCTTGAGTGCAAACTCTTCGAATGATTTTAATTCAAATAGTTCGTAGTATTCAATACAGCCGATCCTAAGCTCGTCAAGAAGTTTCTCAAAATTCAAGGTGGTGAATTCAAAATGGCAAACCAAAAATGAAAAATCTTGAAAATTCAAAATAACTCAGTATTAGAATTTTATAGGCTTTAGTAGTTGTGTCTGTTGTATAATTATGAAGTATATGATTTATATTAGTCCCAACCAACTAGTTTTAAGAGAGCGAACACAATATGGTGCACAAAAAACTGCAAAACCAAGTTCAAAATCAAATTCTGGGTCACCAAGAGATGATCAGGGCAAAAATCTTTCGTATTTAACATTTTTTCCACATCCCTTAGTTTTCGAGCTATTTGGAGGTTTTAAAAGTTTTTGTGCACCGTATCCTGTCCGCCATCTTGAAACTAGTTAACTGGAACTAGTATAGATCATACACTTTATAGTTATCATAATTGATGAAGATTAAAGACTATTAAATTATTTTCGATTTCTCAAAATTTTCTATTTTGTTCAGTGTAAAACCAACATCTTGAATTTTGTAAAATTTCATGCCGAATTTAGGAACGGCGTTATTGAAAATCTCTTCCTACTTGTATGAAAATCATTCGAAGGGTTAGCAGTCCAACAGCAACATAAAAAATCATCCTTTTCTTAATAGCATTCAGGAACAAAATGAGATTCTCAAAGCAGTAATTTGAATTTTGGGAAAGGATTTGTTTAGAAAAAAAATAAGTGCAGAATGGCCCCAAATAGTTTTGTTAAAAGAAAAAATGCTGTGAATAATCATAAACTGTGAACTTCAATCCAAACAAAGAAAACTATCATAAAACTCAAAGACACTTTATTTTCTCTGATATTTGCCTATTTTTGACACTTTTTGTGGGTGCATAATAGTAGTGTATTCGGAAAGTTACCTAAAAAACCCATGAATATCTTGTAAATAAACTTACACGATTTCTTCGAATAATATATGTCTATTACTTGAAAAAGAAAAATTATAATCACGAAATAGACCACAATAATTAATAAATAAGTCAAATATATAAATGTAAATGACTAAATTTATTTCAATATTTCAGAATATCTTGAAAGGTTTAGGTTAGCTTAAAGTCAACGCCAGTAAATTAATCTTTTTTGCTTTTAATTAAAAATATATTGAATAATATTTTGATGGAGACTTGAATCACCCAACCTCATATTAATATGACTTCCGTTAATCCTTTTTTATATAGTTAGTTTAACTTAAAAACATTTTTGTATCTTCTCTAAACCTATAGTTTTATTTATGTTTATTTGTTATAATATACTTTATGAATGTTTTTTTGGTTAAATAAGTTATATAAATTATATTCGCTGAAAAGCCAAATTTATCAATTCTGCAAGCTGATATTTTTTACGTATATCTGCCATACCAATCAACATCTTTTCAACTGACATAACTGATAAATTGGTATTGGTTGATCAGTAAAATGTATCAAAAACTCCCTTGCATTAAGTTTTTTATATATTTACTAGTCTAAGTAAATGCTGTGGAAATGCTTGATTGGGATTATATCAGCTATTTCATTAAAATGGTGGACCTATTGTGTGGCAGCTGAGGTCTCCATACTAAAACCCTCTTAACTTCTTTGTGTAGGATTATCTTAACGATAAAGTTTTCCAAACTAAGGCAACTGACATAGAAGACTTAAAGAAATAGGTTTAATTACTACAGAAGTAGTTATAGATATCGTGAATAAATTTATAAATGACAAGTTACTCGCATTAACCAATGGGAGGCATTTTCAACATTTAATGAAATAATAAATTAACAGTTGCTATTACTTCTTTTCGAATTAAAATTGTCAGTAAATCAAAAACAGTTACTTTTAGATAGAGAACATGTAATAGAAAAAATGTTCAGAATTTTTCAGGGAGTCCAAAAGTGTACAAAAAATTGGGGGTCACTAACAATTCAAATTTGATTATAGTACAAGTTTTTTCGACCTAGCTACATATATATATATATATATATATATATATATATATATATATATATATATATATATATATATATCACATTCTCGTCGCGTAACAGAACTGGACATAAAACTAGAAGAAAGTAAATGCATCTCAACCGCTCTAGCACGGTTTCTCGCAATCAGATATAAAGAAAGCAATAAAAACACAAGAGGAGACCACAATAAAAATCAAAGACCAAGAATGAACAAGGTAAAAAGCCATCATCCCATACATAACAGAAATCGCGGACAGAATTGAAATAATCTTAAGAAAACACAATTTATAACCCATATTCAAACCACAAAGAACAATGGCCAACATCCTGGGAAACCCCAAAGATAAAACAAACCTTGAAATGATGACCTTTACAGCATTCCATGTGCAGATTGCCATGAAACATTCATAGGACAAACAAACAGGAGCATATCAGCAAGAATTCAGAAACATAAAAATAGTCGCACAAACAAAGAGATAACTGCAGCTCTATTTCGACATCTTCAAACAACCCGACATACCTGCGATTTTGAAAAAGGAAAAGAAATAGGAACAGTACAAAAATACAAAGTATGCGTCATAAGAGAGGTCCTAGACATCGAAAAAGTGGGACAGCCGAAAAAACGAGATGATGCTTTAAATATTCCAACTACATAGAAAAAAGTAATAAAAAAAAATCAATAAATATATATATATATATATATATATATATATATATATATATACATATACATATATTTTATAATAATTAATATCCCTCATTAATTGCCAAGAAAAGAAAAGGGAATGAATTGATAAAAGGTGGGACTTCAAATAGAATTAAAACTCCATTTTTTAAAGTTGTTCTATTTCGAAACATAAATAAAATCCTCTTATTTTAGCAACGCACCTGTCAAGAATTTTTCTACCTCAAGTCGGCCATACATGGTTGGCACATGCGGAAGCGCATAACAGCCCGCAGATGAAATCTCGAGACACTCGTGTATCTCGTCAAGTCTCCGACATTGGCAAGTTGGAGAGTCGTGTGTGTACTTGCACAACGTTTATCTCGAGTGATACTTAAGTTAGAAAGTAATTATCTATCTTGTAAAGTTTCTTTTTCATCTTTAAGAAGTTCCTTTAACTAGTGACCGTAATATAATAAAAGATAACATGTATACATTATATATATATATATATATATATATATATATATATATATATATATATATATATATATATAAAAGTCTTTATTTACTCTATGAGTATCACTTACAAAAAAAACCCATAAGGGCATGGAACAATGTCAAAAAAAATATCATAACTGTAATAAATATCATAATAAAAATAATAGTTCATTCTCAGCTGTAGATAAAAAAAGAAAAAAAAAATGAAAAGAAAAACCTCTCGACAAACATTATACACCTTTCTTGAATAATTCTATCAAATTAATGTCGCAAAAACAAAACAATTAAAACCTAAGATAAAGGGCCATATTATATATGAAAAAAATTTAAATAACAAGGAAACTTACAGACATTTCAAATTTAACAATACAGCTAACAACGAATATTCTACTTCGAGAGAATGTCGCCTTTATCACACTCATAAAACTATTTCAATGTATAGAAGGTTTTTTTACACAAAAAGATTTTGAGTACACACTTTAGTGAACTTTTATTATAGAAAACTCAACATTTATCTACAAATAACTAAAGTTGTATTTACCAGGAAGGAGATTTGTTTTATTTCTAGTAATGTAGTTACGTTTAATAGATGCATCCTCAAAAAGATCCCTATTTTCAACAATAAACATCACTGAATCCAAAATGTACATACCTATAACCATCAAAATATTGTTACTAATAAAGCTAATTCTACAATTGTCTTGTTGTTTTATTGCAAAAATACACCGTAAACATCTTTTTTGCAGAATCAAAACTCTATTAATATCACAGGAATTACTCCAAAATATCAAACCATATCTGAGTCTGGACTGTACAAATGCATATTAAGCTGACAGAGCTGCATCGATTCCAACTGTCTCCAAAATAATTCTTAATGCAAAACAATACTAAGATATTTTAGTGGCTACTCTCTCGATATGCGCCCCCCAGTCTACCTTCTATCGATGTTTAGCCCCAAAACAACAGCCCTCTCAACTGATGTTATTGTTGTATCCACAAACGTTGATGCAAATTGATTAATTAGGCTGTTGTCAAACATAATGCACTGTGTCTTAGAAACATTTAGCGACAGGTTGTTAGGCAGAAAGTACCCATTGAGAATATCCCTGTGATGGATAGCAACCTGCATCGATAGCAACTCCACCGTGCTTTCACTGAATATAAGCTATGTATCATCAGCGTATAATACAGTCTGCTCTCCAGAGATTTCGGGTACATCATTTGTATAAAGAATATATAAAGGAGGTCCAAGTATTGAACCCTGAGGAACGCCACTCTTCATTTCAACCCTCTGAGATACTATAGCACTACCGTGGAGATCAGACTCCACCACACACTGAGTCCTATCCGTCAAATACAATCTTATTAATTCCAGAGTATTACCCCTTATACCATACATTTCAAGCATCAAAAGCTTTAGACAGATCCAGGCACATGGCCAATGTTGGCCTTTTTTATTTAGTGATTCTACAATTTATATAAGTGTTTGATACAAAGTATATATATATATATATATATATATATATATATATATATATATATATATATATATATATATATATATATATATATATATAGGCGCGGATCCAAGAGGGGAGGGGCGGTGGGGGCGATCAGTATTCGGTACATAGTAGATTTTCTAACTACTGTCATGTTGGAATACATCCCAACAGAGGTTTTAACATTATTATCTAGATATTGATATCTTAAGGCATCATAAACATTCATCGAAATAAGTTTTTCGTTGAGGAAAAAATGCCTTGGTTTAACGATTTTGGAATAAATATAGATGCGGAAGCCATATCTTTTGGGTACCTCACTAATCTCATATAATATATAAAAATAAGCACCAAGAAGATAAATCACTGACAACACACTGCAAGGTGTACCTGTGGCACTGGAGCAGGTACGTTGGAGTTTTCGGTAACAGTTTTATTACTCCCTCTAGTTCTTGAATAGAGTATAGCAATGTATATGCTTGCGATCGCCTCTCCCTTTCCCAAAAGCTTGGAGTTCAGGAAAATAGAATCCATTCTGTCTTTTATATTAGGAATGTGTATGGTGCTGGCAGTTCCACCCGTTGACAACTTGTTTTTCTTGCTGTAGCTCCCCCCCCCTCCAAGAGCTTCAAGAATATAGACCCGATTCTGCCTCTTATACCAACTAGGCATGTGTATGCTACTCCCCTATCGGCAATTTGTTTTTTCTTGTGATCGCCCCTCCCCCTCTTCAAGACCTTCAAATTCTGAAAAATAGACCCGATCCTGCCTTTTACACTCGAAATGGGGATGTTGCTAGTGCCCCCCCCCCCGTCGACAACTATATATATATATATAGGATGTCTCAGTTTGCGACTCAATATTTTTTTTAAAGGAGCGCTTGAATTAAAAAATTACGCCAATAAGAGAGAATTTCGAGAGAGCATGCAATATATATGTATATATAAGGCCAAGGTCACGGTCACCTATTGGTTAAATACTTGATAATCATCAACCTGCATCTAGATAATTGAGGTGTTCAAACCCGCTTGTTTGCACTGCATAAAAGAAGACTTTTTGAGGGCTGCTTCATCGGGTGTTATTTCAATTGGAAATTTGTATGTCGATATTTCAGATGTTTTTGCATCTACCCAATTTATTTACTCTAAAGTAAAATGGGGTAGAAAGCACTAATAATCTTATGGTGAGACATTTACTACCGCAATTAAATTTCCGCTTGATTATAACGATACAGCGATGTAGTAGAAAGATCGGTTGAAGTGTTTACGTACCGTACGACGATAATTTGGTAAACAACACTGAGATTTTAAGACTTAAATTAGAAAACATGATAACCCCGTTAAGTCTAGGTAGGCTTCCATTTTCCAGGGATTACATTAAAATCACGAAAACTGTGGAAAAAATATAAGATTGGTTATCACACCAGACAAGCTGTTTAAAATCGATCTTCTCTAGATCAGCATGAATAATATTACCTAGATAACTAGAGATCATTAATGCTAGCTAGTGGTAGACTTGCTTTTGTAGGTAAGTAGTAATTTTTGATTATAAAATAGTTACGGTTATACAGGGTAGACTAGAGTTTTATTAGATTGGGAAGTTTTGAAAACATCCGAACCTAATAAAGTAACTAAAGCAACACTTTATAAAAACAACAAGTATATTAAATAAATAAATAACGCCGTATGTTACAAAAAAAAATCAGAATACAATAAGTCAGTTCACCCACAAACGCCGTCCAGTGAACTTTGAAAATGGTGAATGAGGTTTTACCGAAAGCTCAACTGTTGTACAGTCCTGAGAAGGACACACGTGAAAACCTATATATATATATATATATATATATATATATATATATATACTATATATATATATATATACATATATAATGCGGTAATGATCATTTCTTTACTCAAAACATGTAGCAGAATAAAAAAAAAAGAATTTAGAGAACTACAAAGATTCTAATTTCTTCCATAATCATTGAACAATCGAAATATTACCATGATGAAGTTGACACTGACAATGAACTGTAATTTCCTACAATATTTTCCATGCGGTTTGCTTTAATAGAAAAAAAAATAGTTACAATTTGTATGAGTCACAAAATTCAATGTACATATACAAACTGTGCACTAAAATAACATTAAAATAATGATTTATTCAACCTACACGAACAATAGATATGCAAATAGATAGAAAATTTCCTAATCGCCAGTAATTGTAGAAAAGAAACGTCCTGTTTTAGATAAATAGTATCATTTCCACTGATTTAAAAAACCATTACTTTAACGGTTTCCTGCTGCTTATGGCGTGCAAAGAGATTATTAGATGGTACCTCGTTCGTATACGAAGACGTGTAAAAAAGTTAAATTGTGTTTTTTACTTGTAATTTAAAGTAAGTTTGAAATCCCTATTTTAAGGATTTATTACGTTTATCTGTTTGTTTATTTAATAAAAGCGTTCAGAAAATGAAAAATAATCTGCTTTACCCATAAAAGATATATATATATATATATATATATATATATATATATATATATATATATATATATATATATATATATATATATATATATACATGATGAGAAATTTAACACCTTGTTTGCACGTTGTTTCGGATATAATGTTATTGTGCCCAAAATGTTTTTAAAGTAAATGGAGTTTGCCTCTAAAATGGTGACAGTCGGTGACTGCTCAAATATTGCTTTTGTTTTTCTCAATCTTATCTTCACCTATTCATGATCAACCAAGACACACCAGTGCAAGAGAAGATTGTTTACAACAGATTACGAATCGTACAGTAATGGCATCTGTGGACATTTTCCAGCAAGAAGGTTCTGGAGGGAATGTAAGCAGATTTAGACCCAGTTGAATAATGTTTAATTATCAAAAGGTTAGGACAAAAGGGTTGGTTATTTACAAGAAACTGTTTCATAAGTAATGGTATAAATTTTACCGGAGGTTAACGTTTAGTTAAATTTACCAGTGGACGATTCTGTGGTTAAAAAAAAAAATTTTTTGCTTATATTTTTTGTTTATCCATGGTTTATTGTATTTATAATTTGGCTTCTGTATCAGATAAAACATATAAATGTAGAAACAACATTTAAAAATGTTGTTTGATTTGGTTTATATAACACAAGTTGTCGGTGGTTGATTTAAGAAAAAGTCTGAATATCTTTAGCTTTGTTACGAAGAGTTATGATGAAACCATTTTTTAGGAAGCATTTTTGAAAATTATTTTTAAATAATTAATCTTAGTTCTAAAATAAAAAAAAAAGATTATAATTCTATTTAAACAATATTTCTAAAAAAATAGGAGAATTTATGTTTAGAAACCTGTTATTTTTTTAAATATCATTGGAAAAATGCAGGTTGGTTATGAAAGGCAACATTGCCTCATTTTTTATTTCTATTAATAACGGCATCAAACGTATTTCCATAAAATTTAAGTACTAGCTTTAACAGCTAAAGCTGAACCAATGGTTTCGTAACAGACCTTAATCCCCGAATTCACTAACACGGTCTAACCTTAAAACTATTCTAAATTGACAACAGAGTGCTTAGACTGACAAGACTTGCAATAAATCAAGTTTTAAACTTTAAAAATACAAGTACAAATAAATCATTTTCTTTTAGTAGTGAACCGGCAAAAATGGAGAGTTTTATTTATTTTTGGGATACGACTATTTCTCTTATATATTTTAAGGCTTTATTGCCAGATTCTTATCCTTAATATCCCTACATAAGCTTTTATTTGTTGACATATATAGTATAAATTATGACAAAATCATAAGCAAAACAAAACTGGCAGACTGGAATATCTATTTTTGATGGCAACTACATATATATATATATATATATATATATATATATATATATATATATATATATATATATATATATATATATATATTTATTTATTTTGATTTTTTCTTGGGATTAGGTTCATATTTAAAATACAGTTTTTATTGCTCTGACGTTTTGTTCTTTATTTAGAACATTTCCAAAAAAAACGAAAATCACCAGGTCTCGGAAATGTCCCGCCTGAGCTACTTAAATACGGCACAGAGAAGTTATACAGACAATTGACAAACCTCTACCAAAAATGTATAAACGGAGAAAAGATACCCGAAGAGTGGAAAACATCCTATATTACCAGTATACACAAAAAAGGAAGTAAAGATGTCTGTGATAACTATCGAGGAATTGCGGTTCTCTGCACAATCTCGAGAGTGTATGGGAAACTAGTCAAAAAGAGGATTGAGAGCGAATACTCAGATATGGAGGCCGAAGAACAGGCTGGATTTAGAGCAGGTAGATCTACTTTTGACCATCTCTTTACAATAACCCAGCTCATTGAGAAAAAATCAGCACGGAAGCAAGAAATACACCTGCTCTACGTGGATCTCAAAAAAGCCTATGACAGCGTACCACAACAGAAACTCTGGGAAGCCCTAGAGAAAACAAATATAAATTTAATACTTATCAAGGCTGTTCAAATGCTCTATTCAAATAATACAAGCAAAATAAAGAAAGGGAATAATATTTCAAAATGATTCACGGTTAGCAAGGGGCTCAAGCAGGGATGTTGTTTGTCTCCAACCATGTTTAAAATCTAGAATCCAAAAAATTATGGGCGTTAAGCACAAGATAACAGAAGATATTAAAATCAACCAACTTAGATGGTACGGACATGTTCAACGAATGGACGATACTAGACTTCCAAAAAAAGTTTTAAATTGGGCACCACAGGGAAGAAGAAAGAGAGGTAGACCCAGACTAAGTTGGAGAGAAGGAGTGGATAAAGATATAAGAAAGATATAAGAACAAGAGGAAAGAATGAAAACCTATGGACAAACCGAGATCAATGGAGACTGGAAATCAGAAGACGGCGTAGAACGTTATAAACTGATGTATATGTATGTATATGTATATATATATATATATATATATATATATATATATATATATATATATATATATATATATATATATATATATATATATATATATATATATATATCAAAAATTATTTTTGAAAATGTTCTAAATAAAGAACGAAACGTCAGAGCAATGAAAACTGTATTTTAAATTAAATTAAAGATATTTATCCTTGATTTTTCTGTATAAAGCTTCAAAAACTTGTTGATATAAATGTTGATACAAAAAATAAAATATTATAGTTACTTCAGCTAATAGTACTCGGATTACTTGAGTCTATTGAGTAAAAATTATGAATAGCACTTACTGAAATCTATTAAATTATGTTTAAGATCAAACATCAAACTTCAATAAGTTTGTTTATAGAAAGAAATCCAAAAGCATTTACTTAAATATCCATGAATGTAAAATATTAGCAATACGACATAATAAAATTTGCTAATTTCTCATGAAACCCTTGTAGACAATCATCTCCGGAGCCTACAGTAACTTGTTGAGTACGATATAATTATAACTGCACACGGTTACTTGTTAGGCCGCTTTTACTTCTTGTTAAGCAAAAAACATTTTTTCAGTATAATAATTTAATGAAGCATTATTTATTATTAAGATAATTATAATGGTTTAAATTTAATTATATAAATTGTGGGTTTTTGGTATGAGAAATTGAAAGACAGAAGAAAAGACTGGAATTATATTGTTACGGTTTGCGATGAGAGATATCTTGATTTAATTCCTTTTTGTTAGACAATAAAACGACACGAAATGTGAAAAAAGCAAAATAGTGATTTTTTTCCACCACTATGTTAGTTGTAATAAATTACATTGTTCTGCATCAAAATTCTTACTCCAAAACCAATTGGAATTTTGTCACTAGTTCACCAATCTTGAGAGGGTTTTATATAATGCGAAGGTATTTACTTTCCCCTATAATAAATAATTTTTGAAGGATATGGCAACATCGCATATAATTGGACCTTGTAAAAATCATTGTTATAACATTAAACAGAAATAAAAATGCTTTTCTGAATTTAATGGATAAATTTTCGTCTTCAAGTGGGGCCAAGATGGAAGAAATAGTTTTTTTTTGGACCAAAGAAGGCAACAAAGTAAAAACACCAGTAAGGCGGTAGGATCTCAATTCGTTGAAAGCAGCATCCGTAGGAGTCCAAAATTTCAGGCCATATAGAACAACCAAAAAGACATAGTCCAAGTAATCTACTATAAAGTTCTATGCTGAGATCAGTCTACAAATTATTTTATTAAATTGGAATATTTTTCACCGGAGCAATTTTGCACCAGATGTATTTTTTGGTTGTGAACAACCATGATTTTTTTCAGATTTTTCCAGCAAAAATTGAGTCTACGACAAATTTTTTAGTTTTTCAATATTTTTTTTTAGGTTAGTGTGTGGATCTGCACTTCCTTGTGTCCAGTGGGTGGATCTGGACTTTCCTATGCCCAAAGGGTGGATCTAGGTTGTTATTCGACCCAGAGGGTGGATCTGGGTTTCCTATGCCCAGAAAGTGGACCCTGACCTTCTAGGGTCAGACGGATTTCTTCGTTGACCCGTGGAAACTGCCCAAAATCCCTGTCTCCAGGTTTATCCCGATAAAAAAAAACCATAACCGCCAACCTAGCAAAAGATACGGTACACCAAAGCTCAACAAAAATACCGGGATAATCTTCGACTTTCCATCTCAGAATCCCAAAAGTTTGGCAACTAAAAATTGAGATGGAAGTCTGCAGCTGCTTTGGCCCAATCAAACCAGGAAAAAGTGAAAAATCAAGGCAAAACGGCCTCCATTTAAAACCAACACTGGGCTGAAATGCATTTGTTAGTTGAATAATAAATCTAATATCCCAGTAGTTATTTTTAAATTCAAGAAATATAAATTAATACATCAATAGAAATTTCCTGATATCTGTAACCCAATATATATACAATCCCATCAAATGTAACTGGATGTATCTGAAAACAAAAAAAAAAAGGTAGCAGTAAATTTGATATTGATAAGAAAATACCTAAGCACAGTGTAGTGAAATAAATACTTAAGGAAAATGATACTGTACCGCCCATAACGAATTTGCAAAATAGGGTTAAATTAAATCAAGTAGCCATAGTGAGCCTAAGCGCAAAATTGAACCATGACAGCATGTTTTAACATTGATTATCGAAGGCAGTACTGGCCAAAGTGAATCGCTTGGGAGCAAATATGAGGATCTTATCCCCCTATAACCTTTGAAAGATTCAAATCGCCTTACTTCCCGAGATATTCTAATGGGCCGTCACCCTTGCAACTTATAATGAAGAAAGCTATTAAATTATTACTCTTATTTAAATTAAAAGGGATTTTAGATCTGTCATTTCTATTTATCCAAATATTGCTTCAAATTATATAGCAAATTCTTTACAAAATTCGTGTTTTATCCCGGCCTTATAACGAGGGAGTGTTACTAACTTTTGTTTAGCGCATATAGTGTAGCGATCTTAGGTATTAAGATGTGATTCAACTGTATTTCAATATCCAGCACACAACAATATTTTAATACAAGAAAAATGAAAAAATTCAACATAGGTACAAAACTCGACTAACGAAATCTCAGAGAAAACTATATGAAGCAAAACCATAAACTTGAGACAGGCAAACCATATCGCCTGAAGTTTCCTATTTCACAATGGGTACCAAGTAAAAAAAAGGCTGCAATCGTTTTAATCAGAAACAAGGCATGACTTGTAACCGGTCGTGTAAAACAAGGCGCTATAATCAAATAAGCCAGCTAGACTAAAAGTGTAATTGAGTACTAAATCATTTGTCCCCCGAGATTGGTTCTTACTTGTGTTACACACACCCTTTATGATTCTGCGGTACTGCGTTCGATTATTGAAGCCACTGGATACTGTATAACTGTTTTATTATAAATTTATAGACGCATTTTGTACGGTGTAATAAGATTGAGTTAAATATGACAAGCATATTAGCGTCATATTGGTTTGTCGCTATAAACATAACAGCGAATAAACACTACCATAAAATTGCTGAGGAAACGTAAGATTTCAAATTTTTCCATCATAAAAGACTAGCGTGTTTAACGTCTCTAATACTATTTTAGATTGATGTTCAAGTTGATTAATAACGGTGCTTTATTTTCAAAATTGAAATCATATAATTGCATTACGCTATTTAAAAGGAAATAAAATTTTTAGAAAAAAATTGAACCGACTTCTAAAAGTGCGCTAAAAAGTGAAAAATAACTATAAATTTTTATATTAAATTAAACTTTTTGAAGTCGGTGCCAAACTAATACCTGACAAAATGTGATTCGCATAAAAAGATTAAAAATACTTTATTTGTAATTGCTTTCTTAACATAATTTGTATATATTAGTAGTTATTTATTTCATTTACAAATAATTTGACGCCGACTTCAAAAAGTTCAATTTCATATAAAAACTTATAGTTATTTTTCACTTTTAAAACTCGGTTCAATTTTTTTCTAAAAATTTTATTTTTCTATTTTTAGTTTTAGAATTCATTATGATATCCATAAATTATTTGAACTAAGTACTAATCGAAATTAGCGTACCCCGCAATGATTCCAAGGTGGCAGAAAAATACCCATTTTATCCAAAGTTGTAAATCACCCTAAAATGAACCACTAAAAATTCTTTGGTTCTTAGAGTTTTCCAGATACCAGTAAAATTGTGTCAAACAAATATTTAAGATTGGTAATATAGGCCCCAAAACCTTCCAATATCGATGTTTAAAGAACTTGAGATGTAAATTTCTTAGCTCGATATATTTTATACTGCATATTGAGTTTGTATACGCCTCAAGAACCCCATAATATCAATTTTCATTATTTAAAGAACCTGAGATGTAAATTTCTTAGCTCGATATATTTTATACTGCATATTGAGTTTGTATACGCCTCAAGAACCCCACAATATGTAAAATTTTCTGTCCCTCATATTGTATCTTATCAACCTAACAGTTGTAAAAAATTAACTTCATATTCATAATACACGACCCCGAAAACCCTCTAATACCAAATTTGAAAAAATGCGAAAAAGGGAAAATTTTCAACCCACCATATTGCATCCGCTGTAATAAATTTAAAAAAAAAATATTTGTGTTAATCTAAATCTAAACCCTTCAAAGCCCCCTAGTACCAATTTTGGATGAAATCCGGAAATTTAAAATTTCTAGACTTATATTCGCTATTTACATCCTCAAAAACGATTCAGTTCCACCTTTGAACAAAATCGAAAAATGTAAAATTTGTAGTCCGCTATCTTAGATTTGCCATATTGAATACTGAAAAAATACTTTTAAATTCATAATTTACACCCTCAAGAACCTCCTATATCAGTTTGGGAGAAAATCAAAAAATGTAAAATTTTTAGGACGCCATATTGAATCTGCCAGAGCGAGTTTTTCAAAAAATACTTTAAATTCATAATTAAACACTAACAAAAATACCCCAATATTGATTTTGGACAAAATCGGGAAATGTAAAATCTTTAATCCGCCATATTGAATATTCTAAAAATAATTTCAGATTCGTAATGTGCGACCCCGAAAACTCCCCCAAACCAATTTTGAAGGCAATCGGACAAAATTGATTTTTTCGTCTGCTATATTGGATCCGCCATATTGAATTTTTAAAAATATTTTTAGATCAGTAATGTACGACTTTGAAAACACCCTCGTACCAATTTTGGAGAAAATCGTACAAAATTGATTTTTTTATCTACCATGTTAAATCCGCCATATTGAATTTTTTAAAAATATTTTGAATCCATTATGTACCACCCCAAAAATTCCCCCATGCCAATTTTGGAGAAAATCATACAAAATTAATTTTTTGGCCGACATTTTGTCAGTGCCATCTTGGATATTACTGTACCAATTTCATCGAAAAAAATATGGGACCACCGCAGCAACTTCCTGAACATAACGTAAAAAATTTCATTCAAATCGGCGCACCCTTTCCGGAGTAATCGGTGTACATACATAAAAAAAACATAGTCGACGAATTGAGCTCCTCCTTCTTTTAGAAGTCGGTTAAAAACTGTTCTGAGGTCATTATTTCCTCCATTATATTACAGAGTGTCAGGTTTCCTTCGGAATTAAAGGAATATTATAAAATAGGATTATTTTCCTGATTAAAGAATAATTTTGTTAAACTCGAACCCGTTGCACTGATTTTATCAAATATTTTAACATTCATAGTTTGAGCTCTGTGATCAGAAAAATATACGTCCGTAGTAGAAATCCGAACGGGTTCAGCATTAGTGAAAATATATACATAACGTCAATTTGGTGGCATTACAAAGGTGCTGTGTATTTTGAGCTGCGTCCAAGAGACCTGATGATCAATTCAGATGTTTACTGTCAACAACTAATGAAACTGTCACAAATATGGTGCCAAGTGATGAGGTTTGGACCTAAGTTCAACATTTAAATGCTTGTAGTTCATGCCACTGCTTACAAGATAAAAAAAATAGTCATTTTAAAGACACAAAATAATTACTACGTGTTAATTCCACTCCCAGTAAAATAAAATAGTTTATAAATGTAAAGTTAAACTCAATTATTTACTGGTTTGATTTTAAATTCTAATTTATTTCATCTTCAAGAAACTTACATAACGTTATTCAGAATCAATACCACTTTAAATATATAATACTGTTTAAAGAAAGGTCAACAGCCTTGTTTGCAATTTAACAATTTGTTTTGTTTTATAGCATTCGTATCGAAACAAAATACCTACATCGTAATCCGATCGAACATTGAAAGATTCCTATCATTTTGCCTTGACTTGTCAGAGTTCTTGCTGAAATTGAAACTAACGCATACAGTGTGACTTCTGAAATATCCATTAACAAGGTCTGGGATATAAACGGAAATATAATACAATGCGACTTTAAACAGAAATTAAATTTAAATTAACTAATTAATTCAATTCCCTTTATAATATTTTTAAAGCTGCAGCATCATCAACAACTTCTCTGGAGAAGTACAACAGAAAAACATAAAGTTTTTGGCGCATGCGTGTCATATGTCTACGAGGTTCGACTAAATTTAACATTCAGATATCAACGACAGCTCTGATAAGACAAGAGATACGATGTTCTAGAAAAAGCTGCTTTTTCGATTGTTTATAAACAATAGAAAAATATTTTGCATTTCAAGTAAAAATTTTCAATAGTTTTTTTTCAAAGTGAATTTGTTTATAACTTTTTATGTTTTTTTTTTATTATTTATTCTCAGCGTTCTAAAGGTCGTACAGAGGTCTGCGGGTACGCAAATGAAAGTTTCAGACTTATATTAACAACAACAAAAAAGAACCAAATGAATTGTTGATCTTAAATTGTTGAAACAGATTAACAAAATTGGGGATAGTTTTTTCGTTATAAACAAATAGAATAACCCTTCGACAATTATTGGTGTCAAAATGCCGATAAATGGATGCGATAGCTGAGATTTTGACGCACATAAAAAAAAAAATGTGTACGATAACTAGAAGCTGATAGAGTTTTTTTTTTCAAAAAATTGCTGCGGAGTTGTTTATTAATATTAAGGAATTATTTAAGTAGGAACTCATAGGGAGATGGTTAAACTATTGTATGTAGCAGTTTTCAGGTCAATTATTTCAAAATTGTTGATGTAGCAATAGTTTAAAGATGCACATGCTCCGAGAGTCGGAAAGTGAGCAGTGAAGGGGGCGTTCTTTCAGCCTGCGGCGCGCAGAAAATAACGTGACGCTTCAAATTCGAACAATGGATGATATGTTTTTGCAATCAAATTATTGTTAAACATAGCAATAAACAAATTGTTGCACTTTTATACATTTTATGCATAATTATGATTTTACCGTACTTACGTGCTTTTCAAATTGCGAAAAAATTTTTACAGTGGTCAACAGTATACTATTAATTAGAAATATTAAAAATTAGATTAATTTTTAATGTACCAATAATATTTCCGAGATATAGCATGAAACAAATAGCAACATTTGTTGATAGCATTATTATTTTCCGAGATGCAGAATAAACTACATTTGACGATTATATTGTAACCGATTGTCCAATCGAGAATAATTGTAATATTACTTTCAAAGACGATGAAAGTAATAGGGGAAAAAATAAATATGATTATGATAATAATGATGATGTTGACGATGATGATAATTATGTCAATGATTAGCATGATGATCATAATGATGATGACGATGAGAGTGATAATGATGATGACAATTGTAATAATGCTTAAAATTGTAGAGGAGTTCTCTGGGGATATCGGAATGCAATTTGGACTTGACAAGTGCCGTATTTTGAACATCGTTGAAGGGAAGATACAACCGGGGGCATTTGAAATGCAAAAGAGTGAAACTATAGCTGCAATGGAAGCAGACCAAACAAACAAATATCTAGGTATGAAATAGGCTAAAAGAATTGACCATGGCACTATGAAGGCCGAATTGACAACCGAATTTGTCAGGAGGGTAAGGCGGGTATTACGAACTAACTTACATGGTAGAAATTTGTTTAAGGCGCTCAACACGTATGCTTGCTCTGAGCTAAGCTACTCTTTTGGAATGGTAAAATAGAGCAGAATGGACATCCAAAACATGCAAAGAAAAATAAGGACACTCCTAACAAAAGCATAAAAATATCACCCTCGGAGTGCTATTGAACGTACCGTGCTTCCAATACACCAAAAAGGAAGAAGATTGGTGGATATTGGTAAGCAGCTCGACCAACAAATAACAAACTTACGTTCATATTTCCACAGGTTAGCAAACTCTTCCACACTACATCGAGCAATATGCGAGGCAGACGATTTAACGCCGCTACAGTTGAGGCAGCAGGATATTACTTCTCACCACCAAACAGACCAAGAGAAGTTACAAACCTGGCTATGGAAGCCACTTTATGGACGGCACCCAAATGAGGTCAATCAGGACAATGTCGACAACTCAGCGTCGAACTACTGGTTGATTTCAGGACAGATGTTTCCGGAAACGAAGGGCTTCTTGTTAGCTATCCAAGACCAGATTATTCCGACGAAAAACTATCGGAAGTTCATCATTAGAGATCCCTCAATAGAAAATGACCAATGCAGATATGGCTGTCGAACATCGGAGACAATTCAGCCCATAACTGGAGGATGCTAAGCATTTGCCGCAACCGAGTATAAGGAAAGATACGACTCAGCCGCTAAGATACTCCACAAAGAGTTAGCAGAAAAGTTAAACCTATTACAGGTAGAAAAACTGACTTATTACAAGTACAATCCGGAGCTTATTCTTGAGAACAACCAGTTCAAGTTATATTGGGACCGAACGGTTCTGACGCATCAAACAGTAGCTCATAATAGACCAGGCATTATACTAAAAGATAAAATTTCTAGGCGAACTACACTAATCGACATCGCTGTACCTAACAACAACAACCTAAGGCCAAAATACAACGAGAAGATCGCCAAATACAGAGATCTGGAGGTCCAAATCCGAAGACAACGGGCAATGAACAGCGTCCAAACGATTCCCATAATACTGTCAACAACTGGAGTGATACCAAAGAACCTTCTGCAAAACATCAAGGGATTGGGCCTTAGTAAGCATCTGTATAAACCTATGCAGAAAGCCGTTCTCCTTGCAACCGCGAGAACCGTCCGAAAGTTCGTAGGAAATACAGCAGACAACGTCACCTAGGACCCGATAACATGGAAAGGGTTCGCACAGAGCTTCATACTTTTGGTGTCTGTGTATGTCTGGTATGAGTGAATAATCCCTGGAGGGAGTGCGAAGCCGTTTGGTTTGTAAATCATAATGATAATAATGAAACCGATAAGGGTTTCGAAAATAGGTGTCCATCGATGTCTAAAAAACATAGAACGGAATAAATATTTTTTATAGATTTTTTTGCCTTATCGTTTATTATATAAAGAATTACTACACCAAGTTAGAAGCAATATGATTTTAATTTAAAAGCAATTTTTTTAACAAGTTCGACGCTCCCTTCCTACCACCCTCACCGCGGGTGCAACGACTAACTCTTATTTTGGTTACTATTCATAACTAAAATTAGAAATTGTTCGGGGCAAAATTACAACCAAAAATGTAATGCTGCCTCGCGTATTATTAGCAGCATTTGAAAATTAATTAGATTAGATTTTGTGGTGTGCGAAACTAAAACCACCTTGTGAAATTGATTTTAAACCGGATTTAGTGGGCATAGCGACTATTTTTATAATTACTTGTGGTAAAATTATTTTTGTCTATGTAAACCAATTTTCATTAAAATTTATGGAGTTCTAATTCTGGAGCCCTTATATTATTGCTTTATAAACAAGAATCATAACTTTTTAATACTATTTGTAGTCCTGCTAAAAGGATCCCGATATAATGATAATTAAACTTAATTATTTTTATTTGTATAAATAGTTTTTCCACTTAAAGAATTTAAATTATTTTATCAGCTTTTAATGATAATTTTATTGTCGTAAAAATATTAGTGTTATTTTTATTTAACTAAAAAGGGTGATCCTCAGGGAAAATTTTAATTAGGAAGAATCCGACAGTGTACTAACGTGTATGAGGACTTTGTATAAGGTTGCATATTCCAAAAATTTGTTAATGTGTTCAAAATATTGGCAATTCACCGTTTTTCTATTGTAAAAATGCTATACGGCTTTTAAGTTTTGTTATTAGTTGGCCATGATGGCGAGACGTGGCGAAAAAAAAAACACTCGAACCCTACAGAACTGTCACTATTTTTTGCCATTTGACATTCATTAATAATAATCATACCGAGGCGATTAAATTACACGCACGAAGATTATTTAAACTTATTTATTATTTATGAAGAATGTGATAGAGTTATTTCAAAAACCTGCGATACATTCGCGATCCGATGTCTGCAGAAACAGACATCAACACCACCGACTGTGGATTATAGAAAACTTCAAGAACTTTGGATCCATAAAAGCAATAAGAAATAGAAATAAACCAGTTGTTAATAATGAAAATATTGAAACTACAATTTTAGGATATTTCGCGCCATATCCGACAATATCTACAAGGCAAGTAGCATTAGGGTCTGGATTTTCTCAAACATTAAAGGATTTTATGGAAACACAATTTTCATCCCTATGTATATTCTATAGTACAACATTTGAAAGGCATTGATTTTCTACGAAGAGTACAGTTCTGTCAATTTATTTTACTTCGGTCACAAGAAAATGCTGTTTTTTTGGATAATATTATTTGATCAGACGAAGACAGATTCGCAAAAAATGGATTGTTTAATCGACGCAATTCTCACTATTGGAGCGACTCAAACGTACATCCATTAAGAGAGAATTAAATTTTCAAGAGTCTTAACAGTTTAACGTGTATTGTGCTATAGGAAATGACGGCGTCGTCGCCCTAAAATTCTACCAAGATAATCTGAATGGTAAGTTAGCCATTTTTGAAGATTTCTAGATACAAAATACGTTTTTTAACCTAAAGGTATGCGGTACTTCGACATCTTGAGAAATTTGGAAGTGAACTATTTAGGTACCTTGCCGCTGGCTGATCACAGAAATCTAATTTATCAAACATGATGGTTCACCTCCACATAATAATCATTTAATTAACAATCATCTGCAAAAATGTTTTATAGCCAAGAATGGGCCACATCTTTGGCCACCTCACTCCCCCGACCTAACAGTACTTGATTTTTTATTTGGGGGACAATCAAAAATAAAGTATACAACACCGCATTAACCACTATAGAAGATTGCATGCAGTGCATCAGAATAGCATTTTAAGAATTTAATTTGCGGTGCGGAAAAGTTCAAGGGCGTCAATTTGAACATTTACTCAAATAATTTTGATAACTTTATTTTATTAACAACTGATTTATTTCTATTTCTTTTTGCTTTTAAAGAACCAAAGTTCTTGAAGTTTTTTGTAATCTTTTTAACAGTTGGTAGTGTTGGTTTCTGTTTCTTCAGATATCGGATCGCGAATGTACCGCATGTTCTTGAAATGACTCACATTCTCCATAAATAATAAATAAGTTTAAATAACCCTCGTGCGTGTAATTTAATCACCCTGGCATGATTCTTATTAATGAATGTCAAATGGCAAGAAATAGTGATGATTTTGTAGGGTTTGGTTGTTTGATTTTCTCCACGCCTCGCCGTCATGACCAACTAATAAGAAAATTTGAAAGCCGATAATAGAACAATAGAAAAATGCTGAATTGCCAATATTTTGAAAACTACATTTGGAATAGACAATCTTATACAAAGTTACCCTTATTTTTAATGCTTAATATGATAAAATTATAAAAATAGGTGCTTTCTGTTTGAAAAAATTGACTTTAAACGATTTTTAAAATATAATTTTTATTCTTCTTTTTTAACCATTCTTTACTAATAATTTTGAAAATATCATAAAAAGGCTACTAAAGTCTATCTTCGTCTACAAGAAAACTAACACAAATTAAATCACAAAGACTTTCTTATAGGAAAAATTTATAGTTAAGTTTTGGTCCGCAAAAGTCATTTTTGACATAAAAATTAAATACTTCCAAGACGGTGAGACTTAAGCAGGCGCGGATTCAAGGGGGGCGGTGGAGGCGATCGCCCCCCCCCCCCTAAGAGCTTTGAGTTCAGGAAAATAGACCGGATTTTGCCTCTTATACTATAGTTTATTCAAGAACTATAGAGAGTAATAAATCATTTTTTACCCTTTTTTTCTTCACCAACAGACTTCCTTAGTCCGGTGTTTTTGGCAAAATCTGTTAGACACATATATTTTTCATAGGAATGGGTTAGAAATTTTATAGTCAAAAATACCGGTGTATAATAATGGACTATTGGGTTGGATAACAATAGATATTTGGAAGTGTGTAGTGTTAAAAAGAATTTTAATCCTTGTCATAGGCGTCGGAAAGAGGTTTATTTTATCACGAAGTATTTATGGCATAGAATATTATTTCGTTAATAAATTTAAAATGAAAAGTTTTTATAATATTATTTTATTTCTTATGATTTTTTTAATAAGTCACATACATTACAAAATGTAGATAATTTTGACATATCACAAATGTACTTTTATTTATTTAAATTTTGTCATAGAAACCGTTTTAGACACATTTAGACTAAAACGTAGCCTTATTGTCTTAAAAAATTCTAAGTTATAATTTAAATACTTACAAAATGCCCATTGTCAAAAATACAAAAAGTTAAATATATATAAAAAAATAAATTCGTCCATATAATATTAAAATATTTTTTGGGCTATCGGTCATTTTATTATTATTTAAAAACATTTTTAGGACATTTGACGTTTCAGTTTCTTAAACTATCTGTAGAATTACAATTAAACACAAAAAAGAAATTCAAATGTAATTAGTTTTTATATGTTACAGTTAACATTAGACCTACTTATTTTTATTTCTATTGTACTGATATCTTAATTTAATTGACTTTATTATATGGAAATCCGATAGCCTTCAAAAAATAAAATAAACATGTTAATTCTACACGCTTAAGAAAAAGATATAAATACAATAATTAAAAAATAAAAAACTTACGGCTAATTGGAATTAAATATATATAAAATTTAAGAGTGAAACACACTAAAATAAAAAAATATATAAAAAAATATAAAAACAAAAATTTAAACAATAAATTGTATTTACACTGGTAAACATTACGTATGTAATTCCTGATCAAAGTCAGTGAAGCTATTTTCGCTTAAATTAATTATAATTGGTTCCTCTATCTCACTGATCATGAGATCGAGTTTCCACATTTTGTTTTATTCTTTTTTTTGGATGAATTTTTCCCGATTTTCCTCAGTAACTTTATTCAAAAAAATCATTCAAAAGTTCAGTTAAATTACTAATTTTGTAAATTGAGTTATTTCTAGCAACTCTACTTCTTACTTGAGAGAAATATTTTCTTCTTCAACGCACAGTTTCCAGTCGATCTATGAGAACAGATTTTTTATCTGGTTTTTGCCAGCAAAAATTAAGTTATCTGAGCAATTTCCAGAGATCAGATAAATCGCAATCTTCATTGATTTAGTTAGAATTTTGTCGACGATTGGGATCTGCTTCTCATAATAAAATGTATGTACAACTCCTTTTATTGCAGTTTTTATCTCTTCTTCCAAAGAGGTTTTTCGTCTGCCTGTGATCGAATGTGGCTTAGAAGTACCAACAATTCCAGTCGTTTTTTCTCCTTCAGTATTCGGAATATAGTAGATTTTCCAACTTCTGTCATGTTGGAACACATCTCAACAGAGCTTTTAACATTATAATCTAGATATTTATATCTTAAGGGATCATAAACATTCATCGTAATAAGTTTTTTCGTTGAGGAAAAAATGTCCTGGTTTAACGATTTTGGAATAAATATAGAGGTGGAAGCGATATCTTTTCGGAATCTCACTAATCTCAAATAATATATGAAAACAAGCGCAAATAAGATAAATCACTAATGACACACTATAAGGTGTACTTTGCTCACTGACAGAAATTAAATTTTATTGTTGCAGTAAATTTATAAAAGCTTAAAATATTTAAATATAATTAGATTTACGGCAGTTCTCAGTTACCTGTGGCACTGGAGCAGGCACGTTGGAGGTTTCGGTAACAGTTTTATTACTCTCTCTAGTTCTTGAATAGAGTATAGGAATGTGTATGCAGGAAAATAGAACCGATTCTGTTTATTAGTAATGTGTATGCGGCTGGCACTCCCCCCCCCCCCGCCTTTGACAATTTATTTTTCTTGCGATAGCCCCCCTCCCCAAGAGCTTTGTGTTCAGAAAAATAGACCCGATTCTGCTTCTTATACAAGGAATGTGTATGCTGCTGACATCCCCCCTGTCATCTTTTCTTTTACACTAAAAATGGGAATGTTGCTGGTGTCTCCCCCCCCCCGTCGATTGCCATACTGTACTTTTGTGATATCACCCCCCCCCCCAAAGAGAGGCTAGATCCGTCCCTGGACTTAAGTATAGAATATTATACATAAAAGATGTCTAGAATTTTACGTAGAAATCAAAAATACAATGATATATGGAGTGTTCCATTTAAAATAAGCAAGTTGACATCTACTTCCGGTATATAAGTGCCGCTTTCTTGAAAATATTTTAGTCTTCTATCCCCCATGCACACTGATACATTTTCAGATTCTTTCTTATTATACTTTTCCCACAATCGAACGATAAAGTTCCCAAAGAATTGCCGTGTATATGGAATTAATTCCCTTGTATTTTTTGTGTTCATAATTTCTAATTATTTTAATTAATTCTTGCTTGGCTCTATCCAATCTAATTAGCAAAATAGAGTATAACGTAGGTGTATGAGAGAATAAACTATCTAATTTGTACCTACTTATTGCCCAATTGCCCTCTACTCAACCCCGTGAATAGGCGCCCACTACCATGACAATGAAGAAAGATAAAATTGTTTATATTTTTATAAATGGCTCTTGTTGCACATAACAACGAATTTAGCAACAAAGAATAAAATAAATCGGCAAAATAATAGAAATGTCAGGCATTCGTATTGTCATGTCCCCGTATGACAATGTAATATATCAAACATTGCACGCCGTTTGCGCTTTATAATAATTGCCTGCATACAAAGTTATAACTTTGTCTTCATAAATCTTGCCGATTGGAATTTATGAAATTTATTACGAGAATGTATTCTGTACGTCGATGCATCGTGCGTGAAAACAAAAAATTCACACGGCACAGGTGAAGTAATCTTCCTTTGATTGTCCTATTCAAGTTATATTTTATTGATGTATCTCCATGTACAATACGCTATGCAAATATGGATTATTGCACTTAAATCGATGACGTCGTAAGTAATTTGATTGAAACATTAGTACAGGGTGAGTCAACGATTGGATGAAGTAGGTTTGTGCCTTTTCGGTGAAATTAACAAAGAAACTATATTTATTGTTTGATACAGTTTATTTTTACGCAGATTTTAACAGGGTGAGCCAAAAAACTAGGACAGCATAAAGTTGTATTTTTTTAAATAGAACACCCTATATACGAATCGTATTTTCGATTTAGCTTATAATTTTAAATCTTTTTTATTAAGGGTTTACTATAACAAAACTTTATAGTTTCTGAGATAATTAAGTTTAAAGAAAAAAAGTCACATTTTCAAGCATCAATTCAATCCTAAATAACGTTTTCAATTTTGTGACAAATATATTCAAATTTGGAATTTAGCAAGGCCAAGGACAAGTTAACATAATTTTTACCTAATATTTGCAATAAAAGCAACAGGGTGTTGAACACATCGGCTCAAATTTGAACAAGTTTAAATGAATAAATGTCTTTTTTTTTAAATGGTACATCCTGTATATTTTTATGTCATTTAATAGAGTAATAAAAACCCTAAAAGTTTTGTTCAATATATCCTATACCTATTTGTAATAGTTTTTGAGATATTTTAGTTTTTCTTATTTTCCATACTTTTTTACAGAAATAGTCTTCATTATCATAGTAGCCATGTAAAATAATAAAAAGAAACTACAGAAAAAAACAGAATGTGGTTAAATATGATGAAATACATTATTCGTTATATTACAACGACAATAGTTTAATTAAACATAATGTGAAAAAATTAACACAACAATAACGACAAGGCAAATACATATTTACTTTTATACTAAATTGAAACAAAAAAATTACCTATTAAATACTGAGATTAATTATTTCTTTTTAATAAGTGTTCGAATAAACGACCCGACCCTCTTGTGCAATGCACAAATTTAGTTTTTTTGCAGATTTTCTCGGACCCTGGACAAAATTAGTGGCGTTATTGTTCTACAGGTATCCCTAATCCTGTTTCGCATATCTTCCACTGTTGTTGGTGGATTAACATACACCTTATTTTTAATATAACCCCATAGGAAGAAATCTAATGGGGTGATGTCGCAAGACCTTGGTGGCCACTCAATAAAACCCCCACGTCCAATCCATTTTTGCGGATATCGTTGGTCCAAAAACGTACGAACTTCACGATGGTAATGCGGAGGCGCACCATCGTGCTGGAACCACATACTGTCGAGCTCATCCCTATCGAGACCTTGAAGCAGTTGGGGTAGTTCTTCTTGTAGAAAGTTCAGGTAACTATGGCCATTTAGTGGTTCATTAAAAAAATGGGGTCCAATAATTCGATTATGATGAATACCACACCAAACATTTAATGACCAGTGGTTTTGATGTTGCACCTCTCTAATCCAAAATGGGTTTTCTGTGGCATAATAATGCATGTTGCGTGTATTTACGGCACCGTTACTTCTAAAAGTAGCTTCATCACTAAACATTACCTTGCATAATAAATTTGGATTTAATTGAACCTCCGCATTTATTGTACGACAAAAGTTTACACGACTTTCAAAATCCTGTCCATGCAATTCTTGGTGTAATTCCATGTGATATGGATGATACCTATATTTCTTGGTAGTACGATTAGCGGTGGATTGTGATGTTTCGCATAATGCTGCTAACTGACGGCTACCAATATAAGGATTTTCCTGAATATTTAACAATACTTGTAGTTCTTTTTCTTCATTAGTTACTGGTTTGTTGACCACTTACGTTTTGGATAATCAACAGTACCAGAAGAATCAAATCTTTGCATTAAGTTTTGAAAAGTATGGGTATTAGGCTGGCGTCGATCAGGATACTTCATTTTGTAAATTCTTTGAGCAAGAAGGCAATTTTTTTGAGCCTCTCCTATTGTATAAATCATATCTATTAACTCATTCTTTGGAAAATTCATTTTACAATATAAGATGAATGCAAAAAAAAAACCAAACTACACTACATAAAAACCAAAAGAAGCGATTACGGTTATAAATTGGACACACAGAAAAATATTCTTTTACATTGTTTTTGCCATGGCTACTATGATAATGAAGACTATTTCTGTAAAAAAGTATGGAAAATAAGAAAAACTGAAATATCTCAAAAACTATTATAAATAGGTATAGGATATATTGAATAAAACTTTTAGGGTTTTTATTACTCTATTAAATAACATGAAAATATACAGGGTGTACCAATTAAAAAAAAAAAGATATTTATTCATTTAAACTTGTTCAAATTTGAGCCGATGTGTTCAACACCCTGTAGATTTTATTGCAAATATTAAGTAAAAATTATGTTAACTTGTCCTTGGCCTTGCTAAATTCCAAATTTGAATATATTTGTCACAAAATTGAAAACGTTATTTAGGATTGAATTGATGCTTGAAAATGTGACTTTTTTTTCTTTAAACTTAATTATCTCAGAAACTATAAAGTTTTGTTATAGTAAACCCTTAATAAAAAAGATTTAAAATTATAAGCTAAATCGAAAATACGATTCGTATATAGGGTGTTCTATTTTAAAAAATACAGCTTTATGCTGTCCTAGTTTTTTGGCTCACCCTGTAGAGTCCTAAATATTTTTAAAATCTGCGTAAAAATAAACTGTATCAAACAATAATTATAGTTTCTTTGTTAATTTCACCGAAAAGGCACAAATCTACTTCATCCAATCGTTGACGCACCCTGTACAATACGTTATGCAAATATGGATTATTGCACTTAAATGGATGACTTTGTAAGTAATTTAATTGAAACATTAGTACCTTCAAAGTCTGTTATTATTATTATTTTGAGAAGCCAAAATCATTCGCATTTCGCATAGTTCCCATCGATATATTGCTATTTTTGAGTGAATACACCAAAATTTGTATTGTCCTCTTTACAAAACCTTAAGTTAAATAAATTACTAGTGACTATTTTAAACCGACTTCTAAAAGAAGGAGGTTCCCAATTCATCGACTATGTATTTTTTTTATGTATGTACATCAATCACTCCGGAACGGCGGCACTGATTTGAATGAATTTTTTTACGTTATATTCAGGAAGCTGCTGCGGTGGTCCCATATTTTTTTGGACGAAATTAGTGCAGTAAAATCCAAGATGGTGCTGACAATATGGCGGTTAAAAAAATTAATTTTGTTCGATTTTCTCCCAAATTGGTATGGGGGAATTTTCGGGGCCATACACAACGAATCTGAAATTATTTTTAAAAAATGCAATATGGCGGATAAAAAAAATTAAATTTTGTCCGATTTTCTGTGGGGAAGTTTTTGGTGTCGCGCATAACGAATCCGAAATATTTTTATAAAATTCAATATGGCGGTGAAAAAATCAATTTTGATCGATTTTCTCCAAAATTGGTATAGGGGAGTTTTCGGGGTCACACATAACGAATGTGAAATTATTCTTAAAAAATTCAATATGGCGTATCCAATATTGCGGATAAAAAACTAATTTTATTCGATTTTTTTCTAAATTGATATGGGGAAGTTCTTGGATTCGCACATTACAAATTTGACATTATTTAAAAAAATTAAATATGGCGGATTAAAAATTCTACATCTCCCGATTTTGTCTAAAATCAGTATTAGGGGATTTTGTTTTGTCTTAACCCATTACTACAGAAAACAGTCCATCCAATTCCACCACCATCGAGATGATGGCCCACCTGTACCACCACACCGAGAAGAAAGTCAAAACTTACCCTCCCCGCCACAGTGATACGGCAGAGGCACATGTTTCGTCTCTACTAGACTCATTAGGGTATCGACATGCACCTGGCTGTGTAAAGGACAGATCGGAAGGAAGCATGCAAACACTGAACGCGGATTCGCCGGATGGCATATATATGTTTATGCGGCTTTCACGGATTCCTCCGTGTGAGTTGTAAGTTTTGACTTTCTTCTCGGTGTGGTAGTACAGGTGGGCCATCATCTCGATGGTAGTGGAATTGGATGGATTGTATTCTGTAGCAATCTATTCAAAATGTGCAAACCTGAGTAGAGATTTTCTGTATGAGTTTTTTAATTTTTTAATTTCTTGTCAATTTGTCTTTCAAGTCAATAATTCATTGACAATGAGCAAAAAGAGAAAAAAGGGCAGAAAGAGAGGGCAGTAAAAGTTTACTAATCTACAGCGTTACTGTCATCGCTCATTCTGTGATATATTTCGAACACTTCAGTGGCGTGAAATGATTTCCATTTTTGTAAAAAAGCAACAAATTACAAGAACATAGGCGTAGCAATTAGTTTAACTTTTTATTGAAACCAAGGTGCCAGGGAAAAATTCCTTTTTTCCATATTCAACCCGACAAAAGTTAGGAGACTAACAGTGTATATAAAATGGCGTTTTTTTCGAAAATAGTTAGGATTAGCGATATGAATGAAGAGTGCTTAATTTTTAGTCAATAATTAAAGGTATATAAAAAACGTTGTCCAAAGTTCCTATTACACAGGGAGTAAAAAAAAATGGGGTGAGTGTTACAGCGGGTCCGTCCTGTAAATGTGAGTAATTCATAATTCTTCTTTGGATAGTTATTTGCAGTGTCTTACCTAGTATAAATTATATTTAAAAAAAAAATGAAATATACCTAGTGGTTCAATAATTGTGTGTAGGAAACTTGCTTCCATTTCAGCTCTTTGGGAGTCCATATCTCCAAAAAGGAGACCTATATGAAAAAAGTTTATATACACTTGTAGTATTCCTTTCACGTATTTTTTCATATCCAAGAGATTTCCCACATTTTCTCGAACACCCGGTAAAAATTTTGTTAAAGAATGATTAAATTTTGTGATATATTTGTGAATTTTTCTAGAAGTGGCAAAATTTAAAGGGAGAGGTCGGAAAATATGACTTAAATATGTGAGAATGAAACATATATTTTTTTTTAAAACCATGCGAGAGCGCCAAAAAAAAATTCGGAATCGTGTTTTACTACTTAAAAACAGGGGTATGCAAAAAATCAGCGAAAAACACTTCTTGTTATAATCGATTAAAAAAATTGTATTAAATATTAAATGGATAAAAGATTTCATAATTTACGTTGGAAGTTTCCATTTCTAAGAAATTTTAAATTATATTAATTATCTGTACGTGTTTATTCAAAAACGAGCATGAGACCATATCATGTACAACACGCATTTGAGCATTTTTTCTGATTGTAATTTATTTCTACACCTTTAAATATAATACCTTGTATTACAACACGAAATCGGAACCAACATATTCCCACCATTCAAGAAAAAAAAAGCACAAATTTAGTTAGAATCTTGTTAGCAAACGTTATGCCGGACAAAAAATCAACTTTTTACGGCAGTTGGCATAATTCCACGGACACGTCAGTTGTCTGGTTAACAAGTTCCACTGGTCCACGCTCATTAATCGACTTAATTACAAATAATAAACACTCGGCTCAATTCAATTACGGCGCCTTTTTACGCCGCACTAATTAGATGCCATCTCTCGCTTTTTGTTTCTCTCATTCTCATATGCACGACAGAAACGGTTTATTTAATAAATCTGATGCATACAATTTGCATAAAAAATTAATTTTGTTTAAATCGCTACAGAACATGAAGAATTAAAAATTTAATTCTAAATTGTTCGTGTGCCCTTGAGAATGATTGTCGGTTTTGTTCGAGTTGTTAACTGGGCAACAATTATCGTAACAAGATAAATAAAAGTACGTTTATTATAAGAAACCTGAACTAAGAATATTTACAAATAAATTGGTCTCAAGAGCGTAGCCAGGATTTTCTCCAGGAAAGATCAAAAACTAGAAAACGTAATATAAAATTCTTGTTAAAAAATAGTTTTATGTGAACAATTGAAACTAACTAGTTGCAATACTATTTAAAATATTATTAATCTTATTTCAGTACTAGACTACGGAGTTTCTGGCTAAATCTTAACGAAACTTCTTTTCAACTTACATCTCAAAGAAGGAGGTTCTCAATTATATATATATATATATATATATATATATATATATATATATATATATATATATATATATATATAAAGTAAAATGCAAACTGCGTTCCAACCATATCCTCTCCGTGTTAGAGGTTGCACAGTTTAAACAAATTGCTAAGGAACACAATTTATCCTATTCCACCACCATCGAGATGATGACCTACCTCTACCACAGGCGCGGATCCAAGGGGGGGGGGATCGCCCCCCCCCCCCAAGAGCTTTGAGTTTAGGAAAATCGACCCGATTTTTCCTCTTATACTATAGTTTATTCAAGAACTAGAGAGAGTAATAAATCATTTTTTACCCTTTTTCTCTTTGCAAACTACCTGTGTTCTTTAGTCCGGTGTTTTTAGCAACATTCGTTAGACACATATATTTTTCATAGGAATGGGTTAGAAATTTTATAATCAAAAATACCGGTCTATAATAATAGACTAAAACGTAGGATTATTCTCTCAAAAAATTCTAAGTTATAATTTAAATACTTACAAAATATCCATTGTCAAAAATACAAAAAGTTAAACATATATAAAAAAATAAATTCAGTTTATTTATTTCTTAAACCATCTGCAGAATTACAATTAAACACTAAAATGAGATTCAAATGTACTTACTTTTTTTTATGTTGTAATTAAAATTAGACCTACTTATTTTTATTTCTATTGTACTGATATCTTAATTTAATTTACTTTTATATATGGAAATACGATAGCCCCAAAAAAATAAGATAAACATGTTAATTCTACACGCTTAAGAAAAAGACACAAACACAATAATAAAATAATAAAAAACTTACGGCTAATTAGAATTAAATACATACAAAATTAAAGAGTGAGACACACTAAAATAAAAATATATAAAAAAGTAAAAAAAAAACATATAAACAACATTAAACAATAAAATACAACAAAAACAAAAATTTAAATAATAAATTGTGTTTACACTAGTAAACATTACGTATCTAATTCCTAATCAAAATCAGTGAAACTATCTTCGCTAAAATCAATTATAATTGGTTCTTCTATCTCGCAGATTATGAGATCGAGTTCTCACATTTTGTTTTATTCTTTTATTATATGGATTTTTCCCAATTTTCCGCAGTAACTTTATTCAAAAAAATCTTTCAAAAGTTTAGTTAAATTATTAATTTTATTAATTGTGTTATTTCTAGCAACTCTACCTATTACTTGAGAGAGATATTTCCTTCTCCAACGGACAGTTTCCGGACGATTTATAAGAACAGATTTTCTATCTGATTTTTCACAGCAAAAATTAAGTTTTATGAGCAATTTTCAGAGATCAGTTCTTTTAATTTCAGGTAAATCGCGATCTTCAATGATTTTAGTTAGAATTTTGTAGATGGTTGGGATCTGCTTCTCATAATAAAATGTATATACAACCCCTTTAATTGTAGTTTTCATCTCTTCTTCCAACGACGTTTTTCGTTTGCCTGTGATCGAATGTGGCTTGGGAGTACTAACAATTCCAGTCATTTTTTCTCCTTCAGTATTCGATATATAGTAGATTTTCCAACTCCTGTCATGTTGGAACATATCTCAACAGAGCTTTTAGCATTATTATCTAGATATTGATATCTTAAGGCATCATAAACATTCATCGTAATAAGTTTTTCGTTGAGGAAAAAATGCCCTGGTTTAACGATTTTGGAATAAATATAGAGGTGAAAGCCATATCTTTTGGGTATCTCACAAATAATATATAAAAACAAGCGCAAACAAGATAAATCACTAAGAAAAAACTGTAAGTTGTACTTTGCTCACTGACAGAAATTAAATTAAACTATCAGAAATTCTATGTTGCAGTAAATTTATAAAATTTATTTAAATATAATGAAATATAATTAGATTTACGGCAGTTCTCAGTTACCTGCGGCACTGGAGCAGGTACGTTAGAGGTTTCGGTAACAGTTTTATTACTCTCTCTAGTTCTTGAATAGAGTATAGGAGTCTGTATGCTTGCGATCGCCCCGCACCCCTCCCAAAAGCTTTGAGTTCAGGAAAATAGAACCCATTCTGCTTTTTATTATTAGGAATGAATATGCTGCGCTTACACCCCCCCCCCCCCGTTGACAACTTGTTTTTCTTGCCATACTGTACTTTTGTGATATCACCGCCCCCCCCCAAAGAGAGAGGCTGGATCCGCCCCTGACCATACTGAGAAGAAAGTCAAAACTTACCCTCCCCGCCACAGTGATACGGCAGAGGTACATGTTTCGTCTCTACTAGACTCATCAGGGTACCGACATGCATCTGGCTGTGCAAAGGACAGATCGGAAGGAAGCATGCAGATACTGAACGCGCCGGAAGCCGCATAAACATGTATTTATATATATATATATATATATATATATATATATATATATATATATATATATATATATATATATATATGTATATATATATATATATATATATATATATATATATATATATATATATATATATATATCAATTACTCAATGAAATTTTTTGCATTACATTCAGGAATTTGTTGCAATAATCCCATATTATTTTGTTCGAAATTGGTTCAGTCCAAGATGGCGTCGATAATATGGCGGACAAAAAAATTAATTTTGCCTGATATAATCGAGAAGTTTTCGGGATCGTATACAACGAATCTAAAATTATTTTTAAAAAATTCAATATGGCGGATTCGAAATTTTTGCTTCTCTCGATTTTGTCCAAAATTGGTATAGAGGGGTTTTAAAGGGTGTAAATTACGAATTTAATATTATTCTTAAAAAAATTCAATATGGTATGAAGGGGTTCTTGAGGATGTACGTTATAAATTTAAAATACCTTATACGATCTTAATCATATCTAATAAATCTTGTAGCCAGACGAGTTACAAAGGCCAATTGCATTTATATGAACCCATCCACGTTTTTTTTAATGTATTTTGACCTTCTGCACACGAATTTTTGAGTGGAAATTCGTCAGCCTGGGAGAAAAATTGTTATTAACAAATAATCTGCAGAAAATTGAAAAATCGCTTTTTTTGCGAAAAGGGAGACATATTCATTTTATTTAGACCATTCTAAACAAAAAATGTCACTTGTAAATTTTTGGCGCTTCTTTTCAAAGATGATTGAAATTAAACTTCCGAAAATTGATATTTTTGCGATTTTCTGATGCTCCTAACTTTGGATTGCATAAATATTTTTCAATTTTGCTGGTAGCATTTATATTTATATATATATATATATATATATATATATATATATATATATATATATATATATATATATATATATATATATATATATATATATATATATATATGTAATCGAAGGTCTTCGGGCATCCCGTGTATGTGCTGAGTCCCTCTCAGGACTGTAAGGCAGCTGACGTTTCAGTGAAATCTCATTCACCATTTTCAAAGCTCACTGTATAGCGCGAACTGACGCCTGCGACTCCGATGCTGTCGGTACCGTGTGCGCGTCGCACGCGTTCGTTTTCCGAATGGTTCTGGCCCATCAGGTTGCGAGACCTGCTGCGCGTCATAGGCCCTGTTGCCAGTGTTTGGGATCGCGTTGCCGAGTTGTAATCTGTTTCGTTACTAAGTGGTACTGGTTGATGTTTTGTAAGCAGATTTTTCCAAGTATTAGGCACACGTTGGCAATCATCTCTGCTATTTAAGTTGTTGGGCCTCTTTGCAATTTCAATGGCTTCCCTTATAACTCTTGTGGACAGGTTTTCACATCTCGATAGCATTTTTGTTCCCGAGAAATTTATCTTATTTCCTGTGTTTAACCAGTGTTGAGCCAGAGCAGAAGAAGTTGTTTTTTGCTTGACAGCGTTCATATGTTCGTCTCTTCCGGCGCTTATTTTACGGTTGGTTTGGCCTACGTAAGATGAGCTGCATTCTCCGCATGGAATTTCGTACACTCCCTGGTTTTCTAGAGGGATTCTTTCTTTAGGTATTGGCAAGAGATCTTTTACTTTACGGTCTGTGGTGAAAATGGTTTCAATGTTTTGTCTCCTGAGAATTCTTGCGATCTTGTCTGTGGTGCCTCTCACATAAGGAACAAAAGCTTTGGAGCTATTCTCTTGGTTTTTGCGCTTTTTTGGGGCCAAGTGTTTGTTTTTTAGAGCCTTGTCTATATGTTCTCTTTTATAACCGCAAAACGAACGCCTCCGACGCGCACACGGTACCGACAGCACCGGAGTCGCAGGCGTCAGTTCGCTAGTAGACGCCATACAGTGAGCTTTGAAAATGGTGAATAAGATTTCACCGAAACGTCAGCTGCCTTACAGTCCTGAGAGGGAATCAGCACATGCACGGGATGCCCGAAAACCTTCGATTACACATCACACCCGTGAGTATATATATATATATATATATATATATATATATATATATATATATATATATATATATATATATATATATATATATATATATATATATATATAAATGTTAAAAAATGAGGCTAAAAAATTGTAGGATTTACTATATAAACCTACTTTTTCGTAAAGAATTTAATTCGGTCTTAAATCATATTTAACCATAAAGCGAATGCCAACAAATTTACACAACAGCTTTTTTTGATTTATCGAACCATCTAATAAATTAACGTATGATTAAATAACGCAACAATAAATAATTTCTTGAGTCATATGAATAAAGATGAGCAAATTTTTTTACTCTGCAGTTAGCTTTGTTTGTTATTTAATATCTACGTAAATCATTTCCCAAAATATCTGAACATAAAATTTTGCTTCTAATTAATGGACTGGGGCTAAACTGTTTTTGGTTAGCTGTTGAAAGGGGGAAAGCTATTTTAGCCTTAAACCATACAAAATAATGTCCATAGCAATAACGGAGATATGCTCCCTCTCAAAAAATACCGCTACATTTATTTATTTAACAAAAAGTGGAAAAAAAAATAAAAAAAAAACGTTTTTTTCTCCTTTTCTTCCGTACGACTTTGAAAGTATTGACTTTAGAGAAAATCTGCAAGAGGAAGAGGTTTTGTAATTAAATTATCTACCACACAGAATTCATCGGTATAGTGATATTTGGACTCCTCTATTCACGTGACATCAGTTAAAATAAAAAATGATCAAAATTGTTCCATTAGCAGTCGAGATAATGAGATTTTTTTGCACTTACGTATTTTGAACCTGCAGATTCAATTTTAGAGTGTCATTTTTCACGCGTATGGACGATTTCCTTTTTCATTTTCATTCGTTGCCGATAACGTACACATGTAAACATTTTTGACAGAAAAGTATTTGGAAAGATGAAGTTAATCGTTTAAGAATTAGCTCTAAATTGTTTATAGATTCGCCGTATACGCCTATCAACTTTGACAACTTGTATCTCGGTAACCAATTGACAAAATTAAAATTTTTTTTTCAAAAAAAAGCGTCTCTCTGGGTACTTTGAAACCATGTTTTCGGAAAACTTTTTCGATGAAAATTCGCGAAGATATTTAATTTATTTATAAGCAAAAAATTTAACAATAAATTTAATCAATTCCCAAGCAGGCCCTAATTATCCAATTTAAATTTTAAAAAAGTATTTAAAAGTTTGAAATCTCTGCTATATATAATAAAAATTCCAAGTATGTGGCTTTTTGACTTACTCAAATTTGAAAAATTTTCCTATTTTTGAAAAAAAAATTATTACGCAAAAACTATAGACCCGATTTTAACGAAATTCAGTACGTTGTTTTTCTATGACATAGAGTATATGCAGGTGTTTGGAGAAATGTAATCGGACGAAAAAAATATATATAAGAAATACCTTTTTTTGTTTTTGTTTTATTATTACTATCTTGCAATAAGCGTAATAAATTTTAAGATTTCTAACTACAGCTATATTGTAGAAAATTTAATTACGAAACTTTTTTTTCCATTCAACTTTTCTCTAAAGCGAATACTTTCAAAGTTGTCGCAGTTAAAATTTCATCTTAAATTTATTATGGTTAATTCGGATAATGTTACCTTACTTTTGCTAATATTTAAGTTTTGGGCAACACAATATCATTTTCATTAAGCATTTTTCTTATATCCTTCGTATAACAGCATAATATTCGTTGCATTTTTGGGTCTTACTGCATTTCGAGTCATTCCAAATTTCACTTCCTTCCAAATTTTCTTCCCAACTCCATTATTGTCTTTATCATTCAATAATTTGCCTATAAGAAATACAGTCATAATTTAATTTCATTTCTAACTGGTTTTATAGGTCGGCGACTCACTGCTTTGGGTTGTTCATATTTAAATAGGAAATTGGTACTTGTCTTTTTGTTTATTATATATCATTTTCGTGCCGGTTATTTCAAATGAAATTATTACATTTATCCACTTTAATAAGTTTTCCTGGTTTTTATTTAAAGTAATTTTATGGGTTTGTTTATTTTTTTTAGTTGGGTTGTGTGACACTTCCAGCTGACATTTAAGCACTGCGTATTATTTTTAAGCCGTTGTTTGTTGGGTTGCTATTTCTGTGTTAATTTTTGGAAGGAAATTTGGATGGGTAACTTATACCGTGTTGTTAATGGCTGGTGGAAAATTCATATTTCTTGTTTTTTAAACAATGAATTCCTTTTTGATTTTGAGTCGGAAATGTCAACGATTTATTAGTTAACAATTCTGTTTAAGCCCATTATTTTGAGCTGTCATTTCTTCTGTCAAGTTGCTACTCATTTAAGGATCCTTTTGACTCGCGCCCGTATGTTGGGGAAAAAGAAGCTTATATAGCGCAGGCTTCAGGCTTCGTTATAAAATGGCGAGAATTTACCTGTCACTTTTTCCTGTAAAATCCTCCAACAAGAGACAAGAAATTTCCATTTCGTTTTATTGCTGCGGGATTTGGATGAGAAATTTCATTTGGCGTACCCCGATTTAAGTGTAGTTTAGTTTGAGTGTTTGCTGGCCTGCTTGGCGTTTTGGTGGTTTATCGTGGTACAATCTGGAAACAAGGATTTTGTCGGTCTCCGACACATTTTAACCAGGAATCAGTCTAACCCCAGAAAATCGAAATCCACCCTCTGGGTTTATAACATCGAGATCCACCCTCTGTGAGATCTACGCCTTTTATTAAATACCAGTGCAGCAAATTATAAGGAAGAAACGGAGAAAAAACTGCTTTTTTTTAAAACTTTTTTTTTCACTTTTTTATAAATAAATAAATGTAGAGGTATTTTTTGAGAGGGATCATATCACAATTATTGCTATCGGCATTATTCTGGAGGATTTAGAGCAAAAATTAGCTTTTCCCCTTCTCAGCCGTCAAATCATTATAGATTTTTACAGATTAGCCCCGTTCTATAATTGAAACATTAGAAAGAAATACCTCCACAAATTAAAAAGCTCAAAAAATTTTAAAAAGTAACATTTTCTTAACTGTCCCGAAAAATAATCAATTTTTCATAATATCACAATAAAGCAGAATGATAAAATCAGTAATCGCGCTCATGAAAAAATCAATAAGACCGTCGGCATGGAGGGCTCGTTCGGTAAAATTACGGCGGCCATTTCGACGGTTATTGGTAATTTACCAGTTCATAAAGAGAAGACTTGTTAGGGCTTTCATCCACATTCATATTTCAGTCGAAAAATAAGTAATCTTTCGGGTTTATACTACGTAAGTCTTTTTTTCTTTTTTTAGACATTGCACTTGATTCAATTTAAGATTTATTTGAAGACTTTGAGGAAATAATTGATACAAATTTCCATACACTTCAGAGAAAAGAAAGCTGATGTTTCACCCGTTAAAATAATTTTTAAAAAACATTTTTTTGATCAAATTTGGATGAGATATAGCCATTTCCAAATATACCACTTTTATCGATTTTTTTATATTTTCTTCGTATTTTTAATTTAAAAAGTATATTTATGCAATAAAATTTAATGTTAATTTTATAATAGTTAACCAGTTTTTAAATATACAACTGTTATATATACTGTTGAGTTTTCTGTTGCATGAAAACATGAGTTTAATGCTCAAGGTAATATAACTCATTTTATTTTATGTCCTGATTAGCAGCATTTTCGAATTCTTTATATAAAATGCCTAATTTCCTGCAACCATCGTTTGCTTGACAATATTTTAAACATTTACATGTTACCTGCAAGCAAAGACTGTGGTACAGGTGGCTGGATTGCGGAAATCGGCTAACCCCATTCAAAAGCATTTAATTTGTGCCCTTTCCATTGTTGCATTTAGAAATAAGTTTGCAGTCCATACAATCCTGCAGCATTAGATGTTGAAGGTAATTGTGACAGTTTAAATGTCATATTCTTGGACTTGATTTTAAATGATGCTAGACGCCATTTAGCCAAAGACCTATCATTCGGTTTCGCATCACATAATAAAGAAACAATCGATTCTGCTGTATTACCTATCACTTCCTCATTTGTATCATCTTGTAAAAAAGTTAACATCTTCTTCTGTATGTACAAAGTTTAACAAAAATGTCACGAACTTACTTTTTGGAATATTGGAATACGCTGATGTGGTATCAGAACCACTAAAAGTTTGAATGAAATGGTTGGCATTGTGGATAGTGAAAGCTATTGCGAACCTGCGTTTCATAGTCGGTTCCTGCCTCCTAGCTACAGATAACATACAAATTATTAAAATTAAAATAATTTTTTATTTGTCTCTTGATCCCGCAGATGATAAATCCTCTTCAATTGCTTTTTTTTCTTAGCCGCAGTAATATTTGTTTCACGTATATACCTTGTATAGTATGTATGTAACATTTATCATGCACTTTAACATTTTCAACACTATTAAAAAGTATATGTTTGCCATCATCTCTCTTCAGGCTGACTTTTATAACACTTTTAATTGATGTCTCTTTTAATGTTCCAAAAGTTGCAATTTTTAATTATTTAATACAAAAAAAATAAAACTCCACTTTTTTAAGACGTAGATGATGTTCAAAAAAACCATGGGATATCGCGTACCCACGTGCGTATTCCGAAACTAAACAAAAGGATAGAGAACAACATCTCTGCGTCTACGTCCTAGTGAAATACGTACTTTCACGTAAAATATCTCTCTCTCTCCCTCTCTCTCTAGCAGCCCAATTGGTCCACTGCTGGACATAGGCCTCCTCAAGTCTCTTCCATTCCAACCGATTTTCTGCAATCCTGTGCCAGTTTCTACCTACTTTCCTTTTTATGTCGTCTATCCTTCTTTTTGGGGGTTTTCTGATATTTTTTTCGACGACCTTGGTCTCCATTGCAGTATAGATTTGGTCCACCTTGTAAAGTCTTGCCTAGCGATGTGTTCCACCCAGGTCCATTTTAAAGTAGCAATGCGTTTTATCACATCCCCCATTCTCGCGCGTCTTCTTACTTCTTCATTCCTTATTCAGTCACGTAGTGATATTCCCAGCATCATTCTTTCTATTGCTCGCTATGTAATGCGCAGTTTATTGGCTGTTTTAACTGTTAATGTGGTTGTCTCCATTCCATAGGTCATTACTGGGAGAACGCACCAGTCAAATACTCTTCTTTTCAAATTAATGGGAATATCGGAGTTTTTAAGAGCTTATCCCAATCTTCCGACGGCTAACCATGACATTCTAATCCTTTTATTTAGTTCGCTTGTTAGTTTTAATCCAACTATCTCTGAAGCATTTTTTAACTCAGAGAGCATTTCCTATAACTGCTCTAAACCTTTCCTTATTAACACCACGTCATCCATGTAATAAAAATGGCTGAGATATCTACCATCGGTGCTAATGCCCCTATATTCACAGCTTAGTTGTTTAAATACATCTTCCAGTGTTAAAGTGTGGCCTTATCGTAAATATATTTCAGAAGATTTCTGTATCTGGAGTCAATCCTTGCATTGTCCATTACTTGAAATATGGCCCGTAGCTCGACAAAGTCAAAAGCTGTGCTATAATCAATAAATGCTGGATGGATTTGAATATTATATTCGGTGCATTTGTCAATTAGTAATTTGATGTTCTATAACTGCTCTGTTGTACTAAAGTCCTTGCCCCAGCTTGTTCTCGAAGTTGATAAGAGTCACATTTGTAAAATAAATAGGTATTAAACATATATATAACGTCTCCCCTTATATTACCACCTTTTATTTCATGAATATATATATATATATATATATATATATATATATATATATATATATATATATATATAGATAGATAGATAGATATAGATATTAATAAAAAATACGAAGAAAATGATGAAAAAGAAAATCGATAAAGACTGCAATAAATAAAGTCCTAAATTTGAAATGGCTATATCTCAGTCAGATTTGAACGAAAAAATTTTTTTAAAAACTCATTTTAACGGGTCAAATGTCAGCTTTTTTTCTCTGAAGTAATGCCTATATCTATATCTACTCAGAAAAAAGTTATGAATAAAAATTTTAAAAAAAATTGGGAATTTTTTATTTTTTTCCCCTTTGTTTTTTGCATTTATTTTGTAGAAAAAATTATTTTTTTGACCTTCGTAGAATAGATTTCGAAAGGAAATTTAATTTTCTACAAAAAATCGTAATATATGTATATATTAAAAATGCATAGTTTGTTAGTTATTTTTGAAAAACTGAAAAAGTGTCATGTTCATCCGGTCTCAAAAACGCACCACTGAATTTAGCAGAACTTTATGATTTTCTCACATCTGTGCCAGAGGAACGTATTCAATCATCAAAATGATGTTACTAATTTATTCCTTATTACTTCGTCTGTTTCCTTTTAGTCAATACCTTATAAGTTTATTTATTAAATAATTTGAAACATTCAAATATATTTTTTCAAAAAAAAAAATTATGGAATTTTACAAAAATAATTTTGTTAATAAGTGTAAATACTATTAGTTATAGCGCTAATAGTAGCAAAATCATGAACAGTCCTAGTTAAGTCAGATCCCATATATTTATTCTTTTAATACAATAAAAACCACAAATATGTCGAAGTTCTTCGAAGCGAACATTTTCCTCTAAAGCAGAATAAAAACGTGTTACCCAGTAACTCTCTTCGTACGTGCCATTTGGCCAAAAGGCGTTGCTTTCTCACATCGGCACATTGTTTATGCGATAACCATGAACAGTGTCGATACGGAGCTACATAGCTCGCTAAAAAGTGTCTGATTTGTTTCAGTGATTGCCGTCAAAAGCGATTTCTGTTTTACTATCTACGCAGCTGGGCTGAATCGAATGCTTTATGGGAGGCAGAAAAGGCTCATTCAATACTAGCACATAAAATAGTAATATACCTGTGGCTTTTGTTTCTTGCATTTTTGACTTTTTACTGGCGGTTTTCCAAGACAATATAAAACTACGTGACAAAGTACTGACCTACCAGAACGATTATTTCTAAATTAAAAATGGATTCTCTCAAGGTGTACTTAGTTAAGTTTGAGAAACAATAATATATAGGCTACTTGTTGGTTGGCGCTATTGTCAATTTAATTTGCATTTAGGGAAAGCCTTGGATTAAGTGATCAAATTCGTGTATTTTTTTCGCTGAATGCAAATCTGTGCTCAGAAAGACAACTGATATTTCGAAGATATTTGGTAAAATATTATTTTTGAAATAGAATTACCTCTATATATTTATGAATACTAATATTACTTTTTACTCATACACAATATAAAAAAAATATTAACATTACAATATCAGAAAACAATGTTCTGATTGTCAACAATGTATTTAAGGTTCCGCCGACATGTCTAGCCGTGTCCTGTGAATAATGCTCCGAGTTCCTCACAACTCGGAGAGGACCAGAGTTGTATTTGCAGTAAATATATTTTTCTTGAAACTGCATAAAGAAAATATAGACGACTTGTTAAACGAATTCTACGGCAAAAAAGATTTCTTTATTTCTTACTGAAATTTTAACTTTTATATTTGTTTTGTTAATACATTCGGTTAGAAAAAATGTATAAAGTCGTTGTTCACTGAGATATATATATATATATATATATATATAGCCAGAGTCCTGTCTTATTAAGGCACACGGTAATTAACAAACAATAAAATTTTTATAAAAAAAATTGAACCAACTTCTAAAAGTGCGCTAAAAAGTGAAAAATAACTATAAATTTTTATATGAAATTGAACTTTTTGAAGTCGGCGCCAAACTAATATCTAACAAAATGTGATTCGCATAAACTGAATAAAAATACTTTATTTGTAATTGCTTTCTTACCATAATTTGTATCTATTAGTAGTTATTTATTTTATTCAGAAATAGTTTGGTGTCGACTTTCATATAAAAATTTATAGTTATTTTTCACTTTTTAGCGCACTTTTAGAAGTCGGTTCAATATTTTTTTGAAAAATTTTATTTTTCGATTTTTAGTTTTGAATTCACTATGATATCCATAAATTATTTGAACTAAGTACTAGTCGAGATTAGTGTACCTCGCAATGACTCCAAGGTGGCAAAAAAGTACCCATTTTATCCAAAGTTGTAAGTCACCCTAAAATGAACCAATAAAAATTCTTTGATTAAATACCAGTAAAATTATATTTAACAAATATTCTGTCTGTCATAGTGAATCCACTATCCTAAATTTCAAATTAATTTTATATTGGTAATATAGGCCCCAAAACCTTCCCCCAAAATCGAAAATGTTAAATTTCCAGTCCCTCATGTTGTATCTTATCAACGTAATACACGACCCCGATAACCCTCAAAAACCAAATCTGAAAAAATGTAAATAAGAAAAAATTTTCAACCCAACATATTAGATTCGCCATAATGAATTTCAAAAAAAAATATTTTAACGTTTTAATCTAATCTTAATATAAACCTTTTAAAGCCCCCTAGTACCAATTTTGAAAGAAATACTGAAATTTCAAATTTCTAGACCGTCATATTGCATCTGACATATTAGATTTTCTTAAAATAATTTTATATTCGCGATTTACATCCTCAAAAACTATTTAGTCCCACCTTTGAACAAAATCAAAAAATGTAAAATTTTTAGTCTACTATATTGGATTCGACATACTGAGTCCTGAAAAAATACTTTTATATTCATAATTTATACCCTCAAGAATCCCCTATGTCAGTTTTGGAGACAATCGTAAAATGTAAAACTTCTAGGATAATTGAATCCGCCAGATTAATTTTTTCAAAAATATTTTAAATTCGTAATTAACACTAGCAAAAATCCCCCAAGAGTCTTTAGTCCGCCCAAAAACTCCCGCATATCAATTTTTAGAAAAATCAGACAAATTTTTTTTATCCGCCATATTGAATACACCCTATTGAATTTTTAAATAATTTCAGATTAGTTATGTGCGACCCCGAAAACTCTCCTAAACCAATTATGGAGAAAATCGAGCAAAATTAATTTTTTTGTCCGCCATATTGCATCCGTCATATTGAATTTATAAAAATAATTTTAGATTCGATATGTGCGACCCCAAAAACTTCCCCGTACCAATTTTGGAAAAAATCGGACAAAATTTATTTTATTAGATCAGCCATATTGATTTTCTAAAAAATATTTTGGATTCGTTATGTGCGACCCCGAAATCTCTCCCACACCAGTTTTGGAAAGAAAATCGGACAAAATTAATTTTTTGGCCGCCATATTGTCAGCGCCATCTTGGATTTTACTGCACCAATTTCATCCAAAAGAAAATATGGGACCACCGGAGCAACATCCTAAACGTAACGCAAAAAATTTCGTTCAAATGGGTGTACATTCATAAAAAAACATATGGTCGACGAATTGAGGACCTCCTTCTTTTAGAGTCGATTAAAAACTATACTCACATACTACGAAACTAAGACATTTTAATGCAAAATTCATTATAAATAAAGGGTGTTTTTTATAGAGGTATAGAACTTTTAAATGGAATAAAACAAAGATGAATTTTTTGAATTGACATGAAATTTACTTTATTCGAAAGATAACCTTCTGGCATTATAATTTAAATATGACTTCTGGCATATGACCGCCACGGCTGGCTCGGACGTAGTCTAATCTGGTCCAATTTTCGATGACTTTTTCCAACATTTGTAGCCGTATATCGGCAATAACGCGGCGAATGTTGTCCTCCAAGTGATCAATCGTTTCGGGCTTATCGACGTAGACTAGCGACTTCACATATCCCCACAGAAAATAGTCTAGCGGCGTTAAGTCGCACGATCTTGGAGGCCAATTCACGGGTCCGAAACGTGAAACTATGCGGTTATCAAACGTTTCCTTCAATAAATCAATTGAAACCACAGCTCCTGCACATCATGGTTGTTCAATTGATGAACGAAAAAGTCAGTAATCATGGCTCTATAGCGGTCACCATTGACTGTAACGTTCTGACCAGCATCGTTTTTAAAGAAGTACGGATCAATGATTCCACCAGCCCATAAAGCACACCAAACAGTCAGTTTTTCTGGATGTAACGGTGTCTCAACATACACTTAAGGATTATCATCACTCCAAATACGGCAGTTTTGTTTATTGACGTATCCATTCAAACAAAAGTGAGCTTCATCGCTAAACAAAATTCGCTTATGAAAATCGGGATCAACGGCAATCTTGTTTTGGGCCCATTCACCGAATCTACGCCTTGCTAGGTGATCGTGTAGCTTCAATTCTTGCACGAGTTGGATTTTGTAAGCACGCAAGCCAAGATTTTTCCGCAAAATCTTCCATAAAGTGAATGGACACATATCCAATTCCTGTGCACGATGGCGGATAGACTGATTCGGGTCTTCCTCTACGCTACGCTCTACAGCAGCAATGACTTCTTCTGTACGCACTGTACGACATCTCTATGGATGCGTATTATCACTTAGAGTAAACGTGATGGGAAAACGTTTCATAGTTAATCGAATTAATTGCTCTGATGGACGATTATGTTGCCCGTAAAATGGACGTTGTGCGCGATACGTATTTCGAACAGAACCATGATTTTCAAAATAAATTTGCACAATTTGGAAGCGTTGTTCAGGCGTCAGTCTATTCATGTTGAAATGCCAAACCAAACTAAACATAAATCACTTGACAGCTGACAAAATGGCCGCCAGTTAAAAAAGTGTTCCCAACTTAAAGTTCTATACCTCTAAAAAACACCCTTTAGTACATATTTTTGTCTGTTTTTCAACTCTATGCAAATATTCGCAAAATTTTATTACCTAATTTCCTCGCAACCGTGTTTAGAATAAGTAAATTGCAAGTTTACAATTTGGCCCGACCATTAAAAAAATTAAAGGCTATACAGTTTTAAAATTAGCAATAAATCATCTGACTTTACGATTTACGGATATTTTAAATAACGGTTGTTGTTTTTATTTATGAATACTTATCTTCATTCATAAGGGACTGGCCTCCTGATTGGTTTTTCAGTAAAAAATGTTTTATTATTTATGTAATATTATCGTAAAGTGGGGAAAAACCTTGCCTAGTAGAGACACCGGTGGAATAAAGAAATACTCACCCACCTTAAACAACAGTTTCATCTATAAAAACAACAAAAAAAAACAATAAAATAAATAGAAAATTCCTTTTCCATATACTTTTAAACCAACTTAAGGCAGGCGCGGATCCGGGGGGGGGGGGGGCGGGGGGGGGGGCGACCCGATTTGCCTCTTATACTATAGTTTATTCAAGAACTAGAAAGACTAATAAATCATTTTTTACCCTTTTTTTTCTTCGCAAACTACCTGTGTTCTTTAGTCCGATGTCTTTGGCAAAATCTGTTATACATCTGTATTTTTCATAGGAATGGGTTAAAAATTTTACAGTCAAAAATAACGGTCTATAATAGTGGACTATTTGGGTTGGATAACAATAGATACTTGGATGTGTGAAGTGGTAAAAAGTATTTTAATCCTTGTCATAGGCGTCGGAAGGAGGTTTATTTTATAACTAAGTATTTATGGCATAGAATATTATTTCGGTAATAAACGTAAAATAAAAAGTTTATATAATATTATTTCATTTCTGATGATTTCTTAATAATTCACATATATGGGAAATAAAGACAATTTTGACATATTTAACACAAATCACAATTGTATTTTTATGTTAAATTTTGGTATAGAAATCGTTTTAGGCTCATTCAGACTAAAACGTAGACTATTTCTCTCAAAAAAGTTATAATTTAAATACTTACAAAATACCCATAGTCAAAAATCCAAGAAGTTAAACATATATAAAAAAATAAATTAAACATATAATATTAAAATTTTTTTGGGGCAATCGGTCATTTTATTATTAATTAAAACCATTTTTAAGAGATCTGACGTTTCGGTTTATTTATTTCTTAAACCATCTGCAGAATTACCATTAAATACTAAAAAGGGATTCGAATGTAATTAATTTTTATATATTACAGAAAATTTAAATAATAAATTGTGTTTACGCTGGTTAATATTACGTATCTAATTCGTAATCAAAGTCAGTGAAGCTATCTTCGCTCAAATTAATTATAATTTGTTCCTCTATCTCACCGATCATGAGATCGAGTTTCCACATTTTCTTTATTTTTTTATTATATGGATTTTTCCCAATTTTCTGCAGTAACTTTAATCAAAAAAATCTTTCAAAAGTTCAGTTAAGTTACGAATTTTGTAAGTTGTGTTATTTCTAGCAACTCTACCTTTTACTTGAGAGAGATATTTCCTTCTCCAACGGATATTTTCCGGAAGATCTATAAGAATAAATTTCCGATCTGGTTTTTCTCATCAAAAATTAGGTTCTCTGAGCAATTTCCAGACCTCAGTTCTTTTAATTTCAGGTAAATCCCGATCTTAATTGATTTTATTAGAATTTTCTCGACGGTTGGGATCTGCTTCTTATAATAAAATGTATGTACAACTCCTTTTATTGCAGTTTACATCTCTTCTTCCAACGAGGTTTTTCGTCTGCCTGTGATCGAATGTGGCTTAGGAGTACTAACAATTCCAGTCGTTTTTTACTCCTTCGGTAGTAGATTTTCCAACTCCTGTCATGTTGGAACATATCTCAACAGAGCTTTCAACATTATTATCTAGACATTGATATCTTAAGACATCATAAACATTCATCGTAATAAGTCTTTTGTTGAGGAAAAAATGCCCTGATTTAACGATTTTGGAATAAATATAGATGTGGAAGCCATATCTTTTGGGGATCTCACTAATCTCAAATAATATATAAAAACAAGCACAAACAAGATAAATCACTAAGGACACACTGTAAGGTGTACTTTGCTCACTGACAGAAATTAAATTGAACTATCAGAAATTTTATTGTTGCAATAAATGTATAAAAGCTTATAATAATTAAATATAATTAGATTTACGGCAGTCCTCAGTTACCTGCAACACTGGAGCAGGTACGTTGGAGGTTTCGGTAACAGTTTTATTACTCTCTCTAATTCTTGAATAGAGTATAGGAATGTGTATGCTTGCGATCGCCCCTCCTCTTCCCAAGAGCTTTGAGTTCAGCAGAATAGAACAGATTATGTCTTTTATATTAGGAATGTGTAAGCTGCTGACACTCGCCCACGTTGGCAATTTATTTTTCTTGCGATAGCCCCCCCCCTCCCCCAAGAGCTTTTGAGTTCGGGAAAATAGACCTGAGTCTGCCTCTTATACAAAGAATGTGTATGCTGCTCGCATCCTCTCTCTCCTATCGGCAACTTGTTTTTTCTTGTGATCGCCCCCCACCTCTCCAAGAGCTTCAAATTCAGAAAAATAGACTCGACCCAACCTTTTACACTAGAAATGAGAATGTTGCTGGTGTCTCCCCTCTACCCCCCCCTTTTACATCTTGCTTTCGCTTTCCATACTGTACCTTTGTGATCACCGCCCCGCCCCCCCCCAAAGAGAGAGGCTGGACCCGCCCCTGCCTTAAGGTGTCAGTAAAGCTGGATCGAAGAAAAAGTGAAATGCATAGAAAAAAATTATCAATTTAAAATCACCATTGCGTGGTAGGTCAGTAAAATGTATCTACAGAGTTGACAAGTTTGCTTCGCTTGAATTTCGTATTCGTTGCGAAATTGCATTACCCAATCACCAACTAGACTCTTAAATAACTTTTAAAAACAGTTTAGCAGTGAAACAGGACTGCAGTTCTCGATTTTCTGCAGATCCACCTTTAATAAAATTGTTAACACTTAGTAACTATTAGTACTTTTCTGTTCTTGTTGTTCTAAACTTTCTTTTGGGTTATTTTAGTACTGTATTTTTCTAAAATTTTTCCTTACTTTATTTCTAATAATTTTCATCATCATCATTATTCACTTTGTATTCTGGGGAGTTTTTGTTTGAGCAACTTTCTTTAATCCTATCTCTTTCTGGAACGGGCAACGACTCAGGTATCTGGGAAAGCGCGGTGGAGAGGTGTCTATCACTCTCCAAGCGGACAGACTACATGGCGCCACTTTCAAAACCCAACCTCTCCCTGGAGATATTTATGCCAAGTAGAGAGGATTGGGAGGGAGAACAAAATCTTCCGAAAAATGGATCCTGGTGGTATACTAACGGATCTTGATAAGATGAAAGAGCTGGAGCGGGATTATTAGGAAGGAGCACAGGAGTCAGAGAGTACTACGCTCTCGGACAATGTGCGACAGTTTTCACAGCGGAAATTTATGCTATTCTGCACCATGTCCATCTCTATGAGAGGGACATAGACAGGAATAGAGTAATAAATATATGATCAGAGAGTAAGGCTGCGATATTGGCACTGAAGTCCAGTGTAGTGACTTCACGACTGATATCCGAGTGCAAGGATATACTAAATGGTATGACAAGGAAAGGCTGCACAGTCAGACTCGTATGGGCCCCGGGTCATTTGGGTATACGTGGGAATGAGGCAGCAGACCGTCTGGCAAAGTTGGGTTCGGCGACCCCAACCAATATTACCTGTCCCAATTCCTATTGGCAAAAGAGAATTAAAATCGTTGCTGAAAAGCAAATTTATTGAATAGTGGAGGAGAGCTCCTGGAATGAGGTGTGCTAAGGAACATAAAACTGGGCGTACTAACGAGCTTCTCTCCTTGGCAAGGAGCTGCGAATCGTGGTAGGATTGTTGAAAGGACATCGTCACCTCAGGGGCCTTCTTCATAGAATCGGTGTTGAAGATGACCCGACGTGTAGATGGTGTTTGGAGGAGAATGAAACTATTGACCATGTTCTCAGAGAGTGCCGAGCATTCAACCGACTGAGACAGAGAGATCTCGAAGATACAGTTTTGTTACCGGAAGCAGTTAGGCAAGTTCAACTAACGAGGCTGCTTGGATTCGCAAAGACGATGGGCCTCGAATAACCTGCAGATATGGTGGGATGTAAAGGGTACAATGGAGGCCTAGGCATCGATGATCTAGTATCACCACCCCTTTTTCATTCATTGGTTCATTCATTTCAATTTCTTCCTTAACATGCTTATATAATAATTCCATTCTTACTTCTCCTTTGATGTTTCCTTTGTCGTACTATGTTCTTTAAAGTTTTTGGTACTTTCATGTTCTTGTTGTTCCCTGTTCCTTTTCGGATTATTTCGGTATTGTTTTTTTGTATTCAGGGAGTTTATCTGAGCAGGTCCAACCTGTAATTATATGGTTTTACGAGTATCTATCTCCATCAACCATGCCTAAGTTCAGACGACCTGAAAACTGCGAAAGAACAAATAGTTTCTGTTCATTATCCGGAAAAGCGTTATATTTTCTATAAGCTGTAATTATCTAACAATAAGTATAAATATCATTTTTACCATAACTATCCACCATACAAAATTATTTCCCATAGTTTATGAATCTAAAAGAGTCACACTGGGTTTTATAATTTCCAATTACAATTTTAAAGTCATTATTTAACGTAAACCTTTTCCACTATACCAAAACTGTCCAACCATTACATAACCGACAAATTCGACCGTTCACTTCTCCGTAGCCGGTGGGAGCTTAAATACCCCTCATTTTTCAAACGAAAACTTTTGTCAAAACAATGGTTATAAATTAAAATAAAAGTTTTATAAATAATCTCTTACCTGATTTTATTCTAATGAACTACCATATAAAGCAGGAACAATATTAAATTTGTAATGTTTTAAAAGTACAATATTATTTGTAGCCTGAAGTTGATTAATAATTTTCGAAGCGAAAACAAGGACAGATGTGTACATACATACTTTAAAATGTTAAACCACTTAGACCAGTACTATTCATAGGTTTACTAAATAAAGATATATATATAGAAACTTAATTAAAAATTAATTAGTTAAATTGTTAAATGAAAAGACCCCCTGATAGACCCCACAGGCGTAAAGAGTATATATCCCAGTTCAATATTTATGGTGACTCAACTTTTTAATTTTTGTTAAATTGGTTCATGATATTTATTTTTGATCTTGATATATTTTGGAATTAATCTAAAATAAATTTGTTAATATTTTGAATTTTATAAAAAGTTTGGTGTTTTAAAGACATGTAACGTTTTCAAACAAGGAGTATTTGACTCAGTATAATGTTTTTTATGGTTGTTTGTTAAATTTCTGCGTGTTATTACAATCTTTTAGAGCCGGCTTAATTAAAAATGTATATGCATGTATAGTGTAGCCAATAACAACTAATACATCAGAATGATGACAAATTCTTTAAGAAAAAACTTGAAGCTGTGGAAATAGATTGCCAGAATTACCTAAAAGAAAACAAGCCATATATAAAAGAAGAAAATAATTGAAAACATGGAAGATAAACAGCTGATCGGGTAATATGTCATGCAGAGCAATGGCCAAGAAAACTAATTACCTATTACACACCATTTAGAAGAAAGAGAAGAATGTCAAGAATAATATGGAAGCGGGGCATTCTAAAAAGCAATTGAAGATAGCCAGGATAGAAATCACTGAGGATTGAGGTATGGAATATGACGGATAAGTTAAAATAGGAAATCTCTGCTCTGCGAAGACGGATTGTCAGTAAATATTACTTTCGTATTAAAAGTGGGGAGAACTTCAAAATAATGGAGAAGTTCTGGATCTGGTCATTACGACCTGTCAAGCCATTCTATCAAGTACTGATGCGGCCGCCCCCATCCAGTATTTTTAAGCAAAGCACAGTAACACAAGTGCAACACTAACTGACAAAGCTTTATACAGTATCATTTTGGTGGTGCAGTGGTAATAAAAATTGATATCTATTAACATCAATACACGAAACATGCCGCAGCAATAAACAAACGTCGCGTTATTAGGCACTATCACCTAAACTAACTGCGCCTTCTGAAGTTCAAGAAAGTATCGCTCCACGATCTCCCTCTGTGTGTCTTACTTGCTGTTTTCCCTGCTGGAAAATAGCGGATGGAGTGCAGCCTCGTTAGAATGGATTGTACCAGGTAGCTATTCTATCAAGTACAATCCATCCTGATGCGGTCGCCCCCATCTAGTATTTTTAAGCAAAGAACAGTAAAACAAGAGCAATACTAACTAACAAAGGTTTAAACACTGTCATTTTGGTGATGCAGTGATAAAAAAAATTGATATCTATTAACATCAATACACGAAACATGCCGCAGCAATAAACAAACGTCACGTTATTAGGCACTATCACCTAAACTAACTGCACCTTCTGAAGTTCAAGAAAGTATCGCTCCACGATCTCCCCCTGTGTGTCTTACTTGCTGTTTTCCCTGCTAGAAAATAGCGGATGGAGTGCAGTCTCGTTAGAATAGATTGTATCAAATAAAATAGTCTGATGAGTCTCAGTGAAGATGAAGAAACGCTGTTATAATTTTCTAGACTTGGAGCTTTTCCACCATTTTGAAGTTTTTCGCAATTTATATACGAGAGCGAGAGTCGTGCGTACTGACTGGATATTTCTACAAGAAACCATATGAAGAAATGAATGTCATTCCGGATATATATATATATATATATATATATATATATATATATATATATATATATATATATATATATATATATATGTACAGCGGATGACGTCCTCTATCCATTATAGAGGGCTGGAATAAATTGAGAAAGAGCTACAACCTGCAGTGGATAAACAAGCATCATCGTGGTCACGATAACTTTAGATAGGAGTCAGATATTTTGGTGAGGTTTCCAGATTATACTTTGTCCTTCTGTTATGGCCAATTACTATTATATATATATATATATATATATATATATATATATATATATATATATATTTCAGTATTAATCCGGAAATACATCCGTTCGTTCGTTTGGTTCCTTGTAGCAACTAACAAACGTTCCGAAAATCTCATTTGGTATCTGTTGTGCTACTTCTGCAACCCCTTGAACATCATCACATTTGGTATTGGATCATGTTTTGCCTCATTTGTATATTCTTGGTCCCCATTCCAGCACAGATATTTCAACTGTCAACATGTCTACGTGCCCCATGGCGTGGCCATTCTTATTTTCACGTTTTGACTCTCCATATTATCCAGTTTTATTTGCTGTGCTTCTTGTGCTCTTTATTGTTAGACGTTTTCCACTACTTATTGCAAAGCGTTATATGTCACAGCCTAAAGAGACAGCTAGGATAACGCATTGTTGTAGACTCTGAATTTTAGACAATTCGGGACACTGACTAGTTGAGCTTTTCAAAAGCTGACTGTCCCATTTAAATTATTCTAGCGATTTCTTTAAGCTATTTTATGGCGTTAGCGTTAGGCGATGCTTAGTTGTGTATGTAGTTATTATTGTTTTGATTTTATCTACATTTAGTTCCTTATCCAATCAGTTCTACTTTCAAAACACAGTATTCTACCACCGTGATAAATCCTTTTGGGTAGATTGGGTCTGCCTGTCGTATACTTCTGCTATCATACCCATATAGAGTTGGATGTTAAACTTTTACTCCTCCCCAAAAGATTCCTCTTTCTTTGAAAATGGTCACATGCACTAAATCTGGATCTGAAGCCAACTCGCCTATTGGTTGGTTAGTATCAAGTAAATCCAAAGTTCTACGTAGACAAAAAATATATAGAAGTGGATTTGACAATTTTTTTTAAGCTCGGAATTTTCAATAATATTTAAATTTAAAAAAATATCTTTAGTGTTCAAATCATATGGCATTAATTGCCTTTTCACGATTTTCGTCTCCTAAAAAGTGAATACGAGGGTTACCGTTTATATTATGGAAATAACAAACAACAACAAATATTTATCATTAAAAATCATTTTACTGTCTTCAAAATAATCCTCACGATGATCAATGCACTTTTTCTTGTTTTTAAACCAATACAAAAAAGATTTTTGCTACTGTGAGGATGGTTTTCCAAGATTATGGTTTTTGGACGCATCAACCACCTCATCTGGCATGTAAGGTAACGAACAGAAATCATTGAGTGCCAAATCAAGGTTGTACAGTGGACCACCCATTAATTGCTTTTTCAGTGCCTAAAAAATCATTTGTTTGAGCAGATGTGTGCGAGCTAGCTCTATTATAGTAGAGAATGATCCGTCAAACCCGGCTGGTTTATCTTAATTTATCGAAAACTTCCAGCAAACAAAAGATTGTGTACGATTCAGAATTAACCATTTTACGACGTTATAAAGGCACGGTTGTGACATGGCTAATTTTTCTAAAAAAAAACCGACTATTTAATTCGAAGTACTTAGTATTGGTTTTTGGCTCATCATGGAAGATTCGTACGTTCGACTGATGTTTACTTTCGAACTCATGCACACATATCCAAGACTTATGAATGCTTTTTGAAGCACCAAGATCGTATTTTTGAGCTCAGGGGTACTTCAATCTCACGATATGTGACATGACGATCTTGCATTATCAGTTCACGCACAGCACCAATTCTTTTGTGCACCACAACCGAAATTGGTTTACTTCCACGCGACTCATCAGTGAGAGAGCGACGGCTGCGATTGAACTCACTAAACCAGAGATATATAGTAGTTTTTGTGGATGCAATTGTAAACGTAGTTTCTCTGCTACGAATTACAATTGAATGATTGCGTGATTTACCGAACGAGGACACGGACAGCTCAGATCAGACAACTGACCACTAAAAGTTTGGTGTTTCGTCTTCAGTTAACGGCGGTGGAGTTGTCAGCGGGTTCGCCGTTGCTTTCCCAGACATCGTTTACGTGCTTTCTATTATTTGTATTTGAATTTAAACCTTGACGGAATCTATCGGTGAGATGTAATCTTACAACAATGCTTTATTGCTACAAAAAGAATTAAGATTATGTATGTAGTCTTCTTCTTCTTCCTCTTGCTATAGGCTTACAGCCTGTTTTTTTCCAACTCAATCATTCATCTCATTTGATGTTGAAATCCAGAACTCTCTCCATCTTTTAGGTGGTCTACCTATTGGTCTTCTGGTTTCCGGTGTTCCATCTCGGGCGATTCTCGCTATCCTATTTTGCGCCATTTTTCCTAGGTGCTCATCACAGGCTCTTCTGCGCTTCCGTCCCCATCTTACTAGATCCTGCATTCCATGTTCCTCGCGTATTGTTGAATTGATCTCTTAATGTGTATCCCGATATTCTTCTTAGTACTTTCATTTCGGCAGTTCTTGGAATTGATTTTGTTTTTGTGTTGTCAGCTCTCGTCTCTATTGCGTACGTCATTATCGGTCGAATACAGGTCTTGTAGATTTTTGTTTTTGCGTCCTTGCTCATGTATGTGTTGTGCCATATTATATCCGCCAGGCTTCCTGAGATTCTATTTGCCTTGTTTACTTGGTTTCTTACTTCTCTTGTTCTGTCTTGGTTTGCGGATATATCAACTCCTAAGTAATTAAAGGTCATGAGTTGTTCTATTGGTTTGTCATCCACTACTAGTTTGCATCTTAAGGGCACTTATTACAATTGACTTAGTTTTATCGATGGATATTTTCATGTTGAATTGCTTGCTTATGGTGTGGATTGCAAATAGAAGTCTTTGGAGGTCGTCTTCATTTTCCGAGACTATGACGGCGTCATCAGCGTAACATATTATTGTTATTTCCCCGGTATTCATTCTGTGCCCTGGTGCCGCTCTTTTGACGTTCTCAATTATTTGGTCCATTACTATGTTAAACGGTAATGGCCTCAGAGAGTCCCCCTGTCGTATGCCCGACACTATCGGTACATCCTTAGTTAGGTTGCCGCTTACTGAGATTTGTGTTGTGGTGTTGGAGTTTCGCTGTTCAACTATGTTAATTAAATTGTTTGGGATGCCTTTAATTCGCATTATTTGCAGAATATCATCCAGTCTCACCCTATCAAAGGCTTTAGTGAGATCTATAAAGCACATAAAAGCCGGCTTAGTAAATTCGATAGATTTCTCTGCTATCTGTCTTACGATGAATATGGATCTACTGTAGATCTGTTTTTGCGGAAACCTTGCTGTTCTTCTGATATTCTGCAATAGTCAGTTATTATACCTTCAAGGATTTTGGTGAATAATTTCATTATTGAATTTAATAAAGTTATTCCTCTATAGTTTTCCGTGATCTTCCTATCACCCTTCTTGAAAATAGGTACTGTTATACTTTTCTTCCAATCTCGGGGTATCTCTTGGTCTTTAATTATTTTGTTAAAGAGTTTTGTTAGTTCTTCGTGTAATGCATTTCCACCATATTTAATTAGTTCGTTGGGAATATTGTCGGGTCCTAGGGCTTTTCTCGTTTTTAATTTGGCTATCGTGTCTTTCGTCGTTTGGAGGCTTACTTCCTTGGTATATTCGTCATATTCAGATGCATTTTCGGGTGGGTAGTTGTTGTGTTGTGATTGATGTATGTAGTCTTGTTGAGATAAATCGCGTTGAAAGTTGTGAAAAATAATCTCCCGGAAATGTTCATGAGTTAAATCCATTTCTTGGTCGAAATGACATTTTGAAGTTATTGTAAACAACACAAATAGGGTCCGTAGGTCAAAACGTCCCAAGTACGTATACCCACTAAAATGTCAAACTTTAAAATGGATATGACAGATGGCATCTAGCAATGCTAGTCTTGTCAGTTCTCGAAATATAAACGCTACCCTCATAGTGTTTATTTAAAATTTATAAAATGGCTTCTTTTTTTTATCATAAAGTATTTATTAAATGATTTACTTCGTCAAAATTTATTATTTGAAAAAGAAATTATGAAAATTCATAGATATTCAACAATTTTGTTCTTGAGAACAACTTAATTAAAACCTCGATCTTAAGGCATCAGAATGATTTTCTTATTTAAAATAACAAGGCGATTCAAAGGTTTCCTAGAATTTCTAACGGTCTAACATTCGTATTTCTATATTATTACTAAAATATTGCTAGGCGCTTTCCCTGTTTCAAGCCAACACATAAATAAATACTTCCATATGACTGTACCGTTACACGTTTGATATTGAAATAGGTACTGTGTTTTGACAGGCTGTGTTTAGATGCAATTTAGTTATATTTGATATAATATCTTTCGTTGAAAGTTTAATGAAGAAGAAGGAACGTTCTATAGAATTGTTTCTAGTAATAAAAAATCCCGTTTTTCTTTCACTTATTAATTTTCTTTTAATATAATAGGTTTAATGTCTAATCTGGTAAAAGTTGCTTTCATGACAGAGTTTTATTTAATATTATGTATATTTAGTATGGGCATTTTGATGTAAAGAAAAAAATTTTAATTCAATTATTTCAGTTACACAATACTAGGTCCATGTTGATACTAAAAAGTGTGGGAGCATACTACTGAAATTCTAATGATTCTATTACCAACTAGACCAAAAATTACTTTTTCGATTCGAAGAAAATCGATGTATTTTTACCCGACTTCTAAGAGAAGGACTATGTATTTTTTTATATATGTACACCGATTGCTCCGGAACGACGACACCCATTTGCATGAAATCTTTTACGTTATGTTCAGGAAATTGCTGCGGTGGTCTCATAGTTTTATGGAGCAAATTGGTGCAGTAAATTCCAAGATGGCACTGACAATACGGCGACCAAAAGAATTAGTTTTGTCCAAATTTTTCCAAAATTGGTATGTGGGAATTTTCGGGATCGTACACAACAAATTTGAAATTATTTTAAAAAAATTCAATATGGCGGACGAAAAAATTTAATTTTGCCCGATTTTTTCCAAAATGAGAGAGAGTTTTCGGGGTCACGCATCCAAAATATTTTTAAAAAATTCAATATGGCGGATCCAATATGGCCGACAAAAAAAGCAATTTTGTACGATTTTCTCCAAAATAGGTACGGGGGAATTTTCGGAGTCGCACATAACGAATAAAAATTATTTTTAAAAAATTCAATATGGTGGATCCAATATGGCGGACGAAAAATCAATTTTGTCCGATTTTCTCCAAAATTGGTATGGAGAGTTTCGGGGTTGCACATAACGAATCTAAAATTATTTGTTTGACACAATTTCACTAGTATTTGGAAAACTCTAACAATCAACGAATGTTTAGTGGTTCATTTATAGTGTGATTTACAACTTTAGATAAAAATAGTACTTTTTTGCCAGTTTGGAGTCATTGCGAGGTACACTAATCTCGATTAGTACTTAGTTCAAATAATTTATGGCTATCATAATGAATTCAAAACTAAAAATCAAAAAAAAAAAATATAAAAAAAATGAACCGACTTCTAAAAGTGCGCTACAAAGTGAAAAATAACTATATAGTTTTATATGAAATTGAAATTTGAAGTTGGCGTCCAATTATTTCTAAATGAAATAACTTTAAAAATTTCTATTTCATTTTTGCAATAACTAATTGACCATGGAGCTTAAATTAAAGGTATTGTTAATATCTTTAAAAAGTATAAAAAATTTATGCTCTAAAAACAATATTCTAGCTTGCAGAAACGAAAAACATGTTTTTTCCAACTAGAACCCCCGCCAATTGTTACTGCAGATTATTTCTTTGTCCAAAACTATACTTACCATAATTTGTATATATTAGTAGTTATTAATTTCGTTTAGAAATAATTTAGCGCCGACTTCAAAAATTTCAATTTTATATAAAAATTTATTTTTATTTTTCACTTTTTAGCGCACTTTTAGAAATAGGTTCAATTTTTTTTATAAAAATTTTTGTTTTTCGATTTTTAGTTTGGAATTCATTTTGATATCCATAAATTATTTGAACTAAGTACTAGTCGAGATTAGTGTACTTCGCAATGACTCCAAAGTGGCAAAAAAGTACCCATTTTATCCAAAGCTGTAAATCGCCCTAAAATGAACCACTAAAAATTCTTTAATTCTTAGAGTTCTCCAAATACCATTGAAATATCCAAAATATTTTTAAAAAATTCAATATGGCGGATCCAATATGGCCGACAAAAAAAGCAATTTTGTACGATTTTCTCCAAAATAGGTACGGGGGAATTTTCGGGGTCGCACATAACGAATAAAAATTATTTTTAAAAAATTCAATATGGTGGATCCAATATGGCGGACGAAAAATCAATTTTGTCCGATTTTCTCCAAAATTGGTATGGGGAGTTTCCGGGGTTGCACATAACGAATCTAAAATTATTTGTTTGACACAATTTCACTAGTATTTGGAAAACTCTAACAATCAACGAATGTTTAGTGGTTCATTTATAGTGTGATTTACAACTTTAGATAAAAATAGTACTTTTTTGCCAGTTTGGAGTCATTGCGAGGTACACTAATCTCGATTAGTACTTAGTTCAAATAATTTATGGCTATCATAATGAATTCAAAATTAAAAATCAAAAAAAAAAAATATAAAAAAAATGAACCGACTTCTAAAAGTGCGCTACAAAGTGAAAAATAACTATATAGTTTTATATGAAATTGAAATTTGAAGTTGGCGTCCAATTATTTCTAAATGAAATAACTTTAAAAATTTCTATTTCATTTTTGCAATAACTAATTGACCATGGAGCTTAAATTAAAGGTATTGTTAATATCTTTAAAAAGTATAAAAAATTTATGCTCTAAAAATAATATTCTAGCTTGCAGAAACGAAAAACATGTTTTTTCCAACTGGAACCCCCGCCAATTTTTACTGCAGATTATTTCTTTGTCCAAAACTATATAGGCATTCTTATATTGGCCCTGCCTACAATTTAAAACACTTCTCATCCTGTTGGAAATTAACGTCACAAAATAACCTATTTCTCGCCCAGAGACTGGAGTAAAACGTGTTTGTCTAGACTTCCACAGTACATAACGTAAATGACTATAAGAGTAGGAATAGAAAACTTTACCACAAAATTGCGAAATTGAGCTTAAGAATAATATTAAGCTGATTTACAAGAAAGAGGAATATAAAATTCGCTAAATAAGCTTCTGTGTAACCTTTAAATTTTACCAAGCATTTTTCATATAAGAAACGCTTACAGTATACATTAAAAATAATTACTTTGAGGTACAAGCCAAGTATTACTCCTTGTGAATATAAAAGAATAAAACACCTGCAAATTTCAAGACAATGAAAGGATATTAACGAGCAGGACTATAAAACAGGACATAAAACAACGCTGCAGTCCGTTTGCAATTATATTTTATTTCTTCTGTTGAATTAAAGCTATAAATTTCGTGACAGTTATTGCAATAAAATAAACTTTTGACGGCGGCTCAGTGTACTTCCCCACATACTTAAAAAATACATTATCGGAAAATCAGATAGGAATTGCTTGTCAATCAATAAAAGGAATTTTTTTCGAGGCTTGATTACTGGTTACATTTAAGAGTTAATAAAAGTAGAAATAACTAAACTTTAGAATAGTCCGGCAATACAGTTGATTTTCGTAGCCGATAAAGACACATTGCTTCACCAAAGTTTTTGATATATATTTAACCCACTCATTACAAATATCCAGGATGGATTTGCCGAAAAATGATCAGGTAAACAAATAAAATTTTTATAAAAAAAATTGAACCGACTTCTAAAAGTGCGATAAAAAGTGAAAAATAAACATAAATTTTTATAGGAAATTGAAACTGGGGTCCAACTAGTACCTGACAAAATGTGATTCGCATAAACAGATTAAAAATACTTTATTTGTAATTGCTTTCTTAACATGATTTGTATATATTAGTAGTTATTCATTTCATTTACAAATAATTTGGCGCCGACTTCAAAAAGTTCAATTTCATATAAAAATTTATATTTATTTTTCACTTTTTAGCGCACTTTTAGAAGTCGGTTAAATTTTTTTTTATAAAAATTTTATTTTTAGATTTTTAGCTTCGAATTAATTTTGATATCCATAAATTATTTGTACTAAGTACTAATCGAGATTAGTGTACCTCGCAATGACTCCAAGGTGGCAAAAAAGTACTTATTTTATCCAAAGTTGTGAGTCACCCTAAAATAAACCACTAAAAATTATTTAATTCTTAGAATTCTCCAAATACCAGTGAAATTGTGTCAAACAAATATTTAGTCTGTCATAGTGAATCCATTATCTTAAATTTCAAATTAATTTTAGACTCGTAATATAGGCCCCAAAACCTTCCAATATCGATATTTAAAGAACTTGAGAGGTAAACCCCCTAACACCAAATCTGAAAAAATGCGAATAAGCTAAAATTTTCAGTTGGATCTGCCATATTGAGTTTCAAAAAAGTAATTTTAACGTCTTAATCTTCAAAGCCCCCTAATATCAATTTTTCGATAAAATCTGGAAATTTAAAATTTCTAGACCGTCATATTCCATCTGATATATTAGATTTTCTTAAAATAATATATTCGCTATTTACATCCTTAAAAACGATTCAGTTCCACCTTTGACCAAAAATGTAAAATTTTTAGTCCTCTTTATTTAAAAATACTTTTAAATTCATAATTTACATCCTCGAGAATCCCCAGTTTTGGAGAAAGTCGAAAAATGTAAAATTTTTAGGACGTCATATCGAATCCGCCAGACTGAATTTTTTAAAAAACATTTTAAATTAGCAATTACCACTAACAAAAATCCCCCAATATTAATTTTATACAAAATCGAGAGATGTAGAATCTTTAATCCGCCATCTTAGATCAGCCATATTTAATTTTTTTTAAATAATTTCAGATTCGTAATGTGCGATCCCAAAAACTCACCCATATCAATTTTGAAAAAAAAAATCGGACAAAATCGGACAAAATCAATTTTTATCCGCCATATTGGATACGCCATATTGAATTTTTAAAAAATAATTTTAGATTCGTTATGTGCGACCCCGAAAACTCCCCTGTACCAATTTTAGAGAAAATCGGACAAAATTTAATTTTTATCCGCCACACTGAATTTTTCAAAAATATTTTGGACTCGTTATATGCGATCCCGAAAACTGGCCCGAACCAATTTTGGAGAAAATCGGATAAAATTAAATTTTTTTGGCCGCCATATTGTCAGCGCCATCTTGGATTTTACTGTACCAATTTCATCTAAAAAAATATGGGACCACCGCAGCAACTTCCCTTACATAACGTAAAAAATTTTATTCAAATCGGTGCAGTCGTTCCGGAGTAATCGGTGTACATACATAAAAAAAAATACATAGTCGACGAATTGAGAACCTCCTTCTTTTAGAAGTCGGTTAAAAATTGTCAATAATAAAAAAAAATTGAAGTAGTGCTTTTGATTGTCAACTAGAACAAGCATGTCAGTCCTTATCAAGCATTTCCTGTTGAAAATTAATTCATATGTACAATAAAAAAGAATTTTTTGAACACGTATAAATTTTGGTTCATTAAATATGTGATAATATATCCTAAATTCAATGACAATTGGTTGTATATTTAATGTACATAGTCACCGTAAGAGGTAATGGTCAGAAGTTTAAATTCTATGTAAGATTACATTAGATTTATTGGAATAAATTAATTTAGATTAATGTAAATTATTAAATTCAATGCATTACATTAATAAGTGCATTCAATAAACATTTGGGAAATTTGCTTCCAACACATTGATATTAAATTGAATGCATTTCCTTTTCACACAAAGAGGTATTTGCAACCAGATTCCCATCACCACCGGGCACAACCTTTTGCGGTAACCAAAACCCTAGCTCGTCGGTCCGTAACACTAACAGATGAAGAAAATAAAGATAATGAAATCAAAGCGCTCAAGGAAGCCTTAACAAACAACGGGTATACAGACAAAGCAATCCAAACGGCAGTAAAAAAGAAACTGAAGTAAGACCCGAACCAAATCCAGAAACAAAAAAGTCTTAACCTACGTCAATGGCACCACAAACAAAATTAGTAAAATTGTTAAACGACACAATATCTACACCGTTTTTGAAACAGACCGGAAAATAAAAGATATTTTGAAGGCTGCTTATTGTCACAGTTGCCTAGGACAGCTCCGGTCAGGAACTGGCGGTACCTGTGTAGCTGGGAAAGCGTGGTGGATATGTAACGGTGCAAATTGCCTGATTTGAAAATCTAACCATTCTGTAGAAATACTTTTGCCAAGCAGAGAGGATTGGAAAGAGAAGAAAATTCTTCCGAGAAATGGATCCTGGTGATTCACAAATGAATCTCGATAAAATGGAAGAGCTGAAGATGAAGTGTTTGATGGGGGCACGGAAGTCAGATAATTTTACTCTCTCGGATAAAAGGCAATAGCCTTTCAAGCAGAAGAAAGGCTTAAACAGAAATGAGAGAGTAAACCTATGTTAACACAGTAAGGTTGAAATATAGGCATTAAAGTCTCGTATCGTGGCTTCACGACTGGTCTTAGTGCAAGGATGTACTGGATAGTCTGACAAGGAACGGCTACAAAATCAGACTCATATCGGTCCCGGGTCAAATGAGAAAGCAGGTGGTTTGGCAAAGTAGACGCCTGCGATTGAACCATTCGAATCTTAACCAATTCTACCTTTTCCAATTACTATTGGTAAGAGGGAACTAAAACTATTGCTCGAGAGTAAATTTATTGAGTCCTAAAGGGAGGCTCTAGGAACGAGGTGTGCTAAGGAAGATATAACAGAACGTAATGTGCGACTACGAGAGAGCTACTGTCCCTGGAGGGGACAGAATTATGAATCGTGATGAAACTACTAACAAGTCACCTGTGAGGTTATCTTTATAAAAGTAGGGCCATGGGTGAAGAGATGTGCAAATGATATCTGACAAAAGATGAATCTGATATCCATGTCCTCAATTGACTGAAGCAATTGCTCTCTAATAACTTGTAGCCATGGTAACATGTAAAAGGTCCAACGAGGCCTAGACACTGAAGATCTAGTATCACCACTATTATTCATTCATTCATTCAACGTAATGTAAATAATATTGAGAACCTAAAAAAGATCATTATTCATTATTTTAAGGTTTTTTTATTAATTATTGATTGTTTTTTCTAGTATAAAATTCACTAAAATCCATTTTGTTTTAATTTTATTCATGGGCGTAAGAAGACAAAATTTTTTGTTTTTGCCCGTTAGGCAATAATATAAGACGATTTTTTTATTCTCTATTTTTAAGATTTAAAATTTAGTTTAATTATTGGCGCCCTTATTAAGTTTAATATTTCACTGTCAACTTAAATCAGTTTTAAAATTAGCTCTCGGGTTTTAAAAAATTAAAGGTTTTAGAAAAATATTTAAAATAACGGTATTACTAGAAAAAAAAGAAAACCATAATGGTGCGAAAGCAAATCACGTATTTAGTCTATAAAAATTATAGGAAACAGAGAATGTTCAACATTATGGCATAAAAATATTTACATAAAAATAATTACTGACATTTTATCAATCACAATTAATAACTTAGTAATTAATAATTTTCCTTATCGGGTAGCCTTACTCGACAAAATAATTACGATATTATAATTCAAAGGTGTGACTTAAATAAGTAACGCATTAGTCCTTGCGTAATAAATTATGCTTGATTAATAATGAAATTTTAGATAATTAATAAATCTATATTAACCTACAAGGAACAGCTAAAAAGTATAAATTTATCGATAATCCATTTAATGAATCAAATAAGCCCCGTGAACGGTGAATACTCCAAAATAGCGTGAACTCTAAAGTTAGTTTCGGTAAAAGTTTAGAGACAGTCTTGTTTTCTGAAAGAAAAACACACTAAAAAAAATGCCTTCTTTATCCCAAAGGCGTTAACTCTTTTGATTGATAACTTTAAATGTTTTGCTTGGATAATTTTAAAATCTGTCTTGAATGATTTTTTCTTCAAACAAATGCAATTGTTTAAATATATTAGAGTTGAATTATTTTGGGTAGTTAATCCACATATTTCTTTATAAAAAAAAAACTCTTATAATTCTTTTTCAAATCAACTATTTCAATACCATTGACGATCTTCCAACGTAACCATACACACGTGATGGGCGACCATGCAGACTCCAGACCCACAATACTTGAGTACAGTGAATTGTATGTGGACGAAATCCGAAGATAGGTAAGTTTTAAGCTCCAAGCTCTCCTAACTCACGCAATCGGAGTAGTAATTCTAAATATTAATCTAAAAAAGTTTTTATGCTGGTAAAATCGAGAGATTCAAACTTCAAGATTTTGGCATAATTTTCCTGAATTCTACATCTTTTCCCTTCGAACTCTCCCTAGCTCATCTATGTCTATTGTTTTTAAAAGATATCGAATTTTGTTTATTGTGTGACGTATAAAATTTGTAAAATTTATTAAAAAAATAGTCAATTTCTGTATTTTATGTTTCGAGCTTAACGTGAAATTTATGCTCAACATAATCAACATTCAGAGTATGCTATTCGTAATTTAATCAATAAATTCTAGTAAAATGGTAGTGTTTATAATGCTAAAATTCCAACATGAAAGAAAACATAAACGTGCTACTGAAGATATCGGTGCGGTAAATCAAACTGTGAATGATAATCCCGATCAATCAACTGCACGTCATTACGTATTATTAATGAAGAATTTCATTTGAAGGCATATAAAATTCAATTGACCTAAGAACTGAAATCAAATGATCATTTATTGCGTAGAAATTTTGCAGATTGGACTTTACATAAATTTGAAACTGATCCATCATTTAATGAAAAAATAATTTTAGCGATGAAACTCATTTTCAGTAAAAAGTGCCTATAAACACTATTTAATGCACAAGAATTAAATGCTTAATTAAAATTACCTAAGAAATTAGGTCAATTTAATTAATAAATTGGAGTAAACTGACAATTTTTGTAATGTTGCAAATCTAAGATGTAAAAAACGTAGGATTGGTGCTGCAAATCAAAGTTTAAATGATAATCTTGACCAATGAATTACATGTCATTCTCAAAAACTTGGACTTTCTTGCGATACTACATGGAATATTCTTTATTAAGGAATAAGTTTGAAGAGTGTCGTTAAGATCATGTAATATACTCCATTAAATTTACTTCTCTGGGAGTTAAGTTAAACCTTTAGATTATGCAAATAATTCTGTAACATTAAAATAATTTAAATTATTGAAATAAATGCTTGAAAATTATGTTCTAAAATCGACTTAAAGAAAGCACAAAAAGATCATTTGAAAATAAAACTGACTTCATATTGCCAAAGATTATTATAGAGCGTTAGCAATGATAATCTTTGATATTATATACTTATTATTATACTATTCTTTAGTCTCGTATAACTTTGCACGTCTTTATACATTAATCTTTCTAAAATTAATTCACTAGATATCTCATTAATCTGACAAGAACCAGGTTCTTCAAGGCCATTATATTCGGATGGTTGTCAAAATATAGTAGATCAAAGGAAAGCAAGCAGGTGCTAAATTTAAAACATAGTATAAATATTTGACAGATGTAAATTTTCTATTGTTTTTAAGGCAAAGTTTTGACAATTACATCTAACTACGGTGCATCCTAAATTAATTATTATTCTCTTACCAAAAAAAAAAGCAGCTACACTGATTAAAAAACTGTGACCAAAGGATGTACATACCTGAAATAAATAACAAAAATATATATATTCACAGTAATACAGTCATACCAGAAGCTAAAATAATTATATTATATAATATATATATATATATATATATATATATATATATATATATATATATATATATATAAATATATATATATATATATATATATATATATATATATATATATATATTTATATATATATATATATATATATATATATATATATATATATATGTAATCTAAAGGTGCGTATAAATATGGCGAGTCGAGCTCGAGTCGAGCTTCCAACGAACTGATCTTTGTCGGTTCGAACCCTTTTTCGCCGACGGCGGCAAAAGAGATTTATTGCATCTGGACGTTGTAAACCAATAAAGGGTAAAGAAAAAATATTAAGTTTTGATTATTTTCTTTATATTCCGAAATGAAATGTAGTTAATTTTTTCTTATTTTCCAAATATTTAATAATTAATCTCGAAATCAGCTTTTGTAGGGTTCAACATAACTGTGGTGTCGGGACATTAGAAATAAATCTAATTTTTTAAGTGATTTTATTTACATATTATCTCCTATATTTATAAATAAAAAGATACCTTTTTGTTGTACTTTACAAGATCTATTAATAAATCTTGGAAATCAGCCTTTACATTAGTTTGTGTTTTCCCGTTCACTGGCCATTATTACAATACCTCATGCTATCAAATTGGCTGAAATTTTTTTATTATCATGTTTTCCTTATATCATTATATTCCGAAATAAATAAGAGGTAGTTTTTCCTATTATCGAAAAATTACTTAAGTAATCTCGAAATTAGCTTATACGTAGGTCGTCAGTAATCTGTTCACGGTTCAATATGGCGGTTTCAGGTTGCTAAAAAAGAACCTACTCTTTTCAGGAGTGTTATTTTCTAATTATCTTTAATATTTCAAAGTAAAAAACGAAATTTAACCGGTTTATTTACTAGTTTGTTTGGCGATGATTGTCGCGGCGAGTGTGGCTGCATCGATGCGAACTTCAATTAAGTTTTTCTTTAATAACATAGTTAATGCCGTTTCACCAGTCCTCGCTGATAATTTTTTTTAATGTATGTAAGAAATTAACATATTCCTTATAGTTTACATTTTGAGTTATCCCGAGTTACGAATTAGTTGTGCCCATATAAGTTTAATGGATTTTAATTAATGTGTTCGAAGCACAACATTTCCAAGTTCTTCAGCCCATTCGTCTATCACATGTTTCTTAAATTGTCTTTCTTTCTAATTTGCAATTTTTACAAGTTCCTTCTTTAGTAAACCGTTCATAAAGGAAATATATTTTTTTAATAACCAATTTGTAATATCGCTTTTTCAACTATGTTATTGGCAACTTTTCCACCAGTCTAGAATGATAACTGGCGTTATCCAAATCTACAACTGACCTCTCCTGAATCAATTGTATCATTTGATAAAAATATCTTTGAAATATATCCGGCGTCATTTATTCACGTTAATCTTTGGTAGATTTCGATTCAAACTGCTGCAAAACTCCCATAAATTTCCTCCAATATGAGTTGTAATGAGTTGGTGGCCCTGAGCGGTTTTAAATCTGTCGATAACCTTTCTAAGAATGCTTCTCGAAAAATTGCTGTATTCTTATCTTCATACATTTCTTGTACTATGTGTCCTGTACAGAGACAAATTACATCCACATGCCTTCCCTGTGGTATTTTCTAATTTCCCGCAAATACCGTTTTCTCTAAAAGTATTTCCTCTGTATCACCTCTATTTTCACTTTCCCTACGAAAAATTCATTTTGTTAGCACTTTTTCCACCCATTTCCATATGGCCGACGCACTCGAAATTTTCTTCTCGCTGGTCTCGGCGAATTTTCTGACGCAATTTCATTTCACACATTTACTTCTTTTCTTCTCTAAAATTTTTGTCCATAACTCACAAATTTTGAAATTATTTTCAGGTCCTCTATTTTCTTCCGATCACTCCATATTCACTTATGAACAACTTTTAATCAATTAATGCCAAGTGATAAATAAATTTCATTTCATTAACAAAAAAATAAGAAAATCTCGTGTCTTCAGTCTCACTGCAAAGTAAATTTTTTCGAAAAAGCGTGTCATAAACCCGTCTCACTAGATTAAAAAAACCCTTTGGGTTCGCACCAAAAAACCGACAGAAAATGGATCGCTGCGAGTCTCGGTCGAGCTACTCGAAAACAATAGAACTATAAAAAAATTGACTTCTTGTGACCCAACTGCATTTATTACCTCATTTCAAATTTGCCGACGATGGCCCTCGATAACAATAGATATCGGCAAAATTTCAAAAGAGTCTCGTTCGAAGCTCGAGGCATACTCGACTCGAGCTCGACTCGCCATATTTATACGCACCTTAAGGTTTTCGGGCGTCCCGTGTATGTGCTGAGTCCCTCTCAGGACTATAAGGCAGCTGACGTTGGGGTGAAATCTCATTCACCGTTTTCAAAGCTCATTGTAGGGGGTCTACAAGCGACTGACGCCTGCGACTCGGGTGCTGTCGATCCCGTGTGTACGTCGGACGCATTCGTTTTCCGAATGGTTCCGGCCAATCAGCTGGCGAGACCTGCTGCGCGTCAACGGTCCTATTGCCTGTGTTTGAGGTTGCGTTGCCGAGTTGTAATCTGTTATTAAGTGCTACTGGTTGATGTTTTGTAGGCAGATTTTTCCAAATATTAGGCATTGCCTGGTTATCATCTCTGCTATTTAAGTTGTTGGGTCTCTTTGTTAGAGGCACCATAGACAAAATTGCAAAAATTCTCAGGAGACACAACATTGAAACCATTTTCACCATAGACTGTAAAGTAAAAGATCTCTTGCCAACACCTAAAGAAAGAATCCCTCTAGAAAATCAGGGAGTGTATAAAATCCATGCGGAGAATGCAGCTCATCTTAGGTAGGCCAAACCAACCGTAAAATAAGCGCCAGAAGAGACGAAAATATAAACATTGTCAAGCAGAAAACAACTTCTTCTGCACTGGCCCAACATTGGTTAAACACAGGACATAAGATAAATTTCTCAGGAACGAAAATGCTATCGAAATGTGAAAACCTGTGTACAAGAGTTATAAGGGAAGCCATCGAAATTACAAAGAGGCCCAACAACTTAAATAGCAGAGATGAGAGCCAGCGAGTACCTAATACTTAGAAAAATTTGCTTACAAAACAACAACCAGTGGCACTTAGTAACTAAACAGATTACAACTCGGCAACGTAACCCCAAACACTCATAGGTGTTCGATAAATATTAATGGTACATTACAAATCAAATTTTTAATATTCCTAATTAATAGTATACTTATGACCACTGTAACAATTTTTTGGCAATTTGAAAGGCACGTAAGTACGGTAAAATTGTAATTATGCATAAAATGTATTAAAGTGCAACAATTTGTTTATTGCTATGTTTAACAATAATTTGGTTACAAAAACATATCATCCATTGTTCGAGTTTGAAGCGTCCAAGTCACGTTTTTTTTTCCACGCGCCCATCACTGCTACATCAACAATTTTGAAATAATTGAGTTGAAAACTGCTGCATAAAATAGTTTAACTATCTCCCTATGAGTTCTTATTTAAATAATCCATTAATGTTAATAAACAACTCCGCACCGATTTTTTTGAAAAAAGAACTCTATCTCAGCTTCTAGTGATCGAACACAATTTTTTTTCCAAAATGTTCCTCGAAATCTCGCGCCCACTTATCGACATTTCGATATCAACAATTGTCGAAGAGTTATTCTATTTGTTTATAACGAAAAAATGAACCCCAACTTTGTTTATCTGTTTCAATAATTTAAGATTACGTACCCGCACAGTACAATCAAAAAAAAAAAAAAAATTGTGCAAAAAACTATCAAACATTTTTACTTGAAATTTTGCACATTTATTGTATGCAACAAGAGGCTCCTTTAGTTGCAGTTTAAAGTTAATGCAATATATTTTTCAATTGTTTATAAGCAACTGAAAAAACAGCCATTTTAGTATGTTTTTTGCAATAACTATCGAACAAATTATCAGATTTGGATGGGTCTTGGCATTTTGTAGGTATTTTCGATACGCACAACTTTTGTTTCAAACTTTTTAACTGAAAAACAATAGCTTTTTCTAGAACTCGAAAAAACTGTTTTTTTCACATCTTAATTGTTAAATAAAAAATTTTCCACAAAAAAGGAAATGAGACATAAGATACTACATAATTGCTATTATCATTCTAAAGGTTTCTACCTAATCAAAAGTCTACTAACAATAAATTTCAAAATCACCTCATATGAGGTCTAATTTCCCTACTTACAGAAGTCATTCAAAACAATTACAACGCTCTCCATGTGTGACAGCCAGAAATACTTTCTTGCCGACCCAACAGTTTCCTCGTTACAAAATTCTGTTGACCAGTATTACTATTATTCATTCGAATTGCCTTCGGGTCAAAACCTTATACGATAATTTCCAATCCATCATACTTTTATATCCACCTATGTACTAAAATATTATTAATATTCGACGTTGACACACAATATCGCCTTTATTTCATCCTTGAGCTATATTTTTCCCATAAATAAAACCTTAATTAGTTTTATCTAATTGCTTTTCTCTCCTCACAAAAAAAAATTGTCTTGCTTAAAACAAGATGTCAAGCTAGATAACATTAAGTCACGGTTAGAAACAAATTGAAGTATATAGCAAGCTAATGGACCGAGAAATATATTTAATACTTTTGACCTAGAATTTTTTTTTTCGTCAAACGAAAATAGAATAGAACAATTTGTTGGCTGCACTTTTGTGTCCTAATGAAGTCGAATTTTAGGGTGTGGTTGAACACCCAAATTATATGTATATTTTTGTGTACTACAAACAATTATGATTATTTGATTTAAATTGATTACTGATTAAATTTGTAGAGCATGAATAACATGTCATAAAAAATTATTTACTATTTGATCTATATATATATATATATATATATATATATATATATATATATATATATATATATATATATATATATATATATATGTACAGTGGATGACGTCCTCTATCCATTATAGAGAGCTGGAATAAATTGAGAAAGAGCTACAACCTGCAGTGGATAAACAAGGCTCATCATATATATATATATATATATATATATATATATATATATATAATATATATATATATATATATATATATATATATATATATATATATATATATATATATATATATATGCGGCCTTCACGGATTCCTCCATGTGAGACGCAATAGCAGTGGATATATCCACATAATGCCGTTGCAGTGCTGAAATCACATTCAGCAAACATACAACTATATGCAGCTCAGTGTATGAATGAAGCAAAATGCGAACAATAAATGCAAACTTCGTTCCAACCATATCCTTTCCGTGTTAGAGGTTGCACAGTTTCAACAAATTGCTGATTGCAAATACTGAACGCGGCTTCGCCGACCTCCCGCCGGATGGCGTATATATGTTTATGCGGTTTTCCTTTGCACAGCCAGGTGCATGTCGATACCCTGATGAGTCTAGTAGAGACGAAACATGTACCTCTGCCGTATCACTGTGGCGGGGAGGGTAAGTTTTGACTTTCTTTTCGGTATGGTGATACAGGTAGGCCATCATCTCGATAGTGGTGGAATAGGATAAATTGTGTTCCTTAGAAATTTGTTCAAACTGTGCAACCTCTAACACGGAAAGGATAGGGTTGGAACGAAGTTTGCATTTACTGTTCGCATTTTACTTCATATATATATATATATATATATATATATATATATATATATATATATATATATATATATATATATATCAACCAAAAAAATTGACCAAGGACGCATATTAAAGCTTAAAGCTACTTTAAAATGCTGAGTGCGATTGGAAAAATCCAATATGGCAACCAGAAAATTGTGTCTAGCAAATAAAAGCTTGTAAACATAAAAATTTGCAAACCGATCGGATCCTTTTTAGCTCAGATTTTAGCTAATGGGCGCTGACGTGGTAGGTTGACAAAATCTAACATGGCGGATCCAATATGGCGGTCAAAAATCCAATATGGTGGCCGAATTTTGGAAAATCAACTGATTTACACCAAATTTGGTATACGGAGGTTTTTGGGGATCGCTGAACACGAATTCGAGGTCAGATTTGCAAAATTAAAGATGGTGGATCTAGTTTGGGGTACGTATTTGTTGAAAGTCAACTGATTTGCAGCAATCTTGAAATACGAGGGTTTTTGGGATTGCTGATTACAAATCTGAAATTTCCAAAATCCTCAACTTCAATATGGCAGATCTAAGATGGCGGACGTATTTTCGGAAAGTCAACCGATTTGCACCAAATATCGGGATTTTGGGAGTACTGATCACGAATCCGAGGTCAGGTTTGCCAATTCGAGATGGCGGTTCCAAGATGGCGAATGATCGATTTGTACAAAATTTGTTATAATTCAAGATAGTGAACCCAATAAAGCGAAAACTCAGTAATCCAATTCTCTATATTAGGTCCATAATCTTGGACTTCGAAAATTCGTATAGCAAATTTGGTGCTGATCGGTTGATTTAAAAAAAATACGTCTGCCATATTGGATCTGCCATTTTAAATTTTGGAAATTCGACCTCGGATTTATGATCAATGACTCCAAAAAACACCGTATTCCAAATTTGGTACATATCGGTTGATTTTTCAAAAATTCAGCCTCCATATTGAATTTTTGACCGTCATATTGGATCCGCCATGTTATATTTTGTCAATCTATCACAGCAGCGTCCATTAACTACAAGATTAGCCAAAAATGACCCGATTCGTTCCGAATTTTTATTTTTACTAGCTTTTCTTGCTAGACATTAGATTTTTCTCCGGTTTCTGGTCGCCTGAAGATGTTTTGTGCAATTATAGGTGAAACGTCGGATAATAATTCAATTTGACACGGACTAAACTCACGAACCATGATTTTTATCATCATCAATGCAAATTTCTGCAAGAAACCAAACGAACGAATGGATGAATTCTCGGATTAGTACTAAATCACATGTTCTTACCCGTGAAACACTATGCAATAACACACACATACACACACGCACACACCATAAACTGCGCTATTCGATTTTCTAAAACTTTTGTATTTACAATGTTTCATCATAACCTTTTGTTTTTGAGTTATTCTACCGATAATTTTCTAAAGTACCTAAAAATCGAGTACCTGGGTACTCGAACATAACACCCAATTTTTATTATACTTGTAATTAACATATCATTTTGGTACTATTTTTGTGAAGTTTTCCAACCAATTTTTATGTTTTGGTATACTAAATTTGGAATTTTTTTAAAATGCTAGGAAACTTCTTCGCTTTCTATTCATTCTTTCTTCATTTTTATATCGCTGTACTATGACTATATGGTACTTTTGCTCAAATGGAGTATTTCTTCCATCCTGAGGCAGAAATTTACTCATTCATGGTGAAGTATCAGTAACTGGTTATTTTCGACGCTACTATTATTTTTATTTTTTACAATATCAGGCAACAAGTTAATTTTTCTAACCAACAAGAACTGAAAGAAATATATAGACGAAGGAGCTGGTATTTATTATAACTCCTCTAATTCAATAGTTAGTCAATTGCAGGACAAATGAGTATAGTCGGCAAATCTCCCTTTAACAAATGTAAAAAGTAAAAAAAAAAATAAAGTAGAAATTATAGTTAATGTGCAACCTTTTAGAAAAAACTAATAATGTAGGAATCTAGCTTTGCTCTCCAGCCTCTCGAAAACCATCTTAAACATTTAATAACACTGTTGCTGCAGATAAAATACAAAAGTAAAAAAGCGAAATTCTTAGACAAAAGTTGTGAATGGCGGGCTCTCTGTATGGACCTATTTGGCTCTTGCCTCGAGGCAGTCTACGTGGAAACATATTGGAAGGCGCGCAACATACGTCCAGCAGGTCGTTAGGAGTCTGAGAAGAACGAGTTACCATTCGCCAGTGACGGAGAAATATTCGTAAATATTAAGGCTTGTTCACACCAAAGTTTTAGGCGTTTTGCTTTTTAGTGGAAATAAAGGGTAACAGTTGAAGAAAGCATCTATTTTGCTTCACAAACTGAACAGAGGTAAACCGGAATTAGTCATCGTAAAAGTTAGATGTTCTAGTTGCCTCTTTTATTTTATTTAGGATATTGTTTTAATTGGTATTAACTCTGTCAACAAATAGACCTTTATATAGGAGAATTAGCGATACAAAACTCCCGAGATTAAACACAACTTTCCATTTCTGTCGGGTTTGATAATAAAAGATAAGGATTTTTTATTCTTGTATTTTGAAGGCTTAAAAATATGTTGACTTATTATCTTCTTCTTCTCATTCTTAGTATAGGACTTTGTCCTGTATTGACTGTCAATGCATCTCGTTTATTTTTGTTCCTGTGACACCGATGTCCAGCTCTCTTTCCATCTTTTAGGTGGTCGACCAGGAAGCCTTGAGGAGTTTGATATTCCTTCTTTTGCAATTTTTGCCACTCGGTCGTCGGTCATCCTGTCGACATGATCTATCCATGCTCTCCTTCTTCCTCTGCCCCATCTTACGACATCCTGTATTTCACATCTTTTTCTGATTTTATCGTTTCTTAGTCTGTCGCGTAATGTATGACCCGTGATACTTCTTAGCGTTCTCATCTCAGTTGTCCGGAGTAATCTTTTGGTTGCTGATGTGTCTGCTCTTGTTTCGATGGCATAAGTCATTATGGGTCGTATGCAGGTCTTACATATTCTGATCTTACTTTGTGTCGTCATATGTTTATTTCTCCATATAGTATCACGTAGGTATCCTGACATTACGGCAGCTTTGGTTGTTTGTTCTTGAACTTCTGCTTTTAAGTTTCTATTGCTGGTGATGTTTGCTCCCAGGTATTTAAATGACATGACCTGTTCGATGCTTTGATTGTGTACAGCGAGCTTACATCTTCTTGGTTCTTTACTGATCGTGAGAGATTGGGTTTTTCCTATGGAGATTGTCATGTTAAATTTTTCAGCGGCCTTTTCAAACTTGTACAGGAGCCGTTGGAGGTTGTCTTCGTCTTCCGATATCAGTACTGCATCATCGGCATAGCAAATTATCTTTAGTTCTTCTTTTCCATTCTATATCCTCTACCGGCCTCTTTCACCTCTCTGATAATTTCGTCCATAATGACATTGAATAGAATTGGGCTGAGGCTGTCTCCCTGCCTTATGCCGGTAGATAATGGAATTTGGTTCGATGTCTTGTTGCCTACTTTAATTTTCGTTGTATTTCTGCTGTTCAAGTCTTTAATTACTTCCAGGATGTTATGACATATGTTTCTGTCCTTAAGTAGTTCGAGAACGTCATGAAGTCTGATCCTGTCGAAGGCTTTTGTGAGGTCGACAAAACACATATATGCCTCTTTGTTGTATTCGATGGCCTTCTCTGTAATTTGGCGAATTATAAATATGGCGTCAGTTGTTGACCTGTTTTGTTTGAAGCCTTGCTGCTCCTCACTGATTCCGCTAGATTCTATTTTTTTTTGCTATGATTTTCGTTAGTAGCTTGGCGGTTGAGCTTAAAAGTGTTATTCCCCTGTAGTTGTTCGGGCCAGTTTTGTTGCCTTTCTTGAATATGGGTATGGTCAAGCTTTCCCTCCATTGTTCTGGTGTTTTCTCCTCGTTGAGTATTTTTCTATAGAGGGAATGTAACTCTTCTAGTAGTGCCATTCCACCATATTTGAGCATTTCATTTGTTATGCCATCTGGTCCAGGGGCTTTTCGATTTTTCAATTTGGTGGCTGCTGTTTTTATTTCTTCTTTTGTGATAATCCATTTTGGAGCCTGATTTCTTTCCGCATATTCATCCTGGGTTTCCTGTGTTATTGCGGGTGCAATGCTATCGTACAGATTGTGTGTCCTGTTGTTATTGCAGTGGTTTGAATGTATTCGTTCACGGGTTTTTTGCGGTTTCTTAGCATATTCCAGACTTTTCTCTGTCCTCCATAAAGATCATGCTCCATGTCAGTTGAGAACTTTTCCCAGTAACCTCGCTTAATTAATTGGATGCTATCGTTTACTCTGTTCCTGGTTATTTTGTATTCCCCGTATGTGATTGTTTTGCTTCTATACTTCAAATATGATTTTCTCTTTTCTGCTGCCAAGGATTTCACTTCATTTGTAAACCATGGTTTTTTGTTGTGTTTTGCATTTTTGTTCACTTTTCTTTTGCCCAGTGCTTCTTCGGCTGCTTTCATTATGTTTGTGTGTACTTTCATCAGCGCGGCGTCGATGTCATCTTCCTCAGTGTCTGTGTCTGTTTTGGTATAGGTTTCTGATGGTGTCGTCTGCAAAAGATTCTATGTTAAGCTTTTCAGTTATTTCTGGTCTAAGTTTCTCTTTCCTCATTATGGTGGTTCTTATTTTTGACATTACAAGGTTATGATTAGTTCCGGTGTTCGCTGAGGTCAATACTCTCACATCTAATATTTCAGAGGGTTGTACATTTTTGTTTGTTATGATGTAGTCTATCACAGATTTGTGTTCTCTTGTGTTTTCAAAGGGGTATTTGTGCTGGGGTTTGTGAGGGTAAAAGGTATTGTTTATTCTTAGTTCGTTTTCGGCACAGAGATGTATAAGTTGTTGGCCGTTTTCGTTGATGATTTCTTCGTTGAATCTATTCTTGATTCCCTGTATGATCTCATTGCCCACTCTTGCATTTAAGTCACCAAGTATGATAATCTTGTCTTTCTTTGATATTCGGTCAAGTGTGTTTTGCAATTCGTAGTAGAAGTTGTCCTTTTCTTCCTGTGATTTACTCATATCGGGGGCATATACGCTTATAATATGTGTTGCTTTCTTTTCCTTAAGAGCGAGTGTTGTTTGCAGTATCCTATCATTAATGTATATGATGTCCTTTATATTTCTTTCAAAGCTTTCGTGAATGAATATGCCAACTCCTGATGTTGCTCTTTCGTTTTTGTCTATTGACTTATTATATACTTATCAATTTATTTAAATCGTTTACTGTCAACGTAAACCAGTTAGTGAATCAGACCAATGAAGTTTAAATAATAAAAAATGCACTGAACTTGTGGAAGTGACTAACTGAGAGACTGCTGGCTATAGTAACGAATAAATCCTACAAGATCTTGTTTTGCCATATGTCGACGTTAATGGATACAAAACATATAAATTAATACACCATAAGGCCCAACCACATGCAGCTGGCATTACCTCGATGGGATAATTCAAAAATTATATTTGCAACCTCACTTAAGTTCAATAGTAGAGCATATGAAAGATCAGCTAAAACATCGCATACGAGAAAGAAATTCAGTTTCAAGTACAATAAAAGAGCTTCAATTTGCAATAAGATCCAGCTCCTTAAGAACACATTTAAACTACTTACATCAAAAGACAAGTATAGACATTAGATGTTTAAATAATCATATCCGCAATTCACTTTGTTCATCAAAATTTATTTTTTCAAAAAATTTTATAAATATTCGATAACTTTACCTATGAATACATCATAATTTACAAAATTCAACTAAAATAATAAAACATCATGTTAACAATTCTTTATAGGATGGTATTCTCAAGTTTGAAACCTGATGTTTCGTTTTTCAGGGACAATCATCAAGTCAATGGTTTTAAATATGGAAATTACATTTAGACAATCATTCATCACAGTTAATATTTTAACAAAAGTTTTAAAATCTTTGCTTTAAATGTAACGAGTAAGAGAGAGTTGGAGAGAGCATTTTTTATATGAGATGCAAATAGCTAGTAATTAATTATATTTATATCAAATTTATATCAAATGTGAAAAATGGTTGTAATTAAGACTAGAAGAGCTATAAATATTGCAATAAAAAGACAGATCCATATATTTTTTTTAAAACTGGACAGATGATGAAAATGATTATGTTGATGATGATGGTAAGATAAAGGAACCTAATCAAAATCTTGTGAAGAAGAAAAATCACAATGGGAACTTAAAATTTATTTTATATTATATATAGTTTCGGTATATCCATTCATCTAACTAGTTTCATTGAATACAATTTTTAAACATGCAGTTAAATAAGTCACATCATTTTTTTATCATATACGAAATATAAGCTCCTAAGGCTAAGGAGAAATGGACTTAAGAACAATGTGACTTCAGCAGCTGCATGACTCCTTTAATTTCCATAGAAAAGTCAAGGAAGTAACTGGAACAAATAGAATAACAGCATTGCCGTCAATAAGAAATAGACAAGGAAGACCGATATTGGATATCGACGAATTAAAGGAAACTTAGAAGAATTATGCGGAGACTTTGTTCAGTGATCAACGAACAGATGACCAACGAATTATACTGAAAACATGAGTGGTCCAAAAATTCTTGAATCTGAAGTCAGGGACGCAATGAATTGTATGAAGAATGGTAAAAGTGCAACGACGATGTATATATATATATATATATATATATATATATATATATATATATATGCAGAAGTTTTAAAGCAAGGCGATATTAAAAAAAAACTTACATACCTTTTTAACGTGATATATGACTCTGGGCAAATCCCAGTGGATTGGGTAAAGTCTACGTTTATTCCTATCCCAAAGAAGACAAAGCCCAAGAACTGCGAAGACTACAGTATCATAAGGTTGATGAGCCACGTTCTTAAAACGTTTCTTCGAGTAATTCATTCAAGAATATACAGAAAGTGTGAGAATATGAGTGGCGACACACAGCTTGTCTTTATCAAGGTACTTGGCACTAGAGAAGCTCTCTTCTCAATGAAATTACTTGTGCAAAAGTACTAGAATCAAAGGCAAGATGTTTTCATCTGCTTTATTGACTATCCGAAAGCTTTTGACAACGTAAAGCACGAGCCGCTGTTGGAAAGATTACAGAAGATCTGTATAGATGATAAAGATATTAGAATAATAAAAGAACTTTATTGGCAACAATTAGCTGAGATCCATATTGATGGCGATCTGTCAACATAGAGCTTTAATATACTAAAGGGAGTCAGGCAGGGATGTCTGTTTAATATTTAAGTTAAAAAAATATTTTAGTTAGCATTAGAAAAGGAAAGGCGAGGTATCAAAGTCAATGGCATCCCAATAAACAATATTCGCTATTCAGATGATACTGTAGTGTTTGCTAACAACTTTGAAGATCTCCAGTGCGGTGAACAGTTCGAGCTGCATATTAATACTGCCAAAACAAAAATTATGGTGATTGGTAGGTATCAGTACATCACTCCTCTTATCATCAATGAGGAAAATATTGAACGTGTCGCACGGTTCACTTATCTTAGCGCTACTCTGAATGAAAAGTGGGAATGTGACGAAGAAGTGAAGGGAAGAATTGGCCGTGTAAAAACAACTTTCTTTAAACTAAAGAATCTTCTCCTTCGCAGAAATATGCCACTACACACCCGATCACGTGTGATTCAGTGTTATGTATAGCTTATTGTACTATATGGTGCTGAAACTTGGTCACTTATGGCTGGGATGCTGAATCGGATGGAAGTTTTTGAATTGTGGACACTCCGCCGACTACTGCGTATCCCCTGGACTGCTCACATAATGAATAATGAAGTTCTACGTGGAGCTGGCGTAGAATGACTACTAATAGATACTGTAAAACAATGAAAAGTGTCATATCTAGGGCATATACTAAGAGGACCTCGCCACTTCATACCATGGCTAATACTACAGGGAAAAATTGAAGGCAGGCAGGGGCCGGATCGAAAAAAACACTCTTGGCTCCGCAATATAAGAAACTGGCGAGGTATATCAGACGCCACAAACATATTTAGACAGTCTGAGGAGGGCACTCTAGTGACCATGAGATGGACAAATGATCACCGGCGTATGGCATAGCATATGGCACCCGAAGAAAAAGAAGAAAGTTGTTATTGAAATGTCCTCCTCCTTCTACTCACCTAACGGTTAATTTTTAAAATCTGAGAACATTTGGCATAAGAGCACTTACTAAATATAGTCAATGGTTAAGTTCAGGGCACTAATTCATGAGATAAATGTTGGGGATGACAATTCCATTTTTTTTTTGTTTTGCCTATCAAGTGGGGTATTGTTGGATAGGTCTTACAAATGCAATTAAATGTGTAATATATTATTTCTTAGTTAGTCATCTCATTAATAAAATATAGGCCTCCAAAGGTAACTAAAATTGCCACGCTCTATGAGAATGAAACTTCAGAAAAAACTAACAATGTTATAGAATCCCATTATAATGCGTGCTCTATTTGCACTTAACCAGTTTTATAAACACTATTATACTCTCACTTAACCTTCCGTATCTCTTACACATTATGACATGGAACTGATGAGTATTAAATTTAGGCTAGCCTATATTTCTTTTTGGTCTGTTGACTAATGCAGAAAATTTTTTAAAACAAATTAAATTTCAGTAAAAATTCGCTACTTCCGCACCTGCCTTTGCCAACAGGAACAGTTCTTAACAGCGTGTCCCGCCCGTAATCTCCGCATATGATCTGTTGGTGACACGAACCACAGCAGGCTGCAGGAAGTCAGAAACCACCGGCGGCACGGTGTATGGCTCAGCGAACATCGATCCTGCGATCCTGCGACCACGGGATTCTTGGTACTACATCGGGTCAAATGTTATTGCAAAAGTATTAACAGTTATAATATGTAGTCAACAATCAAACAGGGTAATTTATGACTGCATTTATGATTTTTTTTGCAGCACTACTATCCTGCATAAAAAATCCTAGTTACTCGTTTTAGAACCTTTCTCTGCTAGACTTTTTGATACTTCCCAATTACCTAAAAGGCGCTATAAAGACTTTTTCGTAAAAGTAAGCAGGGTATAAAATTCATATTTTAGCTAAGAAAAATATTATTACTATAAAAAATGTGCTATTAAAATAAATAACATTTGTTTTTAATGCAAGGATACATACCGCTTCTCGACCACCTTAAAGAATCTCCTGCTATAATGATTGCTGATAAAAAAAAAAGTATACAGAGATAAAGTGCACCACATTAAAGCAGTTGAAAACCCAGTAACTCAACAAAAAAAAATAAATATTGCGCATTTAACTGACTCTGCAAGAACTTTTAATCTTTGACAACTACTTATAGACAGCAAAGATATCGATAAAGTTAAAGAATTCTCCAAGTAAGTACTCCATTTTATTCAACAAATAAAATTCCCAGAACTTAATCTCGCACAAAGTGAATTCATGACCAGAAGATTAAGCGTGTTAAAATGAATCTCGAACGAAAATAATTCTTCGGTCACTGTTTTGACCTACAGGTAAATATGGCTGTCAAGTGTAAAACTGACGATGTTGTCAAATTTATTAAAAGTAATGTGTTAAATATATCTGGCGAAAAATAAATTGCTACATATGACATTAACAGCCTGATTGGTTAACGAGGAGTGACATTCGAATAATTTAAATGCCAAGGAAGCTAGAGTTCTAGCTGGCCAATTCTGTTTTGCTTATGATATTATAAAAATTTTTATTATACACTCATCGACAAAGCTATCGGATATTTATAAACCACAATAATTTCTTTTTGAAAACATAAATTTTTATGAACTCAAGTCATTTAAAGAAGTTGTCCTAAAAAGAACAGTGTTTAGAAAAATTTTGAGAACTGCGAATCATTCGTGGTGGGATTACTGAATAGACATTCTCACCAACAAAGCCACGTTCATAAGATTTACATCATGGATGACCCTGTGTTCAGACAAGGCGCGAATCCAAGAGGGGGGCGGTGGGGGCGACCCCCTCCCAAGAGCTTTGAGTTCAGGAAAATAGACCCGATTTTGCCTCTTTTACTATAGTTTATTCAAGAATTGGAGAGAGTAATAAATCATTTTTACCCTTTTTTCTTCGTAAACTACCTGTGTTCTTTAGTCCGGTGTCTTTGGCAAAATCTGTTAGACACATATATTTTTCATAGGAATGGGTTAGAAATTTTATAACTAAAAATACCGGTCTATAATAATGGACTATTTGGGTTGGATAACAATAGATATTTGGATGTGTGAAGTGTTAAAAAGGATTTTAATTCTTGTCATAGGGGTCAGAAGGAGGTTTATTATCACTAAGTATTTATGGCATAGAACATTTCGGTAATAAACTTAAAATAAAAAGTTTTTATAATATTATTTTATTTTTTATGATTTCTTAATAATTCACGTATGTTAGAAAATATAGATAATTTTAACATATTTAACACAAATCACAACTGTATTTTTAATAGGGACATTCAGACTAAAACGTAGCCTTTTTCTCTCAAAAAATTCTAAGTTATAATTTAAATACTTACAAAATATCCATTGTCAAAAATACAAGAAGTTAAACATATATAAAAAAATAAATTCGTCCATATAATATTAAATTTTTTTGGGGCTATCGGTCATTTTATTATTAATTAAAAACATTTTTAGGACATTTGACATTTCAGTTTATTTATTTCTTAAACCATTTGCAGAATTACAATTAACCACTAAAAAGGGCTTCAAATTTAATAAATTTTTATATGTTACAGAAAATTTAAATAATAAATTGTGTTTACGCTGGTAAACATTACGTATCTAATTCGTAATCAAAATCAGTGAAGCTATCTTCGCTCAAATTAATTATAACTGGTTCCACTATCTTAACAATCATGAGATCGAGTTTCCACATTTTCTTTTATTCGTTTATTATAGGGATTTTCCCAATTTTCTGCAGTAAATTTATTCAAAAAACGTTCAAAAGTTCAGTTAAATTACTAATTTTGTAAGTTGTGTTATTTCTAGCAACTCTACCTTTTACTTGATAGAGATATTTCCTTCTCCAACGGATATTTTCCGGACGAATTCCTATCTGGTTTCTCCCAGCAAAAATTACGTTTTCTGAGCAATTTCCAGAGCTCAGTTTTTTTAGTTTCAGGTAAATCCCGATCTTCATTGATTTTAGTTAGAATTTTGTCAACGGTTGGGGTATGCTTCTCATAATAAAATGTATGTACAACCACTTTTATTGCAGTTTTCATCTCTCCTTTCAACGAGGTTTTTTTGTCGGCTTGTGATCGAATGGGGCTTAGGAATACTAATAATTCCAGTCGTTTTCTTCTCCTTCAATATTCGATACATAGTAGATTTTCCAACTTCTGTCATGTTGGAACACATTTCAACAGACCTTTTAACATTATTATCTAGATATTGATATCTTAAGGCACCATAAACATTCATCGTAAAGTTTTTCGTTGAGGAAAAAATGCCCTGGTTTAACGATTTTGGAATAAATCTAGATATGGAAGCCATATCTTTTGGGTATCTCACTAATCTCAAATAATATGTAAAAACAAACGCAAGATAAATCACTAAGGACACACTGTAAGGTGTACTTTGCTCACTGACAGGAATTGAACTATCAGAAATTTTATTGTTGCAGTAAATTTATAAAACCTTATAATATTTAAATATAATTAAATATAATTCGATTTATGGCAGTCCTCAGTTACCTGCGCTACTGGAGCAGGTACGTTGGAGGTTTCGGTAACAGTTTTATTACTCTCTCTAGTTCTTGAATAGAATACAGGAATGTGTATCCTTGCGATCGCCCCTCCCCTTCCCAAGAGTTTTGAGTACAGGAAAATAGAACCGATTCTGCCTCTTATACTGGGAATGTATATAATGCTCGCATCCTCCCCCCCTATCGGCAACTTGGTTTTTCTTGTGATCGCCCCCCACCTCTCTAAGAATTTCAAATTAAGAAAAATTGACCCGACCCTGCCTCCTTTTACACTAGAAATGGGAATGTTGCTGGTGTCCTCCTCCCGTCGACAACTTGCTTTTGCTTACCATACCTTATGATATCACCGTTCCCCCCCCCCCCAAAGAGAGAGGCTGGATCCGCCCCTGGTTCAGACGGTATTTAGAGGAGGATGAAACTGTTGACCATATCCACAAAAGGGTGGCAAAAAAAAGAAATGTGGGAGTAAAACATATATATATATATATATATATATATATATATATATATATATATATATAAATATATATATATATATATATATATATATATATATATAAATATATATATATATATATATATATATATATATATATATATATATATATATATATATATTTGTGTTCCTCTTTTTATTCTTTGACCAAAAATTATATATTTTTTATTAAAGAAATTTTTTTCTTGGGTACAGGTAATTAATAATAATTTTTCAAATTATATTTGAGTCATATAATTAAAAGATTCTTAACAGGCTATAAGTGACGTTTCGGCCCTAGTTTTCAGCCTTTATCAAACTTGTAATGTTGTTGGTAACTCTACAATTCTTTTAGTTATATTGATTAAAATAAAAACCAGAAATAAAAAAATTAAAAAAACAACCAATTACAACTATTGCAATCATGTCTCTGGTATTGAAGACATATAATCACAATCTAATTTGCGACCACCTAAAATTTACGGATGTTTCGTCCCGATACCGGTGGTGGAGTCATCAGTGGGATCCACCGGTATCTTTCCCAGACATCCTTGTACTTTCCACAAACTTGGAACTCTTAAGTCTAGTTTTGCCGGAAAGCGGTGGTAAGATGTTAAGTTCCACAACACAACACTAACAGCACATCCAAAAATTTCGTTATAATAATAATAATAATATAACGAAATTTTTGGATGTGCTGTTAGTGTTGTAATTGGTTGTTTTTTAACTTTTTTAATTATTTAACACTTAGCATGTTAAGAATCTTTTAATTATATGATTCAAGTATAATTTGAAAATTATTATTAATGACCTATACCCAAGAAAAAAATTTCTTTAATAAATATATATATATATATATATATATATATATATATATATATATATATATATATATATATATATATATATCGCATAACAAACACGTAATGCAATTAAATCATTAGGAAGAATTTGGCAAACAGGGAATATTTTGAAAATAGCAAAAATTTGGAGGTGTACAAATAAATCTGCGCCATTTTACAAAAGATGGCCCAACCAGTAAGTTATGGTTGAAACTGACAGATATAAAACGTCATATCGTAAAGCTGGACATCTAGCAATACCATACGCTTAAAATATTAGCGATTTTGATCAGTATCACATAATTTTTTTCATGCGAAAATGTCGAGTTTTGGGCCAAATTAAGCATCATTTGCGGGAACTATTGATTTACTTCTTTAATTTGAATAAATCTGCAGCTGAGGCGTATGGATTGCTTGTAGACGCATATGGTGAGGCAGCTGGAAGTGAGAAAAGTTGTCGTGACTAGTTTCATAACCTTAAGAACGGTGAGTTTGTTGTCGAAGGCAAAAAAACATAGCGGAAGGCCGAAAGTGTACGAAGACGCGAAATTAGAAGCATTATTGATAGCCTCAAAAGATGAAGTGTTCTTCCGGCGTGATATCCCTATACTACCAGAAAGATAGGAAAAACTGCTGGCTAGCGATGGACAATATTTTAAATAAAACATAAGATACCATTCTTTTATAATAAATGCTCAATTTTTGATAAAAAAAAAAAACCGCGGAAATTTATTTTTACATCTTCTATGAATTTCAACAGTGGAAAAGAACAAAACAACCAAAATTAACAGTTGCCTAAATGTTATTTTCCTTTAAAAAAGAGAAAAAAGGACAAAATATCTAGAAACAGTTGGTTTCCTGCAAATATAACTCTGGTTCTCTCTCCATACGCGTTTGGACTACCTCATGGTCTCGTCAGTGGAGCTGTATTGAATCAAGAGCAACAATCGCAAAAAACAACTGTTATATAAAATATAAATTCCGAAGAATGTCGGCAGGATATTAAAAATCTGCTGACTTCGATGTCAGACTGAAAAATATCGCCAGTCAAAATGACATTTATGCATTCACCGGAGTAGTGCGAAATGTAGGAGAATGAGACAAAAGAGTAATAAATGGATCGTATATAGGTTGGTTGCGGAGATAAAAAAAACATACAAAATACACAAATACTTGTAGTCGAAATCTTTGCTAATTCTTCTTGGCGACCATGAGGATAATTCCATGCTTCACCATACAGAAACCAGGAATCGAGGACGCTGCTACTATATTTTGGAGTAGAGATCTAGTCCATTTGAGGATAAAAACGAAGATAAAGCTTTTCAGATAAGGCTGGTGAAGTGCAATATGTCGAGTACTATGCGACTACTTACATTACTTCAAACTGTACAAGGGCTAATAAAATGTGTCACGTGATTACTCTTCACGTGACTAAATAAAATTAAGCAAAAAAAATAATGAAACCTGCACAACCACCATGTTAGTGATTTTGGAAGTAAATATTTTTAGTGTATCTGGTTGTTAAGTGGTGATATTAATTGGATTTGTTTATGTTTAAATCTTTATAAGAGTTCAGATGCAATTTTTTTTTTAATTGGTAAGATTTCACTAGCGATTTAAAACACCACAGTATGGGATCATATTTTTATATAACAACATGCTCCTGACGAAAAGATTGGTTCTACAATTTATTCTAATCTCTTTTTAGCTTTTTCTCTCAGATTATCTAAAACAATTCCAACAGTATTTTCCACCTGCAATATATTTTTTAAAATCTTGATTTGTAAAAATACACTTGCAACCTGTACTTTTTTATCTAAATATTATAATATTAAATAAATTTTATTTAACTTCATGAGTTGTTTCTAATTTAACTGAACATTTTGGTATTCGACGCTTTTTGTATTTATTTACCTTTGGCTAAATTGAAATTTTTGGTTTTGGGATATTTTATTAACTTCCAATGTAAAGAAATTGGGCAGTACTGCTAACAAACAACACCACATAACAAAGATTTTTAATAGGCTTTCCGTACTTTTAGCAATAAACAATAAATATTTAACAAACGATCTCAACCAAGAACTTTGGCAACACCCTCAAAGTAATTGTACCAAGATAAGGATCGATCATTACCCAAGTGCCTCGTTGAAATGGTACTTTATGACTCGATACCAATTATTGAACAAGCATTAACAGTGAAGTTAAGCTGACATAAATGCCAAGAAAGGGAAAATGAAATGGAATTTTAAATTTTATCGACTCAGCGATTAGAAGCGTTACAATAGTATGTTCTGAAATTAACTATATACGCTAGAAGTGTTTTCAGTAGACGAGCAGTGGCGTTATCAAAGAGGGAGGTCCCTTGATACCTGGGTATGGCAAAAAAACTTTGTTGTTTAAATTACTCCTTGGAAGAATCAAATCGATTTACAAGAAACCCTGAAGTTAGCAGATATTTTGTTTGTAACTAGGGTTACATTTAATCAAAAATACAATATTGCCCATATAAATTGAACAGCACTTGGGTTTTAAAATTAACAGATATTATCTGGATAATATTTTCAGCATAGTTAAGATAAATGAGAAAAAAAGGATAATAGAGAGTTTATTTAATATCATTAATATTCGTAGATCTCACTAAAGCCTGCGACATCATTTCAATAAATTCATTTTGGTAAAATCTAAAAATATCGTCTATAAATAATACATCAATTAATGCAGGAAAACATGTATATAATTAGCCATGTTTCAGAGATAAACTAGGCAATACATTTTGGATTCTTTCATGATAGCAATAGTTTTTGGACAAGGCTGTTGCATACTTACATTATTTAAAATTTATTTAAATGAAGCCCTAAAAACGTGGAGTGTAGGATGGGGTGAGAATAGAATTTACAAATGACATGATATTATATATATATATAAATATGTAGATAAGTTTTTGTCCGTGTAATTTAAAATAAAATAGAATAAAATATTGGCGAAGCGGACGTGAAAATTTGTCAATCTACATGATTCTCGTATTAAATTACACGGACAAAAACTTATCTACATATTTATTTACCTGTTTGGCTTTGAAACACGCTAAACGATGCTCTCATGGTGGGATCGTTTGGTGCGGCACGTGGCTTTAGCTGCTTAAATAGCGGTATGCTTGCTTGCCAGAACCGAAAAAATGCGACCCCTATCTTTTGGGCAGCGCGTTTCGTGTGCTCGATTTTACATATTTCTGTTTTAATTCACCGTCGCGCCACCATATGACGGTTCTCTTACAAACTTTGTTAATCTGTATGGTTCTTGTATTATCAAGTGGACCATCGAGATATCGCCTTTGTCGTCTTATTTGCCGTATTTTGATTATAAGTGTGGCTTATACGATGCAAGGGCGAGATGATGGTTTGTACCGACTGCGGTGGTCTGACGAGTCCCATATTAGGACGAAACAGCGCTGTCGCCATCTGTCGGACCCGGAGTTTTTCCATATTTTGGAGTGCTCCGCACTTTTTAATACGAGAATCATGTAGATTGACAAATTTTCACGTCCGCTTCGCCAATATTTTATTCTATTTTATTATATATATATATATATATTTATATATATATATATATATATATATATATATATATATATATATATATATATATTATATTTTGCAGACGCTCAAGCAATAATTATTGTCGACAAAGAAGACCGAGAATTAAAAATATGAAAACTCCTCGGCATATACCCAAACTGCGAAACTTGATAAAGATAACATTAACCTGCACAGGCAAAACTATTATCCAGAATCCCAAGGATACCGTTCGATGGACCTAACTACAGTCTATTCAAGAACTAGAGAGAGTAATAAATAATTTTTGACCATTGTTTTCTTCGCAAACTACCTGTGTTTTTATGTCTGGTGTCTTTGGCAAAATCTGTTAGATACATATATTTTTCATTGGAATGGATTAGAAATTTTATAATCAAAAATACCGGTCTATAATAATGGACTATTTGGGTCAGATAACAATAGATATTTAAAGGAATGGAGTGTATTTATGGCACAGAATATTATTACGGTAATAAAATTAAAATAAAATTAAGTTGTTATATTATTATTTTACTTCTTATGATTTCTTAATAATTCACATACATTACAAAATATAGTTAGTTATACCATGGATAACAACTTTAATTTTGTTATTTTTAGTTTCGAAACAAAAACCGGGCATTCAGATTAAAACAGCCTTATTGTCTCAAAAAATTCTAAGTAATAATTTACATACTTACAAAATACCCATTGTCAAAAATACAAGAAGTTAAACAAATATAAAAAAATAAATTCGTTCATAATATCAAATTTTTTTTCGGGCTTTCGGTATTTTTTTATAAATTAAAAATATTTTTAGGACATTTGACGTTTCGGTTTATTTATTTCTTAAACCATCTGCAGAATTACAATTAAACACTGAAATGGGAACAAAATGTAATTAATTTTTATGTTATAGTTAAAATTAGACTTACTTATTTTTATTTCTATTCTACTGACATCTTAATTTACTTTATTATATGGAAATCCGATAGCCCCAAAAAAATAAAACAAATGTGTTTATTCTACACGCTTAAGAAAAATACACAAACACAATAATAACGTAATAAAAAATTACGGCTAACTGGACTAAAATAAATATAATTAAAGAACGAGACACACTAAAATGAAAATATATAAATTGTTGTTAACATTAAACAATAAAATACAACTAAAACAAGAATTTTAATAATAAATTGTATTTACATTGGTAAACATTACGTAATCAGAGTCAGTAGAGCTATCTTAGCGCAAGTTAATTATAATTGGTTCCACTATTTAATCGATGATGTGATCGAGTTTCCACATTTTTTTATCATATGGTCCATACATTTTTTCCAATTTTCAGCAGTAACTTTATTTAAAGGATTTTTCAAAAGTTGAGTTAAATCACTAATTTTGTAACTTGTGTTACTTCTAGCAACTTTACCTTTGACTTGAGCCCGCATTAATCCAATTGAGTTCAGCTCACAATGGTACGGTGGAAGACAAAGAACAGATATTTCTTTTGATGCAGCATTTGTTGGCAGTCTTTCACTTTTACGAGAGTGGTACAAGACGTTATCCATAACTATTAATGATCACTTTGATATAAGATCCAACTTTTGTTGAAAATACTCCTCGAACACATCCCCGTTCATATCCTCGTGATAATTCCCGGTCCTGTTGGATATAAAAGTTAATAAACCCTCAATACTAAACCTTCGGAACTACCAATTTGTATAACTATGAGCCTGCGGCCTTTTCCTGTAGGTTGTTTTAGTCCAGTAGACCAACCTTCCAATGAGACCTGTCAGTAACTCTGAACGTTTTTATCTTGCCATACTTTCGGTACAGTATATTTTTCATTCAATCATGTTTTGTCTAAATAGTAAATATCTCTTCCATCTTCGCGATGTTGCTCAATTGTTCGGAGATATTTCCTTTTCCAATGGATAATTTCTGGGCACACTATAAGAATAGATTTCCTATGTGGTTTTATCCAGCAAAAATTAAATTCTCTGAGCAATTTCCATAGTCCAGTTCATTTAATTTTAGGTAAATCCCGATCTTCATTGATTTTAATTAGAATTTAGTAGACAGTTGGGATCTGCTTCTCATAATAAAATGTATGTAGAATTATTCTTATTGCAGTTTCTATCTCTTATTCCAACGGGGTTTTTCGTCTTCCTATGATTAAATGTGGCTTGGGAGCATTAACAGTACCAGTCTCCTTTTTCTCCTTCAGCATTCGGTAAACGATAGATTTCCCAACACATGTCATTTTGGAACACATTTCAACAGAGCTTTCAACATTATTATGCGGATATTGATGTCTTAAGGCATCATAAATACTCATTGTAATAAGTTGTTCGTTGAGGGAAGATGCCCTGGTTTTAACGATTTTGGAATAAATATAGAGGTGAAAGCAATGTCTTTTGGGTATCTCACTAATCTCAAATAATATATAAAAACAAACGCAAAGAAGACACATCACTAAGGACACACCGAGAGATTTACTCTGTTCACTGACAAAAATTAAACTGAACTATGAGGAATTTTATTGTTTTATGATTTATGGTAGTCTTGCGGCACTGGAGCAAGTACGTCAGAGGTTGCGATTGAGTTTTATTACTCTCTCTAGTTTATCGCAACGTCGTTCGGTCGGTATCTGATTCGCGTACCGGTTCTAAGGGTATGCCGGTGCCATGATCTGATACGATCGCCGCTAAATTTGACATAACGTCTGCGCTAGTAACCGTTTCTGAACCTTGAGATGTTTGTGTCCTGTAGTACTCGTGAGTTATTCCACCAGGATTAGTCTCTTTAGGTTGTGTTTGGTGAAGCCAAAATGCCAATGCTTCTGGATTAGCTGGCATTAGATTTAATTCTATCCTACTATCATCGATGAATCCCGGAAATTGCCTAAATTCCGCTTCCAAGGATGATGTATGCACAGGGTCAGTTTGGAAACTTTGGAACATCGGACGTTGTTCCGGAAATTGAAAGGTAAGGCACCGCGCAGGCGGTGCCGTTGAGGATCCACCATAACCGCCCGACCCGGCGAAAAGTCAAGCCGCCTCACCTTTCTTGATATTTGTCGAGGGCACCTGAGGAAGATGAGCCATGCTCTTAAATTTGGAAAAAAAAACTTTTATGCCGAAACTTAAAAAGGAGCTATGGGGTTGTGCGTCTGGGAAGCGAGCGTGGATGCTCGAGACGACTTAAGAAAAAAAAATTTTCAGATCAGAGTTCAAGGGTTATACCAATTATCGTTTGAAAAAGTAATTAGTATGGGGCAAGGGTCAAGTATACTTTGTCGTGGCCAAATATTTTTGAAAACGGAAAGATCCTATAACTTTTCGAATAATTATTTATTTATTCTAACTTGCCGATAAATTGTTTAACTTAAGTTGAACGCTAAAGTCGCACCGCAAGTCGCAATTTATTTATTTATTGTTAAAATCCTCAATAATTTTCGATACCGAGATTTTAACGCAGAAAAAGTATAGGTAATTGGACTTTATCGTAAAATTTTAAAATGCACAAGAAAAGTATGAGTAACTGAACATAATTTTCTTATGAAACTGAGACGTCTTCTGTCCAGTCTCACTTCAATATATTCTTGTGTAAATAATTGTTAATCCAATTCCACATTTCCCTCTTCTACCAATAAAAAACAGCCTCCATTATATTTTCTTTGACCCTCGTTGCCGCAGATTAGCAGCGAAACATTCGCGCCGCCTGTTCACGCTCCCGATTTGATACCATCTGAGTTTTGCGTTACGTTGCACGCCGCGCCGGCCGCTCTCGGTTGAGAAATGTGCATTCAACCGAGCAGGGCTGGCTCGCTCCTCATTAGAGATGATTATTAGTTGCAAGAGTTATACGCTCTTGTTAGGTCTGTGAAATATAAAACAATTTGTAATAGAAGAACAGTATAGTGCTTTTCACTTTAATAGTTTTAGGCTTAAAACATTTTTGATTGTTAAGTTGAGATGCCTGTTAAACTTAACTACTAACATTAGATTACCTACACTGTAATTGTTTTTTTGTTCTTAAAACCCCAATAACTATTTTACTATTACTTAAACGATATACACTGCTTCCCATACCGAGCATGAGCAAGCAAATTAGATTATATACATATAATATGATATCTATTATTATTTGATAGTTAATTCCTCCTACCAAACTTTTTCTTGGCCTTCCTCACTTTCTCAAGCCCCCGAGTTTCTATGTTATGTCCTTAGCAATATCTCATTCGTCATCGTTGTACAGCATCATCTTATGTTAGCTGATTTGTTCCTATATCGTCAACAATTGTATGGATAACTGTCATCACTTCATGAACCCTTTCATTTCCTTTTCTCTCGTCTACATCTTCAGGCATCTCTATGGCTCCATGTAACAATGCTTTTGATAATTGAACTAAATATTCACTGTTTATTGTATTTGGAGATATCTGTTGGTTGTCTCAAGCACATTCCAACGTCTTCGTTTTTAAATCAATATATAGGAAGTCCAGTCCGAGGCAAATTGTTTTAGGAGGAAGAAGAGATACAGAAAGCTGGAGGTTCCTAAAGTTCATGAGACAGGAAAGGAAAAAATATTGAATTTCAACCATCACACTCACAAAATGGGATGAATATTTTAAAATACTTCTGAACTACAGATAGAATTTATAGGCAACCAGACCAATTAAGATATAAACAAGTCAGGACCAGGAAATAAACTGGCTGAACTAATAAAACACGATCCTGAAAAACTATGGGAAAGTTTAACAAAACTTTTCCAAAACTGGATCAACAGAGGCAATTTTTCAGAGAAATGGAAGGAAGCCCTAATAGCAACCATATACAAAAAGAGAAGTCCAGAGAATTGTAATAATTACAGGGGCATTGCCATTACCAGTACAGTTAGCAGAATATATGGACCTTACTGAAAAAAAATAATAGAAAGAGAATGTAGCGGCACGGAAGCTGAAGAGCAGGCTGAATTCAGGACAGGAAGATCAAAGAATGATCACCTTTTTTGCATCACACAAATTATAGAGAAAAAAATGGTCGTAAATCAGGAAATACATTTTGTGTTCATAGATCTGATGAAAGCATATGATAGCGTCCCACAAAACAAGGTATGGGAAGCGTTACAGAACACAAATCTGAACGTCAACCTAATTAAAGTGGTGAAAAACATGTACGACAACTCTACAGCTACGATCTAAATTGGAACCAGTACCTCAGAGAGTTTGAACATCGCAAAGGGTCTCAAATAGGGGTGTTGTCTATCTCCTACGTTATTTAAGATATACCTTGAACAGACGCTGAAGAGTTAGAAAAGAAAATGCAAAAATATGGGCATACCGATTAACAACAATACCATATTACTGTCTTTTGCAGACGATCAAGTACTCCAAGCGCAAGATTACGAATATATGAAATATATGACGAGGAAATTAATCGAAGAATAAAGGAAATGGGGATTTAACATAAACATAGGAAAAACGGAATATATGTGTATTGGTGACCAAGTAATTAGACACTGCGACAAGTACAGATATCTAGGACTAACTATAACAAGTGACGGAGGTATGGACAGGGGAAAGAAGAAAGCAACAATCAAGGATGAAGAGCTATCACACTCCTCAACAATATATTAAGAGACCAAGCTGTTTCGAACACAAATAAACACCGATTGTCAATAGCATACCTACTCATAGCTGCTAAGTATGAACGCTAAAAGAACGAACCATAAAGAAACTAGAAGCTACAGAGATGAACTTCTGGAAGCGCTCAGCCGGAAGATCCAGGTTGGAAAGAATTACCAACGACAGAATCAGACAAATTATGAACGTACAGCGTTCAATCGTAGACGAAATTTGAACCCAGCAGTTGAGATGGTATGGACACGTACAGCGATTGCCAAAGGTGAGACTGCCGAAACAGATCTTAGAGTAGGCACCCCATAGAAGACGGAAACGAGGAACAACACGTCTTAGTTGGAGAGAAACAATCAGTCAAGAGATAAGGGATAGAGAAGTAGAAGAGAATCTCTGGACAGATCGAGATAGACGACGCTTGGATATCGGAATATATATATATATATATATATATATATATATATATATATATATATATAGATATGGGAAACTGAAACAAGGAACAATACGTCTTAGTTGGAGAGAAGTAATCAGCCAACAGATAAGAGATAGAGAAGTGGAAGAGAATCTCTGGACAGACCGAGATAGACGACGACTGGATATCGGAAGACGTCGAACACTATAGACCGATATATATATATATATATATATATATATATATATATATATATATATATGTAGATATGTAGGAAGTCCAGTTTCGGATTGAAGACAGTTAATTATTTGTATTAAACAATATACAAGGTCTTCAGTAGAGCTTCCTGATCCGAAGATTGATTTTCTGCTTTCATACGTATATATTCGCTTTTCATTCCATTTTTAGTAATTTTGCCGTAAACCCTACTAAGGGCACTTTTGATCAATATTTCCCAATAGTGGTTGCAGTAGTCTTTACCCTTTTTTGGATATAATGAATATATAGAATTCTTTCGATTTTTTACGTACATTTTCTCCAAATAAGTATCGATCAAAGAGCTTTATCAATTAAATATATAGAGATTTAGAGCCATTTTAGATTAATTCAGGTATAATCCTCGAAGACCTGAAGCTTTTCTTTTTCTCGCTTTTTTTCTTTCTAATATTTTCACAAAAATAAATTCATTTCATTCGGGTCAATAGGAAATACAATAAAGTCATAATATTTATTTTTAAATATGTATTTATAACTCGTCATAACTTGTCTGATATTAAGTGCAGTCCATAAGGTCAGTCTGCTTTAATTGATATGGTAAATTGGCAATAAGTCTAGTTAACGATTCTATTTCGTATGTGGAATACGATTTTGGGAATTTTCAATTTCAAGCAAATGAATCATTAGTTTCAGTAGTAATCTATTTTTAATAGTAATATAAGTTTCACAAAAAAAAGCTGATAGATGGTTATAATAAAATAATATAAATATTATGGGTTTTGGCTAGTTAAAGTCGTTTTACAGTCAAACATATCAAGGTTAATTAATTGTGTATATTATTATTCTTTCACCGGTTAGTGCAAAGCGCAAAAACGATATAGGGGATAATTACTCTTGGCACGTAAGTTAGAACAGGTAGACCAAAAAACTCACCGTTTTCGAGATATCATCGCTCAAAAAGTTGAGAAAGCTGCGTTCTCCATAATATGCATAAGTACGCCGCGTACAGACATCACTGGAGCTGTAATATGAGTTGAAATATTTTTCTATCGGTATATTACCTTAAACTTATAAAATAAATCAATATTAACTTCTAAGAAACTCAGTCCTCTACCTTCCTCGCCAGTGCAACATTGAAAAACATCTGCCACCTATTCAACTGTCCGCGTAGCAAGGGTGGTCATGTTTTGTTTTTACATGCAATAAGGGACTGCGATACGACATCAGCATTTTACAGAAGGGGTAAAACATCTGTTTTTAAAATGTTTGAAAAACAAGATTTAGTTTGTGCTGAAGTTTTTAAAAATTATCACCAATAGAATCCGCTTTCTTCTCGCCATGTACGGAGCAACAAAAAAAATTACCTGCATCGATAAGTTTTTTTTAAATACAAAGCGAGTGCAATTAGCGTGTCTTCCTCCAACCTCTGCTTCTGGCCAACAATATCTATTTCGTATATATTATCAAGTTCAACTGTGGCTTGGTAATCAACTAGATCCAAAAAATTGGGGTTGGAAGTTGATTGACAATACATTGGAACCAATTCAGACTTTACTCCCACCTGCACCAGAAAAACTCCTCAACACAATTTTTTGAAGTTGTAAGAAGGGATGTAATGCTAAATGCGGCTGCAAAAAAGTTGGGTTATTTTGTTCATTAGCATGTACAAATTGCCAAGGCCACTCGTGTTCCAATGTTGAATCTCCATTAGAAGACGGTTCATATCATATCAACGAAGAGACGTCTGATACATCGCTTTTGGAAGGATTTATTTGCACTCAGCAGGAAGAAGAAGAAGAAGAAGAAGAACGAGAAGACGAAGGACAAGAAGAAGCAGAAGTATTTAACGCTAATGAATCTGACGAATAATTGACCTAAAGTCAATAGAATCCAGACAGCTTCGATAATTTTTAACTATTTCTTCTTTTTTTTTTAATCATTACATAGTACAGTATGGTTCGTGCAATAGGCCTACCGGGGAAACCACGTTAAAAAAAAACACGTCAAGTACACTACCTCACAGAGGACATGGAAATGTGTGCATATTTTGGAGATCGCAGCTTTCTCAACTTTTTGAGCGATGATATCTCGAAAACGGTGACTCATAGGAAAAAAAGTGAAAAAACAATTTTTATAGGTAATTTTATGATCTACAATTTTGGTTTAAACTATTTTGATAATAAAACCTACCGTTTGGCTGAAAAACGTGAAAACCCCATTTTTCCTCACTTTGACCATGAATATTTTTTTTCCAGGCAGGTGATCGTTAGGGACTTTTCACAACTTATTTGTAATGGTATTCCGAACATTTATACAAATTTTCAGCTCTATGCGAATTTTGGTAACCTTGAATGTCTACTTTGACCGGACTACAAATGTTCTGCTAGTTATGTCATGATGGTAGCAAAAAAAGTCGTGTCTCTCTACCCGTAAGATCAATTTTATTTTAGGACTTGGTAATTAGAGTTAGGATAAGATAGGAAAACCATAAACTGTCCGAAAAAAATGGTGTTAGATACTCTTAAATACATATAAAATACCAGGAAAAACTATCAAATTTTCGCTAATTCCACTCTGAAATTTGCTGGGAACTCAATATCTTTCCCTCTAACGGTCTGAAGGAGAAAGGCAAGTAATTTATTAAACTAATTCTATGGCTGTAAATATTTCTTTATATTTTACCTAAAACTGAATTTCCTCGAGAATCATATAGACTGGAGCGTAAATAACTAAAGGAAGGTATTGTTGCACAATCAAACACAGATAAAACGTGTTGGAAGTGACAGCAGAGTATTCATGACACGGACGAAAGGTTAAGAAAATAACACCTAATAAAACACTACTACTATAAAACACATTGGGGGGAGGGGATATTATAGTATGGACTTGCATTTCTAGGTGCTACGTTGGTCCTCTAGTGAGGATTAACGAAATCTTGGAAACCTTTCCCTTTGTCCCAGAAAATATGCTAGATATATTGACTACAATATTACTGGAGGTTCAGAAAATAGTTTCAAAAAAATTTAATATACCAATAAACTAGAGAACTTTCAGTGTCACCTCAAAAAGGGATTAAAGGCAGAAAAAATTACCAGTTTAAATGAATTATACGAAATAATTCAGTACACATAGAACTCTGTACAGAACAGAAACGTTTATTGCACATAGATAAACTCCATCAAATTATCTCAGCCATTACTTTTACTAATGAGATTTCACGATACAAGATGCAATATTTTCGGCAATTAATGTTCTGTGAAATATTCACACCGTAAAGGTTGATTTCATGATCTATTTGCGCGGAAACTATTAAAGTAAGGTCATTTCACTGAAATGTATGAATGAAAAGGTACGTAAAAATGAGGTTTAATAAAATTTCATTGGCTTTTTTCTTTAAATCCTCGAGGTCTTGATTGAAATAAATTACTTTTACGTCGCACAATTTTAAAAATTTACAATTTCAATAAAAAATAATTTTTAATTTATTCTTAAGTTTTCAGAGCAATTCTTCGGAGTACAGGGGCGGATCCAGATTCTCTCTATGGGGGGGGGGGGCGGTGATATCACAAAAGTACAATATGGCAAGTGAAAGCAAGTTATCGACGGGGGGGGGGGGGGGTAAACACCAGCAATATTCCCATTTCTAGTGTAAAAGGCAGAATCGGTTCTATTTTCCTGAACTCAAAGCTCTTGGGAAGGAAGGGGGCGATCGCCCCAGTGCCGCAGGTAACTGAGGACTTCCGTAATTCTAATTATATTTAAATATTATAAGCTTTTATAAATTTACTACAATAATAAAATTTCTGGTAGTTCTGGTTAGTTCTGTCAGCGAACAAAGGACTCTTTACAGTGTGTCCTTAGTAATTTATCTTGTTTGTGCTTATTTTTATATATTATTTGAGATTAGTGAGATATCCAAAAGATATGGCTTCCACATCTATATTTATTCCAAAATCGTTAAACAAGGGCATTTTTTCCTTAACGAAAAACTTATTACGATGAATGTTTATGATGCCTTAAGATATTAACATCTAGATAATAATGTTAAAAGCTCTGTTGAGATGTCTTCCAGCATGACAGGAGTTGGAAAATCTACCATGTACCGAATACTGAAGGAGAAAAAAATGACTGGAATTGTTGATACTTCCAAGCCACATTCGATCACAGGCAGACGAAAAAGCTCGTTGGAAGAAGAGATGTAAACTGCAATAAAAGGAGTTGTACATACATTTTATTATGAGAAGCAGTTCCCAACCGTCGACAAACTTCTAACTAAAATCAATGAAGATCGGGATTTACCTGAAATTAAAAGAACTGAGCTCTAGAAATTGCTCAGAGAACTTAATTTTTGCTGAGAAAAACCGGATAGAAAATCTGTTCTTATAGATTGTCCGTTGGAGAGGGAAATATCTCTCTCAAGTAAAAGGTACAGTTGCTAGAAATAACACAACTTACAAAATTAGTAATTTAACTGAACTTTTGATAATTTTTTTGAATAGAGTTACTGCAGAAAATTGGGAAAATCAATATAATAAAAGAATAACAGAAAATGTGCAAACGCGATCTCATGATCGGTGAGGTAGAGGGACCAATTATAATTAATTTGAGCGAAGATAGCTTCACTGACTTTAATTACGAATTAGATATGTATTTTTTAACTGCGTAAACACCATTTATTATTTAAATTTTCTATAACATTTAAAAATTAATTACATTTGAATCCCTTTTTAGTGTTTAATTTTAATTCTGCAGATGGTTTAAGAAATAAATAAACTGAAACGTCAAATGTCCTAAAAATGTTTTTAATTAATAATAAAATGACAGATAGCCTCAAAAAATTTTTTATTTTATATGGACGAATTTATTTTTTTATATATGTTTTACTTCTTGTATTTTTGACAATGGGTATTTTGTAAGTATTTAAATTATAGTTTAGAATTTTTTGAGAGAATAAGGCTACGTTTTAGTCTGAATGTGCCTAAAACGGGTTTTATGCCAAAATTAAAAATAATAAAAATTCAGTTGTGATTTGTGATAAATATGTCAAAATTATCTATATTTTCTGATGTATGTGAATTATTAAGAAATCATAAGAAATAAAATAATATTATAAAAACTTTTTATTTTACTTTTATTACCGAAATGATATTCTATGCCATAAATTTTTAGTGATAAAATAAACCTCCTTCCGACGCCAAGGACAAGGATTAAAATCCTTTTTAACACTTCACACATCCAAATATCTATTGTTATCCAACGCAAGTCCAAGTCCATTATTATAGACCGGTATTTTTGATTATAAAATTTCTAACCCATTCCTATGAAAAATATATGTATTTAACAGATTTTGCCAAAGACACCGGACTAAAGAACACAGATAGTTTGCGAAGAAAAAAAAGGGTAAAAAATGATTTATTCCTCTCTCTAGTTCTTAAATAAACTATAGTATGAGAGGCGAAATCGGATCTATTTTCCTGAACTCAAAGCTCTTGGGGGGGATCGCCTCCCCCCGCACCCTGGATCCGCGCCTGTCGGAGTATATTCTTAATTATAATGCATTCCGTTATATTTGAGAATTATTATAAAAAAAATAACAATTTTGAATAGTCCTATATTTATAAGGTAACGGAACACTATGGTATGAAAATATTCCACCATGCACATAAAATTCCATACTGCAAAATATTCTGCGAAACAGCCAACTCCGGCCAAAATTCTCAGACTTAACCAGAAAGTAGTTAAAAACACGTCGTCGCCGATTGCGTCGTCGGTTCGTGGGGCGGGCAAATCACGAAGCATCACGTATAATTATCGGTGAAACTTAAACAAACAAGCGCTTGTTGACTGGATGACCCGACCTGCTGAAAATCGGACCCGAAAAGGTATGAATATAAAGACTATGTTCAAAAATGTCGTTAAACTGGACATATTAAGGATGACTAGGGATTAATTAAATCGCCAAATAGAACCTTGCGTAATGCAGGTTCGATATTTTGCTAGTTTTTTGCTACTCTACAAAATCAGATGGGCTAAATCTGGACCATAGGCTGGATGGTTCAGCTCATGGAAGTTACTCTCATGGAGAATAAGATGAACTTTTGTTTCTTTGATGAACTTCCGCATTGTCTACAAGAAGGAGGGTAACCTTGTTAAACAAAACAGAAAATTTGTAATTAATAGCCGTACGTAACTGTGTTAACGTATTACAGTAACAGCGGTTATTGTAATGACTCTCAGCATATATTCAACAAAGATAACTCCAGCTAAAGATTGTGTGCAGGTTACTTATTTTGTTTCTACATCCAAGTAACAATATACTCAAGGCGCATACCCTATCATTATCTTAGAGAAAAAGTCTAGTGTACATTCAAAGATTCCAAATTATTTTGGAACATTTGATTTATATCTTCTTGTAATGGTTGCTTCTTGAAAATGTATAACTCTAATGTTGTATATTCAATTCTTTGCACCAATTGTCAAAAAAAAATGTAGGAATGACCACACAGTTACTTAATAGATTAAATGGGCACAAATTTACGAAGAATGCTACGACTGCATTAAATAAACATTTACGAGAAACAGGCCATTCCTTCAACTACAACAATACAACAATACTTGAATGTGACCATAGTTATAACAAATTGAGTGTAAAGGAGATGATGGAAATAAAAAAAGAAAAAAAAACGCAGTTAACGACAGAACTGATATAAGTAACCTAAGCTACACAAATCTTATTAAAAATTAATATATCCTCTTAAAAGTCAATAGATGGGAATATCCTCTTAGAACATTTATATGTTATCAGTTTAAAAAAAAAACAAAAACTCCATAAATAATGATATAAAAAATAATGTAATACAAAAAGAATTGTTTTTACAATACTATAGTCAGTACAGATTATCTTTTAGTCTCGAAATAGACATATAATTATATAAAGTTTTTAATTGGAAAATAAATTTTTAAAAATTTTTTCTGAATTGTCTTTTTCTGTTAATGTGTTATATTTTAAACATAATTTGTGTATTTTAAATTTTAGGTTGATTGACCTAGAAAAATTTTATATATATATATATATATATATATATATATATATATATATATATATATATATATATATATATATATATATAATAGGATAAGGTTCTCGTCAGTAAAATTTTTAAATTAGGAAATTTCCTCTCTGCGGACACGGAATGTTAGAAAAGTACTCTTGTATTAAAAAAAGTGAAAAAAACTCCAGGTCCAGAAAATGAAGATAACGCTGTTTCGTTCTCGTTGGAACTCATGAAACCATTCTATCTACTATTTTCAAACAGCAGGTAAGACACGGCAGCGTCATCTCGACGGATTACTTAGTAACACAAGAACAACACCTACTGACAATATTGTAGAAAGCGTTATATGGTACCTGCGCCAAAGGATAGAGATTGCGTTTTCAGAACAGTCATCCAAGCTAACAACACGTCCTGCAGTTCAAGAAAGGGGAGCACCACGATCTATCTCTGATGGATTGTACCAGGATAGAATGGCCTGATGAGACCCAACGAGGAAGAAAAAGCGCTGTCATCATTTTCCGGTTCAGAAGTTGCTCCATTATTTTGAAGTTTTCCGCACATTTTAATATATACATATATATACTGTTATAACATCCACAGATTTAGACTGTTTAATGGTATGGATTAGAATATTCACTTAAATATACTTACGTGCATATAAATCGAGCTACTGCACACTTTTGACGTCAAATGTATTTTGTTGAGACCCTATATGCTAAATCAAAACTAAACTTATACAGCTTGAAAGATGATTTAATATGCTTTGACAAGGATATAAATTTATCAAGAGTGCTTATTGTTTATGAAGTATAGCAACGGAAAACCAAAGAAACGCATATTACGTGAAAGTTACCATGACTATATACAAAATTTGACAGATTTAAATTATTGTCCCTGGAATAGTTCGAAGCTAATTCGGTTTTTATAATTTTATTAGTTCTAAAATGAGTTATTTTAATGCATACCACGCCAGAAAAAGCCGCACAAATAATTAATTGACGTGCAGCGTTTTGAACGGTCTGCGAACGTTATGAGGAGACTAGATCCCTTCATCGGAGCCCCGGAACAGGCAAAAAGCGATGTACAATGGAACTTGATGACCGTTTTATTGTGTCCAAGTCATTAAGAAACCGTCGACTTAATGCAGTTCAAGTGCAACAAGAGCTCCGTGAGGTCCGCGGAGTGATTGCTAGTCAGTGGACAGTAAGACAAGACGAAGACTGTAGGAAAGAAACCTAACCCCAAAATATCTCGTAACGGGTCCAAAACTTAGTCCAACCCACCATTATGCACGTCTGACAGTAGAGGTCTGTTCTGTTTCTATGGAAGCGATCGAAGAAAAAAAGTTTGCCGGAGACCAGGTGGGCGATTTGCAGAGTGTTGCATTGCAGAAGCGGTTCGTGCATTATTTGGGGTGCAATTTCTATGGCAGCACGAAAGGACCTTGTTTTCATGGCTAGGCCTGCTCATGATCGAGAGAGGAGGATTAACAGGCGTTCGGTAAATTAAAGAGATTCTTAGATTTTATGCATGCCAATGCAAAGCCGTATACTACTAGAATTATCCAGGACTACATTAAAGAGGTCGATTTTCAAGTTATGGCCGACGCAAAGTTCCGATAAACCAGATTGAACATTTATGAGATGAGCTGAAACGAAGAATGCGAGCTGGGATGTGTGACCCAATGTCGATCCCAGAGCTCATTATTGCAGTAGAAGAAGATTGGCTTCGTATTCCACAAGAAACCATATTGAACTTGATAAGATCTATGCCTAATTATATGCGAGCTGTAATCAGAGCAAGAGGAGGTCATACCCATTATTAATGTATCATCTTAATTGATTGTCAAGGCATCTTTTTTTTATATTAGTACTTAAATGATAATTTGTTTCATTCATTTCATTTTATAATTTTTAGCCTAACAATAAAAGAATTTCAATAAATTCATACCTCTGTAAAAGCATAATAAATCACCATGAACCTAAATTAATGTGCCCAAAAATCTTATAAACTTAAGAATATTGGTGTAAAAGTCTGTTATACCCATGAAGAATAAAGAGAAAGCCGAATGTAGTGAAATAATGAAAACTTAAATATGTTTCATTTAACCCGAACTCTCTAGAAGAATCTACGTCAGCGTATTATTAACGAATGCCGCCAAGTCACTCCTCAAATACTACAGAATGGGCGACAGCATTTTCAGAAACATCTGTATTATTGTATGGAAGTAGACGTTAACAATTTCAGCATTTGCAGTCTTGCAATTTTGTGAAGAACTGATAGAATTTTAAAAATTATCCACGATTGTACAGAGAATTAAAAGAGCTTTCCAATGATATGCCACTTTATCACCCTTTCCATTAAAAATTTTGGAGAGGATGCATCCCCTACTTTGGGGATTACAGCTAGAACTAATTAATGCTCGCCCAAAGATGTCCCCCTTTCAAAGAAAATCGACGCATTTATATGTTTTTTTTTAATTCATTGTCCACATAAAACTATCTTTATAGACACTGTTTATCAAGTAATCTTTGAATGCAGCATATATGAATACCTTTCGGGCCAAAATGAGACAACCTTTCTTATGCCGAGACAAACTACTAATTTGAGCCGATTTCGTGATTTGGTCAAATGATGGGTTTGCCGACGACTGGCCTAGTTGCTGCGATGGTAAACATACGCTATTCTGATTTGAACAGGATTTCGTAAATAAGATGTTTAATTTTTGAAGATCGAATCAAGGATAAGAAAAGAATCGTGTCTCCAACGCTGTAATCATAATCAGACCAAAGGTCTTTCGTGAAAATGCTTAACATGAGTTTTTATGCAAATCAGAATGCAATACATACATTTTGCATATCGGGAGGATAATTTTTATGACAGTTCTTATTTATAATAATATGCACAATATAATACGAGGAGAGATTAAATATACAGTAAGAAAAAAATTTTCTTTTCGCAAAAAATAATAAAACAACTACATATATATATATATATATATATATATATATATATATATATATATATATATATATATATATATATATATTCAATTTTGTCTTTTCTTGATTTTAAGTTCTTTATCCAACAAAAAATCTAAACAATTTGACGTTTCGCCCTCTATTTAAGGCATTTTCAAGAATTTTTTGTTTTTTTTTCATTTACCAAACTAAAAAATATTTTTCATTTAATTTTAAAAATTCATAAAAGAACATGTGTACAATTTAAAAAACAAAAAACACTTGAAAATACTATTCAAATATTTTAATTTTATATTTAAGAGGATATTCAATTTTTGATGTTTATTAACAGGATCGAATACTTAATATTTCTGTTTAAATTAGGCTGTTATTAACAGTGTTTTTATCTTTTTTAATTTCTATCATTTCCTTTATCTGTAATTTTTGGTAATTCATATCTTTGTTCTTAATTATGGTATTGTTGTAATCAAAGGTATGTTTTTCGTCCTGTGTGTGTTTTTTTTAACGCTGTTGAGGCGTTTTTCGTATAGTTATGCCATTTAATCTGTTCTTCAGTAATTGGCTCGTCATGCCTATATATTTTTTGGAAAAAATTGTGCAAGGGATCGAATATATTACATTTGATTTATTCATGAGATGAGTTTTACTTTTTAAATTTGTGAACAATGTATTTAATTTATTATGTGACTTGTGGCATACGATAATATCGTGCTTTTTTAAAATGTATTTTATTTTTTTCTGACAGCTCACTAGTGTATGGTAATGCTACATATTTTTGCTGTTTATATTCTATGTTTCTTGTTATTAGGTTATTATAAAATTTATATGTTCGTTTATTAATTATTTCGGTGAAAGAAGAGAAAATTTTACAAAGAGTTGAGGAAGAACAAAGTGTTACTACCCATCGTGAGTTGGATATCTCTAAAAATATTGTAAATGATATTATAAAAGAACCGTTGTAACATGCATATCACGTCCAAAAGGTTCAGGAACCTTTATCAATTGATCTCCACATGCGCCTTAAATTTTGTGAATTTATTCGATACAAAAAAATTTATGATAAATTTTGAAAGGAAAAATTTGTTTACCGACGAGGCGTGCTTTTCACCAACCTGCACAGCGAACACGTTTGTGCAGATGAAAATCCATACGCCATTGAAGTTGCACACCATCAGCACAACTTTAAATAAATGTTCGGGCAGGTAATATTGATCGTTTCTGATTCCAGGAAGGATAAAAGAAATATTTATCTAAATTATTTGCAAAACACTTCGGCAAGAACTATGGTATACGTATGATGATGCTCCACCTCATTTTCCCGTTGCAGTTTGGCAATATTTACACCACCTATATCCCAAACAATAGATTGAAAAAGGCAATGAGGCACCAGCAAGATGGCCACCACGTTCTCCAGAGTTAGATATGTCTGACTTCTTTTTGTGAGGTGTACAACTTCCACATGCCAATTTTGGAGAAAATCAGACAAAATAATTTTTTTCGTCCGCCATACTCTAAGCACCATCTTAGATTTTAATGAATCAATTTCGCCCAAAAGGATATGATATCACCACAGCAATTTTCTGAATAACTGACGTACACAAAAGACCCTTAAGGTATCCAAGAAGCTGAAATAATGCCCATTAAAACTCCCAGAACCGGCTCTTTTTCGCATATTTTCAAATACTTGCCAAATTTGACTTAATATGAATTTTGAAAAAAACAGCTTCTTCTTTTTTGAAAAGATCTCTCCTTCCCATTCGTTTCATAAATAAATTCGACAGGGTTTTTCTTATAGTACCAGCAACACTGTTTCTGAAAATTCTTAAAAAGTTTCAAGCCAGGGGAAACATTCATAGAATCTGGACTTGTAGTTATTTCTTGACTCATAAAAACTTATTTGTTTATCTTAAAAAACTTGAAAAACTCAGATTGGTTAAAAAGAATCGGATCTATTACAAACCTTTAAAGAAGGTCTATTTCAGCAAATTTGAAAAATTATTTATCTTTAACCTTTACTTAACCGAATAAAATCAGAAAATTTGTAGGTCTCATTTTAGGGTCCTTATTTTTTTTTACTTTCTTAGATTACTTTTACTATTTTAAATGCTCATTAAATCTAGAGTTTTGCCTCGATCTCTCCAATCAGTTTGTTATTAAATACTATTAATCAGAACTGACCTTTAGAATATCATTTGTACAACCCCATTTTTGCTAATTTTTGTGACTTTTGGGTCCCTGGGCATGCTTTTTTCAGAATTCATATCTAGTCAAAACTACAGATTTGGCAAGCATTTCAAAATTTAGGAAAAATGAACAAAAATAAGCTCATAATATATTGACACCACTAAATATATCTCTTAGAGACGAAGCATACACTCTTGTCGAGCACTAGAGCGAGAAAGGTAGGATCTGACTTTCTTCTCAGTATAGCGGTGCAGGTGGTCCACCACCACCTTAGTGCTGGGATAGGATACATTGTGTCTTATCAAAAATTTATTTAATTTACTTAATCGCTAACGAGGAAAAGATATGATGGAAGGAAGACTGCATTCACTGTAGAGATGACTTTATAACTCTTCAAAAAAATTAAGAAAGAATTAAAGGCAGATATTCACATATTTCCCAAAACCAGATGACATAAAATGACTAACCGACTCAGGTTTGATGTTAAAAGCATCGATAAGTAAAAGAAGCCAAGGAAAATACACATACATAATTAATCTATTCACAAACCGACAAGGTAACAACATCCAATCTTCCTGCATTTTTAGATCCGAAATTTTCAGATTAGATAACAATTTGATATTTTTCTCTCTAATAATGTACTGAAGCAAAACATATCACATTATTTTGGAATGGCTTTTGCAGATAATAGTAATAACTTTAACAATTATGAAGACGCCTGTATCCAACACGACAATCATGATCGGTCCACAGCTCCTTTGTGAAAACACTTAACGAGAATTTTTATGCAAATCACAGATGCAATCCATCATTTTGTATACAAGGGAAATTATTTTTATGACAGTTTTGATTTATAAATTATCCACTTTGGCCACTGGTTACGTAAATTATCTGGCCCAAACAAACAAGTTTAAAATATTAACAATTTTGGTTCCCAGTCGAAAATTACTGCCCGATTTAAGAGTCGCACTTAAGGCCAACTGTTGTCGGTATATTGACTCCTAACAATAATTTCATAGTGGAAAACCCAATATTAAACTGAATCTTTAAATTGTTTAAACAGCTTTAGTGGTAGACTAGAAAATAATTAGGTTTTTAGTAATGACATAGTTCAGGTAAACATTTTGAGATTGTTTGGGAGATTTTTTTATTATTACGTTATTGGTAAACGCAGTCAGAAATAAGCAAATGATTATCGATTTAATAAAATGACACAATAAGGTATCACAGTACTGCAATAAAGAAGCAATTGTGCTATACATACAGGGTTCAAAAAAGGCATATACACAGCTCTGTATGACCAGAGAGAGAACCAAATTCAAATTTTTTATTCATGCTAATAACAGCTTAAAGTTTTTGCACACGTCAAAAAAGAAAATTCATTCAATAACAGAATACTGTTTGTCTGAAAACCGCATAAAACAAAAACTCACAAAAACAAAAAGAATTATTCTTACTTACGCAGATGATACCCTAAATTTTAGTTTTTCCCCCAAATATCATCCGAGGAACTAGAAAATATATGTGAAATCTTAAATACTGAAAAAGATTTACAGTTGTGAATTGACGAATTTTGTTTACCAGTAAAGAAAGTAGCAAAATTTTCGGGCAATTTAGTTGACCATAAAATTTGTGGATCAGGTTGGTAGTGTCATAAAAATGACATTCTAAGTTCTAAAAATGTTATACACGAGCAGAGACAGGGTCCTCTCTAAAAGTATCCCTTCAAAATAACCATGCAATTTTTAAAAAAATAGCCGAAGAACGTCAATGATTACACAGGACAACAAAGGTCAAGTAACGGAAACGTCAAAGTTGTAAGAAAGTATTAATTTTTCCCAAATTTCTTGGAAACATGGTAACTGAATTTAATCAAGAAATAGACGGATTTTGTATTTCAGTGTATATTTTTAAGTTATTACTATCGGCCAAGCGCTTTCGGTCTAATTTAGACCATCCTCAGAGCTCAGACCCTAGAAACAAGAGAATAGGGTCAACAAATAAGTTTACTCAGTACTCACCAACCACACTCACTTGTCAAAGGGCGCACCTTAACCCTGCCAGTTTGAGAACAGTCTCCAGTCGCCAGCGTAGCCTCCACACAGAACAAGTCGTATACAATTAAAAACTTTCAAAATAAAACTAAACTAGAACATTCAACACACTGCGTACATTGACATTATTAAAACAATAAACCTTTTTAATAACAACCCAAAAGAGTGAGGTTATGCTACACACTTTCATAGCATAATATAGCAATAAAATTTTCCAAAAATTAAAATTACTACAAGTATGTGACAGCCTGAGTAGAGATGTGTGGAGCCTACGCTGGTGTACAACCTGTTAATAACTTATTTACTGAATTTAATTACTTTTGAGGTATGGTCTAAACATGTAATTTGACGTTTTCTAGTGGTATAGCTATAAAATAGTGCAAGAGCTGTAAAAGTGACCTCACTGGTAAACATCGATTCTAGTTCAATATTATGACCACCTATATATTTCTATCGGATAACCGCATGTATTTGGAACCTTCTTTTCCTGTTGAAAATTATTCATTGAATGAGCACTTATTTTCTTAAAACTTTGACGTATTCTATCACATAAACGAAGCAGTATCGGATATAACTATCTTTCGACTTCTGTTAACGTCAAGAGTCTGACATCAAATGTTGTACGCGTATTTTTTAGACACTCTGTATATCGTTTTTATGTGCTATTCGAAGATAAAATTAATTGTTAACAAAAAAATGTGGTAAAAATTCGTAAAGAGTAAAAAGTAGGTAAATTATGGTTTTTTTGAAAAAATTTCGTTACATACCCCGTATTTCGAGGTCGTAGAATACGATTCTGACCTTGATTTTTCACTATTTTCCTTACTTTCTCGGAAAACTCAAAAAAAGAAGCGCCACTCCATAAAGCACTTTTATTTCAGTTAAAACACCGAATATACGTATTTATTTTCAATGAAACTAGTTAAACTATATTGTAGGTAATACGTCTCAATTATTTTTTCACAAATTTTGGCAAACCAATTTAGAAAAACTTGTATTTTCAACGAAAAATCAAAAATATGTCTCGGAAAAGCCATCAACCGTCAGACTAAACCCTGTCGGATCCCGTAAATAGGCGCAACGTTGCCAGATGTAATTTTTTTTAATGATATAAACTATTAAATTTGTCCTTCTCAATCAACAACATAGTTTAATTTTTTTTATGTTTAAAACAGTTTCTGAGTATAAATAATCTTAACCACTCAATATTTTTGGTTGGTTTTGGTTAGGGTAATAATTCGGATTAGAGTAAATCTAGAAATGGGTGCCATTTTGATTTTGTTTCTTTTGATTTGTTTGTGATAATTTTCTTGATTTTTCTGATAAAAAAGTGCAAATTTATGAATTTTTATTGGTGGGTATCATTTTGGATTTGTTTTTGATAATTTTGTTGATTTTTCCCATAAAAAACATGCAAATTTATGAATTTTTATTGGTGGATGCCATTTTGATTTTGTTTTTTTTTTTGATTTGTTCTTGACAATTTTCTTGATTCTTCTTTATGAATTTTTATATAATACAGATGCTTCTATTTATTTAACGAAAAAAACAAGAAAATTATCAAAAAGAAATCAAAAGAAACAAAACCAAAATGAAACCCACCTCTAGATTTATCCTGATCAGAATTATTACCTTGGTTAGTTCAGGTTTAGCTTGATTTTGGTTAACTCGGAAAAGAGAAACTAACCTGAACAAATCTAGATTGACCTAGATTATACTTTCCTGATATAAACTATAAATTCATCCATTATATTTATTAACATAGTTTAATGTTTATAATGTATAAAAAAGGGTAAAATTAATCTTAACCATCCAAAATTTTTGGTTAGTTCTGGTTAGCACAGATTCAGCTTGGTTTTGGTTAGTTTAAAAAACTGAAATTAACCTAAACTAACCTAAATTGACCTAGATTTATTGATTAAAAAATGGTATTTCTGTTAACGGACATAAGCAATAGGATCAATTCATATTATCCGCTTAAAACTACTTGTATTTGCAGAGAAACAGACAAATGCAACTATAATCCTTAAAACCTTTAACATTTAGAGTCAAAATTGCACATCAAAGGCATAGAAATAAGATTAATTAGTGGTATTTTAATAATCAAAGGAAAGGAAAAAATTCTTTTCGGGACCTTTTCGTTCCAATTCAAATAGAAAGAGAAGAATATATGTGAATTTCAAAGAAATCGCTTTTGCAAGCTGGCAACATCGCCGATTTCAACACGTACGCCATCTTTATCTGAACTATGCATGCTATTATTTATTGGCAGGGGCCGTTTTGTTTTTATTTATTGTGATTTTTGTCGTGGTAGTGTTCCAGATTTTTCCGATAAAAAAAGTGCATATTTTTGAATTATTGTATAATACAGAACCTTCTATCAGTGTGGAATTTGTGGTTGTAACAAAAATTTAACGAATTAGTAAAAAAAATTGAACCTAAAGTGAAAAGTGATTTTCCCCGTTTTTTTCAAAATTGAAGAAAAATTATAGAAATCCGAAGTCAGAATTGTGTTCTACAGTCTCGAAATAGGGGCCATGTATCAAAATTTTTTCAAAAAACCGTCAATTTCCTAGGATTGCACTCTTTACGAATTCTTACCAAAAATGTAAAAAAGTTAAATTGCAATAATCTAATATTTAAATTTTGACCCAGTTTATCAATGAATATGGTGTACGATGTCTGCCATCTTATATATAGCTTGGCAAACAATGCAATTATACTTAGTATTTTCTATTTAGGAAATATTTATTTCTACTATAATAAATTGTGTCCGGGTAAAACTCATACATCAATTTTTTAAATTATTTGGCAACGTAGTGAAGTATTGATGCTATGGAAAGTTAGATTACAAGAGATTCAAAAAATGGCGGACATGGCGCATTACATTTTTTTCTGATTCTTCAATTTTTCTTATTCTGGTACTAGTTCTGTATAATCATTGAACAAGATTTATAATCATAATAACACAGATGCTACATATCCACATCAAAACATAAATTTTAGTAGCAATACCTTCTCACTATAAAATAATAAAATTCCCAACAAGACTCTAATTATACGTTAATATCACGGTAACAGGATAAATTTCTCCATGGGATCCGAACATCACAGTTAATAGAAAATTGTTAATCTACAATCAAGAAAAGGTTCTAACATGCACTCACTTTAATGTAACAAATTCTTTAATCCGTCTTTTTATTTAATTCTGGGAATAACGTCTCAATATTTAGTCGAGCTGAAAAGGGCTAGTCCGCATTAAATCATCATGGCTAATGCATTGGAATCTCGGTAGATGGCAGCCACTTTGACATTTTGATCTTTATTTATTCACTAAGCTAAATTTTTATGTACAAGCAAATAAATCAGAATAATGCTGTCGTTTTCAATATAAGAAGTTTGAGGCAGTACCAGGGGATACCTAAATAACTGCTTATCACTCCTTATTGTTGTCTTACTGTAGCTCTGGTCTGGAACATTTTATGTGTAAGTATATATATATATATATATATATATATATATATATATATATATATATATATATATATATATATTAAATTTTTTTTTATTTTGTCTTATCCCGGGTGTAGGTCCTTTATTTAATAAAATATCCAAACAATTGACGTTTCGCCCTGTATGTAAGCCATTTTCACAATTTTTTTTTATTTATTTATCTTCCTAAAAATATTTTTAATATAATTAAAAACATTTATATAAGAACATATCTACAATAAAAAAAAAGACAAGCCCTCTATAATACTATTCAAATTTTTAAAAAAATATTTAATTTTACCAGTTCGCACCTTGACATTTTGTTTATTTATTAATAATAAAATGCAAACTTTACGTCATCTATTTAGGTACTGAGGATACAAGGAATGCGAGTGTGTTTTATTTTTTATATTTTACAATGCACGAAAAAAACCGAAAGAACGCATACATTAAATTTTATGTTTAAGAGGATATTCAATTTTTGATGTTTATTAACAGGATCGAATACTTAATATTTTTGTTTAAATTAAGCTGGTGTAAATTTAGCTCAAATTTCCTATATCCGTTCTGTCGTTAACAGTGTTTTTATCTTTTTTAATTTCTATCATTTCCTTTACCTGCAATTTTTGGTAATTCATATCTTTATTTTTTATTATGGTACTGTTATAATCAAAGGAATGTTTTTTCGTCCTGTGTGTGTTTGTTTAACGCGGTTGAGGCGTTTTTCATATATTTATGGCCATTTAATCTGCTCTTAAGTAATTGGCTCGTCATGTCTATATATTTCTTGGGACAGTTTGTGCAAGAGTTCGAATATACTACATTTGATTTATTCATGAGAGGAGTTTTACATTTTAAATTAGTGAGTGGTGTATTTAATTTATTATGAGGCCTGTAGCATTCGACAATATCATGCTTTCTTAGAATGTGTTTTATTTTTTCTAACAACTCACTAGTGTAAGGTTATGCTACATATTTTTGCTGTTTATGTTCTATGTTTCTTGTTATTAGGTTATTATAAAATTTATATGTTTGTTTTGTAATTATTTCGATGATAATCTTTTCATTGAAATTATTATTTATTAGTGTCTTTTTCACTTTTTGCAGTATTCTTGATCGAAATTCTGGAGACGTTAAAGAGATAGCACGATCAGACAGACCGATTATAACATTATTTCTTTGAGTTTTTGAGTGATTAGAAATACAGTTTAGAGTATACCTGGCCAAGTTGGCTTGATGTACCATTCTGTTAATGTAGAAAATTTATTTTATTATTATTTTCTGTTTCGGACGTGAATTGTAATTTTTCGTTGAAACCGTTAAACTCTTGGAGAATTTCATTGATATTATCGTGTTATCGATAAGAGAGTAGAACAAATTAAACAAAGACAGTTTCTGAAGAAGTTGAAGTGTTATTCCGTACCCCTTGAATCAATGACCTGCTTAACTTAATTGTAATTATCTCAAAAATCAGTATTTTGTCTATTGACAATTTTAAATGCGTTTTTCTCAAAACTCAAATTTTTGTTCAGGATAGCTTAAAAATATTTTACTTTGGTTTCTTCGGGACTTAATTTTTCAAATTAAGAAGATTTAACCATATTAACAATAATTTTTTGTTGCAAAAATGCGAGATTTTATAAATTATTAATTTTTTGTTATTTATCCTAATCCAATCCTTAGGCAATATATTATTACGTACTAGATACCAGTATACATTTCACAGTATTTGTGATTGTAGTGTGTAGGATTTTAGGTTTATTTTCTACGAGTTTTTTATTTAATTAATTTTACCTTTGATAATTCCTCACAAGACGTCTATGAAAGAAGGTCTGGAACTTTTTAGAAATTTTTTTTCCCTTATTTTCGACATGGAACGCTGTAGAAATTACCAGATTATTCCTTTTTCTTGTTTTTATTACACTATGTAGTATGAAAATCCTACTAGAAGATTTGGGAATTTTTGAAAATAAAAGGTTATAAAATAATAAAGTGTGTATAAAGACCGGCCGTCCGGAACAATATTTTAATTGAAAAATATTTTTTGTTTTAAAATTTCAGTTAAATACAGCTGAAGCTCTACTGCACACAAATTGGTCATCTCTGCGCGGCAGTGGGCGGACGTGCGCCTACATATATTTAGATTTTTATGCGTTATTATTATGTTATATAGTTTTTATACTCTTGGAATGTCCATTCAATCATATGTAAAGTTTCATTTCTTTTGAAATGTTAGTTTTCATTTCATACGTGTTTAAAAAAGAGCATAATTTTAGTACTCTCCTCTTAACAAAAAAAAAATGGATCTATAATTCATCAGTACCCGAAAGATTAGAATGTAAAACAAATTCCGCTCGTCTAACAAGAAGAGTCAATCGAGGTAAAAAGTGCAGGTCTCGCGTTACGAACGTCCATTAAACGAAACAGGAAGCAATCGTTGATTGAGCATATTCAGATGGCGATCGGATCGATTTTTAATAATCTTAATGGTGTCGAGTTTAATTATGAAATAACAGTACAGGTAGCATCGGATACAAGTTGCTTTCAGAGGACCAAAGAAAAAAGCGACTGTGAGGTCGGTATTCGTATCTTAACGTAAAAATTACAGTAAATTACGCTCTTTAAGTAATATAAATTTATGGGGGTTTGTTAAAAAAAATATATAAATATACTTATTTTTCCATGCTTTATGTTTAAACCGGATATCAGTGAAGTGTTCAGATAAAATAAATTTTGATAAATTAAGTTATTTAAACACTTTGTAGTAGGAAAAAAGTTTTTTTTTTACAAATTTTAACAATATCAGGTTTTTACGAGAAGAAAAATAATGCTAAATGTTTCAAAATTAAATATAAAATTGTAGTTGGGAAACAAGGAAGTTAGAGGGGATATGGAAGACTACAAAAATAGGCTAAATGCCAAAAAAAGTATCCTAACATGCAAAAAATAAATGTCACAAATTGACGTGGAGTAAGCGCAGAAAGAAATTTGATAGTAAATTTATTAGCAGGATTTGAGAAAATGGTGGCCGGCGTCCCGGCGTATTCTTCGTGTTTATTCTTGATTTTTTTATGGTTCCGTGCAGTGACATTACTTAAATTTCGGAATTTATATTTGTGTATGTTATCAAGACATTTGTGCAGACATTTTATTTATAACAATGCATCAATGTATGGCATGGTTTTATAAATACCGTTAATTCATTTTTTTCGGTAAATATATTTTTTATATTTTGGTAATTATTTACATAATGGTAAATCTAGGAAAGCGGCGTTTTTTAAAAAAAAATCTGTGCTTACCCCTTTGTGAGGTCGTAGAACAAGATTTTGGATTTGATTTTTCACTATTTTTCCTCCGTTTCTCGGAAAACTCAAAATACCAAGCATCACTTCACCAAGCACTTTTAATTCTGAAGAAAACACCTAACTTACATATTTATTTTTAATGCTACTAGTTCAAATATTATGTATGTAATATATTTCAACTATTTTTGCACAAATTTTATTGAATAAATTTAGAAAATTTCGTATTTTCAACGAAAAACCAAAAATACGTCCCGGAAAGGTCATCGACCATCAGACTTGCGAAAACGACTAATATTTGTTTCACACGTTGCCAGATGTAAAATACTTTCGTGCTATAAACTATAAAAATTTTCCGTCTCAGCCAACAACGTAGTTTAATTTTTGTAATGTGTTATACAGGGAAAAATAAATCTTAATCACCAAAAATTTTTGGTTACTTCAGGTTTAGCTTGATTTTTGTTAATTTGTAGAACTGAAATTAATCTGAACTAACCTAAATTGACCTAGACTTATACATTCGTAATATAAACTATAAAATTTATCAATTACCATTAACAATATACTTTAATTTTAATAATGTTTAAAAAAGGGTAAAATTAATCTTAACCACCCAAAATTTTTGGTCAGTTTTGGTTAGTTCAGATTTACCTTAATTTTAGTTAGTTTGAGAAACTAAAACTAACCTGAACTAACTTAGATGTATTAATTAAAATTGTTATTGTCTGGCAAAGACCACGTAAAGGCGGGATAATCTGTGAAAGAAAAGAATATATGTGAATTTCACAGAAATTGTATTCGCAATCCGGCAACAGCGCTCATTTTTCGGGTTTCTGGAACGAGTAATACCACTATAATTGCGGTAGCCATTTTGTTTTTTGATAACTTTCTTGATATTTGCGATAAAAATGTGCAAATTTATGAACTTTTATATAATGTAGGGGCTTCTTTCAATGTGGAATTTGTGGCTGTTACAAATACGGTAAACCATATATTTTACTGTTTTTGAGTGCGCAGAAAGGATTTTGAAAATATCCGTTTTTTTACACAAAAGTGGCATTATATCGTTTTCTAACTTTCGGCATTGTCCTGATCATGAGATGTCTGGTTTTAATTCCTACAAATTTTTTACTTTTTTTCTAGCACCCTTATTTTCCGACTATGGAAAAAACTTCATTTAACCTTTAAAAAAACACCAGATAACATTTTACCTCTTGATTTTCAAAGGTTTGAAAGTAAAACTTCAGCGCGTTCTATATTGAAAAAACAAAAAGCCCTTTTTATTAGTAATTTCGACATAAAAAAATATCAGCTTTCAATGAAAACTCTTATAACAATATTAAAAATGACCATCTTCTAGAAAAGTGCAACAAATTTTCTTTTTAAATTATTATCGTGGAAGGAAAAATATTTGGGAAATACGAAGTGAAGAAAACTGAAATCAAAATCTGCGAAAATCATCTATTCCAAACATTTTTTAATTAGTTTTGTGGGTTTTTCGTTGTAGTAAGAAGTAAGTTATCCTAAACCTAAATGCTACCCCAGGCCAGTAGATATAAAATGCCTCATATATATATATATATATATATATATATATATATATATATATATATATATATATATATATATATATATATATATATATATATATATATAATAAAAACATGACGATACGCCTCTGAATCTTACTTTTGGTGTCTTCTTCATCTAAAAGAATAACTTATAGCCTTGTAAAATATACACTTAAGACAAAAATAATAAAAATATAATTATCTTCGTTAACATAACATAATGAGGGTTAATGGGCGACAAGTTTCTGGAAACTGTGTGTCCGGAAATCTTCATATAATGCGTCTTTGTAAACATTTTTCTTAGTTAAAACTCTTGTTGTACTTGTACTTGTATAAATATTTGTAGAAGCTACTATTAAGGGGCCTACGTAAAGAGACGGAGTCATTATTTTGGATTAAGCATGTTTTTTTTAGATTACCTGCTTAGAATGTCTGAACGAAAGTTTGTTTTTTACCTGAGCAAGAATTAAATACGATCGTAAATATTGGGATATACAGTGAAACGCAGAGATATTGCTCCATATGGGGAAACTTTTGTTAAGCTCTTTAAAAAATCAAATTATAGCAGATAGTCTCAACTTATTCTGAAACCAAAAAACAATAGAAACAAATCCTAACCTATACAGGGTATGGGCAAAAACTTGATTTTTGCTCAAGTTTGAAAGCTGATATTAATGTGGGCCGTAGAGGCCATACAGTGAGTTTTGAAAATGGTCAATGCGATTTCACCGAAACGTCAACTGCCTTACAGTCCTGAGAGGGACTCAGCACATACACGAAATGCCCGAAAACCTTCGATTATATATATATATATATATATATATATATATATATATATATATATATATATATATATATATATATATATTGTATCGTACGTTTTCACGGATGGTGGAATGTGTACTGGTGTTTTTTCGCTTTTCAATCCGTTCGTCTCAATTCTAAGTCAAGTAGCCGTCGAGGAAACATCACTTGAAAATGCCAGCTGAGATGTTGGCGAAACGTCGTGAAGATATTTCTACTGACGAACGGATTGAAAACCGGAAAATACCAGTACACACACACACATACACACACACACACACACACATACACACACACACACACACACACACACACACACACACACACACACACACACACACACACATATATATATATATATATATATATATATATATATATATATATATATATATATATATATATATTATATATATACATTGAAAAGATTTTAAAAAACGTGCGATGATAGATCAAAATGTATTAATACACATTTCAAATCCTGTGTGGCGTTTTGGAAATTTTTCAAATGGCTGCCACAAAATGGCGTCTGCCCTTAGCGAAATAGCAGTATAATCAGCTATTTTGGCAACTAATAAAAATCAAAGGTTTGAAAATATATGTGATGAAGTTAAAATGTTCGTATTGAAACAAACTTTCAAATGTTGTGTGTCTCTTTGAAAATTTTCAAAATAGCGGTTTCAATATAATGTAATTTCCAGCGAATTCGCAGGATAATCAGTAAAATGCGGCTGCTTACAAGAACTAAAGACTCCAAAATATATGGCTTGGACCTCAAATGTTCGCAGGAATACCCACTTTCAAAAGTCGTTTAACCAATGAAGCTTTTCTAAGTAATGCCATTATCAGCAAATTTGCAGGATCAACACAAAATATGCCTGCTAAAGAAAAACTATTGGCCTTAAAATATAATATCTAAGACTCAAAAGGTTGGCAGGAATACACACTTTCCAATTTCGTTTTGTCATCTGAAATTATTTAAAATGGCGGCTCTAGAATAACACCAACTTTTAATACGATATTTTCACCAAAATGGGCCTTCTGCATATTACGTAACAAAAAATCAGGTGTATTTAAACCCACTCATCCATGTAACACAGTGTAACATCAGCTATATATTCATCCCCAACTTGACATACAATATTTTAGTTCAATTTGAAATAAGCATGGAGACCAATGACTTTTTGTGTATGGGGGGGAGGGAGAGGGCACAAACTCAAGTTCTTACACCTTCAACAGCAAATTCGACAAGGGGCTTGAGTTTATTTAGCTCCTTGTCTTCCGGATATGTGAGTTTCTTGGGTTTGTGACTATTTACCAACCACTGCTCCTCTCCCTTCCCAATGGCTAGATGAACCGCTACACTGTGTATAAAGAGGAAGTACCCGATTTTCTGTTAGGTAATATATGATGCTGATAATGTCGCTCTAAAAAATGGCGTCATTTTGAAGAATTTCAAAGGGCAACACGATGTTGAAAAGCAGGTATTCTAGTGGATATTTTGAACCTCGGGGCATGTATTTAAAGGCCTTTAATTATTATTAGCTAATGATTCTGCAAATTTGCTGAAAATCATATCAATTTAAAAAATTTTCATGGTCCAAACGACATTGCAAAGTGGGTATTGTTCCCAATATTTTGAGCCGAGGCATGTATTTTACGGGCAGCAATTCTTGTCAGCAGCCGCATTTTGCTGATTATCCTGTAAATGTACTGCGATTTAACAGCACCATTTTATATATATATATATATATATATATATATATATATATATATATATATATATATATATATAATAAATTTTTGACATTTTGCGTTCTTCTAGTTTCCGCCTATGTTCAGATATTTTAAGAATTTCCAAAAATTTCAAGTATAGCTTTATATCCTTTCACAGATCACGAGCGTAAAAAAAATTAATTTTATTGTCAAATTCTGCTAAATCATTTTTAACTCACGGAAATTAATCGTTTGGATGTAAAAAGAGAGTGTGTAGCAAAAAAATCTATTACAATCAGGTAGCCTATAATTTTATCCATTTACTCCTCTAAAATTATTTAAACATTTGTAGATTAATTTACTTAAAATTTATTTTCCGGTACCATTAACGATACTGTTTTTAAACCAATTAAAAAGTTATGGGAAAGTTTAGTCATAGTAATGGAATCGTGGCTCACGCTTTTTCATATCTAATAACAAATTAAAAAGCCTGTTAACACGTAAAATATGATACTTTTCTAAACAATTAGTAATCAGGCTAAATATATAATAATATAAATAATATTTGTAAAATAAAAAATTTTGCTTTTGTAAACCTTATTAGAAATGTATTTGGAATGATTTTAAAATTAAATATATCAAAAAAATATTTATTTATATATTAATGTCATCACACTATTCTACAAGCTATATATTACTTATCTCAGTTACAGAACAGGCAATGACTGCACTATATTCCAGAAATATTTAACAAATATATAAAATGAAATACGTTGTTTGGGTTAAAACAACAGATATTTTTTGGCAAGGTAGGTATATGACCGTATACCGAAAGTGTCAAAATAACATAATATATAGAATGCTCCATTTAAAAATTTAAAAGTGACATAGTCAGTTGACAGTTGTTGAAATCACTGGAACACGGAATACACAATAAAATAGAAGAATTATAGATATGAAGGTTGCATAAAATATTTTTCACCAACTTCTAAAAGAAGGAGGTTCTCAATTCGTCGCGTATATATATATATATATATATATATATATATATATATATATATATATTGTTCCGGACGGCCGGTCTTCGAACAAACTACACACACTGTATTCTTTTAATCACTTTTTATTGTCAACCTTACTTTTGACACTTGTCAAATAAATTCAACTTGCGTCGACACACTCTCAGAATATACTGACCAAGAAAGTCGATCTGGACCCTTTATATACCCTTTTGGTCGATGCCGGAAGATTCCCTAATTCTCTAGACGGATTTCCATACTACGTGGTGTGATAAAACTAAGAAAAAGGAATAATCCGGCGATTTCTAGACCTTCCATCATAGGCGTTCCATACTAAAAATAAGGAAATCGAATTCTCTAAAAAGTTCCAGACCTTCTTTCATAGTCGTCTCCTGAGGAAATTAACAAAGGTAAAATTACTTAAATAAATTATAAACTCATAGACAATATACCTAAAACCCTATGAACTGCAAACTCAAACTAATACTGTGAAATATAAAATGCTACAAAGTTCTTTACATTAGAAAATATACCTAAACCCTACAAACTACGAATACAAATTAATACTAGGAAATGTGCAACGCTATAAAGTTCGTAACATTGCCCCCCTCTCAAGCCTTGATCGTCCCGATCAACCATCTTGATCTCGATAATGGGCCAATTTGTCCAGATGCACGACTTTCATTTTCGCATGAGGGCTTTTCTGAATTCGGTATACCAGATCATTTAGTCGAGTCACTACGTTGTACGGACCTTCCTAAGAGTGGCCTGGAAGACGTTTTCCTTCCGGGGTCTCTTTCACCGTCGCGGTCCGTCTCAATGTACCTTCTCGTGGATGACCTGTAGAACGTTCTTCTTCCGTAGCCCCATTCGCGGTCACGGTCCCTCTCGTCACGTTCTCCTCGGTCACCGCGAGTACTCCTTCTATGTCTTCCGGAATGGTCCTTTCTTCTATCGTTTCCACCAACAGTAATTTCCGGGCAATCTCTGTAGAAGTGATCCTTGTCTCCGCACTGGTAACAACGCATGGTATTCGAATGGTACCGGCGACCCTGGTCCCTTCTTCTAGGTCTGGCATAAGTTACTCTTATGCGACAACCACATACTTCAACTCCATCGCAAGCCTTGACAGCCACTGCAGCATTTCTTTTATCTTTGTAAACAGCAAATCCAAAACAGGGAATACTATTACTTAACCAGACTTCTTTAAGTTCACCATAAGGAGCAAAGACTTTCTCCAAGTCGCTTCTTCGAACATCATCACCTATATTAGCAATATGAAGCCGATAGCCATCAGAGCCTCTGTCAGAAACATTATTGCGAGTACACCGGCTTTGTAGATGCCCCTCTTGACCACACTTCCAACAACGAATTCTATTTCTGCTACGAAAGGTTGTATTTTTGTTATCTTGTGTTTTCGCTTCATTCAAAAATTCTAGCAACTCCCTCATAAGCCTCATGAAAGTTTTCTCATTGATCTTGCGATAATCTCGAGAAACATTGACTCCTCTTGTGATTCGTTCTTGGTTGCTTGATGTCTGTTTGGCTGTCTCAAACTGAAGGGCATAAGCAAGAGTCTCGGATATTCTCTTCAGTCTGGCCATTCTTAGTGTCTGACTTGTTTCTGGGTCGCGTAAACCTTCAATAAAACTATTCACTGCTAACTCTTGCTTTATTTCTTCTGGGTATGTTGGGTAGGTCAAATTTATTAACCTCATGATATCCGCCTCATATTCTTGAAGACTTTCGTTATATTTTTGTCTTCTTCCTTGGAGTTGGGCTTTATAAACTTCTTGTAGGTGGGCTTCCCCATAGCGCATCTCCAGAAAACTAACAATGAATTCGTAATCATTCTGTTTTTCTTCCGGAATGTTACGTAGGACCTCCATAGCTTCACCTCGTAGTGCTAGAACAAGAGCACGTGCATTTTCCGGTAAACTCCAGTTATTGCCGGTGGCGGCGGCTTCGAACTGACGGACATAGGTAAGTCAAGGTACCTTGCCGTCAAAGGTAGGTGGCTTCATCACACTGGTTGCAGGAACACCATCTACCTTTATCATACCTGTACTGGCTACCTTCTCTATTTGCAAATGTAACTGTTGCACCTGTTTCTGGATTCCTGTCACTTCATGTTGTATTTCAATATGTACATCTCCTCTAATTTCGTTAATCTTCTGTTGCATTTCTTGTTCTATGCGCTTCATATCTTCTTGATTTTTTGTAATGTCTTCTTTCAGTTCCTGTTTCATGTCTTCTTGATTTTTTTTAAGTTCCTGTCTCATGTCCTCCAGACTTGTTTTTAGTTCCTGTTTTATACTTTCTTGATTTTTCTTAATGTCTTCTTGGCATGTTTTTAGTGTCATCAATTCTTGTTTCATATCATCTTGGCTTGTCTTTAGTTCTTGTTTCATATCATCTTGGCTTGTCTTTAATTCTTGTTTCATATCGTCTTGATTTTTCGTCATATCTTCTTTCAATTCTTGTTTCATCTCTTCTTGGCTTTTCTTCATATCTTCTTGGCTTTTCTTCATATCTTCTTGGCTTGTTTTCATGTCTTGAATCATTATCAGTATTTGATTCAAACTAGCTTGAAGTTGTTCTTCCATTTTTGCTTTCTGGCTTCTAGTTTCCACTGGCATACAATTTCAGTTTACTTTTTTTTTTCTTCTTTTTCTAATTTTCTAACCTAAACTAACCTCTTCTGGATTTGATCCACTTCCGACACCAATTTGTTCCGGACGGCCGGTCTTCGAACAAACTACACACACTGTATTCTTTTAATCACTTTTTATTGTCAACCTTACTTTTGACACTTGTCAAATAAATTCAACTTGCGTCGACACACTCTCAGAATATACTGACCAAGAAAGTCGATCTGGACCCTTTATATACCCTTTTGGTCGATGCCGGAAGATTCCCTAATTGTCTAGACGGATTTCCATACTATGTGGTGTGATAAAACTAAGAAAAAGGAATAATCCGGCGATTTCTAGACCTTCCATCATAGGCGTTCCATACTAAAAATAAGGAAATCGAATTCTCTAAAAAGTTCCAGACCTTCTTTCATAGTCGTCTCCTGAGGAAATTAACAAAGGTAAAATTACTTAAATAAATTATAAACTCATAGACAATATACCTAAAACCCTATGAACTGCAAACTCAAACTAATACTGTGATATATAAAATGCTACAAAGTTCTTTACATTAGAAAATATACCTAAACCCTACAAACTACGAATACAAATTAATACTAGGAAATGTGCAACGCTATAAAGTTCGTAACAATATATATATATATATATATATATATATATATATATATATATATATATATATATATATATATATATATATATTATGTATGTACACCGATTACTCCGGAACGGAGGCACCAATTTGAATGAAATTTTTTACGTTATAGTCAGGAAGTTACTGCGGTGGTCCCATATTTTTTTGGACGAAATTGGTGCAGTAAAATCCAAGATGGCGCTGACAATATGGAGGCCAAAAAATTAATTTTGTCCGATTTTCTTCAAAACTGGTATGGAAAAATTTTCAGGGTTGTACCCAACGAATCTAAAATTATTTTAAAAAATCTGAAGTTATTTGTTACAAGTTAATATGGCAGATACAATACGGGAATTAAAAATTTTACGTTTATCTGATTTTTTCCAAAATTGGGGGTTGTTGGGCGTAACTTACGAATATTATATATCGGACAAAAAAATTTACATGTCTTAAGTTCTTTAAACATCGTTATTATAGGATTTTGGAAGCACAGATTATGAATCTAAAATTAATTTCGTAAAATTTGAATTAGCGGATTTACTATGGCAGTCTAAATATTTGCGACAGTTTCATTGAAAACTGGTATTTGAAGAATTCTGAGTATCAAAGATGTTTTTGTTATTCAGTTTAGTGCGGTTTAAAACTTTGGATAAAATGGGTACTTTTTGTGGCCTTGGAATTATTGCGAAGTACAATACACATCTCACTGAGTATTTAGTTCAAAGAATTTATGGATATCATAAAGAGTTTAAAACTAAAAATCGAAAAATATAAAATTTTTATAAAAAAAATTGAATCGACTGTAAAAAATGCTTTAGAAAGCAAAACATAAATATTGTATCAAATTTTTGAAATAGGCACCAAATTATTACTAAATGAGACAAATAACTGCTAACACGAGATACATACAAACTACGATAAGAAAACAATTACAAATAAAGTATTTCTGATTATTTTTGTGTAAATCACATTTTGTCTGGTAATAATTTGGCGCTGACTTCAAAAATTTTAGTTTCATATAAAAATTTATATTGTTATTTTTCACTTAGTGTATTTCTAAAAGTGGGGTCAATTTTTTTATAAAAAATTTATTTTCAATGTCTGGTCACATTTCTCAATTTCACACACCTTTAACTTGATTCTGATTTTAAAACTGATTTATTTATTAATCACATATAACTGATTCTATGCGATGTTTTGTATTTTTCATCGTAACTTCAATAATTTCGTTAAAAAATACTGTACAACCGCAAAATGCCGCACACTTTCAAAAATTATGAAAATATGTCCACATAGACGTAGAAACAAATATTAAATTCTATCTATTGTTATCTGTTTAGATTTAGAAGTTTTCTTGTTTTACAAATGTATTTATTAAAAAAAAAAGTTGATTAATTTGATTATAATTACTCAGAGTGTATGTACTATTACAATTGCATATTTTAAAATAGCAGGTTGTACGGTACAACAGTAAACCAAATGTACCGTATTTTGCTTTATTGTATTTCGATTTATGGTATTATATTTTAATCTGCATTCCTTTTAATTTATTTGCTATTGTGATTCGAAAATTACATAGGAAATGCAACTGCGTGTGTACTAGTAAGATATCCATTTTGTAAAACATGATGAATATAATTTTTAGATACCTTTTTGTTCTTTATGATCAATTGGTTTGTTTGTTTCACGATCTTGGATAATTATGTATATATGGAGAACCATGGTTCACGATAATCTAAAGCAAAGCAATAATTTTAAAAACTGGATCACAATAAGATGCAAATCCGGAATATATGTGTATTCGTATTAATTTAATATCGTAGAATGAATATAAAATTTTTTTGTGACTTCAAATACTTTTCACATCATATTTCTAAATTTTGCCACATTATAAATACAAAACTGTTCATGCACATTTCTTATATATAAGTACTTTAAGTTTGTGAGAAAACCAATTGTCACACTATTACATTTAACACAGTGTTTTTTTTTGTTGAAAAAAAAATAATAAACACAATGTTATGACACAACAGACTTCTAATATGCTACATGTACTGAAGTTTACAAATTCCAGAGAACTAGTTAAAGTTAGTTTAAATTTTTTCCCGTCGGTAAAACTGCATGAAAACTATTTTTTTCCTGGTTCACAAGTCCAGTCAATAAACTCTTTTGTTAGCGTGTTACACAATCTTGCAGCTCATCAAGGCCACTACAAGTGAAGTATTATCGGCAAGATCAACATTGTACAAACCTGAATTATTATCATTGATCTTTATATATATTTTCCTGCATTGAAGAGAGGAACTCAGCCATGATAGAAAATTTTCTCTGAAACCTAGCGAAGTTTTCTTTGAACGATATCTATATCCAAAGTATCAAATGCCCTTGAAAGGTCAAAGAAAAGTGCGCCAAGATATTTTCCCTTATCAAGGGCTTCACAGACAGAATCCATGAAGTCGCAAGTCGCACTCTCTGTCGACCTCTCAAGAAAAAACTATTTTGTTTCTTAGTGATAATGTTACATTTTTTAAAATAGGTATCATTTGATTATAAACGCATTTTTCGAAAATTCTACTCAAAACCGTTGAAAAACAAAATGAATAGGTTTCAAAACTACCTAGATCTCATTCTTTCAACCTTTTTGTCTATAATTAATACTTTAGCCTCTAGATTAAAAAAAGCATCTTTCATTAAAAATATTTGTTTTTCGAAAAGTCAAAAATAAAATAGTTTTTCTCCTGTTAACTCAATTCGTATGGGTAAAAGTGAAAAATCTAAAGTATACTTGATAATAGTCTTTAAGGAGGCTTTTAAAATTTTTATTAAATAAACCCATTAACCATTCTGACTAGATAGATGTTCAGAATTCTTTTTTAAACTTTTTATCCCATAAAATGCTAAATGATACTGACTTAAACTACCATAAACGCTGGAATCAAAAAACACTTTTAAATAATGACCCCCGTTTATTATATTTAAATGACTATGGCACATTGTGTGTATCCCGCTATTATATAAAAGTTTTATTGTAACAAGACTTTGTGTCATTTACTGCTGTTTTTATTTATGGTCATGGTATGTTCATAACGCCGAGTGCCGAAAAATGTCGTAAAAGGCTAAAAATTTTGTCTTATAGTCAGTAGCGTACCTAAACAAATATTATTTATCAGATTAGTCTATAAAAAATTCGTAGTGTATACAGTGTGATCAATTAACTTACGACTAAGATTTAAAAAATGGTAAGGAAATATTCTATTGCTAGTTGGCGTATTTGGATCTCTGCAACAGAAAATCAACAATTTCTATAAATATTTAGTTAAATATAAATCGGAAATAAGATAATACACCACTGTAGCTTAAGGGAAAATCTACATACAATAAACATTTACAAAGAAACAACATGTAAACTATACGTTTCCAACCTTTTCTGGACCACCATCTCTTTTCCAAGAAGAAATAAATCCAATGACCCCTTTCCTCATAGTAATTTATTTATTTTACAAATGGAAATTGAAGGTTAGGCGTGTGGGAATAATTTAATTTACTGGATTCGACGATTATAATGAAAAAATATACAATATAGTTTCCTGATTTTGATGCAGACCGATCAAATCAATTAAAATATCACACGAATGATCGTTGATTTTGTTCTTTAATAATCCTGCATGACTGCTGGTTCGACCAGTTACAAATAAAAAGGAAAGTTTTTAAAATCACGATCCTAATTATTGGAAAAATATTCGACACGACATATTCTTAAAATTCATTAGTATCTACGCAAAATTTTAAACAAAAGCAGATAATCAATTTACCAATACCTATATACTTATACAGAAATTCCCATGAAATCGCGACTTCAGTTAAAAGCGCTACCGATAGATGGCAGGACGCATACAACCTCTCGCCAAATTCTGAACTTAAATTACAGATGTCAAAAGTAAAAAGAAGAATGTTAGAAATGAATAAAAAATGCGTGGTACTTGTGCTTTGATGTCAAAGCCTCGTTGGGCCCCGTACCTTCCACCATAACTGCATATCGTTGGAGCAATGTTGTAAGAAGCCTCGTTAACCTTACTTGTCAGACAGCTTCAAGTAACAATATTATATCCCCGAAGTACTCAGTTCGATGAGTGCTAGGCACTCTCTGAAGATAGGGTCAACAATTTTTTCCTCCTCCCATGTGCACACTTGGTTCCTCAATACATAAATTCCCAATTCAACTCGCCATAAATGACTTTTGGTATTTTTCGAAGTCAATGAACGTCCAGGGAATACATATTTATGAAAACTCACACCAGGTGCTAAGACTATAAAAATCTTTAAAGTACATCCATTTAGTTTTAAAAACTACTTCCTTATAGAACATTATACCCATATTTTATATTTCCTTGACCATAAAACAAGTATTTTCAATGAATTGTAATTCCCTTTGTTATTAGCAGTAGATAACTGTTTAACATATTCGATTTCCTACTTGTCTTAATGACTCTTTCCAACTTATAATATAGATAATATTTTAATTTATTCATTGATTTGCTTTTGCTTATTAACAGAGTTTTTAATACCCTTCTGCAAAAGTATTTGACTTCCTGAAATATGCTGATGTTGTCCCAAGCATCAAAGAAACTTATAATAACAAGCATAAAGCAAAAACTACACCCACGGATCTCTTGGCCTGATTGGGATTCAAAAGATTATACAGTAGTTTTGTAGATGCTTCATCACCATGTAAAGAATTAGGTTGATCGATGAGCTCTTGTTCAGACAAACTACGTCGAAAGTTAAGCACACGAAAATGTTCATGAATTAATTCCATTTTTTGGTAGAGATAAAATTTTCCAGCTACTGAAAATCATACAAATAACGTCCATATATTAAAGCGTATACTATCTAAAATGTCAAACTGGATATGTTAGATGGCATCTAACAACGCCATTGTTGCCACTTCCCGAAACCACCGTGCCCTGGAGCACTATTTTAACAATGAGATATAAACTGGTATACTTCATCAATATTGATAAATATTTCAGTTATATTTTCAAACCTGAGTTGAACTTTCTCTTTTGATTGTTTTAAATTCTCTGCTTGGGTTACTTAGTAGATACTTTAAAAACCTCTGCCCTGCCCATCCCCTAAGAATTATTCGAGATGGTGAATATGTGTGTCCGAATAGGTTTGTGAGAAACGGTATATTGGTATATATTATTTCGTAAACTACCACACCGTAGAGCAACAGCTCTCATTACTCCTCATCTAAGATTATACAGGGTGTCTCAAAAGAAAGTTCACATTTAAAAAATCGATTTAAAAAAAAAGTTAGGACTTTATTGAAAAAATGTTTATTACATATTAAAATACATTGTTTGGGAATTTATTTTTTAAAAATGATATCGTCCAAATGTAATCCGATGCGCTCACGGCATTCATTTAATCGAGCACTAAAATTGCCCATGACGGCTCGGCAGGTATTCTCCGTGATGTCTGCCATTTCGTTGCGGATATTTTCTTTTAATTGTACCAGGGAAGTCGGTTGGTTGGCGTAAACTTTTGATTTGACATAACCCCATAGGAAAAAGTCCATAGGTGATAAATCGGGACTGCGTGGAGGCCAACTTATGTCACCTTTCTTTGAGATCAATTTGCCAGGAAAAATTTCACGCACTCGTGACAGAGATATGTTGGACGTGTGTGAAGTTGCCCCGTCTTGCTGGAACCATGTTCTTTGGTTATAGCCAGGAAAATTTTGCAGTTCAGGCACGAAGAAGTCATCTGACATCTCCACATACCGCTCTGAAGTCACTGTTACTGTGCGTTCCCTTTCATCTTCAAAAAAGTACGAGCCGATAATTCCTCGCGCCGACATCGCAGCCCATACAGTCACTTTCGGCGAATGTAGAGGTTTCTGATGTTTGTGTTTTGGATTGTTTGCACTCCAATAGCGGCAATTTTGCTTGTTTACATGACCATTAAGATGAAAATGGGCTTCACCCGAAAAGAAGATGTTGGTAAACATTGAAAAGCGTTCAGTCATCTGGTTTACGAAGTCAAGCCTCTGACCAGCATCCTGAGGCTTTAATTCTTGCACCAACTGAATTTCATAGGGGTTCAGCTTTAAATCTTTGTGTAAAATACGGAATAATGATAACCTATGCACATTTAAAGCAACAGCACGCTTACGAATCGAAACGTTTGGGTCGTCATGAACAGACTGAGTAACACTCTCTACGTTTTCGACCGTTCTCGAAGACCTCGGACGCCCGGATTTTGGTTTATCTAGTGTTGAACCGGTCTCTTCAAACTTCTGGACCCATTTTCCAATAAGCTGAGCGCTTGGCGCATCATTTAAGTGACGAATATGTCGAAAATTGCAGAATTTTCTACGCGCTACAGTCGCCGAATTACCGTTTTTGTAAAACTCAAGTATGCACAAAGCACGGTCCGCTCCCGAGAAACGCGCCATAGCGACTAAATTCCCAAGAGCCAGGCTACCGATTGACATACCCCCCGCGCCGCTCGGAATAGTTGCGTTCACGCAATAAGCAAAACAAATGTGTACTTTCTTTTGAGACACCCTGTATTATTACTTCAGGTTTTATATGCAGTAAAATCACGAGTTCGAGAAACATTATCAATTTTTTCAAAATTTTAACCCAACATCTTTAAAGTCCTTTTTTACGAAAATGCATTTTACCCGTAACTTGATTTTGTCCTTTTTTTATTGTGCACAAACAATATCTTCTTTCCAATTGAATAAATACATTAAACATTCGCCATAGTCCACGATGCATAGTATGCATCTTAATAAAAAAAAAAGTGCATTGTAAAGGCATGTCGTGACAAGCCGGTTGCAAGTACACAAGAAAATTCATATCCAGCGAGGCAGCGGAGCTGGTGCATGATCCCAGGCACACAAAATGAAGATAAGAAATGAGAAATATAAATGCCATATCTTTTATCTTTTTTTCCTTTAAAGTTGGGTTTGGAAAAATGAATGAGGGAAGAAAATTAAAAATTCGTGGGTTGTTATATAGATGCCAGGTATTTACAGAATGGCTGTATAATTTGTATGTATGTATGTATATATATATATATATATATATATATATATATATATATATATATATATATATATATATATATATATATATATCAATATGTTTTTTTGTATTCTCTGGGTCAGGTTCATACGTGGATAATAAAAAAAGAACAACGTGTTTCGACGTTTCGCCTGTTTTTAAGGCATTTTCAAAAAGTTTTTTTTTATATTATTTTCCTTAATTTAAAAGCCTAAAATTTAAAATACACAAATTATGGTTAAAATTATACACATTAACAGAAAAAGTTAAAAATTAAAAGAATTAAAAAAAAATTAAGAACTTATTTTACAATTAAAAAATTATATGTTTTTAAAATTATTTACCTTGCGCTTGCCATTTCTATTTCGATACTGACTGATAAAATATATTAATTGTGGTATTGGAAAAACAATTTCTTTTTTATTGCATTATTTTTTTAAATCATTCTTATGAAGTCTTTGGTGCTTTTTTTATATTAAAACTGGTAAAATATAAATGTTCTAAGAGGATATTCCCGTCTATTGACTTTTAAGAGGGTATATTAATTTTTAATCAGATTTCTGTAAATGCGGCTTAGGTTACTTATATCTGTTCTGTCGTTAACTGCGTTTTTCTTTCCATCACCTCCTTTACACGCAACTTATTATAATTATGGTCACGTTCAAGTATTGTTTTGTTGTTGTAGTTGGAGGAATGGCCTGTTTCTCGTACATGTTTATTTAATGCAGTCGTAGTATTCTTAGTAAATTTGTGCCCATTTAATCTATTTTTAAGGAACTGTGTGGACATTCCTTTTTTTTTTTTTGACAATCGGTGCAAGGAATTGAGTATTCAACATTAGAGTAATTTATTTTATGAGTTTTACTTGTCAGTCAAAACACGTTGTTTTTTTATTAACATCCAAATATGAACCCCAAGAATACAAAAAAAACAAATTGATACATATAATAAATGGTTCAAGAGAAACAGGAGAAATATATATATATATATATATATATATATATATATATATATATATATATATATATATATATATATATATATATATATATACATTTATGTCGCCTAAAATTTAATATCGTTTCAAAAATAAAATAGTGAAACTTGGAATTCCGGTTGTGACTTTAAATATTATTGGACTGATTGACTAGATCCTGTATTTGTGAGTGTGGTAGCATGAATCGGTACTGAGATATCTGTCCGGATGGACTAGTTGTATGTTGCATGTGTTCATCCAATGTCTTTGTTAGTAGGACGTCTACGAAGGAGGGTAGATTGTTTTCAGTTCCAGAGTGAACTGTACCTTCAAGTATCTAGAGTTAAGGATATCAAGGAATTGTTGTTTACCATCAGAGTTTGGGATAAAGGAGGCAGGAATAACCATCTGTCTATGTACCTTGCATTCTTAAGGCAATGTCTGGATAGATTCTTATCGTGAACTGGAAAGTCTTATCTTGAGACTAACGGGATTTTACGATGAAGCTTGCTCTAATGTTATAATTTTTAAGCCTTAGGGCGTATAGAAACTTAATGGATTATTTTCAGTTTTTTAAGTAAGATACGCCTTTCTCCGCAAGTAGTAGCATGAGACTAGAAAAGTATTTATCGAAGTTTTGGGTTATAAGCACCAACTATGACTCTTAGAAAGACATTTTGCTGGGGTAGTTTTAAAACTTCGTAGAAGTTCTGACATCTACTGAATTTTTCCCGTGATATTAGTCTTCTTGTGACACTCGCCTCTAACGGTGAGTCCATGATTTTGGTTTTAGTTATTTTTCTAAAGATATGTAATGAAATCCCCGGGCACAAACACTTGTAAGGTATTGCTAGTTTGTTAAATTAGACTAATTACGAAATGGTTCTATTAAAATCTTAACGAAACAACAAGATAGTATCAAGCCAATTTTTAAAATCAATAATATTTATTCTGCTTCGCATGTGAAAAAAGTCATTTTTGGCGGTATTGCTGGCAGGGGCTTCCACAATATTGTCGGATCTACATACAAAAAGGACTAACGATTTATCTCAACATCTACTTGAAGTCACCGCAATTAATAAATATTTTGGTGCAGTTTTTAAGAAAACTAGTTACAGGAAAATGATGGAAGAGTAAGGCCATTTAATTTCAATAGTAGTTTTAGTTTCGTATCTGCAATGTTGTATACAAAGGGCCAAGCTAAATATGATATTAAATTAAATCCTTCTGATAATTTTATACTCATCTTTGATTTATCCCTCTCTCATACACATTGTTAACATTTTCAGGAACGCAACTATTACCGCATGTCTGGAAAATGTTCACCCTAAAAGTCACTAATGTTGAATCCTGCAACCTTTAAGTTTATACCTTATAAAATTCTTGACAAATTGTATACCTAATAAGTATGCTAATAGCAACAAAATAATTCCTGAAATACAATTTGTCTTTAGAAAGAACTATAGCAACACTGCACTTTTTTCGAGAGCTTTAAACATAACTGGGAGAGACGTGGATGATGGTAAAGTAGACACTTGGTGCATTGGATTTGTTCCACATCTCGAAGACTTTAGAAACCATGATTTACTATATTTAAATATTTATGCCTATGACAGGTTTTATACATATCTATGTTTTTCATTGGAATTCCAACCCATACTTTTTTAATGCACTAGCCACCACTGTAAATTCTTAAAATAAAAAATCGGAATATCTGATTTGAGAATATACGTTTCTCCGTGTATGCTCAATGGTCATTCTATTTATTTCACTACACTAACACACCTATTTAAATACCCTAAAGAAGTGTCCTGCCATCATGTTAAATTGCTCGCCGAACAAAACGTTTTGTTCTCGGACATGTTTTAAATTATGAATCTGATAATTTTTAGTTTATTTAAGCGTGCAGTAGTGTTCGTTCCCGTGTGGTTTGCGATATTGACAACGGCCCGGCCGGTCGGTCGGCCTGGTCGAACGCAAAATCGTGCATTCCGAAGTAATAACGAGCCACCGATTCTCATCTATACATGACTCGTATTGTTTTCCGCTTGTAAAAATACACCTTGAGAGTTTTTTGTTGCTACATAAAATTTTACGCCGCGAAAATTTGCAGTATTAGGATCTGAAACAGAACAAATTCCTTGTTTTTAGCAAAAATGTCATCCTTATTATTAACAACTATGCCTACCACCAATAAATGTGTTCTCCCCCTCCTCCCCAAATGCTTCCACTCTTTTCGGCCTAGTTCTATAAACATCTTCTCTGAATCGGCTAGTCTTCTTATGCCAGGAGGCTTGAATTTGGCGATGGCTTCTTTTATTTCATCATAATCTTCGCTGCATCATCTTGCATTTGAGGTCCGCTCCGCTCTGTCTAAAAGTACCAGATCGTTCCGTAACATCGATTCACTCTGAAAATGGTAAAATAGTTTTTCATTCGTTATTCTGTCTTTCAGCTTAATATCTAGTATTCCTCGTCCCATGACTCGTTGGGCAGTTTTTAGAATATTTATTATTTCTTTAGTTGATATTCATGTTCCAGTACCAGTACTGTAAAAACATATTAGTCAAACACTTGACACCAAGATCAGTATATCCTTCAATTTGGGCTGGTCTTCCAATGATTTCATATTATCTATTTGCAAAGTTGTTAAGTTAACTTCGAGGTTCTTATTATTATTATTTATCGGTTATATAATTTTTCATATGTTTACTTTCAGTTCTATCTTTTTATTGTTAAATATTGTTAACATTTGTTGTACTGACTATTTATTAGTTGCAACCTAAACTACAGTATTTTATTTTTATATTAACTCGTTTTCTTCCTAATTTCTTAAATTCCCACCATCAACGAAGAAATCTCCAGAGTGAAATATATATGTGTCGTTCATAGTTTATGTGGGATATGTACTTTCGGCTTCATTATTGATAAAATGGAATCCTTATATCTAACATAGTTACTTAAATCTCTGACTCTGAAAATCTATTACTATCGCTAACCTTAATATCACAGTTATTGATAACTATAGATTCTGGTTCTTTCAATCTTGAATTAGTTGTCCTAAATACAGTGCTGTTTCTCTTAGTTCTAATTGAAATTAATTGATTCTAGGTAAGCCAATTACATTTATCTTCACCATACACATACACACACAGAAATATATACATATATATATATATATATATATATATATATATATATATATATATATATATATATATATATATATATATATGCGAGCAGTAAATACAAATTTCGCTTCATCATATCCTCTCCGTGTTACAGGATGAACAGTTTGAATAAATTGCTACAAAACACAATTTATCCTATTCCACCACCATCGAGATGATGGCCTACCTGTACCACCCTATCAAGAATAAAATCAAAAACTTACATTCCCCACTACAGTGATACGGCAGAGGTACATATTTTGTCTCTTACTAGACTCATCAGAATTCCAACATGCACCTGTTTGTGCAAAAGACAACATAATGTGAATATAACCATTGCTATTGCATCTCACATGGAGGAATCCGTGAATGTGGCATAAACATATATACGCCATCCAGCGGGAGGTCGACAAAGCCGCATCCAATATTGCGTGTCAATACCCTGCTGAGTCTAGTAAAAGACGAAACATGTGCCTCTGCCGTATCACGGTAGCGGGGAGGGTAAGTTTTTGAATTTCTTTCTTCTCGATATAGTGGTACAGGTAGGCCATCATCTCGATGGTGGTGGAAAAGGATAAATTGTGTTTTGCGGCAATTTCTTCAAACTGTGCAACCTCTAACACTGAAAGGATATGATGGAGTGAAGTTTGCATTTACTGTTCGCATTTTACTTCATTTACACACAGAGTTGCATATAGTTGTACGTTTGTTGAATTTGAATGACTACAACAGCATAATATGGATATAACCATTGCTATTGCATCTCAGACTCAGATTAAGATATTTTGCAGTGAATGAATCATTGGCAATCTAAATAACAAATTAGTATATATATATATATATATATATATATATAGATAGATAGATAGATAGAAAGGGTAGTCGTTGCTGACTAGTTAGGATAAACTAGTTAATATTGGGGTGTACAGCAAACGAAAGAGTATTCTTTGAAGTTAATCCAAGCTTTCGAAAATCTTTATTATCATTTTCATCTTCAGGGACACTACAAGAATTACAAAAAAAGGAAAATTAGTGAGATAAATTTTCTCTAATAATTTTAAATAACTTACATCTTTATTTCAGGATGTTCACTAAGATATTAAATGGTTTTATGACAATATACATTCTTAAAAGAAATAAAAACAGGACGAACCATTTGAGTTTGAAATTATGAGGTTAGGAAATTTGTCAGCTATCGGTAGGGCTGCCAACCTTATCCAATTATTATTAACTTTTGTTCGGATGAAACTGCATTTAAGGGTAAATATGCAATAAATGGCCAGTCATGCTGAAATTATTAGGATAGAAAAATTGATTAGGAGTCAGCAGGGCTGTCCACTATTAGTAATTGTTTTAATGAATTTTATTAGGTTAAGATTACAATTAAAGGTAGTTATGCAATGCCTGGTCAGTCATACTGAATTATTAAATCGTTCATATCTAAGGAAAACTGTAATCATTATTGTTAGTAATATTTGTAGAACTAGATAAAGAGTTATCCAACGATAAAAGATAAGAATATATTTCACTCAGATGCTTAATATTTATTTATATATATATATATATATATATATATATATATATATATATATATATATATTCAAAGTTATGGTATATTCATATCGAATCTTGAAAGTAGCTTTGTGTGATTCGATATGAATATAAAAAACTTTGAAGAAGCTCCCTATGTTCACACCTCTTTACTTGAATCAACTTACAACGAAACATACTCATATATAGATCGATAGAAGTTAATAGCTTGATAAATAGCAAATATTCTTCGCCTTTATTTTGTAAGTTTTAAATATCCGATTTTAACACGAATTAAAAATCCGTAACTGTGAAAGTGCCTTTGTAATATCCAAGAAAATATCCTTTAATGCAATTCTTACTCTAAACATTTTTTTGTTGCCCGTTACTGACCACATGCTTGTCGTACTCCAGTGTGAGAACCCATCTGCGACAACTTACACGACAATGGGCTGTCGTCTAAGTTGGCTTTATTTCAGAAAATATACTGCTCTAGGCTGGTGGTAACATGGTCACTTTTGCTATATGGTCGTAGATGATTATTTAAAAAACATCCTTAACAGGGTTTAAATAAATTAGAATAGAAAATACGTCGCAGTGTGTTGGCTGAATTGTACCCCTAGAGGCAAACTAACATTAAAAAGTTTTTAATTTGTTTACCGCTACGATTTCATATTTATTTCACCACGCAGAAATTAGGAAATTTTGTTGTTGCTCCATATGGTAAGATTATTTTTAATTTACTTCAAAAAAAGGAGTAGATACCTCTTATTTTTTCTCAAAAGACTATGACTAGTAGCATTCTAGGTGAAGAATATGTGTGGACCATTTTTGGAGATGAAGAACCCTTTATAGACTCTAAATTTCTTTCTAAATCCTAGTTATGTACCCAAGTCTAACTGCCTATGACTATCTAGAGAAAAAGTCAGATTCTACATCCAAAGCCAGTAAAAATGAAACCTTACATCGCCAATAATACGGACAAAAGGTTGAGAAAAAAAATAGCGAATTTTTTCCCCTTTGTTTTTTGCATTTATTTTGTAGAAAATTCAATTCTCTACAAAATATCTTAATAAATGTATATATTGCAAAAGCATAGTTTTTCTGTTATTTCTGAAAAACTGAAAAGTGCCATTTTCACCACGTTCGCAAAATCCACTTATTTTGTTCTTTTATACCTAAAATCGTGTATAATACATCAGTCAAATATGCATTTTGCCGGGACACTCAATCATCCAGGCAAACCCAGATTTTCGGGTAATATAGGCCTATAGAAATAAAACGTATATGTTTTCTGCAAGAGATTTTGTGTGATAAAGTTTTTGTAAACAATTTAAGGTCAAAAAATGCATTTTTTTGTACTTTTTTGCTTACTAGCAAAAACTAAAGAAATTTTTGGACAAAATGGAATAACCACCTTGTAGAGAATTGAAAAACCTACAAATTAGTTTTTTACCGATCTCGATATATTTGTTTGTTGCTGAGAGAAAGACAAAACAAGGTCAAAAGTGTTATAATATTCAATCAACAATAATTGTTGCTAAATGCAACCTACGACTTTGTTGTCAAGTAAAAAGTTTGGGCTTTTAGTGCTTCTTCTTCTGCAGGTGCCATCTCCTATCGGAGATTGGGTATCATAATTGCCACTCTCGCTCTATTTGCCGCTACTCGGAAAAGTTCTACTGAGCTACAATTGAACCACTTTCTCAAATTTCTCAACCATGAAATTCTTCTTCTTCCGACATTTCTTCTTCCTTCTATTTTACCCTGCATGATCAATCTAAGCAACTCGTATCGCTGGCCTCTCATTATATGTCCAATATCTTGCAGTTTCTTTATTTTTATGTTGTTAATTATTTCATAGTTTTTGTTCATCGCTAGCAATACTTCTACGTTTGTTTTTCTCTCCGTTCAAGATATTCTCAACATCCTTCTGTAACACCACACTTCAAACGCTCGCAGTTTATTTATGTGTTCTTGTTTTAGTGTCCAGCCTTCCAACCCATACTGCAGCACTGAAAATACATAACATCTTAAAATTCTCATTCTTAGTTCTAGAGTGATGTCTCTGCTGCACAGTATAGTTTTCAGTTTTACAAACGCATTTATTGCTATTTCTATTCTTGTTCTTATTTCTGTTGTTTGTTCATTATTTGCTGTTATCCATGTGCCCAAGTATTTGTATTTTTGCACTTGTTCTAAATTCACACCTCGCTACTTTATGCTTGTTTGCATGTTTTGTTTTTTTAGTTATTACCATATATTTAGTCTTTTTGGTGTTCATTTTTAATCCGTGTTGCTCGCAAACGTTATTTGTTTCATTCACTAGTTCTTGGAGTTCTTCAGCGGAGCTAGCCATCATAGCAGTGTCGTCTGCAAATCTTATGTTGTTTACAGCTCTATCGTTTATTATTATTCCCTTACTTTTCGTTAACAGTGCTTCTTCGAAAACACCTTGAGTACATGGCTTATGAAAGGTAGAGAGTAACCATTCTCTGGGTATATTCCCCATTTGATATACTGTGTTGAACAGATCTAACAATATATCCATGGTATCATCATTCATGCATTTTAAGTTTTCTACTGGGATTTGATCTGGACCTAGTGCTTTTCCATTTTTGTTGTTTCTTATAGCTGCTTTGCAAATAAGTTGTTTAATTTGTTTCAAGGTAAAAATGATAGTGGTTTTCTAATGAAGTTTAAACAAATTTCAAATCAATTTTCCTCAATTCCATGTAATACTTGTCATAGAAGAAGAGTTCCTCTTTCATGAGATCTGTTCAGACCCGGTGTACCTTCATCGATGAAGCTAGAATGATATTTCAAAATTCGCTCGCCTGTGAAAAACAAATTAAATTTTGCACAAACTATTTGATGAATCAATCTGAATTTTTTACCACATATTAAGCACTAAAAGACCCAACTTTTTACGTAACAACAAAGTCGTAGGTAGTATCTAGCAATAGTTATTGTTAATTGAATATTATAACAATTTTGAACTTGTTTTGCATTTTTCTCAGCAACAAATAAAAATATCGATATTGTTAAAAAATCAATTTGTAGGTTTTTCAATTCTGTACAAGATGGCTATTCCATTTTGTCCAAAAATTTCTTTAGTTTTTGCTGGTAAGCAAAAAAGTGCAAAAAAATGCATTTTTTGACCTTTAATTGTTTACAAAAAGTTTATGACACAAAATCTCGTACAGAGAATATATGCGTTTTATTTCTTTAGGTCCGGGTCTCTGCCTGGATGAATGAGTGTCCCCAACTGGGTATTTTTTTTTGCTTATTTGACTGGAATATAAAAGAAAAAATGATTTTGGGGATATTTTTTTAAGTTTATTATATAATAGATTGCGGGTTCCCTCACTAATAAATAAACCTGTTTTTTTAGCACTTAAAAATTCAATTATTTCAGAGATAAAAGAAAATAATAATATAAAAGTCACCAATTAAAAATCAACCCGAATATACTTGATTTCTCTTAAACAAACATACGGATATAATAATAAGCCTAACTCTGAAACACCCTGTATATAAGTTAATTATTTGGATTAAAGATACGTTTTAATTTAAAAACATGGTTTATTGATATTAAAGATCGAAATTAATTAAGTAATTTTATTGTTTTCCGCAGCTTACATTGTTCTTGATTAGAACTAACATAAATATCTCAGAACTATCACATCTAACAGTCCAAGGTTCGGAGAGCGGTTTGTTTAAGATCATTAAAATCTTTCATTAATCCTAGTTAGAGTGAAACATCCATTTAAATATATAATGAAATCCTTTAAGGCAATGTTAAAAATTAACGAAAGACTGTAAAAAAAGGCACATTTTAAACCACCCGCCGGGTAAATTGTTTCGAATGAGTAATTGAGCATTTATATTCATCCTGAGTGTATTTACAGCTCTTAAAAATCAGTTCTAACGATTTTTATTAATAATCTAACTAATTTAAACATCAACTTGAAGTATTTATACGTTTAGTGACTTCTTTTGTTTATGGTTATATGCGCCAAGCATCAGACATAATAAAACTGGAAAAACCGAAAAATTCAGCGTCTTTCCAAATGTTTTGAAGTGGAATTATCATTCTATCTATAAGCCAATATTTTTATCTTGCATCAACAAATACGTGAAAAATGCTAGCAAACATGACCGAAACCCGCCGAGCTCATATGAGCAGAAGATAAGTGGGGGCAACTCGGCTACCGAAGGGAATCGTATCTATATAGACATGCCGTTTACCTGAGCAGCCGCACTACCACCACTACGCTTCCACTTTCACGCTCTCAGATATTTTCGGTCATGTTTGCCAGCATTTTTCACGCATTTCGCAGATTTTCTGATAAACAATGAAAACATAGGCTTGCAGAATGATACTTCTGCTTTCAAAATCGTTATACAAAATTAAAATCAGACCATCCATGAGGTATCGAGATGCGCTGAAAGATGTCAGTGCACTTAAAATTTCAAATGGGAATTGTATAAAAACTAATGAACAAACAGTGGCTGGTTTAGACACGAATAAAGAACATAAAAATTACCTTTATTTTGCGAAGGGCCAGCGCTACAACTTGGAAAATGGCGGAGATATACATTTTTAGAAAAACGCAAAATTTTACGGTTTTTTCTGTTTTTCTTCGTTACTAATGATCCGATTGATTCGATCCAGGGATCATTCTGTTGGTATTTTTATTCTCTATAGTTCATCTCTTACATCATCGAGATCACTTTATTACTTTTGATTTTATAAGTAAAAAAAAAACAATTTTTTTTGTTTTCATTATTTATAACAAATTAGTGCATCATAGTAAGGAGGGTAAAACTTAATAAAATCCATAGTGATAGACTGATGGATGATTTTTTATAAAATATTCTTTTACGTTTAAAAAATTCATTAGCACAGTAAACTTACCCGATAATTAGATGCTTATCTCGCTAGATGTTATATCTTTATATACAAAAATACCTAATAAATTCGTCCGAACTGTTTTAGCAGTAAAATGGGAAATTTCAAAGGAACACACTTTACTATCCAAAAATAATTTTATAGTTGCTGCTGACTTCGTTCTAAACACAAATTATTTTCAGTACGAAAACACCTTTTACAAGCAACTCGATCGATGTGCGATGGGGGAGACCAATTTCAACTACTATTGTTCAGTTAGTAATGAAATATTTAAGGGAGAAAGTTTGAGAAAAATTAAATTTTAATATAATATTTTTCAAACGGTGCGTCGATGATTGTATGGTAACCGTGCCACATGATAAAATTAATGAAATTCTCCAAGACTTCAACAGTTTCAACGAAATATCACAATTCACGTCCGAAACAGAAAATAATAATAAAATAAGCTTTCTAAATATAACAATTGTATGCAGAAAAACAAAATTTTGACTGAGTGATACACCAAACCAACCTGATCAGCTATATATCTAAACTGTTTTTCAAAATACTCAAAAACTCAAAAAAAATGGTGGTAAAAATTATTAGTTTTGTTCTGTGTTAAGAATTATTCTTATTTGCTTATATCCCAATGCAAAAAGAATTCTACACTCTGCTGATGTATCAGTGTCCAAGATTAAAAAATATGTGAAAAGAAGTTGTACTACATCTGAGACAGGAAAATTCCACAGATGTGATAACCTTGGAAAAATATGTACAATCGTGCTGTACGCTGTTGACCATTTTTCACCTTATGGTAAAAGTATCAAGACAGGGTTCAGGATTGTTATATTTGGTTTAAGTTCAGTCGATCAAAAAAAGTTGATCTTTTTAATATAGGAAATGATATAGATATTACAGGAATTAATGAGACTGAAAATAGATTAAATCATTCAGAAATGATTAGTAATGCAGACGATATTATTACAGAAGAAATGTTTACAGGAGTATTACGGGAATTGATGAGACTGAAAATAGATTAAATCGTTTAGATATGAATAATTCTGAAGATATTATTACTCAAAAAATATTAATACTCTTTCGAATGATAATTTCATTGACATTGTAACAAGTGATCACTGTAGTCAGATTGATTCGCTGACTTGTGATAATAACAAAAGTAAACGATAAATATGGCATTGTAATTAGTTCAGGATCAAATTTTCCTAAAAATACTAAAGCGATACGGTCAGATGATTTAGTTATCAATGAGGATAAAACACTCAGAGGGAGTAATCTTTCGAAAAAATTAGAAGATCTCCTCCAGCCTCCTCCTTATTCAAAACAAAAAAGGAAAAAAATTACACCAAAAACTAATTATGCTATAATATCATCAGAATGGAAATTTAGTGAACATCAAAAAATTGAGAAACCGAAGCAAGACCTAAAAAAGGAAGGGGCCAAAAAACTCGAACAATTGGAAAAGAAAATAATACTTGAGAAAAAGAGAGAAGTGAAAAGACTAGCAAAATCAAGAAATATCACAGAATAGGAACAGAAAAAAGTATAAGCTAATATTAAAATAGAGAAAACCAGTGAAAATAAAAATAGGAAAAAAAAGAAAAAAAAAACAAAAGATGAGAAAAAAATCGATGAACTAAATCATGCTACCGATCACAATAATTTAGAAAATGAAGGCAATGATATAATAAAATTGGGTATTTTCACAACTCGAGGAAGAAGCAGGTAATATGGGTCTCCGAGTAAATGAAGAAAAAACTAAATACATGGTAGTAACCAAAAATCTAAGACCTCGAATCGGGCAGAATATATCACTGAATGAACACATCTTCGAAGTGGTTAAGGAATTCAAGTACCTAGGAGCGGTAATCACAGACGACAATCGAGTTGAAAAAGACGTCTCAGCGAGAATAGCGGCAGCAACATTATTGAGATCTAAACTGTTAAAAAGACAATCCAAACTAACTCTGTACAGGTCAAATATTCGCCCGGTAGTTACTTATGGCACCGAAACTTGGACCCTCAATCAATGGGAAATAAATAAATTACTCATATTTGAACGAAAGGTTCTTAGAATGATATTTGGTCACCAAAGAGATGAAACAATAGGAAATTGGAGAAGACGCCACAATGCTGAATTGGCGACACTGTATGGCAGTGAAAACATAGTCCGTTGTATAAAAGCCAATAGAATAAGATGGACAGGCTATGTGGTAAGATCAGGGGACCACAGATTATTGAAAACAGTATTCTTTGAGAGACCAGATGGTAGAAGATCTATAGGTCGTCCCAGGAAAAGATGGAGGGATGCCGTCGAAGCTGATTTTTATAGGATTGGAGTCCAGCAGTGGGAAATGGAAGCACAAGACCATAGGAGAGGGAGGGCGATAGTGGATGCAGCTAAGACTCACCCAGAGTTGTAAAACCAGGAAAAGAAGAAGAAGATAAATCAACAACAATAAGTAATATTACAATTTCAGTAAAATACTAAAAGTGCACAGAAAAGTATAACATCTATCTTTGGTTCCCTCTATCAAAGGCGAAGCTGCTTAGTTTTTCTTATAAGTCATAGAATTTTAAATGTATGTATATACTATAAGAGAGGAATTTGTTAAGTGAATCTAAAATTCCTATTTATTAAAAAAAAAATACGCTACGTTAACAAAATCTTGTTAGATAAGTTTAATAAATTATTATTCAAATGATTAAGCTATTTTAGTCAATAAATATAGCCTTAAAATTACGGTATGCCAATCACTATACATAAGTGGCCAATAGCTATCCCAGTCAGGTTAATAATTATGAATTGGGACGAGAGGTCCTTCATAGATTTTAAAGATGATTCAATACTTGTCAAATTCAAAAAAGATTTTCAGAACGGTAAGTTGGGTCACAGAAAAAACGACTATATTTAATTTTTTTATTATAATTTAAGCGTCGCTTGTCCTCAGATGGCTAATTATTATATCATTTACACCTGTCGTCAGTTTAGTATGTGATTTGCTATTCTTTAGTTAGTACAAAAAGTTAATATCAAAATTACGTAACTCTATGTTCTTAAAAAGATCCCTTAAACTAATTCTAAGAGAGATAGCATAAAATGACAAAAATTATCATTAATAAATATTCGGTTTCGGTCTTAACCGACACCGAAGTTTTTTGCGGTATGGAAAAGGTCGTTTGATAAACCCAAGTTTCATTGATATGGGAAAATATTGAGTAACACATTAATATTGCAGGAAACATCTTTAAGAACTTTCATTTCGTTACCTGCCAAGATTGAATAAGAAATGTAAATTTTCACATCTAAAGTTTAATTTAGAGTTTACAAGCCTAATTTTCACTACTATCCACTACTAAACTATGCATATTTTATAGTTTCCGACTTTGAAGAAATATCGTTTTATTCTTGATAATATTTTAGCGATTTTAAGAATTTATATCATAAGTGCTTATAGGTTGAAAAGGCAATTGGAGGGATACAAATTATCATAGTCTTTTTAGAGGAACTGGTATGAATACTATACTTTACATATCAGTGCCTTATATGAGTGCTGGTAAAAGCATTAATTCATTTGAAATTCTATGGTATACAGTGGCCAACAAAACTATTATATTCGTATAAAAGAGCAAAAAAATTAGAAAACATTATCAAATTTTAATTATTCTCTTAATTCTGTGAAATTATACATTTGCCTTCCATTCTGGAAGCCCAGAACCAGAACCACCTGTTGCAAAATGCGGTGTTGTCAAGTTGACATGGTTTTTAAATTTTATTTGGAAAGAAAAGTTGTAGGTTAAATTGTAATGAATAGTATTCATGTAGCATGAAATATCTCACACAAAGCTGATAATGATCCTATCAGAGAAGTAGCGACATAATATTCCTTAACTTTTCACAAAGTCATAAAAGGTAGAAATTGGTGGAAATGTTAAAACTAATAACCATATTTCCTAATTTTTGTCTTACATTCTACAAGCTATTTCTACATACATAGACATATAATACATAAACCCGATCTAACCAGGCTTATACTTATTAATGTTTGAGGGAGGATAGATTTGTTCTTCTTCTTCTTCTGCTTCTTTCTCAGCCCGTTGACGTCCACTCCTGGACATCAGCCTCCCCGATGGTCCTCCACTGGGATCTGTCTCTCGCCTTCTGGAGCCAGTCTTTTCCAACAAATTCTCTTATATCATCTACCCATCTGCGTTGTGGCCTGCCACGATTTCGGTTCGTTTCTCGAGGTCGCCATTACAGTAATTTACTCGTCCACCTATCGGGCTAGCTATGTGCCTCGCCCATTGTCATTTGTTCTATATACTTAATAAATATATAATACACAACCCTTGTGCTTGAGAATTTTGTATTACGCCAACCATATTTTAGAACATTTTCACTAATTTCAACCTGATGGACACTCTGTTGTAGATTTTTTTTCTGTCCTTCAATGTTACGATATTTTATAGAAGTTTTTATTTTTTTTTTACAAGTTGTAATTAAATACCATGTAGTAAATGTAGGCAATACCACGATCCGTTCTGTCGAAAAAGCGAGAACAATATAATATTGCGAATCCTTATTTGGTACGTACTCTTATGACAGTAGGTTGTTTGAGAACGTGCCAAAACTAGAGGGAGAAAAATGACACTTCAGAAGTACGTTACTTCAAGCTGTAGCATTTGTTAGTTAGCTGTTGGCTGTTATATAGTACCGATTTCTGATTCTTTAAGTGGTGAGCCTTCTTATTTATTTCAGGGTGCCTCCTTTTGCTTCCTTATCCTTCCCGTTATTTATTTGATGAATAAAAATAAAGTATTTAGTGAACCAAATAAAGAACAATCTATGCCGCAGCATTTTTTTTATAGATATGTTGTTATTCACTTGCAATGTTTATATTATGAGAGACTATCAGGGTGAGAGATTTACAGACCTAAAAATATTTCTTACAGTTTAGTATTTTTTCATATATTTTTTGTATTCCCTTGCCCACATAGGCTGATTTCAACATTATCGTAAGCATAAATTGTAAACTTTTAAGATGAGAGGGCTTTAATATATATTGATTACGTAATCGGGCCCTACGTTGGGTTAATGGTGACAAAAATATGAAATGTTGCTGTTATTAAAGGTCGCGTTTTCTTTGGCTTAATTTTTAATTCAAAATTCTTATATTCCAGTATTTGTAGACCATATTTTGTAGTTACCAACCTATTAGGAGAGCTCTCTAAAAATTTTTTCATATATTTTGCGGAGTTCTTTGGTGCAGGATTTTGTAATTGGGGAATTTTTATATTTCTGGATATCTATTATTTCGTAAAATTCACTTTTTTTGTATCACTTCTAAATCAAAGTTGCTTTTCTGTGTTATAGTTCGTCAGCACTGTCTTATTTCATTAGTTCTACATACGAGGAAGTACCAGAATTAATTGGCCTTAACATCGTTTCTTTTTAGCTTGATACACTTTTCCCAGCGATGTTGAATAGCTTCGATACCTTGTTTATAGTAAGAAACGCCGAGTTCTTCAAAATAGCCATCTACTGCAGACATCACCTCTTCACCGTTGGCAAATCTTTAATCACCCAGCCATTTGTTAAGTTTGGAAAAAGAAAATAGCCCGAGGGTATTAAGTCTGGTAATTAGGGTGCATGAGGAAGTAACTCGTACTTTAATCATTAATTTTGACCACTGCAATAACGGATGTGTGAACAGGAGCATTGTCGTAATGGAACTTTCCTTTCCGCCAAATGCGGACTTCTCTCCCTAATTTCATCACTCAAACGCTGCAATAACTTCGCATAATATTCACTGTTAATGGCTTTTCCTTCTTTAAGATTATCAATAAAAATTATACCATGCGCATTCCTAAAAACTAAAGCCATGACCATGCCGACAGATGGAACCCTCTTTACCTTCTTTGAAGCCGATTCTCCACTTTCAGTCCATTGTTTTACCTGTTCTTTCGTCTCGGATATGTAGTTATGGACTCACGTTTCATCCATAGTTAGGAATCGACGCAAAAACTCGGCTTTGATGTGGTGAAACATGGTCAATGACTCGATTGAAACATTGTCACGACGCTGTTTTTGATCGATTGTGAGCAAACGCTGCACCAATCTTGCTCAAAGCTTTCTCATATCCAAATGTTCAGCAAATATGCGATGTGCAGCACTTTTTGATATACTTACCATTCCTGCTAACTCGCGCACTTTTAATCGATGGTCATCCAACACCATTTTGTGGATATTTTTACACCATTTCTGGAATAATCACCTCATTTGGTCTTCTACTGCGATGTTCATCTTCGCTCGTACTGCCTCGTTTAAATTCTACCACCCTATGCTTCACTGTTGAAAACGAATGTGTAGACTCCCCCAAAGTAGAGTCTAGCTCGGCTTTAATATTGGTTGCACTAAGACCAGTCAAATGAAAGTATTGAATCACATAATGATGACCAATTTTTTCCATGTTTACAAATTCACTGAGAACGTTCACTATTGATGGCTGTGAAACAAGTAATAAACAACGTAGCGTCTTCAAATTTAAAACTTAATCTATCTAAGGTTGGTGCTATCTAACACAGTCATTATATTTTAACAACTACCGCCATCTATGGGTCAAGCCGGTTAATTCTAGGACTGCCCTCGTATATCTATAAAAATAACTCTTCATAAAAAGCTTCCTGTATATTAAGATTTTTGACACACACATGTTCAAAGTTCATAGTAATCTCGAAGCTGAGTTTTTAATAATTTTATACAAAAATATGAAGCCATGCCATTGCATTGTACCAATTTTCCTTGCCGTATGTTCAACAATGCATTCTCAAGCGATTCTTGTTAAGAATTCGTACAAATAAATAACTAGTTTTATCAGTAGGTCATAATAAAACATGAGTTTATGTAAATATGGTAAATATGTGACCAGGAAACCCATATTATTCAGATTTGTTGTAAAGGCGTCCTGCACAGTTTTCTGCAATTATAATAACAAGCGCGCTAGATGTGCCGATAAGGCTGTGTTCTGCATTACCCTCCATTGTTTCTATTATCACAGGACTATAGAATTTATGGTATTATGCTACGGATTCTATGCAATATTCAATATTTCTTCAAATGTATTTAAAAGCGTTTGCCTTTTTAAAATAGTTTATTGTACTGCTCTGAATATTTGTTTTGTACGTTCGGACTACTTTCTAATTTATGTATATGATTTAAATTTGACAGGATTTGGGTTTGCCATTTGTAATTTTACTCATAAAGACCTAGCTATGGGTTTGGACGTAAACTGAGTTTTTTAAAGACGAGGGCGGTCCGATAAGTAATTAGCCTACATAGGAAAAACGAAAATTTTGGAAAAGTGGCGATTTATTTCTCAACTTTTAGCTCGATACACTTGACCCAGCGATGTTCCAACTTCTTTAACCCGTCTGAAAATATGTTTTCTGGAGGTGTGCAAAGTAGGCCTCCGTGGCGGCGATAACCTCCTCATTCGACTCAAATTTCTACCTGGCGAGTGACTTTTTCAAGTTTGGAAACAAAAAGGAGTCGCACGGTGCCAAGTCTGGAGAATACGGTGGATGGGGCAGCAGTTCGTAGCCCAATTCGACCAATTTGGCCGTGGCGAGTGCGGAGGTGTGAGCCGGTGCGTTGTCATGGTGGAAGTGCACTTTTATCTTCGCCAAATGGGGCCGTTTTTTCTGCAGTTCGACGGGTGAAGTCCACTGTTTCGAATGTTCCTTGGTCTCTGGTGTGTATCAGTAAATCCATGTTTCGTCGACGGTTACGAAACGACACAGAAACTCCTTCGAATTGCGCTTAAACAGCGTCAAACACTGCTCTGAAGTGGTTTCACGGTTGCGCTTGTTGTCCGAAGTGAGCAAAAGCGGCACCCATCGCACCGACAGCTTTCTCATGCCCAAAATTTTATGCAGGATATGATCCACGCGGTCTTTTGAGATGCCTACGGTCTCAGCTATCTCGCGCACATTCAATCAGCGGTCTGCCAATACGAAATCGTGGATTTTTGTCACGTTATCCTCCGTGGTAGTCGTTTTCGGGGCACCTGGGTGTGGCTCATCAAAAACCGACGTGCGACCACGTTGAATCTTGTTAAACCAATTTTTGACGGTCGCCAATGAAGGAGAAGAATCACCATACACCCCATCCAAGCGCTCTTTGATTTCACTGCGCGATTTCCCTTCCAAAAACAAGAATCGAATCACCCACCGATATTGCTATTTTTCCATTTTTCTAAAATCCGCGGACACGCCCACTTCCACACGCGATCAAAACAAAACTGTGAGTCCAATTCGGCTGAAATTTTGACAGTAGCCGTCTACGAGAATGTACTACACGATAGTAAATTTCTCTTGCGATAGTGGCGCCATCGGGCGGTGATGCTAAGTACTTATCGGATCGCCCTCATATTTTAAGACATAAAATAATAACTGTTTATAAATCGTCTAGAAGACAGAAAGTTTCGTTATGGTTCCCGAACAAATAAAAATGAAATAAGTATTAATTGTTTTTTACTTTGAGCAGGAATTAATACACCTATCAACAAAGTTATCATAAATTAGTAAATGTCAAATTTTTCATCATTCAATCACTTTGTACCAAGAAAAACAATTTAGTTTAGAATTTTAAGTTTTTGTGATAAGGGAATCATAAAAAATTACCTAAATGTAATGAAATTTTATTTTATTTTTACTTTACACACAAATATTATAGGATTGGCAAGTACTATTCCTTTGATCAAAAATAAGAGCATAGTTAAAAAAGAATATTCCCTCCTCGAGGAAAATGCTTCGGCTTCTACTCCTCTATCTATCTATATATTGCATTCTTCTATCCATCCTCACCTTTCCTTCATGTCTTTCTACTTCAAGCTTTCCTCTTCTTGTAAGTCTGGGGTGACTATATGATCCACCCACCTCATCAGGGGTCTACTCTTTATACTTGCATAGTGAATTTTAAAATAACAAGAAAATTTCTTTTTTTAACGTCAGTGGATGTACACCTTTAAAATAAATTGTTAGCGTTATAATTGTTAAACTATGAATTTTTTACAGATACCTAAAACACTTTTAAATCTTCTCTTAAAATCCCTGAGTGCTGGGTGCCCGTAAAAATGAATAGTGAATTTTTAAATTAACAAGAAAATTTATTTTTTTAACGTCAGTGGATGTACACCCTTAAAATAAATTGTTAGCGTTATAATTGTTAAACTATGAATTTTTACAGATACCTAAAACACTTTTAAAGCTTCTGTTAAAATCCCTAAGTGCTGGGTGCCTTAAAAATGCATAGTGAATTTTAAAACAACAAGAAAATTTCTTTTTTAAAGTCAGTGGATGTACACCCTTAAAATAAATTGTTAGCGTTATAATTGTTGAACTATGATTTTTTTTACAGATACTTAAAATTCTTTTAAAGCTTTTGTTAAAATCCCTGAGTGCTGGGTGCCCTTAAAAATGCATAGTGAATTTTAAAATAACAAGAAAATTTCTTTTTTTAACGTCAGTGGAGATACACTCTTAAATTAAATTGTTAGCGTTATAATTGTTAAAGTATGAATTTTTTACTGATACCTAAAACACTTTTAAAGCTTCTCTCAAAATTTGTGAATGTTCGGTGGCCTTAAAAACGCATAGTGAATTTTTAAATTAACAAGAAAATTTCTTTTTTTAACGTCAGTGGATGTACACCCTTAAAATAAATTGTTAGCGCTATAATTGTTGAACTATGAATTTTTTACAGATACCTAAGACACTTTTAAAGCTTCTCTTAAAATCCCTGAGTGCTGGGTGCCCTTAAAAATGAATAATGAATTTTTAAATTAACAAGAAAATTTCTTTTTTAACGTCAGTGGATGTACACCCTTAAAATAAATTGTTAGTGTTATAATTGTTAAACTATGAATTTTTTACAGATACCTAAAACACTTCTAAAGCTTCTGTTAAAATCTCTAAGTGCTGGGTGCCCTTAAAAATGCATAGTGAATTTTAAAATAACAAGAAAATTTCTTTTTTAACGTCAGTGAATGTACACCCTTAAAATAAATTGTTAGCGTTATAATTGTTGAACTATGAATTTTTTACAGATACTCAAAATTCCTTTAAAACTTCTGTTAAAATCCCTGAGTGCAGGGTGCCCTTAAAAATGCATAGTGAATTTTAAAATAACAAGAAAATTTCTTTTTTTAACGTCAGTGGAGATACACCCTTAAATTAAATTGTTAGCGTTATAATTGTTAAAGTATGAATTTTTTACAGATACCTAAAACACTTTTAAAGCTTCTCTTAAAATCTCTGAGTGCTGGGTGCCCTTAAAAATGAATAGTGAATTTTTAAATTAACAAGAAAATTTCATTTTTAACGTCAGAGGATGTACACCCTTAAAATAAATTGTTAGCGCTACAATTGTTGAACTATGAATTTTTTACAGATATCTAAGACACTTTTAAAGCTTCTCTTAAAATCCCTGAGTGCTGGGTGGCCTTAAAAATGCATAGTGAATTTTAAAATAACAAGAAAATTTCTTTTTTTAACGTCAGTGAATGTACACCTTTAAAATAAATTGTTAGCGTTATAATTGTTGAACTATGAATTTTTTACAGATACCTATAACACTTTTAGAGCTTCTCTTAAAATCCCTGAGTGCTGGGTGGCCTTAAAAATGCATAGTGAATTTTAAAATAACAAGAAAATTTCTTTTTTTTAACGTCAGTGGATGTACACCTTTAAAATAAATTGTTAGCGTTATAATTGTTAAACTATGAATTTTTTACAGATACCTAAAACACTTTTAAATATTCTCTTAAAATCCCTGAGTGCTGGGTGCTCTTAAAAATGAATAGAGAATTTTTAAATTAATAAGAAAATTTATTTTTTAAACGTCACTGGATATACACCCTTAAAATAAATTGTTAGTGTTATAATTGTTAAACTATGAATTTTTTACAGATACCTAAAACACTTTTAAAGCTTCTGTTTAAATCCCTGTGTGCTGGGTGCCCTTAAAAATGCATAGTAAATTTTAAAATAACAAGAAAATTTCTTTTTTAACGTCAGTGGATGTACACCCTTAAAATAAATTGTTAGCGTTATAATTGTTGAACTATGAATTTTTTACAGATACTTAAAATTCTTTTAAAGCTTCTGTTAAAATCCCTGAGTGCTGGGTGGCCTTAAAAATGCATAGTGAATTTTAAAATAACAAGAAAATTTCTTTTTTAACGTTAGTGGATGTACACCCTTAAATTAAATTGTTAGCGTTTTAATTGTGGATCTATGGATTTTTTACAGATACTTAAAATTATTTTAAAGCTTCTCTTAAAATCCCTGAGTGCTGGCTGTCCTCAAAAATGCATAGTGAATTTTAAAATAACAAGAAAATTTCTTTTTTTTAACTTCAGTGGATGTACACCCTTAAATTAAATTGTTAACGTTATAATTGTTGATCTATGAATTTTTTACAGATACCTAACTCACTTTTAAAGCTTCTCTTAAAATTCCTGAGTGCTGGGTGGCCTTAAAAATGTATAGTGAATTTTTAAATTAACAAGAAAATTTATTTTTTTAACGTCAGTGGATGTACACCCTTAAAATAAATTGTTAGCGCTATAATTGTTGGACTATGAATTTTTTACAGATACCTAAGACACTTTTAAAGCTTCTCTTAAAATCCCTGAGTGCTGGATGGTCTTAAAAATGCATAGTGAATTTTTAAATTAACAAGAAAATTTATTTTTTTAACGTCAGTGGATGTACACCCTTAAAATAAATTGTTAGCGCTATAATTGTTGGACTATGAATTTTTTACAGATACCTAAGACACTTTTAAAGCTTCTCTTAAAATCCCTGAGTGCTGGATGGCCTTAAAAATGCATAGTGAATTTTTAAATTAACAAGAAAATTTCTTTTTTTAACGTCAATGGATGTACACCCTTAAAATAAATTGTTAGCGCTATAATTGTTGAACTATAAATTTTTACAGATACCTAAGACACTTTTAAAGCTTCTCTTAAAATCCCTGAGTGCTGGATGGCCTTAAAAATGCATAGTGAATTTTTAAATTAACAAGAAAATTTCTTTTTTTAACGTCAATGGATGTACACCCTTAAAATAAATTGTTAGCGCTATAATTGTTGAACTATAAATTTTTACAGATACCTAAGACACTTTTAAAGCTTCTCTTAAAATCCCTGAGTGCTGGATGGCCTTAAAAATGCATAGTGAATTTTTAAATTAACAAGAAAATTTCTTTTTTTTAACGTCAGTGGATGTACACCCTTAAAATAAATTGTTAGCGTTATAATTGTTGAACTATGAATTTTTTACAGATACCTATAACACTTTTAGAGCTTCCCTTAAAATCCCTGAGTGCTGGGTGGCCTTAAAAATGCATAGTGAATTTTAAAATAACAAGAAAATTTCTTTTTTTAACGTCAGTGGATGTACACCTTTAAAATAAATTGTTAGCGTTATAATTGTTAAACTATGAATTTTTTACAGATACCTAAAACACTTTTAAATCTTCTCTTAAAATCCCTGAGTGCTGGGTGCCCATAAAAATGAATAGTGAATTTTTAAATTAATAAGAAAATTTATTTTTTAAACGTCACTGGATGTACACCCTTAAAATAAATTGTTAGTGTTATAATTGTTAAACTATGAATTTTTTACAGATACCTAAAACACTTTTAAAGCTTCTGTTTAAATCCCTGAGTGCTGGGTGCCCTTAAAAATGCATAGTAAATTTTAAAATAACAAGAAAATTTCTTTTTTAACGTCAGTGGATCTACACCCTTAAAATAAATTGTTGGCGTTATAATTGTTGAACTATGAATTTTTTACAGATACCTAAAATTCTTTTAAAGCTTCTGTTAAAATCCCTGAGTGCTGGGTGGCCTTAAAAATGCATAGTGAATTTTAAAATAACAAGAACATTTATTTTTTAACGTTAGTGGATGTACACCCTTAAATTAAATTGTTAACGTTATAATTGTTGATCTATGAATTTTTTACAGATACCTAACTCACTTTTAAAGCTTCTCTTAAAATTCCTGAGTGCTGGCTGTCCTCAAAAATGCATAGTGAATTTTAAAATAACAAGAAAATTTCTTTTTTTAACTTCAGTGGATGTACACCCTTAAATTAAATTGTTAACGTTATAATTGTTGATCTATGAATTTTTTACAGATACCTAACTCACTTTTAAAGCTTCTCTTAAAATCCCTGAGTGCTGGGTGGCCTTAGAAATGTATAGTAAATTTTTAAAGTAACAAAAAAATTTATTTTTTTAACGTCAGTTGATGTATACTCTTAAAATAAATTGTTAGCGCTATAATTGTTGGACTAAAAATTTTTTACAGATACCTAAGACACTTTTAAAGCTTCTCTTAAAATCCCTGACTGCTGTTAGCGCTATAATTGTTGGACAATGAATTTTTTACAGATACCTAAGACACTTTTAAAGCTTCTCTTAAAATTCCCGAGTGCTGGTTGCCTTAAAAATGCATAGTGAATTTTAAAATAACAAGAAAATTTCTTTTTTTAACGTCAGTGGATGTACACCTTTAAAATAAATTTTTAGCGTTATAATTTATGAACTATGAATTTTTTACAGATACCTAAGACACTTTTAAAGCTTCTCTTAAAATCCCTGAGTGCTGGATGGCCTTAAAAATGCATAGTGAATTTTTAAATTAACAAGAAAATTTATTTTTTTAACGTCAGTGGATGTATACCCTTAAAATAAATTGTTAGCGCTATAATTGTTGGACTAAAAATTTTTTACAGATACCTAAGACACTTTTAAAGCTTCTCTTAAAATCCCTGACTGCTGGATGGCCTTAAAAATGCATAGTGAATTTTTAAATTAACAAGAAAATTTATTTTTTTAACGTCAGTGGATGTACACCCTTAAAATAAATTGTTAGCGCTATAATTGTTGGACTATGAATTTTTTACAGATACCTAAGACACTTTTAAAGCTTCTCTTAAAATCCCTGAGTGCTGGATGGCCTTAAAAATGCATAGTGAATTTTTAAATTAACAAGAAAATTTCTTTTTTTAACGTCAGTGGATGTACACCCTTAAAATAAATTGTTAGCGCTATAATTGTTGAACTATAAATTTTTTACAGATACCTAAGACACTTTTAAAGCTTCTCTTAAAATCCCTGACTGCTGGATGGCCTTAAAAATGCATAGTGAATTTTTAAATTAACAAGAAAATTTATTTTTTTAACGTCAGTGGATGTACACCCTTAAAATAAATTGTTAGCGCTATAATTGTTGGACTATGAATTTTTTACAGATACCTAAGACACTTTTAAAGCTTCTCTTAAAATCCCTGAGTGCTGGATGGCCTTAAAAATGCATAGTGAATTTTTAAATTAACAAGAAAATTTATTTTTTTAACGTCAGTGGATGTACATCCTTAAAATAAATTGTTAGCGCTATAATTGTTGGACTATGAATTTTTTACTGATACCTAAGACACTTTTAAAGCTTCTCTTAAAATCCCTGAGTGCTGGATGGCCTTAAAAATGTATAGTGAATTTTTAAATTAACAAGAAAATTTATTTTTTTAACGTCAGTGGATGTACACCCTTAAAATAAATTGTTAGCGCTATAATTGTTGGACAATGAATTTTTTACAGATACCTAAGACACTTTTAAAGCTTCTCTTAAAATTCCCGAGTGCTGGTTGCCTTAAAAATGCATAGTGAATTTTAAAATAACAAGAAAATTTCTTTTTTTAACGTCAGTGGATGTACACCCTTAAAATAAATTGTTAGCGCTATAATTGTTAGACTATGAATTTTTTACAGATACCTAAGACACTTTTAAAGCTTCTCTTAAAATCCCTGAGTGCTGGATGGCCTTAAAAATGCATAGTGAATTTTTAAATTAACAAGAAAATTTATTTTTTTAACGTCAGTGGATGTACACCCTTAAAATAAATTGTTAGCGCTATAATTGTTGGACTATGAATTTTTTTCAGATACCTAAGACACTTTTAAAGCTTCTCTTAAAATCCCAGAGTGCTGGATGGCCTTAAAAATGCATAGTGAATTTTTAAATTAACAAGAAAATTTCTTTTTTTAACGTCAGTGGATGTACACCCTTAAAATAAATTGTTAGCGCTATAATTGTTAGACTATGAATTTTTTACAGATACCTAAGACACTTTTAAAGCTTCTCTTAAAATCCCTGAGTGCTGGATGGCCTTAAAAATGCATAGTGAATTTTTAAATTAACAAGAAAATTTATTTTTTTAACGTCAGTGGATGTACACCCTTAAAATAAATTGTTAGCGCTATAATTGTTGGACTATGAATTTTTTTCAGATACCTAAGACACTTTTAAAGCTTCTCTTAAAATCCCAGAGTGCTGGATGGCCTTAAAAATGCATAGTGAATTTTTAAATTAACAAGAAAATTTCTTTTTTTAACGTCAGTGGATGTACACCCTTAAAATAAATTGTTAGCGCTATAATTGTTGGACTATGAATTTTTTACAGATACCTAAGACACTTTTAAAGCTTCTCTTAAAATCCCTGAGTGCTGGATGGCCTTAAAAATGCATAGTGAATTTTTAAATTAACAAGAAAATTTCTTTTTTTAACGTCAGTGGATGTACACCCTTAAAATAAATTGTTAGCGCTATAATTGTTGAACTATAAATTTTTTACAGATACCTAAGACACTTTTAAAGCTTCTCTTAAAATCCCTGACTGCTGGATGGCCTTAAAAATGCATAGTGAATTTTTAAATTAACAAGAAAATTTATTTTTTTAACGTCAGTGGATGTACACCCTTAAAATAAATTGTTAGCGCTATAATTGTTGGACTATGAATTTTTTACAGATACCTAAGACACTTTTAAAGCTTCTCTTAAAATCCCTGAGTGCTGGATGGCCTTAAAAATGCATAGTGAATTTTTAAATTAACAAGAAAATTTATTTTTTTAACGTCAGTGGATGTACATCCTTAAAATAAATTGTTAGCGCTATAATTGTTGGACTATGAATTTTTTACTGATACCTAAGACACTTTTAAAGCTTCTCTTAAAATCCCTGAGTGCTGGATGGCCTTAAAAATGTATAGTGAATTTTTAAATTAACAAGAAAATTTATTTTTTTAACGTCAGTGGATGTACACCCTTAAAATAAATTGTTAGCGCTATAATTGTTGGACAATGAATTTTTTACAGATACCTAAGACACTTTTAAAGCTTCTCTTAAAATTCCCGAGTGCTGGTTGCCTTAAAAATGCATAGTGAATTTTAAAATAACAAGAAAATTTCTTTTTTTAACGTCAGTGGATGTACACCTTTAAAATAAATTTTTAGCGTTATAATTTATGAACTATGAATTTTTTACAGATACCTAAGACACTTTTAAAGCTTCTCTTAAAATCCCTGAGTGCTGGATGGCCTTAAAAATGTATAGTGAATTTTTAAATTAACAAGAAAATTTATTTTTTTAACGTCAGTGGATGTACACCCTTAAAATAAATTGTTAGCGCTATAATTGTTGGACAATGAATTCTTTACAGATACCTAAGACACTTTTAAAGCTTCTCTTAAAATTCCCGAGTGCTGGTTGCCTTAAAAATGCATAGTGAATTTTAAAATAACAAGAAAATTTCTTTTTTTAACGTCAGTGGATGTACACCTTTAAAATAAATTTTTAGCGTTATAATTTATGAACTATGAATTTTTTACAGATACCTAAGACACTTTTAAAGCTTCTCTTAAAATCCCTGAGTGCTGGATGGCCTTAAAAATGCATAGTGAATTTTTAAATTAACAAGAAAATTTATTTTTTTAACGTCAGTGGATGTACACCCTTAAAATAAATTGTTAGCGCTATAATTGTTGGACTATGAATTTTTTTCAGATACCTAAGACACTTTTAAAGCTTCTCTTAAAATTCCTGAGTGCTGGATGGCCTTAAAAATGCATAGTGAATTTTTAAATTAACAAGAAAATTTCTTTTTTTAACGTCAGTGGATGTACACCCTTAAAATAAATTGTTAGCGCTATAATTGTTGGACTATGAATTTTTTACAGATACCTAAGACACTTTTAAAGCTTCTCTTAAAATCCCTGAGTGCTGGATGGCCTTAAAAATGCATAGTGAATTTTTAAATTAACAAGAAAATTTCTTTTTTTAACGTCAATGGATGTACACCCTTAAAATAAATTGTTAGCGCTATAATTGTTGGACTATAAATTTTTTACAGATACCTAAGACACTTTTAAAGCTTCTCTTAAAATCCCTGAGTGCTGGATGGCCTTAAAAACGCATAGTGAATTTTTAAATTAACAAGAAAATTTCTTTTTTTAACGTTAGTGGATGTACACCCTTAAAATAAATTGTTAGCGCTATAATTGTTGGACTATGAATTTTTTTCAGATACCTAAGACACTTTTAAAGCTTCTCTTAAAATCCCTGAGTGCTGGATGGCCTTAAAAATGCATAGTGAATTTTTAAATTAACAAGAAAATTTATTTTTTTAACGTCAGTGGATGTACACCCTTAAAATAAATTGTTAGCGCTATAATTGTTGGACTATGAATTTTTTACAGATACCTAAGACACTTTTAAAGCTTCTCTTAAAATCCCTGAGTGCTGGATGGCCTTAAAAATGCATAGTGAATTTTTAAATTAACAAGAAAATTTCTTTTTTTAACGTCAGTGGATGTACACCCTTAAAATAAATTGTTAGCGCTATAATTGTTGAACTATAAATTTTTTACAGATACCTAAGACACTTTTAAAGCTTCTCTTAAAATCCCTGACTGCTGGATGGCCTTAAAAATGCATAGTGAATTTTTAAATTAACAAGAAAATTTATTTTTTTAACGTCAGTGGATGTACACCCTTAAAATAAATTGTTAGCGCTATAATTGTTGGACTATGAATTTTTTACAGATACCTAAGACACTTTTAAAGCTTCTCTTAAAATCCCTGAGTGCTGGATGGCCTTAAAAATGCATAGTGAATTTTTAAATTAACAAGAAAATTTATTTTTTTAACGTCAGTGGATGTACATCCTTAAAATAAATTGTTAGCGCTATAATTGTTGGACTATGAATTTTTTACTGATACCTAAGACACTTTTAAAGCTTCTCTTAAAATCCCTGAGTGCTGGATGGCCTTAAAAATGTATAGTGAATTTTTAAATTAACAAGAAAATTTATTTTTTTAACGTCAGTGGATGTACACCCTTAAAATAAATTGTTAGCGCTATAATTGTTGGACAATGAATTTTTTACAGATACCTAAGACACTTTTAAAGCTTCTCTTAAAATTCCCGAGTGCTGGTTGCCTTAAAAATGCATAGTGAATTTTAAAATAACAAGAAAATTTCTTTTTTTAACGTCAGTGGATGTACACCTTTAAAATAAATTTTTAGCGTTATAATTTATGAACTATGAATTTTTTACAGATACCTAAGACACTTTTAAAGCTTCTCTTAAAATCCCTGAGTGCTGGATGGCCTTAAAAATGCATAGTGAATTTTTAAATTAACAAGAAAATTTATTTTTTTAACGTCAGTGGATGTACACCCTTAAAATAAATTGTTAGCGCTATAATTGTTGGACTATGAATTTTTTTCAGATACCTAAGACACTTTTAAAGCTTCTCTTAAAATCCCAGAGTGCTGGATGGCCTTAAAAATGCATAGTGAATTTTTAAATTAACAAGAAAATTTCTTTTTTTAACGTCAGTGGATGTACACCCTTAAAATAAATTGTTAGCGCTATAATTGTTAGACTATGAATTTTTTACAGATACCTAAGACACTTTTAAAGCTTCTCTTAAAATCCCTGAGTGCTGGATGGCCTTAAAAATGCATAGTGAATTTTTAAATTAACAAGAAAATTTATTTTTTTAACGTCAGTGGATGTACACCCTTAAAATAAATTGTTAGCGCTATAATTGTTGGACTATGAATTTTTTTCAGATACCTAAGACACTTTTAAAGCTTCTCTTAAAATCCCAGAGTGCTGGATGGCCTTAAAAATGCATAGTGAATTTTTAAATTAACAAGAAAATTTCTTTTTTTAACGTCAGTGGATGTACACCCTTAAAATAAATTGTTAGCGCTATAATTGTTGGACTATGAATTTTTTACAGATACCTAAGACACTTTTAAAGCTTCTCTTAAAATCCCTGAGTGCTGGATGGCCTTAAAAATGCATAGTGAATTTTTAAATTAACAAGAAAATTTCTTTTTTTAACGTCAGTGGATGTACACCCTTAAAATAAATTGTTAGCGCTATAATTGTTGAACTATAAATTTTTTACAGATACCTAAGACACTTTTAAAGCTTCTCTTAAAATCCCTGACTGCTGGATGGCCTTAAAAATGCATAGTGAATTTTTAAATTAACAAGAAAATTTATTTTTTTAACGTCAGTGGATGTACACCCTTAAAATAAATTGTTAGCGCTATAATTGTTGGACTATGAATTTTTTACAGATACCTAAGACACTTTTAAAGCTTCTCTTAAAATCCCTGAGTGCTGGATGGCCTTAAAAATGCATAGTGAATTTTTAAATTAACAAGAAAATTTATTTTTTTAACGTCAGTGGATGTACATCCTTAAAATAAATTGTTAGCGCTATAATTGTTGGACTATGAATTTTTTACTGATACCTAAGACACTTTTAAAGCTTCTCTTAAAATCCCTGAGTGCTGGATGGCCTTAAAAATGTATAGTGAATTTTTAAATTAACAAGAAAATTTATTTTTTTAACGTCAGTGGATGTACACCCTTAAAATAAATTGTTAGCGCTATAATTGTTGGACAATGAATTTTTTACAGATACCTAAGACACTTTTAAAGCTTCTCTTAAAATTCCCGAGTGCTGGTTGCCTTAAAAATGCATAGTGAATTTTAAAATAACAAGAAAATTTCTTTTTTTAACGTCAGTGGATGTACACCTTTAAAATAAATTTTTAGCGTTATAATTTATGAACTATGAATTTTTTACAGATACCTAAGACACTTTTAAAGCTTCTCTTAAAATCCCTGAGTGCTGGATGGCCTTAAAAATGTATAGTGAATTTTTAAATTAACAAGAAAATTTATTTTTTTAACGTCAGTGGATGTACACCCTTAAAATAAATTGTTAGCGCTATAATTGTTGGACAATGAATTTTTTACAGATACCTAAGACACTTTTAAAGCTTCTCTTAAAATTCCCGAGTGCTGGTTGCCTTAAAAATGCATAGTGAATTTTAAAATAACAAGAAAATTTCTTTTTTTAACGTCAGTGGATGTACACCTTTAAAATAAATTTTTAGCGTTATAATTTATGAACTATGAATTTTTTACAGATACCTAAGACACTTTTAAAGCTTCTCTTAAAATCCCTGAGTGCTGGATGGCCTTAAAAATGCATAGTGAATTTTTAAATTAACAAGAAAATTTATTTTTTTAACGTCAGTGGATGTACACCCTTAAAATAAATTGTTAGCGCTATAATTGTTGGACTATGAATTTTTTTCAGATACCTAAGACACTTTTAAAGCTTCTCTTAAAATTCCTGAGTGCTGGATGGCCTTAAAAATGCATAGTGAATTTTTAAATTAACAAGAAAATTTCTTTTTTTAACGTCAGTGGATGTACACCCTTAAAATAAATTGTTAGCGCTATAATTGTTGGACTATGAATTTTTTACAGATACCTAAGACACTTTTAAAGCTTCTCTTAAAATCCCTGAGTGCTGGATGGCCTTAAAAATGCATAGTGAATTTTTAAATTAACAAGAAAATTTCTTTTTTTAACGTCAATGGATGTACACCCTTAAAATAAATTGTTAGCGCTATAATTGTTGGACTATAAATTTTTTACAGATACCTAAGACACTTTTAAAGCTTCTCTTAAAATCCCTGAGTGCTGGATGGCCTTAAAAACGCATAGTGAATTTTTAAATTAACAAGAAAATTTCTTTTTTTAACGTTAGTGGATGTACACCCTTAAAATAAATTGTTAGCGCTATAATTGTTGGACAATGAATTTTTTACAGATACCTAAGACACTTTTAAAGCTTCTCTTAAAATTCCCGAGTGCTGGTTGCCTTAAAAATGCATAGTGAATTTTAAAATAACAAGAAAATTTCTTTTTTTAACGTCAGTGGATGTACACCTTTAAAATAAATTTTTAGCGTTATAATTTATGAACTATGAATTTTTTACAGATACCTAAGACACTTTTAAAGCTTCTCTTAAAATCCCTGAGTGCTGGATGGCCTTAAAAATGCATAGTGAATTTTTAAATTAACAAGAAAATTTATTTTTTTAACGTCAGTGGATGTACACCCTTAAAATAAATTGTTAGCGCTATAATTGTTGGACTATGAATTTTTTTCAGATACCTAAGACACTTTTAAAGCTTCTCTTAAAATCCCAGAGTGCTGGATGGCCTTAAAAATGCATAGTGAATTTTTAAATTAACAAGAAAATTTCTTTTTTTAACGTCAGTGGATGTACACCCTTAAAATAAATTGTTAGCGCTATAATTGTTGGACTATGAATTTTTTACAGATACCTAAGACACTTTTAAAGCTTCTCTTAAAATCCCTGAGTGCTAGATGGCCTTAAAAATGCATAGTGAATTTTTAAATTAACAAGAAAATTTCTTTTTTTAACGTCAGTGGATGTACACCCTTAAAATAAATTGTTAGCGCTATAATTGTTGGACGATAAATTTTTTACAGATACCTAAGACAATTTTAAAGCTTCTCTTAAAATTCCTGAGTGCTGGATGGCCTTAAAAATGCATAGTGAATTTTTAAATTAACAAGAAAATTCCTTTTTTTAACGTCAGTGGATGTACACCCTTAAAATAAATTGTTAGCGCTATAATTGTTGGACTATGAATTTTTTACAGATACCTAAGACACTTTTAAAGCTTCTCTTAAAATCCCTGAGTGCTGGTTGCCTTAAAAATGCATAGTGAATTTTAACATAACAAGAAAATTTCTTTTTTTAACGTCAGTGGATGTACACCTTTAAAATAAATTTTTAGCGTTATAATTGTTGAACTATGAATTTTTTATAGATACCTAAAACACTTTTAAATCTTCTCTTAAAATCCCTGAATGCTGAGTGCCCTTAAAAATGAATGTTATTAAAAATATACAATGAGTAACTAAATACTGGCCATGAAATATAGTTCGCAATAATTTAAATGTTGACGATATTTTTCGCCGCATTAACAAATATCTATCTCATTTTACAAACTAACACTGCATATTTTTACGTCAAGTTTCTTATAATTAATGCATTTTAGCATCTGATGATTACAAAGCTAATAAAAGTCGACCGGATTGACATAATTAATATAAGATTATAGAAAGCCAGATATGCAAATTGAAAATGGCCGTTCTGTTTGTGAGTTGTTGACGTAAGTTTACGACAAATTGCCTTCGTATGTCAGATTAGATTCACGGGGTGTCTGGTCAGGTTCGTAACCAGATTTGTTTAAAAATTTTCTTAATTGAATACAACATATTGTTGTTTCATTGCGGATTTACTTGACGATGTTTTGAAGTTAGCCAGTCATTGCTATATTGTTTATATAGCGTTTGAATTGGACATTTCTTTTTCAATTTTAAATCTGATGCCGATTTCTAAAAAGTGATAAGTATATAAATAATCCTACAATTATTAAAATAATTGAAATATAGAATAGATAGAAAAAGAAACTCAGAAACGCGATAAAGCTAGATGAGATTTTAACCTCCTTGAGTAAGCGTTCTTTCACGAAATTCCTCGACAATACGCTGAAAATGAAACAAAAAAAATTCTCACTTTTATTCCAAGAATTTTCTTTTAGTTTTCGGATTCCCTCACCTAGTCGAGGAGCCTAGTGGGTTTTCGTAGCTTCACCACAACTTTTTAGATATACTTTGAGCCCCTGATTACGTTCATTTTTTGCCATTTTTCAATATGAATAACTCACAATAAAACTTCAGAGATACGGAAATTTTTATTTTAGAAGATTGGAAAGATCAGTAAACCATTAACCTTGATTTGGTTCGATTATGCTCCCTCTTCCCCAACATATAGTTAATGCCTAACAAACTGCTGAGTATCCTTGGGTCGCCTATGTAATTTGTTAAATAAACGCAAAACTGTATAACTGCAATTACCTCGAATCGTTATAAATCAACCGTTCGATATTTTTAGCGAATGATGCATAATTTATTTGTCTACATGGGGTACTCTCTCCGATCCTCTCCAGTACCTTTGAATTAATCACTTTCAGAATTATTACTCCGGCAGAGGGACGGCATAATTTTACATGTTTAATGCGGAGGAATTTTATATAAACTAATATTAAAATCTAAACTAAAATAATAAAAAAACTTCTTTGTCCGTTTACATGGAACTACTGAAATGATTTTAAACACGCTTTTTGAAAGAGGGCTTTAAGATTGACATTTACTAATACGATTTACGACTAGTGAAATTTTGTGAATATTTAAAGAAACTAGAACAGTTTGAAATAATACAAAAAATTGTTCGACTGAAAATTCACGAATATGACAAATTTAATATTCTCTTGGCGTATCAAGAGAATCTTCAGAATACCACTCGTCAAGTTGGAGGTCGAAAGAATTATCAGTGCTTAAATGCTAACGCAGAAAAGGGGTAATTCCTAAAGAAGAATAATCACTCCACGCCCTGAAAAAAATAAGCCACTACAACCCTCCCCCCCCCCACACACACACACACACACACAACAGAAACCGAAATCCCACCGCAAAACACATCAGAATAACAACAGTTAGTGGCATCCGATAAAAAAAAAACAACCTCCGCCTACGACACAAGTTGCGAAGGAATATTTCAACATAAAGAAGCTGGACTTCGGCCATGCCATCATCGTCACCGAAGTAGTTAAGATGCATTAGCAATCCATCTATGAGTTTGGGAAAATGACAAAATTCCTGAATAATAATAAAGATAAATATACACATACCATCTATAATCTCCTTCACATTGTTCTGAGAGAAATACTAGAATCGTTCTCAAAAGAGCAAATTAAGGAGGACCTGGAGGAAAGAGCAATCAAATGCTGATAGCACTAGTATTCATCGGAAACAAGAAACACATTTATAAACTCAAGAAAATAAATCACAAGATCAAGATTGAAGCACAAAAAACAACAGGTCTAAATTGATTCAGTACCACAACTACCACCTCTTTGGACATGCAACACAAAACAGCAGAGTCTAATCAAATCAAAAATCAAATGTGACAAATCTCCCACTAGTTGACTTCAAATGAGAACATCCATCCTTTTTTAGCCGGTGTTTAAAATCCTCAAAAACTCGATATACAAAACAAGATTAACATTCCAATGAGAATCGGAGAATAGATATAACATTCCAGAAGCTAATAATGCGTACGATAGAGAAACAAGGTCTAGCATAGCAAAACACTATGTTGCCACTCCCGTCACAAGCTGCAACAAATAATGTACCAGAAGCTCAGTATTAACGATTTACAACGAGTTTTGCCAGACATGAAGACAAACTTAATATACACGTAGCATTATAAACAAGTACCTGTAAGAGTAGTTGGGGGGTCCTGATTTAACTAAATATATAATAAAAGATACCAGATACCAGATGAACAAACAGAAGACGAGTTCAGCCCGCGCAATTGGTAATGAAGCCTTACTTACCATCACCCAATATCTGATTTAAAAAATCCAGCGACCAAATCTCTTTAAAGATTACAGTCCTTGACGGAAATACTATTACAACTTTTTTAAGAGAAATCCAGAGGTCGAAACACAAACTGTTGCAACAAAGTTTCAGTGACCAGTGGTTTTCCACTAGTCTACTGTGATGTGCACATACAAGTCTTGTAATTCAATTTCTTCCTGGAATAAAGAGCTTTTTTACAGTAATAAACAGCTTTGCGTCTATCAACCTTCTCTGAGCTATCCGTGGACTGACCATAATTTCAGGAATTTCAGGAATATTTCTGAATGTAATCGAACTTCCAAGGATCACCATGACAAAATCCTTTTAATACACCAATTGGTTTATATTGTTCTTCTCAATGCCGATCAGTTCACTAAATGTCCCATTTCATAAAAAATAAAATTATTATAGATAAGCTGTAAAATGAGCGAGCTTGAAATTATGTAGCGCAGTAGACTCACCAACGTACAAAATAGGTAAATATCTAGCCAAACTTTTACATCCCTTTACAGGAAAAAACGAATCTTTTTTTTTAAAACCCCGAACCCTTTGTCCAAAGATTAAAAATCATCCAATTAGAGCCTAAAGACATATTGGTCAGTTTTGATCTAGAATCCCTATACACAAATGTTCCTATAGATGATTCAGTTTCCATAATAGCGGACGTATTACGAAACAACAACATGGACTTCCCCCTAATAGAATTAATTAAAGCATGTCTGATTTTTACTTATTTTACTTTTCAAGGAGCTTTCTAAAAGCAGATTTCGGGAGCGGCGATGGGATCTCCGCTATCACCTGTGGTAGCTAACATCTTCATGGAAGCTTTCGAAGAAAACTTCTTATCTTCTGCTCATCTGAAACCTAAATTTTCGTGCAGGTATGTAGATGATACGTTCGTAGTTTGACCGCATGGCATAGATAACCTCCATAATTTTCTGGAGCATCTCAATCAACAACACCACAAAGCTATGAAAACGTTCGTTCTTTATCGGTACAGAAATGTTCATTGCACGTAAAATAAAGTGCCCCAAATTATCTAAGCTTTGGTTCTGATTGAAAACCTTCTTTTGTAGGAAAATCCAATTTTACTTTTGATGCAGTTCATTTGTTTTGATTGTTGGGGAACAAAAGCCTTTGACATTTTAAAACACGACATATTCAGATGCGATATCATTTGAACATCTTTCGACAATGTTGCTCTAATTTTTATCCGATAGAGCACATAAAGTGAAATAATAAAATTATACAAAAATTACTATTTTTAAACTTAGCAAGAAACTAAAAATAATATGTAAAGATAATATTAGAGAAAACAAGTTTGGAATTTCTAAATTCCTTTCTTGATTTAGTCAGCTCGATCGTTGATCTGAATCGTGTCAAAATTACACCAAAGCCTAATGAATAAACGCCCGTGGTAATTTTTCGATCGTTTTTCATTGTTCAACTACGAATTGTCGCCTGTATCGATTTTTTGAAGCCCGTTCCACAAGCGTGTTTTATGACACAGTAAAGGAGTGTTCTCATAAAGTAAATTGCCAGCGGCAATCCGTGTTTATTTATCGGGCAATAGCGGTACGTAATTTATTCCCGGCGACCTTTGAACTGCTAATAAGGAGTTTTCCAAATGCAAATCTCTAAAGCCACAAATAAGTTGCTAATTGCATAATTAGGCACAAAAATTAACATGTTGTTTATGCATATCAAAGCGTAAAGGACCTTGATCAAAAAAATCCATACATTTGTTCACACGCTTATATTACCCATCCCCAAATCACTTAATTCATGTTTTTTTATTTCTGTCTTACAATACTTATTGCCAATCCGCCTTACCAATTACACACATTGTGATGAAAAATCTCTAAATATCCAGATCCAGCTCCAAGTATCCTGTACATCAGATTGTTATTAACAATCTCATGTCGATCCCTGTATTATTTAAATATCCTTATTCAATTTATTTGAAAGTTATGTTTTCAATCACAAATTTTTCCCTTTGAAACAACCGTTTCACCTTTAGCAACTTAAAAAAGTCCTAAAAAGTGGATTCGATTATAAACTAAACAATTTTAAAAGAGAAAATTCAATTTTGGATACCTAGCCGCCATATTGGATCAGCCATTTCAAGTTTTATAAATCGGATATAGAATCGAGTTCAGCGGCTTTAAGAATATGCACCTATGCACTGGAGACAGTCGCTAATATTCCTCCATTCATCTAGCAGTGTTCTTTATCTTATGTTTCATTTATATAGTTTCCTATAATACTCTATCCCCTTCTCCTGTCCTCGAACTTCACTTCATCAGTCGTTTCGTCCATTTGTGTGTCACTCGATATATGTGACATCTCATTACCACCAAATATGTGCAATATGTTTATAAACCATAGATGTTGCATACTTATTTGTTTTTTGCTTATCCGCACCCCTCTGTGAGTACTGGGACACATCGGGGTCGAGGAGAATAAAATAGTAGAAATAGTAGAAACACCATTTCTGGGACCCGAACTTTTCTGTGGAATGCACAGCAGTGTAATGCTGGATGGATTAAAAAGAGAGGAAGAAAGCAGGAGATCCAATTACTGGACATATCTACAAGAAATGAGACGAGCGAAGATAATTATTGAGAACTTCGATCAGCAGAGATCCAGGGAATGCATAAGCCTAACCAAAAAACAACTTAAAGTTCTGACAGAATTCTTGACGGGACATTGCTACTTGAAGGGGCACCTCAAGAAATTCGGTTTGGCAGAAAGAGAAGAGCACAGATTTTGCGAGGAAAAGGACAGATTTTCTATCCACATACTTTCAGAGTTCAGCGCTTTAGAAAACCTTAGAATAAGGTTCTTGGAAGCACAACAAATAGAAAAAGGGGAATTACCCACTTTTAAGCCGTCCAGCATTCTAAGGTTCCTCAGAGAAATAGGACTGGAGGACCTGATCTAGTCGGCAAGGTATTCCAAACGGCTTGGCAGTAGAAGGGGAACACAACACAACTATTAGGTCGCAGTGTACTAATCCTCAATTCCACACACATATATATGCTTATCTACAATCTATTCTACCTTGCTTCAAAGTTGACAGTATCGTTCTCGGTTTCACTGTGTCGAAAGCTTTTTGGAAGTGAACAGATATAACAAAAAATTCTCAGCTTTAACTGGGCGTTTTTGAGAAATTGCTGTCACAATAACGTAAAATTTAAAAGGATTCAATTATTTAGTTATTCTAATGCCGTAAAGTCAAAATATTCTTGCGAAAACTTTCCAACGTCCCTATTTCTTCGATTGGTTTTGTCTGTGGCACGCTATTTTGATTCATAGCCATAAGGCTAGATAACTTTTATTTTTACCATTCGTACTGTAAGAGACGTCGCTAAGCTACAAAAATATATTTACCTCAATAACAATAACAAAAATATATTTTCAAATAGTTATTATGTCTTATAGATGTAGGGCTATGTCTAAGAACTTTATTATTGACGCACACAGTTATTACTATTTATTATAGGGGGATTTTCTAGTCGAATAGGCAAACCAAAATAAAATACCTGTACGTAATCTTGAAGAACTGTAGGGGGTCATAATAAAAAAATTTGTGATATGCACTGTCGAGGAATAACACTGTTTGATAGCATTCTCAAAGCATTCACAAAAACTATACTGGAAGAAATCACCAAAATCATAAGTATACGAGAAGAACAACAAGGTTTCAGAAAGAACAGATCCACTATTGACGCAATGGGAAACACATTCTTCCATACCGTCTGCTATGCGGACGATGCTGTTCTTATTGCAGACTCTGAAGATAACCTCCAAAGACTACTGCACTTTTTAGCACTAAAGCAAAAGAATTAAATATGCTCATCAACACCGAGAAGACCAAATGCTTAGTAACATTCAAAGAACAAATACGGTGCAAGTTGGAAATCGACTCCAAAATTGTCGAACAGGTAAATCACTTCAAATATTTGGAAGCAGAAATAACGAACCATGGAAACCTTTTTAACGAAGTAAGAGAGCAAACAATGAAAGCAGCTAGAATTTCTGGATACCTAAAAGAAATTATGTGGAAGAACAAATACCTTAATACCGAAAGCAAAACTAAGATATATAAAACGGCTCCAAGACCCATCATAACCTACGCGGCAGAAACAAGACCAGATACAGGCAGAACTCTACAAATGATGAGAACAGTCGAAATGAAAACATTAAGAAGTATACAAGGAAAACTATACACGACAGAATACGGAATGAAGATATCAGACAACAATGCTGGATACAGGACACAGGAAGATGGGTTAGACAAATGGGAAGATTCTGGAACAAACATATAGGGAGAATGGAGGACAGTAGACTCGTTAAAAGTGCAAAAATGAATAACCCAGTAGGAAAAAGATGACAGGGAAGACCACCAAAACGATGGCGAGAATGCTGGACCTCATCTTCTGGGGAGACGTGATGGCAATGAACAGACGATAGCCCACTAGCAGGGTTAACTATGTTAGAAAGAAGAAGAAGTGATATGCACTGTAGTTTGAATATATAAAAGGGCAATCGTCAATATTTCACTTGACATTCGGCTGTCCGCATACTCACAATTTACCTTTATAAATATATTTAGATCTGTTGGATATATAAACAGGGTGTTCGCAAAATATAACGTGTACAACGCTTGATGACAGACTTGACATCAAAACTCAAAAATTATGCATTTTTAGTGTATATATATATATATATATATATATATATATATATATATATATATATATATATATATATATATATAATTTATTTTTGTATCTTAAACCTTTTGTTAAATATTTTTTTTCTAATATTTTCTTGGGTATAGGTTTTTCATTAGAGAAACAAAGGACAATAATTTTCTTTCTGACGTTTCGCTCTACATAGCGAGCTTCTTCAAAAGAACTTGGTATATTTATTTTACATCTACAAAAATTACAGAATTTTTTATATAATAAACATATATCACAGTAATTACATTTTTATATTTTTAATTTAATTAAAATTAACAAAAACAAAACAGATTTTAAAATAGTCTTAAAGTTTAAAATTTAAAAAAAATACAAACAGGTTAAAATAGTGAAGATTATAAAATAGTACATACCTTGAAAGTAGTTTTGTGTGTATGTTTAAAAATAAATTCAATTATGATCTTTGGTTTGTTTTATTCAAAAATCAAATTATAGTATATCTGACTTAAATTTTTGACATCTTGCTTGTCATTTACAACATTTTTATCTTTTTTTATGTGTATCATTTCTTTGATGACTAATTTATGATAATTTCTGTCAGTATCTAAAATATGGGTGTTTTTAAAATCAAATTCATGCTTAGATGTTTGTTCATGCTTATGTAAAGATGTCGATGCGTTTTTAGTATACTTGTGTCCATTCACTCTATTTTCAATATATTGTGTCGTCATGCCAATGTATTTCTTAGGACAATTTAGGCATGGAATTGCATATATTACGTTAGATCTTTTTTTGGTGGGAACTTTGCTTTTTAACTTCGTATAAAATGACCCAAGTAAATTGTTCGCCTTATGGCATACCGTTATGTTATGTTTATCCAAATTGAAATTGAATTTTATACGAAGTTAAAAAGCAAAGTTCCCACCAAAAAAAGATCTAACGTAATATATGCAATTCCATGCCTAAATTGTCCTAAGAAATACATTGGCATGACGACACAATATATTGAAAATAGAGTGAATGGACACAAGTATACTAAAAACGCATCGACATCTTTACATAAGCATGAACAAACATCTAAGCATGAATTTGATTTTAAAAACACCCATATTTTAGATACTGACAGAAATTATCATAAATTAGTCATCAAAGAAATGATACAGATAAAAAAAGATAAAAATGTTGTAAATGACAAGCAAGATGTCAAAAATTTAAGTCAGATATACTATAATTTGATTTTTGAATAAAACATGCTTGAAGCGACTCTATAATAAATATGAGAAATAATGTAATGATGCTTGGAACGATTTCATATACACTCATACAGGTGAAAGAACGTCATTAAAAAATAAATAATAATCTTTTTTCCTATTTTTTGCTTTTTATAAAAATAAATCTATCTATATAAATTGCATACCAAAGATCATAATTGAATTTATTTTTAAACATACACACAAAACTACTTTCAAGGTATGTACTATTTTATAATCTTCACTATTTTAACCTGTTTGTATTGTTTTAAATTTTAAATTTTAAACTTTAAGACTATTTTAAAATCTGTTTTCTTTTTGTTAATTTTAATTAAATTAAAAATATAAAAATGTAATTACTGTGATATATGTTTATTATATAAAAAATTCTGTAATTTTTGTAGATGTAAAATAAATATACCAAGCTTTTTTGAAGAAGCTCGCTATGTAGAGCGAAACGTCAGAAAGAAAATTATTGTCCTTTGTTTCTCTAATGAAAAACCTATACCCAAGAAAATATTAGAAAAAAAAAATATATATATATAGTCAAAAGTTTATTTTTGGCTGCAAAAATGGTAAGTTTGATATTATTAAAACACGAAACAAAAAAAAATTAACGACAGGATTTATATATTTAAAAACAGTACACACACAATTGTAAGAAAATATATCCAATTGTTTTTGAGAAATCGAAATCTCTGAAAGATACCGTCTTCCAAATAAAGTTATAAAAGTTAAACAGAATAATCTATTTGCTTCTATGAATGTATAATATAATTTATTATTCAATACATTATGTACATATATTCTAATTAGAGATTTTATAAGATATCCATCCACAGAGGTGTAATATACCCCTTTTGTTCTAAGTACAATCGCCAGTTGATCTTTTCCTCTTGATTGAAACATTTGCGCAGGAGAGCAGATTTTGGGGACTTATAAATTATTGAATTTTTACCATATGAACTTCAAGTTTTAGCAGTATATTTTCAAGACGTACTGTGAGAAAATTTAACAAAACCAATATATCCTTTAATTACAACTTTAAGTTTTCTAGGACGCTCAACTCCAAGAAAACTTCACGAAGAAAACGAAATTTTCAAAGTTACAACTAAACATGGCTTCCTTAATTGGTTTCCTAACTCCACCCGTGATAAGTATAAAAATTAGTTTTTTGTCAAAAAGTATTATAAACAGAACCATTTATTCTTAGTGTTATTCAACACTGATTCATAAATTTGTAGGAGGTAAGTCTGCGTTATAATTCCAACTTCGTGGTAAATTAAAATTTGGTATTAATAACAAGAATTTAGTAAACATTAAAAAAGGAATATGTGACTTTTTGCAAGAACAAAAAATAATGATTGATAATGTGTAAAACGTACCATATTTTGTGCAACATTCTCACATCGCGGAAGTAGTTCGTTATTTACATTTATTATTTTATAATTAGTAAAATTGATGGATAGTTTAATTAGAGAGATGGGTAAAAATAGAGACATACTAGATCGCAGAAATAGATTGAAGCGTACCACTATTGAAATAAGTAAAAGACGTTAATAAGTTACGTACAAAAAGAGAAAAATTACTTTAATGAAGAACTTAGAATCTATTGAACGCTAGGAAGTTACGAGAAATATAAAAAAACAATCGACAAATTAAAAATTTAAAAAAAAAATTAAGTCACATGGGAGATTCACGATCTAAATATCTGAAGAAAATGAAAATAAATAGAAATAGTAGATTCCAGTAGTTTCAATGAAGCTTTAAATATTTGATTATGAATCAATCACTTTTAGTAGAAACAAGACCAGATTACCACATACTAAACATAGGAAAAACCAAAAATAAAATCGATGTTGATTAACCTTAGTGAAATTGAGAAAGTAGCAAAACCAATGGAAAGCCATAAAGTATCAGGATTCGGTTGAATGGTTACTGAATTAATTAAACATCATAGTAAATACCTGCTTTAGAAAAGTCATAAATCTGGTAATATAGAATTATCAAATATAAAGAAAGGGGAAAGAATCACACCTAATATTCTTATTAAAAAAGCACAAGGAATTTGCCCAAAAAAATACAAATTGGAAGACTCTTGAAAAACAGAGCTGTTTCATACAAGGCAGATCTTTTGTAGACATCTTTTTTATTGTTTAACAAATATTAAAGACGAGAATTTCACGATAAGAAAATACACGTTGGTTTCATCGATCTGGAGAAATGCCTCACAAAAAATTATTTGAACTACTAAAACAATAAAACTTTCAGCAATAAATATAATGATGGAATTAAACCAGGATAATGTAGTCTTTATCAAATTACAATGGCTGTACAACGGTCCAAAGGACTCAGGCCAGGCTGTGTTATCTTGCTTTTATCAGATTAATGGTTGATCTTCAACTAGCAAGCACCAAACATGCCGGATAAGATTTTCGTAAAACGTTTTTCAGTTTCTAGAAGAACGGATGTACTTCTTAATTATTACAGAACCATACATATTATATAAACTGTTAGAAATGAGTGTATTACGGGTAGAATGATGTGTTTTTGTATGAATTCAAGAGTATTTGGTAAAAAGAAAAGTGTGATATGAGAGTTCCTTAGCTGCAGCCACAGATATTCATTTATTTTCTGAAATTTACTATGGTTCGGTGTTTACAAAATAAATTTCAATAACAATGGAACCTATTCAAATTTCACAATTTCAAATTACCTGTCTGTTTGGATACCTCCAAAACATTAATTTCTAAATTGTATGGATACAGAATTAATGTAGCATATTTAAAAAAAAAGCTCAGTACTGTTAAGTTTAGCAATCCTGCAGCAATCGTATTGAGAATGAACGTGAGCAACTTAATGAATGATAAGCCCAGAATAGTCCTAAGAAAAATCAACCACATAGGCTACCAACCTAAGTTGTTTAAATTATAGGTCTTCTGAAATTATAATGCTTTTGTACTAGTAGCTTTGCCAAAATGGATGCATTATAGTGATAAAAGAGCACAGCTGTTATTAACCTTTCTCTGCTTTTTCCTTGATTACTTCCCGAAATGTTCGTATAAGTTGAGTATAATAAAGTTCAATCATCGTATGTCCATTTTACGAATACTAAATAAAAAGTACATACCAAAAAAAGGAAAGCATAACCTCACTAGCACATGTTTACAATTTGAATTTTTGAGGAGGAGGGGGGGGGGTCAAGTAGCCATTAAGTTTTCAGTCCATACAAGGACTTTTATTTTAGCGTCATAATAATGGGCCATATTTAATCCATCATTATAAATCTGTCGAAACGATTTTGTCTATTCTTCCTAAGCCCTCGAAGAAACCTTCGAAACCACCTTGCGAACAACTTTCTGATATATAAATAATTTACTGAAATAGACAGACAATTCGATAACACCAAAAAGTTTCTTCAACTAAGTCTCTCATAATTAGTCGTCTATTTTAAAGAAGAGCGCTTATCAATATTTTCGGGAGTCATAAGAGTTACCGAAGACCTATCTGCATGTTCATCTTCGCATATAGATCTACCACGCTCAAATTCACAGCATAAATTCCATAATGTCATAGAAAGCCGCATAGTAACCCAAATTATTCCTCAAGTCCTTGGAATTTTTATAAAATTTGAGACAGAGAGTCTTTTCTCTACCTCCACTTTGTTTTTAAATATTTAAATATTAGTATTGATTCTTCTATTTTAAGCTTTTCCCCTAGAAAGGAATCACTAAAAGAAAACTGACTTCGTTTGCAGTCATAGCGGCAAAAACACTACTTTTAGTAACAAATTAAAAACAGACACCATAGTGGAAAAAATACTGCATAAATTCCTAAACCTGGATTTAAAATTATTTTTTAGAACCGCTAAGTGTAAACAAAACACGAATGCCAAAACAAAAAACTAATGTCAAGGTAACAAGTGGGTTCTCCGTTTGATTTATTTAATAATATAAGACCCCATTAAATATTTGTTTTTCCACTGCATCGTGTTAATAAATGGCACTATGTTGCCGATTATAGAAAATCCGCGCATATTAAGCTGTTGCTCTGTTGCTAGACGTCCAAATATTTAATATTAGCCCAGTCATTTGGTCAAAAAAAGAGGGTTACCTGGAAAGTTTTCCGGGAGTTTTGGAAATTGGTAATTTTATAGATTTCGATGTGCTCTTTCCGAATTTCGACTTTGCCACCTCGTATCTCCGCCGCTCACGCTGCCATATTGGAAAAATGGCGCCTAAAAACAGTTTTTTTACAATATCTCCTTTCCGACGGATTTTACGACAAAAACATTTATATACAAAATTAAACTGAGAAAATTTTCTACAATTTATGTATTAACAATTTTTTTCGTAAAATCAATAGTTTTGACGTACGAGCGCCGCAAAATATTACTTATCTACACCACCACGTTTTTTTCGAATATTTCTTCAAAATATTTTACTATTGTCGCAGGTATTAAAAAAACAGATATAAGGGTAATGCGTCAACTTTGTGTCGGGTTCCTCTCTCGACCTTAAACGAAACATCTGTCGGTAGAACTCAAGAGAACTATTTAGTTTAGTCATCAGTATACGTCTATCGTCTTACAGTGTTGTTTGTGTTTATAGAGCCATGGCTTCTGATAAAGTAAATTGTTTTATTTGTAATAATCCATTATTAGAAAATGAAGTGAAGGAAAAAGGATTGGAGACTTTTCGTAAGTTAAGTGTTAAAAGAAAAGACAATTAAGTTGAACTTTTGGCGGGACTAAAATCGATAGTGGTTCATGATGTATGTAGAAAAAACGATATAATAATGAAAAGTTAATCGCTACATCATTGCGTAGAGGAAGCGATGTCACGACACCTCAACCACTACTGCGATCCTCGCACCCAACATTCTCATTCAAAGACAATTCTTTTTTATGATGAGATAACAGCAGAGTTTATAGCAAAACAAAAACAGACGCGGTTGTGCAAGCGTAATGTTGTGTATAGTGTGCGGAAATTATCAATGAAAAATAGTATTTCAGAACTTGCTAAAGCTGGTAATGATGATGGGGGTCGAGCAATTGTTGAGCGTCTTGAGCATGTGAATGATTTGGTCGCAGCCGATGCACAGTACCACAATTTCTGCATGAAAAAATTATATCAAGCACCACCCGCTGAAGACATAAAAAAGGTCCGTATGCAAATGATATCGATACTGCGATGCAGTTCATTTAGTCTTATCTTGAGCAGAATTCCGATGAGTGTCAGTTTTCTCTGGACGAATTGATAGCCAAAATTGGTGATTACCGTCCACACATAAAAATAGTGAAAACACAACTCCTTAAAAAATATGGTGATAATATTTTAATTGCTGTCACTGCCAATAAGGCTTCGGTGGTTTGTTTACGAAATACAGGGTTTTAGCTATTAACGGAAGCCTGGTACAATCAAAAGTAATGAAAATGCAAAAGAACGTCGGCGTATTGTAAAAACAGCAGCAGAAATTGTTATAGAGGATATTCGCTCTACGGTCTAACAGACAAAACATTATCCTCCATCAAATAATTTTTTTGAAGACTATGAGTCAGATATACCTGAAATCTTTTATATCATCATTACAGATCGGACTAGCTGCATTTTTATTTCATAAGGCGGTTAATAGATGTATTATCATCTCTTGGATTTTGCTCTTCATACACCAAAGAAATGTGTTCGAATTTTCAGCTATTATGCGCGCACCGTTGAATATCGATGATAACGCATTTTCTCAATTTGTTTTTGACAACGCTGATTTCAATCCACAGACATTAGATAGTAATAACACTTTCCATGCCTTGAGCGGTATCCATTGTGTAACACCTACAACTGCTATCGCTGATCAAATTATTCCACGATTAAAGCAAATGCCGTTTGTAACAGTCGTTGGTAGTTTAGGTACCACTGCATTAAAAACATTTGTGAAAAAAAAACGATACGGGCTTAAAAACAATAAAGATTCAAAACCATGGTAGCATTCGTGCGGCTTTGGAAGTAGTTATGCCATCCGTTTCAGATTTATTGTGGCTATATCACATGTGGATTAGGCCTACAGGGGACACCACGAAAAAAAAAACGCGCCGCTTACTCTACCTCAAGGTGGTATGGAAATGAGTTGTTTTCCAAAACGCATAATGAAATGTACTTTGCGGCGCTCGTACGCCAAAAACTATTGGTTTTACAAAAAAAAATTAAATTGTACGAAATTTTCTCTAGTTTAATTTTGTATATAAATATTTTTGTCGCAAAATGCGTCGGAAAGGAGATATTGTAAAAAAACTCTTATTAGGCGCCATTTTTCCAATATGGCGGCGCAAGCGGCGGAGATACGAGGTGGCACAGTCGAAATTCGAAAAGAGCACATCAAAATCTATAGAATTACCAATTTTCAAAACTCCCAGAAAACTTTTCCCGTAAAACTACCAAATGACTGGAGTATATAGAGAAAAAAGGAATATTCGAAAAAGTTCAAAGCAAAAATAATTATGTAAGAATGTTTTTAGAAAACACCATGTAGCACCATGACACTGTGGCGTTGTCCTTCGGCCACTGCTGAAGACACTTAATAGAATTTAAGCAAAATTTTTAAACATCGCTATAGCCCTCACTGACTTACTTGCTAATGTGCATATTAACATAAGAGCTATTTGCTTAAGCGACGTCTCGTAACGGAGTATATTGTTATAACACTGTATTAGTAATTGCTACCGATTTTACAGTGTCCTATTAATAAACGAGATTACTTATTAATTCCTCCCGCTGCAGGGTGGTTAATAGCTTCCAAAGCAACAGTGCTATACCATCCTGTTGTGACAGCATCCCACACCGCATGAACTTAATTATGTATGATCTCTCTAATATCTGCATCACCGTAAAACCTACTTGACTATAAAATCATCGAGGCCTGTAATTATTTTAATTAGGCTATTATTTCTACGGTTCTAATGAATTAAGTGCTACATTTTGCTTTATTTATTGCACACTGTGGAATTTATTTATTTATTTTGTGTAAATAAACATGACGTTTTAATTATTGATAGGCAGTTATCGCTCAATAGAACGTTCTCGTGATTTCATTGCCTGTGTTAGTACGGTAAAATTGCTACTATTATAAATTAATCTAGGTTTCTATTTAACTGCTGAGTTCCGAAATCGCAAATTTCCATCAAATTTTAGACCACACAAAATTCAAAAGTAAGTCGCCACTGTCATTTATAATTGACTCTCCGCATAATCCAACGATAAATCTTTCCAGATTATAATAGATATAACAAACTGTAGGCGTTAGTGAAATACAAGGATTTTTACTTAATTCTGCGATAATTAAATGTAAAATATTACTATCAAAATTAGATTTACATAATTCCTTACCTAACGCTGAATGGAATCTACCTATACGCTAGTTCATTTCAGGGAAGATTCGTTATTTTGTATTTTCCACTGATTTTGTCCAGCTTTAACTATACCTTGAACTTAGCCTATAAATAACTAAATCGAGAAAAAGGCACCACCAAATTATACTTCAAAATTTACCCTAATGATTATAAAACGGATAGATGTAATACAGAAAATTGGGACAAGAACAAATATGTAGAATGTAATATCTGGGTTAATAAATCTCTAACGAAGTAGTACCTGTTGGACTTCTATTATCTTAATTTTATTGTTTGTTGTCACTTGACACCGGCTAGAGGTAACCACTAGCCGAAACGTCGTGATATTCAACAACAAAATTAAAACAATGGAATTCAACAGATATCTACTACTTTGCAAGAAACATGGTTATCTAGGACCTTCAAACAAACAATAAATCTCTAATTTTAACCTAGTAATATTATAAATAAATTCAAAGTAAATAAGCTGCGTAAACAGAGGGCAGTACATTTACTCTATATGGTATTCTCTTTCCCAGAAACAGTTGAAACTTCGGAAAAAGCTATCACCAGTGTGAATTTATATTGATTCTTCTATGAGGTAACTTAATCCTACAAAAATGAAACATCTCAGGTCAAGCATTAATCTAGTATCATGCATCCAAATTGATATTTAAAAGTATAAAAATAACATGTCACAATAAACTTATTATTACATCGTTATTTTACCTAAGGAGGAGCTTTGAAATGAACCATAAAAAAGCTTAATTATAACAAGGAACCGAATTATAACAACACCATTTAATATTAAGGTTGTAGAGCTACGAAGTCGACTCCGTTTCACTTAACAAATTATTGGTTCTCAAATCTGCGTTCCATCAATTATTAGATTAACCTTGTAATGTTAAAAACCTTGCACGAGAATACCTTACCTGCTACGTGAATACTTTACGTGCTAATCTTCTAAGGTAATCAGAAAAGAAACTTTACTTAATGTACTAAGTGATTAAAAATTGGCAATACACATAAGGTATGGTAGATAGATACTCCAATGCACATGTGTCGCTATAACTAGGCACTTAGCTGAGAAACTTTCAAACTAAATTGATGTAACACGACCTGTGAAATAGATAGCTTCACCCGAGAGGTAGTAGGTATAGATTAAAGCAGTGTCTGACCTATTCAAAGACTCCTAATTCCAAAAGTGCAGCATCACAACCAAAAACTGCAACGCTGTTTAATTGCACTTGCCAATTTGTATCCAAAAGATAGATATCTACAAAGTTTTAGAAAAGGCTTCTGCAAAGCCTAGCCAAATTTTGCTTAGACAAACTGATTTTCCAGAAAAATATATAAGTAACTCGAACTCAACAAAATGGTGGTATCTGGAAAATTTTAAGCCGTTATTTCTGGGCTCAATGAAGAAGGTAATTTATCACCAAACTGGCTGCAGTATGAAACGACTAAATCAAAACCATAAATGTTAGTACCCAAGCTTTTGCTTTGTACATTTATTGCCAAATCCTTGAATTTGGGAAAGAAGTAACACAAAGCACTTTTTTCCGCTCTTACATCAAACAGCCGAATGAGAAATATCTAAGCTTAATCGCTATCATATATTCCAATGAGAATTACCAAAATAAGAAAAAAATCCGTTAAAAAAAATGGCGTCAATCTTGACCAAATAATGTAAAAAATGCCATACTTATCAAATAATTTCAACGGCTCTAAAAAAAATCTATACAAAAACTTATGTTTTAAATAACTGGCCTGAAGTTAAACCAGTCCGACAGAGACAAACGATCTAATCCATAACAGTCTAAAATGCAAAGAATATTAAATAAACCTGATATTCTGATTGTGACAGACGTCAATCTGAAAATAAACTATCATCAAACGATAAAGAAAATACGTTCCCCAATCTCATACATTTTTTTTAAGGAAGCACACAAAATTTATTATTTAAGAAAAAATAGGTCATGTAAATCATAGACATAAAAATAAATTATATGGAAGATGCTATAGAAAAGCGTGGCTCACGCTTAGAAAAATATTGGTGCGTTTTCGATGCATAGTACTTTTGGTGGTCGGGTGAAAGAGCTATCCAATAACGTTAGGGATATACTCGAAGAAAGAGAGGCACAAGTAATCGAAAACGCTATTATCTCTTCCTAAGCGTGAGACAACACGCTTCTATAGGTTCAGTAGTCTATACATTTTACTATGTCTATGATGTAAACAAAAGAAAAGATCCAAAAAAGATAAGGCCAAAATTTTTGGTAAAATCATTATTAATGAATACAAAAGAAAAAGGTAAATTTAGTGTGTGTATATATATATATATATATATATATATATATATATATATATATATATATATATATATATATATGAAGTAAAATGCGAACAGTATTTGCAAACTTCGTTCCATCATATCCTTTCTGTGTTAGAGGTTGCACAGTTTGAATGAATTGCTACAGAACACAATTCATCCTATTACACCACCATCGAGATGATGGCCTACCTGTACCACCATATCGAGGAGAAAGTCAAAACTTACCCTCCCCGCTACAGTGATACGGCAGAGGTACATGTTTCGTCTCTACTAGACTCATCAGGGTACCGACATACACCTGGCTGTGCAAAGGACAGCTATTCACGGAGTTGCATATAGTTGTACGTTTGCTGAATGTGATTTCAGCACTGCAACGGCATAATGTGGCTATATCCATTGCTATTGCATCTCAAACGGAGGAATCCGTAAAAGCCGCATAAACTATATATATATATATATATATATATATATATATATATATATATATATATATATATATATATATATTAGAAAATATCATTTACAATAAATTGTAATCCCAAGTTTTGCAGGTCATTGATAATCCCTTAAGAAAGATAGAAAAAGATAACAATGTAACAATATTTACTCATCTGCAACTATTAAAGCAATTTTTAACCGTGGCAGTATCCTGTGTATTTCTACATTTAGTTGCTTTAAAGTGGACATATGTGTTTTACGAAGTTAAACCTTCATTAAACTCCATATATTATCAATAGAATTTGCAGCAGGCGAAGAAGCAGGCTATTTCATTGTAGTAATATCTTTTTTGACTTTATTAAACATTTTTCATAAAATCTTTTCATTCTTGCTGCGTTTAGATTTTTATTAAAAACACAATGGTCCAAATTAATGAAGATAGAAACGTCTCCGAACATGCACTTTAACAGGGTGTTTAATTGCTCTCCGAATAATTCTGTGCTGCGCGGTAGACCTAGCTTTCTTAACAGAACTCCAGGCCCAAAATGAAAATTTGTCAATAAAAATAACGTTTGACCGATTTCTATTGGTGTTGTGTTATGCCTAGTCTAAACGCTTTTGGATGTGTTTTTCAGGCAGTAAAGGCATTTCCCCCGTTGTTCTATACTTGCCATTTTTACAAATAGTATTTGGGCCAACACGAGCTAAAGTACTTTGTTGTAATATCAGATTAAGTGTAGAATTTTTGTAACACTTGAATTAATTTTTTTAGCCACACATGATAAACCGAGATCTAGAAGAGCGTCAAGGTTTTTTCTCTATAATAAATTTAGATCCTGTAAGAAAGATACAGCCTTTTTTATATTTTGCAGCGGTAATATAAGTTATTTTCGGACCTTTTTAATGTCTAACAGAAAAATTGCATTGAACATTTCATGATATTTTGCACTCATTTTGAATATGACAGATTCACGAATATCAAGCGAAGCAATTTTGAGCCTCGAGTGTTGGACGTACGAAGTATACATGCCCAAGTATGGTATTCAAATATAGAGCAACACGTTTTCATGGAACTAAATACATATTGAAATATTTGTTTTAGTGTATCATTAGAAGTTTTGGAGAGATAACAACTTCTTGTTTAACTCCTCGATATAATGGGATTTAATTGTCTCACTAAATATTTTCATATTTATCCTGGCCTATTTATATTATGAGGCCTATTTCGTCGATGAATCGAAGCCCATTCCTTTTTTTGTTTAGCCCATCTCTTCATAGAGTCAAAGGCCTTCTCATAATTAATAAAAACTATATACAGATTAATATTTTTAATTCTTCCATAACTCTTCTCACCGTATGCAGATGATTGTATCCTAGAAAACCAGAGCTCGTTTGTTCGTTGCGATCTGTTGGTAAGTCTAGCAGTAGACATATCTAGACAGGGTCCTTAAGTACTTTTCTCTCTTGCTGTTCTTATTCATTCGTGCCACCTTTGGCCCAGAGATTTCTGTGAAATAAGTTGTTATTTGTTTAGTTATTTCCTATCTATTTAGAATGGAAAATTTTTATTAGTTTTATATTGTTTGACATATGACATATGTCATGAAAATCACATCGCTTAGAGTCAATTTAGTAAACAAAGTCAGCCTTCCTTAAAGGAAGGTAGAAAGAACGATGTTGCGAAAAAACCTGAAATCCAAATACATAATTCAGACTGTAAATATTAAAACAGATTCCATGAAAGCCAGTTTTCTTAATATATATATATATATATATATATATATATATATATATTTTGAGGCGCAGGTTTCCGGAATTATTGGTCCTAAAGATAAGGTCGAACCAGCGCTACCAAAAATTTCAGGTCGTCATAACTTCTTCCAATTGCTACAAATCACAACAGTTACTCTATCATGAGGAGAAATAGATTCCCTTAAGCGAGTATTTTTCTTTATTATTAATGAAGTCACAGCATTTAATGGCTCCGAATATGTATTTTCATCAATTCTTCAGTAGTGAAACCCATGAATACCGGAAGCAGGTGCATTTGCAACCCATTCACTCCTGGAAAATTCGAAAGATTAGAAAATTTTGGAGATTTTGGAAAAAGAGTTCAGTTTTAAACTCCATATCCCGGGTATGTGGTTTAGGTAGCTTGGATTTTTGCATCCCCTGACGTTATTCTGCCAGCGCCGATGATTGAACCAATCCTGCCTTAAATAGCCTAAAATAAGAAATTACGGAAAAAATGGGAATATCTGTGTCCAGGATAGGACTATAAATGGCTGTTGAAAGAAGAAAAATACTGTTTTGTTTTCAAAAAAGTAAGAAAATTACCGTAGAACCGCGCTACTTCTCTAACCGTTTAATCATACCCTAATGTGAATAGTATTAACTAGGTTGTACCTAACGGTAAAGTATAAGGTGCTTTTAATTAATACGATGTTTGTTTTAGCAAAAACCGGTAAATTTTCCTCTGGAGAACGGAATTAAATTAAACATCGACTTAATTGAATATAATCGCAGTACGGCGACGCTTTAATAGATTTGCGTTTTTATTTGCGATGTGCAAACACATCTTAATATCTACTTATTAACATTTAAGAAAAGTACTGATTAATAAATAGAGTGAAAAACGAATGGAACAAGGCAATTTTTTCTGAATACAGAGTATTTTGCAAAAATGATTTTAAAAAAAATTAACCCGACTTCAAATTAATTATTTTCTTTTAACTAAACCAACTTAAAATAATTACAATAAAATTATGGTTGAGGTGACATTAGATTCATAATGGCATCTAGAAAGTTCATGAAAATTTTGGAGAGGGGCCGACGAAAATTGTAAAAGTTATAAACAAATTAGTAAAAAAAATGCTTTGATTTTTTGCAAATATCTCAAAAAATATTTAAGAAATCTGAAATTTGAAAAGAGACCCTTAAAGAGCAAGAAATTCTCTAAAAAAAAAGTACCACCTCCCGGAATTGTACCGACAATATGAATAATTTTAATTAGGCTTAAAATGGGTAGTGACGCTCTCTCGCGTGTTGACCGAATCAGACAGTTTAACAATACAAATTATTTTAACCGATTAAATATAAATATTAAGGAAATAAAAATTGGGTATTGTCTAGACACATGAATAAACAATAATCCGTTATAAAAAAATTTTACCCCAATTTTTCAATTAACTTTGCTTTTGTTAACTAGTTCATTTTTCCGAGTTGAAAGTTAACTTAAAAACCCAGATAATTTGTAAACTAAAAACCTGGGACTTTTTTCACTTCTTGGAGCTATTCTCTGAAGGCTTTAGAAAAGATTCCCGCTGGAAAAATAAAAAAAAAATTAATTTTTCACTTTTTTATTAACAATTGAAGGCATCAAAAAACTACAAACGTAAATAAACAATCATAATTTTTTTTTATTATTTCGATCTAAAAGCTATATAATATTATATATATATATATTTTTTTTAATTTTTAACTGCTAATGTTTACAAAATTGTTATGAACAAATGTATGTTTAAAAGATTTTTAAAAATTTTATAGTTTGTTTTATTTACATTTGTAATTTTTTGATGCCTTCAATTGTTAATAAAAATATAAAAAATCTTTTAAATTTTCTAATGGGGATCTTTTCCAAAGCTTTTAAAAAATAGCTCCAAGAAGAAATAATTCCAGATTTTAGTTCACAAATTATCTGGGTTTTTATGTTAACTTTCAACTAGCAAAAATTAACTAGTTAACAAAAGCGTAGTTAACTGAAAAATTGGGGTAAAAATTATTTTCCAACGGATTATTGTTTATTCATGTGTCTAGATAATACCCAAAATTTTTTCCTTAATATTCATATTTGATCGATTAAAATAATTTTTATTATTAAAGCGTCTGTTACTACCGGTTTTAAGCCTAATTTTCACCCCAAAATTAGAATTATTCATATTGTCGATAAAGTTCCGGGAGGTGGGACTTTTTTTAGAAAATTTTCTGCTCTTTAAGGATCTTTTTTCAAATTTCAGGTATCTTAAATAGTTTTTGAGATATTTGCAAAAAAACAAAGCACTTTTTTTTATTAATTTGTTTATAACTTTTACAATTTTTGCCGGCCCATTTCCAAAACCTTCATAAACTTTCTAGATGCCATTACGAATTGAATGACATTTCAACCCTTATTTCCGGAATTGGAGGACAGGTTTTCGGTAAACTGGCACTTGTGAACTAGATTATACTACTCTTTTATTTATGTGCTGTCTATGTATTTAACTCCGAAGGCTTTGTGGATCATCTCATTCATTTCCGCACATGATTTTCCTAATAACAAAACTTGATGCAAATTCTTTGTCTGATTCGCTCAAACATTTTCAAAGACACCGAAAAAACATCAAAGTAAGGTTATGACGAACATCAAGTAACTTGTGGGTAATTTTCAAATTTGAGATCTCTGGTAAAAAAAAATGACAATTTGAATTTTTAAAGTCTATCAAACGAACATACTAGAATGTTCGGTTTACTTATTACAATAAAAATATAAAAAGTTTTCTTTTGGTGAATAGTAATATATTGTTATAGGAATGACTGCCTATATATGCAACATCTTACCTACAGATCCCGTCAAGAAATGACTTCAAATGTAAGATCCCAAAATAAATAAGTACGTAAACAACGGTTTCTGGGAAAGGCATATGTGGAACCAACTGACGAGTCCGCCACCGGTATCAGGACAAAACACGCCTTAAAAATTTTTTGTGGTCGAACGCAACCACAAACACTGACAACAGGGCCGATGACGCGCAGCAGGTCTCGCAACCTGATGGGCCGGAACCATTCGGAAAACGAACGCGTCCGACGCGCACACGGTACCGACAGCACCGGAGACGCAGGCGTCAGTTCGCTCGTAGACGCCATACAGTGAGCTTTGAAAATGGTGAATGAGATTTCACCGAAACGTCAGCTGCCTTACAGTCCTGAAAGGGACTCAGCACATACACGGGATGCCCGAAAACCTTTGATTACACATCACGCCCGTGAGAATATCCGACATAACATATATATATATATATATATATATATATATATATATATATATATATATATATATATATATATATAGAAAATTAGTAAAATTTTTGTAAATTTGGTTGTTTTAAATTAAAAATCCCAATCCAAATATACAGGAGTAATCTAACTAAAACTTCTTTTAGGAGACAAAATTCTAATTTGTGCAGCTTTTAAGTAGGGTAAATCTATTACACCTACAATAAATTAAAGAAAGAACCATAATTAACCAAAATACAGCCACTTTACACCTGCTTTACGCGATGATTATCATTTCAAACTCCCTAACTATGTGATAATTCACATTCAAATACTCTAAAAAGTCTAATAACCGTGGATAATTAATAATACGTCAGTAATTTAAAATATTCATTTAATTTTCATCCGAAAAAAGCAATTTCATTGTGAGATAAATTTGTACGGGATAATAGAAATTTTATTTGTTATTCTAAAAGAATAGTTCTTGTTGCTAAAAGAATAATAGGTTTTTGTGTAAGGAAAAGCGATTTTAAGGATTCATAATCGGTCTATTCCATTTAAAATCGTGAAGGGAAAATGGTAAAAAAAATAAAACGCTTCCTCCGTGAGATATATCATTATAGAAACCAAAAAAATCTACAAGTATTTTGCCGTTTTACGAAAAAATCATTTTTAGCTCAGTTATCGAGATTTTAAAGTTGCGATTAGTGGTTTTGCAGTCTAGATAAAATTTTTATAAAAAAATTGAACCGACTTCTAAAAGTGCGCTAAAAAGTGAAAAATAACTAGAAATGTTTATATGAAATTTAAATTTTTGAAGTCGGCGCCAAACTAATACCTGACAAAATGTGATTCGCATAAACAAATTAAAAATACTTTTTTTGTAATTACTTTCTTACCATAAGTTGTATATATTAGTAGTTATTTATTTCATTTAGATATAATTTGGCGACCATCTTAAGTAACTGATATCATTACTACTTATCCAGTGAAATACTACTATTTTCTAATAATTCTTCCTTATTTTTTAATATTTTCTCCCATCAGTAAGAAATTCAATTTGCCGAGAATGTTAACTAGTAAAGGGTGTTTTTTATAGAGGTATAAAACTTTAAGTTGGCAACACTTTTTTAACTGGCGGCCATTTTGTCAGCTGTCAAGTGATTTATGTTTAGTTTGGTTTGGCATTTCAATATAAATAGACTGACGCCTGAACAATGCTTTCAAATTGTGCAAATTTATTTTGAAAATCATGGTTCTGTTCGAAATACGTATCGCGCAATACGTCCATTTTACGGTCAACATAATCGTCCATCAGAGCAATTAATTCGATTAACTATGGAACGTTTTCGCACCACGTTTACTCTAAATGATAATACGCATCCACAGAGACGTCGTACAGTGCGTATAGAAGAAGTCATTGCTGCTGTAGAGCGTAGCGTAGAGGAAGACCCGAATCAGTCTATCCGCCATCGTGCACAGGAATTGGATATGTGTCCATTCACTTTATGGAAGATTTTGCGGAAAGATCTTGGTTTGCGTGCTTACAAAATCCAACTCGTGCAAGAATTGAAGCCATCGATCACCTAGCAAGGCGTAGATTCGGTGAATGGGCCCAAAACAAGATTGCCGTTGATCCCGATTTTCGTAAGCGAATTTTGTTTAGCGATGAAGCTCACTTTTGTTTGAATGGATACGTCAATAAACAAAACTGCCGTATTTGGAGTGATGATAATCCTCAAGTGTATGTTGAGACACCGCTACATCCAGAAAAACTGACTGTTTGGTGTGCTTTATGAGCTGGTGGAATCGTTGGTCCGTACTTCTTTAAAAACGATGCTGGTCAGAACGTTACAGTCAAGGGTAACCGCTATAGAGCCATGATTACTGACTTTTTCGTTCATCAATTGAACAACCATGATGTGTAGGAGCTGTGGTTTCAACAAGACGGCGCAACATGTTACACAGCTCGTGCCACAATTGATTTATTGAAGGAAATGTTTGGTAACCGCATAATTTCACGTTTCGGACCCGTTAATTGGCCTCCAAGATCGTGCGACTTAACGCCGCTAGACTATTTTCTGTGGGGATATGTGAAGTCGCTAGTCTACGCCGATAAGCCCGAAACGATTGATCACTTGGAGGACAACATTCGCCGCGTTATTGCCGATATACGGCCACAAATGTTGGAAAAAGTCAACGAAAATTGGACCTCCAGATTAGACTACATCCGAGCCAGCCGTGGCGGTCATATGTCAGAAGTCATATTTAAATTATAATGCCAGACGGTTATCTTTCGAATAAAGTAAATTTCATGTCAATTTAAAAAGTTCATCTTTGTTTTATTCCATTTAAAAGTTTTATACCTCTATAAAAAAAACCTTTACATACCCGAAACGTTATTATTATTTAATAATTTTACGAAAATTACCGCCGTCACGAAGCGCATATCTTCAGAAATGACATATTTATTAAGCGTCCAAATGAACGAAGGAAATTTTATACATTCTTCAGATAAAAAGTTGTATTTAATTCTAGAAAGGTATTTGATAAATTAAAGTAAGATTTAAGAATTAAAAATGTATTATAAAAGGGTTGCCGACAATGGGATAGTGTTTAAAAGATCTTAAAGTATCATATGACATTACACTACAGATAAGATTCGAGATAAATACCGTAAATATCCAAAAAAACAACTTAAGATATGGTATTTGAAAAACGCCTTAGTGAAGTCTATCAAATTCAGAATGAAGGTTTGATATTTTGAACGAAAAACGGTATTAATTAAATTAAATTTAAAATAATTTATTTTGTTTCTTCTTAATGATCACTTAGAAATCTAACCTAATTTTCATGTTTCAAATATTTAAGAAGTATTTCAGTTCTGTACTCGAAATTTACAGTGTAACAATAAATCATATTTTATATCTCAATTATAACAAACTTACTATATTATACAGGGTTTCCAAAAATTAAAACTAATCAAATAACTTTAAGTAGCTATAACTTGATTACTTTAAATAGAACGTTATACTTTTAAACTTACCAGAAAATGTACCCAACACCATGGTAATTAAAACAAATAACACTCTAACAGAGGAAATCCCTTTATCCATAGGAATAAGACAGGGTGATAGGCTAAGTCCAACACTTTTCAATGGAATCATGGACGAAATCATTGATGAGGTAAAAAGCACAAATATTGGGTACCCAATGGGACACAACACCGTTCAGATTATATGCTTTGCAGACGATGTTGCCTTGACAGCAGATAGCGACGACAACTTACAAAGAATGCTTTTCCATCTCAATCGAATAGCCAAACAGTATAATATGAACATATCTGTGGAGAAAACCAAAGCAATGGTAATAGCAAAAGAACCGGTAAGATGCAAACTAATGGTTGATGACAAACATATCGAACAGGTGGGGATGTTTAAATACCTGGGAGCACATATAACAAGTAACAGGGCAGTAACGGAAGAAGTACGCACACAAGCCAACAAAGCGGCCATGATATCAGGCCAACTAAGAGACATAATCTGGAACAATAAACATATGACGGTTGAGAGCAAAGCAAGAATTTACAAGGTCTGTGTAAGACCTACGGCGCAGAAACAAGAAATGAAACAACAAAGACAAAACAAATTATGAGAACCACAGAAATGAAAATGCTGAGAATGATCACGAGAACAAGTTTAAGAGATAGAATAAGAAACGCAAAAATACGCGAGGACAGCGGAGTGGGGGACGTTGTGAAGTGGGTTCGAAACCATCGTAGGCAGCGGAGAGATCACGTGGAACGCATGGACGATGACAGACTAGCAAAAACCGTGATGAGAGAGAAACCAAATACCAAACGGCCGCCTGGACGGCCCCCCAAAAGATGGAGAGACAGCTGGATTTCTACCTCAAACGAGGATCAATGAGGCATTGTATAGATAACAGAACTTGGTTCTACCTAGAAGAAGAAGAAGAAGAAGAAGAAGAAGAAGAAAATGTACCTTTTAAATATCTATCGAATGGTATAGGGTGTTCTATAGCTAAGTCTTTGCGTTTTCACAGAATACGCCAAATAATTAATTTCTGCACCATTTTGTGTTTTTTGAATAGACATTCTAAAGTATCTAGCTGCCTATGGCATTTAGAAACGTCAGATAATTCATTTAATCTATCAGTTTATTCTGCAAAGCCTGTTGCTATAATAGCGGTATTATTTTTTGTAACTGTGAAACTTTATTTATTAAATTGAATTATTTGAATATTGTTGTGTTATTGCTTTGTCAAAATGAAGATTTATCCAACGAAAAAGCGTATTGACATGATTTTTTTCCTTGGAGAATGTCATCAAAATTGTTTGTTGGCTTCTCGAGTCTTATGCTGAAAGATTTCCAGAAAAAAAACCATCCTAAACCAGCCGTTTTTGTGAGACTATTAAACCAGTTTCGGGAAAGTGGAAGTGTCAGTTATAAAAATCTGTTTTAAGAAGACCTGTCAGAGGATGAAGAAAAGATTTTTACTGTACTTGGTTCAGAGATCGAAAATCCCAATATTAGTTAGAATCATATATCCGAAAATACTAATATTAGCCAAGCAAGTGTTTCAAGTATTCCTAACAAATACAGATTTCATCCTTATAAAATCCAGCTTTGTCAAGAGCTTCACGGAAATGATTTTGATAACTGAACTGAATACTGCTTGTGTGTGTTAGATAAAGTGACAGAAAATGAACACTTTTTTGATAATGTGTTGTTTAGTGATGAATGTACTTTTCATAACAATGATTTCGTGAATAGACACAACTTCCATTACTATTCTGATTCAAATCTGCATAAATAAAGAGTTATGAAAAACCAGAATAGGTGGTCGGTTAATGTGGGGGGGGGGGGGAATATTGGCCCCATACTTAATTGGATCCTACTTTTTTGAAGGACCTTTAAATGGTTTGATGTTTCGCGATTTTCTTTTACACCAACTTCCAGTGTTATTAGAAGATGTCCTATTAAATGTTAGAACAACTATGTGGCTTCAACCGGATGGAACTCTGCCTTATTATCATCGCGAAGTTCAGCAATTTTTAAAGGTCAATTTTCAAAACAGGTGTATTGAGAGAGACGGTTTTCTAAATTGGCCCCCGAGATCTCCGAACTTAACTCCACTAGATTTCTTTTTATGGGGATACATAAAAGGAATTGTCTACAATGCGCCCCCGACAACACCACAAGATATGAAAATACGCATAAGAGACGCTTTTCAAACTGTAACCCCGCAAATGTTGTCCAGAATTAGCAGTGGTTTCGAAAAAATAATATGTAAGTGTTTGGAAACGGATGGTCGACATTTCGAACATGTCTTAAAAATATTTTTCTCCTGTTCTGTGCTATTGTCCATATGTTATTACCATTCTTGCTGTTATAGCCTGTTAAACGAATATAAATCGGGTTCAGAGTTTCTGAACATTTGTAAAGATAATCCTGATTAGTATTCTCAAATGCCATAGGCAACTAGAAACATTATTCAAAACACTTTTTGAAAGTCACGTATTTAGGCAATTTTATTGCAATTTTTATTGATTTTCTTTTACATCATTTTCTTCGCATATTTAACTTAATATATATATATACAGGCGCGGATCCAAGGGGGGGGCGGTGGGGGCAATCGCTCCCCCCCCCCCAAGAGCTTTGAGTTCAGGAAAATTTTGCCTCATACTATAGTTTATTCAAGAACTAGAGAGAGTAATTAATCATTTTTTACCTTTTTTTTTCTTTGCAAACTACCTATGTTCTTTAGTTCGGTGTCTTTTGCAAAATCTGTTAGACACATATATTTTTCATAAGAATGAGTTAGATATTTTATAATCAGAAATACCGGTCTATAATAATGGACTATTTGGGTTGGATAACAATAGATATTTGGATGTGTGAAGTGTTAAAAAGGATTTTAATCCTTATCATAGGCGTCAGAAAGAGGTTTATTTTATCACTAAATATTTATGGTGTAGAATATTATTTTGGTAATAAACTTAAAATAAAAAGTTATTGTAATATTATTTTATTTTTTATGATTTCTTAATAATTCACATACATTAAAAAATATAGATAATTTTGACATATTTAACACAAATCACAACTGTATTTTTATTATTTTTAATTTTGGCATAGAAAGCGTTTTAGGCACATTCAGACTAAAACGTAGCCTTTTTCTCTCAAAAAATTTATATTATAGTTATAATTTAAATACTTACAAAATACCCATTGTCAAAAATATAAGAAGTTAAACATATATAAAAAAATAAATTCGTCCATATAATATTAAAATTTTTTGGGGCTATCGGTCATTTTATTATTAATTAAAAACATTTTTAGGATATTTGATGTTTCAGTTTATTTATTTTTTAAACCTCTGCAGAATTACAATTAAACAGAAAAAAGGGATTCAAATATAAATAATTTTTATATGTTACAGAAAATTTAAATAATAAATTGTGTTTACGCTGGTAAACATTACGTATCTAATTTGTAATAAAAGTCGGTGAAGCTATCTTCACTCAAATTAATTATAATTGGTTCCTCTATCTCACCGATCATGAGATCGAGTTTTCACATTTTCTTTTATTGTTTTATTACATGGATTTTTCCCAATTTTCAACAGTAACTTTATTCAAAAAAATCTTTGAAAAGTTCAGTTAAAGTACTAATTTTGTAAGTTGTATTGTTTCTGGCAACTCTACCTTTTACTTGAGAGAGATATTTCCTTCTCCAGCGGACATTTTCCGGACGATCTATAAGAACAGATTTCCTATTTGCTTTTTCCCAGAAAAAATTGGGTTCTCTGAGTAATTTCCAGACCTCAGTTCTTTTAATTTCCGGTAAATGCCGACTTTCATTGATTTTAGTTAGAATTTTGTCGATGGTTGGGATTTGCTTCTCATAATTAAATGTATGTACAACTCTTTTTATTGCAGTTTACATCTCTTCTTCCAATGAGGTTTTTCGTCTGCCTGTGATCGAATGTAGCTTGGGAGTACTAATAATTCCAGTTGTTTTTCTCCTTCAGTATTCAGTACATAGTTGATTTTCCAACTCCTGTCATGTTGGAACTCATCTCAACAAAGCTTTTAACATTATTATCTAGATATTGATATCATCGTAATAAGTTTTTGGTTGAGGAAAAAATGCCCTGGTTTAAGGATTTTGAAATAAATATAGATGTGGAATTCATATCTTTTGGGTATCTCACTAATCTCAAATAATATATAAAAACAAGCACAAACAAGATAAATCACTAAGGGCACACTGTAAGGTGTGCTTTGCTCACTGACAGAAATTAAATTGAACTATCAAACATTTTATTGTTACAGCTTATAATATTTAAATATAATTAAATATAATTAAATTTACTGCAGTCCTCAGTTATCTGCGGCACTGAACAGGTACGTTGGAGGTTTCGGTAACAGTTTTATCACTCTCTCTAATTCTTGACTAGAGTATAGGAATGTGTATGTTTGCGATCGCCCCCCCCCCCTTCCTAAGAGCTTTGAATTCAGGAAAATAGAACCGATTGTGCCTTTTATATTAGGAATCTGTATGCTGCTGGTACTCCCCCCCCCTCCGTTGTAAACTTGTTTTTCTTGCGAAAGCCACCTCCTAAATGCTTTGAATTAAGGAAAATAGACCCGATTCTGCTTCTTATACTAAGATTGTGTACGCTGCTCGCATCCTTCCCCCCTGTCGACAACTTGTTTTTTCTTGTAATGCCCCCCCCTCTCCAAGAGCTTCAAATGCAGAAAAATGGACCCGACCCTGCCTTTTACTAGAAATGGGAATGTTGCTGGTGTCTCCCCCCCCCCCCCGGCGACAACTTGCTTTCGCTTGCCATACTGTACTTTTGTGATATCACCGCCCTCCCCCCCAAAAACTGAGGCTGGATCCGCCCCTGTATATATATATATATATATATATATATATATATATATATATATATATATATATATATATATACATATTGTTTTTTCTTTTTTGTTATCGACCATACCTTAATAATTTTGGAAGGAGTTTATAATTAACTCATTTTTCTTTTAATACTCAATATTTCGACATTTATTTTATGCCTTCTTCAGGAGTAAAAAATTTCTTAGAAGAAAACTCTAATTTTTTTTACTCCTGAAGAAGGCATAAAATAAATGTCGAAATATTGAGTATTAAAAGAAAAATGAGTTAATTATTTTTATCCTACAGACCGCAATCCGATAAACTCCTTCCAAAATTATATATATATATATATATATATATATATATACATATATATGTTATGTCGGATATTCTCACGGGTGTGATGTGTAATCGAAGGTTTTCGGGCATCCCGTGTATATGCTGAGTCCCTCTCAAGACTCAGCTGCCTTACAGTCTTGAGAGGGACTCAGCACATACACGGGATGCCCGAAAACCTTCGATTACACACACACACACACACATATATATATATATATATATATATATATATATATATATATATATAAATAGGTTAAGACTGAATTGCAAAAGTTAATATGTAATTCAATTGGCTAGAATGAAAAGCTCAGAACTATCTCGGCTCGTAGAGTCAAGTCATATAGTTTCCTCGTAGTACCACGTGTTTATGGAGCAAAATTTTGAAAATTCCGACAATGAAGTGTTCCTCTTAAATGTAATAATACGGATGAAACAGGTTCAATAATAATAATAATAATCTGAAACGCATATTTGGGTGCGGATTTCTATGTTGTTATTTTTACGCACCTTCATACCCAGTAGTAAAAAATTAAATCAAACAGGTAAATTTTAAAGTCAAATGCTTCTTTTATCCTAAGTATGTTAACGACCAAGTTTGAACCGCACAACTTTAGATATGTTATGTTACGCTATTTAGATATAAATAATTTTATGCAATCAAGCGAATGGAGAATATAAGAATGTGTCGCTAATGCATTCAATAATAGCTTTATTGGTTAACTGTATATCAGTGGAACTATTATTTTAATTGCTTTCCGAGATAATTCTTAATTTTTCTCACTCTAAGAAGCGTTAGATGGCCGCTTGAAATTTATATAAATTGCCCCGCTAAATTATTTTTTGGAATCGACACTGTTGGAAGCATAATAATAAAATTCTATTTTATAGTGATAAAAATGTTAACTAATGAGAACTTAGGTATATTATATATACAGGGTGATTCAAAAATCGATCACGAAACTTAAGGGGGTGATTCTACTTGACAAAATAAGGGTAGAGCTTCATATAATTTTTTTTCAAAATGTCATTCGTTTTCGAGTTACAAGCCGTCCAAGTTCAAGTTTTTATTTTTTGTTTTTTGAATTACTCGCTTACAGGAAAACCGATTTGACTAATATTTGAAAGATAGGCTAAGTCTTCTGCGCTTCATCATTTTAGTAACAATTCACATTGATTGTTTGCCGCTAGAGGGCACTTTACCTACATTGAAAATTGTTTTTTGTCATAATTTTTTAGTGTTGACAGCTACAGTAGTTTTTGGCATAATTTCTGAAAGACTGATGCCAGGCCTTTAAAAAAGGTGCTCTTTATTTACATCGCTAAAGCCAACGGTTTAGACGTAAATCACCCTTAAAAATTAAGTGGTAAATTTACTTTTCTCATTTCATTACCACCAGCTACCAGGTAAATAGCTATCAAAGTATACTAGAGCTGTCAGTTTAACATCAAATAAATTCGCTTTTTAAACTATTTAATTTATAATCTTAAAATAACTAATAATGGCTAATCAGTAAATATTCATATTATGGATTATTGCGATATACATTTAATCGATAAAAATTAATGAAACAGTACTAAACAAACTAAAAAAGATTCTCAAAATGTCCCCCATTTTCTTCCATACATTTCCTAACACTCTTCAAAAAATGTCGCCTAACTCGATGAAAAATTCCTGGTGTTTCTTTAATAATTTGGCACTTTTCGATTATCCTGAAGCGAAGATCCTCGACGTTGATTACTGGAATATCGTACACCAATTGTTTCAAATGACCCCAAAAGAAAAAATCCATAGGATTAAGGTCTGGTGACCTCGCTACCCATGCCAATGGTCCACTTCGTCCTATCCATCGCTCAGGATACGTTGCATTCAAATACTGTCGGACACGTATACTAAAGTGGGGCGGAGCTCCGTCTTGGAGGATCCACATGTTGGCCCTTACTTCCAATGGCACATCTTCCAGATACAATGGGAGACGATTTTGGATAAAATCTAAGTATACGTCACCAGTTAATGGGCCATCAAAGAAATGAGGACCAATAAGGTAATCTCCTATTATCCCTGCCCACACATTTAGTGAAAATCTACGCTGATGTTTCGTTTCTACCACATTGTTTGAGTTCTCGTAAGCATATGTGTGGATGTTGTGTAGATTTGTTATGCCATCACGAGTGAAACCAGCTTCGTCAGTGAATAATATGACGCCAATTAATCGATTATCGTGTTCATACTTAGCTAGGATCTGATTGCACATTTCCAACCGTCTCGGCCGATCATCGTCATAAAGAGCCTGCACCTTTGTTGAATGAAATGGGTAGAGTTGTTCTTCTCTTAGTATCCTCCATGAACTAGCCTGACAGAGCCGCACTTCATTCCCAATTTTTCTAGTACTAATACCTGGATTATCTTCAATAATTTCAAGCACTCTTTCTTCTTGTTGCACGTTTCTAGCAGTTCTAGGTCTTCCCCTATTTCCATTATAACTTTTAAAGGAACCACATTCCGCAAGCCTCCTGTGCACACTGGAAAATGTTTGAGCATGAGGGATATTTCTTTCCGGATAACTCTCCATATAATATCTTCTTGCCAACTCTGCATTACCATTTGCTTTTCCATAACAAAAATGGATATCACAATATTCGATATTTGAATATTGGTGATTAGCCATTATTAGTTATTTTAAGATTATAAATTAAATAGTTTAAAAAGCGAATTTATTTGATGTTAAACTGACAGCTCTAGTATACTTTGATAGCTATTTACCTGGTAGCTGGTGGTAATGAAATGAGAAAAGTAAATTTACCACTTAATTTTTAAGGGTGATTTACGTCTAAACCGTTGGGTTTAGCGATGTAAATAAAGAGCACCTTTTTTAAAGGCCTGGCATCAGTCTTTCATAAATTATGCCAAAAACTACTGTAGCTGTCAACACTAAAAAATTATGACAAAAAAACAATTTTCAATGTAGGTAAAGTGCCCTCTAGCGGCAAACAATCAATGTGAATTGTTACTAAAATGATGAAGCGCAGAAGACTTAGCCTATCTTTCAAATATTAGTCAAATCGGTTTTCCTGTAAGCGAGTAATTCAAAAAACAAAAAATAAAAACTTGAACTTGGACGGCTTGTAACTCGAAAACGAATGACATTTTGAAAAAAAATTATATGAAGCTCTACCCTTATTTTGTCAAGTAGAATCACCCCCTTAAGTTTCGTGATCGATTTTTGAATCACCCTGTATAATGTGTTTAATTTTTAAATACTAGTAGTTTATAAAATTTTAAAGGTAGTGACTCTCAGTAAGTATAAATTTGTTTTATAATTAGAACTCACCAGCTTTATAATTTCGCCATGTCCGTCTAGGTATCTCAACAAGAACTTCATATACGAATGGTGTGCCATTTTTGTCTACCAGTTGTTGAGTCAGCGTTATTTGGAAGTTTTTAAATTGAAACATAAACGTTTATGAAAATGCAGAGTTACAGGTTGAAAGGACATTAATTAAGGAAGTATTCTGGCATAGAAGTGCGAAAAGAGACCCTTTTTAACGATTATTTATATAGGAACTACACTGATACACCATTTATTGCATGCACATTAAAGTCATCATCATCGACCTATTCCATTCATCATCGAATTTAAACCTTCCTTAAGTTTGTCCATTCATTCTTGTCATTGGTTCTCGGCGTCTAATAATATCTCGCAATTCGTCTGATATCGTTGGTCCATTTGGTTTGAGTTTTCTTCTGGCTCTTTTATGATTTCTAGGTCTCCATTCGATTTTTGTTCTGTCAACATATCATTCAGTTCTTCTTTAGTTTTGATTATTAAGATGACATCGTCAACAAATCTTACATAGTTTAATTTTTCTCCATCTTTTGGCATACCTTTGTCATCCCATAGTAGTGTTCAAAACATATCTTCTAGAGCCAAAATAAAGAGGTTTGGATATATCGAATCATTTTTCGTAATTTACCATAGCAATCCATATGTTGTACTCGAAAAAAATGAACTTTTCGATTAGGATTCGCATTGTTTGTAGATGATCTAGAGTGATATATCCGCGTTGAGAACCCGCTTGTTCTCTGGGTTGATAACTATCAAGCCTCTTTGTAAGACGTTATATTATAATCCTTATAACGGATTTATACAAAACAAATAATAAGTTAATAGGTCTGTAATTTTTCGATTTGTATTTGTCCTTTTTTTAAATATAACAAATTAACCAAACAAATCGTATTTTGTTGATTTCTATACATCTACTAAATAGAATTGCTAATAATTTTATTGCTGATTTTTTATCATGCCTGTAGTTATACAGGATCTTATTTCTTCACTTATTTCCGGTATTTCCTCGGATCCTACGATAGCATTGTATTTGTCTTGCCTTCCCAGTGCTGGTACTATTTTACTGCTATAAAGTTCTTGGTATTATGTCTCTGCCATAAATTTTGAATTCATCTTTATTCTCATAGTTCAACAGTTTTGTTACTTGACATCTTTCTTCACTGATCTCCTTCTTTATATTTTTCACACTTTGATTTTCTTCTAATGTTTTTTTATTTGTAAGTTTTAATAATTTCTTACATCTTCCCCCGTTTTTTTCTTAATTGTTTTATTTATTTTTGTAATTTATTTTCTATTATATACTGAATTCTGTAAAAGTTTTTTTGTATTTCGATAAGATGTAATGTAGCTTTTGTTTTTTTAAGTATTTATATATTTGTTGTATATATTCTGAATTTCTTCCCTTTGTTCTACATTCCTTACTTTAACTGCGTTTCATATGAGTTTTTTCTTTCTTTTATCTGTATCTTTGTTTATTTTGCTCAATACTGCGTTATAGAAAACCATATTTTTATTATTACATAAGATGTATTCGTATTTTCCATTGCCTTTTGGACTTTCTCATATCCATCTTCTAATTTCTGGTTTTCGAAATAGTGCGTTTGTTATCTATAAATTGTATTCCATGATATTATTTGCTAGTAATTCTATGCTGCTGTTTCTTTTTTCTAAAATATATTTTTTAAATCATTATATCGAAGTACATCGAGTTGCATATTCAGATCCACAGGCGCCTCGAAAAATTTCTTCTTCAGAGTGTGCATTCCAGTATGTGTTAGATTCGCAAAAAACAAAAAACACAAAGTAAAAGAGAAATTTATTTGTGATGAAAAATTTACAAAATTGTAGTTTAAAAATAAGACGTTATTTTTAGTATAAATTTTGCAATTTCTATTTAAAATAAAATTATTATATATTGGAGGTATAAGCTGAAGAAAACAAGAGCATCTTCAATACAAATTAAAAAATAAGTGAGTTTTAAAAAATAAAAAATTTTAGGACAGGAAAAAAGTTTGTTTAAATCTTATTATATTACATTATTATAATTACTAACATTCCCAATAAGCAAACGCATCTAAGTCTGTTCTGCTACATTTCCATACTTACGGTTCTGGAACATATTCTATACATAGAAATCCCCAAATTTAAGCAAAAACAAGAAAAATGGTTTTTTAAAATCGCTAGATCTGGCTACCTCCTTAATAGTGAAGGCCCATTACAAATATGAGGAAAATTTTACACCGATAACTCGCAATTAAATATTTAAGCAAGAAATTTGAAGAGACCTTTCCATTGAAAAATAACAGAAATTTTACCCGTTATTGTCCAAAAAGACCAGCTGAAATTATTGCAGTTGCAAATACCTACGTCGCAGTACGACCAAACACATCCATCAGGCATAGCTCCCAGGAATTTAATCTTCTACTGCAGCATTCATGCTGGTGAGCAGGAGTTCTACTTTCCTAAAACTTAGACTAGGTCTTTAAACAATCAAAGTTTCAGTAAGAAATAAAGAAATCTTTCTGCCGTATTTAAATAGTTTGTTATATATGTAATTCTCCTTTCAGGCAGAGAATATGAAAAATATATGTACAAACAGTTTATTTCCTGCAAATATCGCTCTGGTCCTCTCTCTACACGCGTTTCGATCACCTCATGATCTCGTCAGTGGAGCTGTATCGGACCGAGAGCAACATTAGCAGGAAATACAGCTCCACTGACCAGATCATGACGTGATCGAAACGCGTATGGAGAGAGGACCAGAGCGATATTTGCAGGAAATAAAATGTTTGTACATATATTTTTCATATTCTCTGCCTGAAAGAAGAATTACATATATAACAAACTATTTAAATACGGCAGAAAGATTTCTTTATTTCTTACTGAAATTTTGATTGTTTAAAAATTTCACTTTACTCCGTTGATTCATAGATGTCGTTCGACTGGCGATATTTTTCAGTCTGACAGCGAAGTTGGTAGACGGCAGGTGTAATATCCTGCCGACATACCTTGAAATTTATGGTTCATATATCAGTTATTTCCTGCTAATGTTGCTCTCGGTCCGATACAGCTCCACTGACGACATCATGAGGTGATCGAAACGCGTATGGAGAGAGGACCAGAGCGATATTTGCAGGAAATAAACTGTTTCTACATATATTTTACATATTCTTTGCCTGAAAGGAGAATTACATATATAACAAATTAGACTAAGTGTGCATTTAACTTTTTTTGAAATCGAAGGAAAGAGGGGTTTGTAATCTGTAAGTAAACTTATACATAAAAATTCCTCGTTTTGACCAAACTTGACCTCTAAGAATTCCACAAAAAACGTTTGCAATTCTACCGGACTACACTTAAACAAGCATCCTTATTAAAGGCATACAGAAAAGAAGTTGTCCGGGGGCAAAAAGTGGGCAATAACCGAAAACGCGTCGCTTTGGTGCCGGAGCTGGAGCCACTTTTTCCGTGCATTTTTCGGAAGCGGGTTTTTGTCGGGCCGCTGTTATTTCGATTCGCGCAACGGGCAGTCGGAGAATATTCGCGGCAGCTACAAATCAATTTCGAGGGACGATTTTTGTCTCTTTTCGGGAGGTTACTAACCTCGAGGAAATACCTTAAACACATTGTGGATTTTAGTTTTTTAACGAGTTCAGAAAATTCTTAAATACTAGTTGTATAGTCTTGAAGTGTTTAACTAAATCTAATAAAAAACGGGAGATATTTATTACTTTTTACTTCCATCATACTAATAGATTTAGACAAGTTTATTTGTTCGTTGTTTATGGTAGGTGAGGGAGTGGCTTTTTGATGTTTGACAGAGACAAATATTTCCAATTAATTTTGCTTCCAGTTTGTTACTTCATTCGTTCAATTATTTTTAAGTGTTAAAATTTACTACAAATGCAAAGTTTATAATTAATATCAATAAGACGGATGTTACGAACTAGTCTAAATAGTAGAAATTTGTTCAAGGCGCTCAACACGTACGCATACTCTGCGCTTAGCTACTCTTTTGGAATAGTAAAATGGGGCAGAACGAACATCGAAAAACTGCAAAGAAAAGTACGAATACTTTTAACAAAAGCACACAAACACCACCTTCGGAGTGCTATTGAACGTACAACAATGCTTCCAAGACACCAAGAAGAAAGAGGAACGGTGGATATTGGTAAACAGCTCGATCAACAAATAATAAACTTACGTTCTTATTTCCATACGTTAGCGGACTCTTCCACACTACATCGAGCAATATGCGAGGCAGACGATTCAACGCCGCTACAGCTGAGGGAACGGGATATTGCTTCTCACCACCGAACAGATCAAGAGAAGTTACAAGCCTGGCTACAGAAGCCACGTCATGGACGCCATCCAAAAAATGTCAGCCATGACAATGTCGACAACTTAGCGTCGAACTACTGGTTGATTTCAGAACAGATGTTTTCGGAAACGGAGGGCTTCTTGTTAGCTATCCAAGACCAGGTTATTCTGACGAAGAACTATCGGAAGTTCATTATCAGAGATCCCTCAATAGAAAATGACCAATGTAGATATGGTTGTCGAACATCAGAGACGATCCAGCACATAACTGGAGGATGCCAAGCGTTTGCCGCAAGCGAGTATAAGGAAATACACGATTCAGCCGCTAAGATACTCCACCAAGAGTTAGCAGATAAGTTAAAACTATTGCAGGTAGGAAAAGTGCCTTACTACAAATATAATCCAGAGCATATTCTTGAAAACAACGAGTTCAAGTTATACTGGGATCGAACGGTCCTAACAGATCAAATAGTTGCTCATAACAGGCTAGATATTATACTAAGAGATAAAATTGCCAGGCGAACTACACTGACTGACATTGCTATACCTAATAACAACAACCTAAGACCAAAATACAATGAGAAGATCGCCAAATACAGAGATCTGGAGGTGCAAATCCGCAGACAGTGGGCAATGAACAGCGTCTACACGACTCCCATAATAATGTCAACAACTGGAGTGATACCAAAGAACCTCCTGCAGAACATCAAGGGACTGGACCTTAGTGATCATCTGTAAAAACCGATTCAGAAAACAGTTCTCCTTGCAACCGCGCGAACCATCCGAAAGTTTGTAGGAAGTGCAGAAGACCACGCCACCAAGAACCCGATAACATGGAAAGGGTCCCCACAGAACATCATACTTTTGGTGTCTTTGTATACCTGGTATGACTGAATAATCCCTCAAGGGAGGGCGAAGCCGTAAATCTATAATAATTAATATCAATAAAAAGAGGATTCAAAAAGTTGTTTTTATCGGTAAATATTTTTATGTTATTTAAGTAGTAAAAATGGCATAATAATTTATGCAACCAGGAATTCATAATTTTATTTTATTGCCTTATTATTTTATATTCCAGTTAACGTACCGATTAGCATGTTATACTATTTTAGATAATGTAAAAAATACATACTCGGTGTGTGTACCAAAAAATAAAAGGACTCGTACTATATATTAACACTTTTCCAAATATAAATATAATCACGTTTTTCACGGACCACACAACGGGCACTAGTTCTGAAGGTATATTAATTCTACAGGTGAATTCACTGACTTTTTACATAGTCCATGTTTATTCTATATAAGAAGTTACGATGGGCGTCTAAATGAAGAAGGTATTAAGAGATATCAGGATTCTAAACTTCTGATAGATTGGCGGGTACTCATGAAATCAATGAAAATTAGAATTTATCTGTGGGGTTTAGCGGAGATTATTCGTTTGATTTATGTAGATAGAGGATTAAGTGTGAGAAGGAAGAAAAAATAGGTGGTAAGATTATGTTATATTCATTAAACAAACTGAATAATATGTTGTTGATTCTGAGATTTATTTCTTCAAAGAGGTGAAAGCTTAATTTTTTTTTTAATTAAGGAGAAAAGGAAGCGTATTTTGGAAGGAAAATAATTTTGATATGTTCTAATGATAGAGATTTGCTAATACTGAGTAAAGTGGGAAAACGCTAATAAAAAGATTCTGAATTGTAAATGAAACTGCCATAATTTAGATAAAGAAAGATGCCTGACCTATAAATTCGAATTAATATTGTGTAATCTGAACTCCAAAATGTATTGGAAAGACAACCAAGAATTTAAGATTATTAAAAGTGCGGCATTTCAAATATACAGGGTGTTCGGCTACATCAAGATATAGTAAAACAAAGGTAGTAAGTCATATCTCGTCTGGCTTTTGTGGATTTCCATAAGGCCTTTGATACGGTAGAGCTTGACAAAATTATGGAAACATTACAAGCATGTCGCATTGACTATCGATACACAAAGTTAATTTACAATATATACAGGAATGCAATTATGTCGGTGAAACTACACAGAAACACGGGTCATATCCCAATTTGCAGAGGAGTCCGACAGGGTGATACCTTATCGCCTAAACTGTTTACTGCAGTACTAGAATACGCCTGTAAAAAACTTAACTGGGAAAAAAGAGGCCTGAATGTAGACGGCCAAAGATTAACAAATTTGAGGTTCGCGGACGACATAGTTTTGTTTTCCGATAATCTCAAGAAGATATGTACAATGTTACATGAATTTCAGCCAGTGTGCACCAATGTGGGTCTTAAAATAAATATATCCAAAACAAAATTTAAGACCAATCTGGTACCTAGTGGAAATATCAATATTAGAGACAACGAAGTGGAGCTTGTGGAAAAATACATATACCGTCACGAAATAAAGATCACAAGAGATAATCAAACATGCGAGCTACGGAGAAGAGTAAATCTCGCATGGGCAGCCTATGGAAAATTTAAAGACATCTTTAAAAGCGATATACCAATTCTAAACGTAAAGCATTTGACCAATGTGTGTTACCGGTTATGATCTACGATGCCGAAACTTTGCAACAGCAGCTTCTAAAATGCTGGCAATAGCTCTGAGAAAGATGGAAAAGTCAATGCTAGGTATATCGCTGCGTGACTGAGACGAAAGACCGGAGTTACCGACGTAATTTTCCGAATTGCCACACTCAAATGGAACTGGGCCGAATCAGTGATGGAAGGTGGATGAAGAGATTACTCGAGTGGAGGCCGAGATTAGACAAAAGAAGTAGAGGAAGACCCCCTCCTACTCGTTGGACTGACGATCTCAAGAGAATTGCAACAAATTGGATGCAAATCGCTCAAGATAGAGCACAATGGACAAGAATGAGGGAGGCCTATGTCCAGCAGTGACATCATCATTCATATGAATTTTAATTCCTTGAAACCATTGTTGTAATTTCTCTTTAGTCAATAAAAGTCTACTAAAATTTTTAGCAGTTCATGTCTCGACTTCTGGATTTCTCACAAAAAAAAACTGTAATACTATTTTCGTCCAGGACTGTCATCCTTAAAAGGATTTGATAGTTGGATTGTTTTTATCAGTAAGTAGATGTGATATGCCCTTAGTGAGTGTGGACAAATATCATCCCTCGCTATGTGCAAAAATAATATGTAAGACAAATACCTAAAAAAAAATAATAAAACCTATATTTAAGTATGATTATGCCAGTGGATATTTTTATAATTATAGCCTACTTAGAAGCCGTGAATGGTGTGACATGGGGCTTGTGCCAGACTCAAATTAGGCGGTATCATGTCTCTACAACAAAACGTGTGAGTGTTTGGATGAGAGTATACCCAAGAAAATTTGTACAGGAACGACCAGGTTAAAATATTTCCGCTGATTTTCTTGAGATAAGACAAAAAAAACAATTCACAAAAAAAAAAAGAGATTTATCTGGAGAGCATCTCCTAGAGTTTAAAAACTTGAGAACTTCCATTAAAAAACAAACAGAATATGAATATTCAGAGTACATTAAAAATATAGAACAAGATGCTAATACTGATCCTAACACTTTTTGGGGTTATACAAGCTCAGGGGTTATATAAGAGGTAAGGTATTCTAAAGAGGTCGCCTAGAGAAATAAGTTCCTCCGGTGATTTTGAAGTTGCCAATGCCTTTACACAGCTTTTTCAATCTGTTTTTGAAGTGAATAACGATTGATCAGATGCTATTGAACACTGAAGTACTTTTGAGTTTCCTAGAGTAACACAACTTACTGTAAAGGACAGAGAAAGCTTTCGAGAAAGTCGACCATAATCTTTCACTACAGAAACTTGTCAACTTTGGCTTTTCTCAACGCTCTTACAAGGTCATGTGCTGTTCATGTAGGAAGGAATCTTTCAGTGAGATATTTGGCTACTTCTAGAGTTCCGCAATGGAGTAATATTTTGCTATTACTTTTCTCAATGTTTATAAATGATCTGCCTAATTGTTTGAGTGAAAGCTGTGAATGTCTATTGTTTGCAGATGACTTTAAGATCTTTAGAGTGGTTTCTTTTGTCTTGGACTTGGTAAAACTACAGAAGAATCTTAACAGCTTGGTTTCGTAGTTTTCGAGGAATGAAATGTTCTTAAATATTGACAAGTATTTTATTATAAGTTTTTCTAGACGTCAAAATGTATAGCAGAGATGACTGTAAGGAACTCAGAGTTATGCTACAGTCTAATCTTAGCTTTAATCTGCATTATAATCATACTGTAAAGAAAGCATATCGGACGTTAGGTTTATTAATTAGAAATATCAAGGAATTTAAAATTATTACTACATTAAAAACAATATATAATGCTTTAGTAAGATCGCACCTAGAATATGCTTCAGTAGTCAATTACAGCGGAAACAGCACAGATTTTATAGAGAAAGTTCAAAAACGATTCTTGAAACACCTTTATTTCAAAAACTTCACAGCCGGATTCATTAACGTGGCTTAATTTTAAAACCAGGCTAAATTAACAGCAGAGAGCAACATAAGTCAATCAAGTTTTAAACCCTAAAAATACAAGCATAAAAAACCTTTTTTTTATTACTGAGCAAGCAAAAATGGAGAATTTTATTTATTTTGGATATATAGCTATATTCCTTACATATTTCAAGACATATTACAAGATTCTTGTTATTAGTATCCCTACATAAGTGTTTATTTGTTGACATATGTGATATAAATTATGACAATATCATAAGTAAAACAAAAATAGCCGACTAGAAGATTTAAATTTCATGGCAACTAGGTCGGATTTAACTCCTATATCTTCTTATTGAATCTGGCTTCCATGTTAATATAAAAAACATTCATACATGGATGGCAATAGTCTGCTACATTTATATACAGGTTGGTTGAAAAGTTTTGAAAGCGAAAATGAAAGAATGTGTTTTTTTTTATGAAATTAGTTTTTTTTCAATATAATCTCCCTCAACTTCAACACACTTATTCCAACGACACTCCAATAATTTTATACCATTTTTGTAATGATTTTCCGGAAGCTCTGCAAAATAATGTTTTACGGCTGCAATAGCTTCTTCATTCGACGAAAAACGCTCTCCACGAAGAAATTGTTTCAAATTCCTGAAGAGGTAGTAGTCGGAGGGAGCCAAATCTCGTGAATAAGGTGGGTGTTCAAGCAATTCGGACTTTAATTCTTTCAATTTAGCCATCGTCAAACCACTTGTGTGAGGACGTGCATTGTCTTGATGAAAAATGATTTTTATCTTCTGTAAGCCGGGTCTTTTTTCACGAACTTCTTTATCCAACTGATCCAAAAGGTTGCAATAATTCTCAGAGTTAATTGTTTTACCTTTTTCAAGATAATCAATCAACAAAATCCATTTTGAATCCCAAAAAACTGATGCCATAATCTTTTTGCCGATTATTCTGACATGACCTGTTTTGAGGCTGAATACCCAGCTTCAGTCCACTGTAAACGTTCTTGTTTCAGTTTAGGATCATGATGGTAAATCCAGGTCTCATCCACAGTTACAAAACGATGCACAAAATTGGTTTTATTCTGCTCAAAACGCTCCAAATTACGCTTACAAATTTGTTTTTGATTCAGTTTTTGTTGAATTGTTAATGAATGCGGATATTTCCGAAGAGCATTTTCATACGTAATTTTTCGTGAAAAATATAGAGTACTCGTTCGTCCGAGATGCCTATGATATCAGCAAGTTCACGCTTAGTCTTTACAAACAATATCATAGACTTGCTCAATGATTTCTGGTGTTGTTTCACTTTTTGGACGTCCACTACGTGGTTCATCTTCAACGCTTGTACGATCACGTTTAAACTCTAAAACCCATCGATGCACAGTTGGAAATGAAGAAGCAGAATCCTTTAACACTTTCGCCATTTTTATATGAATTTCTGTTGCTGATAAACCTTCCAAAACAAAGAATTTTCTCACTGCACGATTTTCGATTTTATCCATTGTATAAAAATTAACTGACACGTCAACTTCAAATGGCTTCTAAACAAAAAATGAATTGACAGATAGAAATAAATTTTTGTGTGTGTTTATATAGAAGATGAAATATTACAATGGCGTATAAATTTTGATTCCTTTACTAGTTTATAGATGTCGTTTTGAAAACTTTTCAACCAACCTGTATATTTTATTTTGAACAGCATAAAGTACAGTCCTAACTTAAATATATGCAATAATTTATTGGCTGATATCTGCGTTAGCTATTACTTTTTGCGTGTATGTTTGTATATGGGTATGTATGAACGTATGTATGTAAGAGTTTATTAACAATGTAGTTTGTAACTAGTTTAGTATTCCTTAGTTTATTATATTTTTTTGTTGATTTTTCCCTTATATGTAATTACTGCTGTTTTTGTAAATAAATCAGATATTGGATGATAGGATAGTAAGAAAGGTTTTTTACGAATTGCAAAGTCTGCTTTTTTTCAAATGTTGGTCTACAATTTCAAGTAAAGCTATATATATATATATATATATATATATATATATATATATATATATATATATATACTCTGGCGTGAATCTTTTTTGAACCACTCGGTATACTTCACAAAAATTTTAAAACGTGGTCCTAATAGACCTACATATTCTTGATAAAAAAAACTCACGGTAATGTGGTGGCATTCTATATATATCGTGTTATCTTGTTTAGATTCCAAAGCAGGTTTCCCCCAAAAAAAAAAGCTATTTCAACATTTTTATTGCGTGGGTGAAGCAACATGGAAAGCAATAATTAATAGTACGTAAAATAACTTTACCGATACACCTGGTATTAACATAAAACCATACATGAAATATGCAATTATCAACGGTTTTTCTTTACCCCTTATTTTCTTGTCATTACCCTCCATAGATAATATTTTATCCCATAATTTCAATAATTACTCTATTCTTAGAAGCTCGGAGCCGTGGACGCAATTTGTTTTTACAAACAGGACAAAAAACCCTCATTACGTTACAAAAATATTAAATGATGACTTTGCTTGTTTATATATGCAAAAATCGTTATACGTTAATTATGATTAATTATAGGCTCGTTTAATAACAATATTTTTAATTATCCCGGATTCTTAAGTTGCATTTTTATTTGTTTTTATTATTAAAGCAGTTTAACCAACCTGTAATTTTTATTATCTGGTTTCATTATATTTAATCTTCGGTGTAAGTTAGTAGTACGCTTACGCTTCGTATCGGTATCGGGGATGTAGCTCAGTGGTAGAGCGTTCGCTTTGCATGTGAAAGGCCCCGGGTTCGATCCCCGGCATCTCCAAACTTTTTTCTTGGATTATTAAACATTCTTGATAATAATTATTCGTAATAATACAACATCAATTTTTTTGCTGATTTTTTTCATATATTATATAGCGTGCCCGATAAGTATGGATCCAATTCTTGGCAGTATTCAGAAAACGTCTAAATAACCGTGGTGTGTCGTATATTTTTTCCCAAGATGCCTCATAACGGAAATATGCAACTAATTACCTAATTCTAAAAGTAATAAAATTAATCTTACTGCCATGTATTATTAACCAACTTCTAAAAGAAGGAGGTTCTCAATTCGTTGACTATATATTTTTTTTATATATGTACACCGATTACTCCGGAACGGCGGCACCGATTTGAATGAAATTGTTTACGTTATGTTCAGGAAGTTGCTGCGGTAGTCCCACATTTTTTTGAACTAAATTGGTGCATTAAAATCCAAGATGGCGCCGACAATATGTCGGCCAAAAAAATTAATTTTGCCCGATTTTTTCCAAAATTGGTAAAAGGAAATTTTCGGGGTCGTACACAACGAATCTGAAACTATTTTTAAAAAATTGAATATGACCGATCCAACATGGCGGCCAAAAAAATTTAATTTTTGTCCAATTTTGTCCAAAATTGATGTGGGCGATTTTTCAAGGTCGCATATAACAAAACCAACATATTTTTAAAAAATTCAATATGACGGATCCAATATGGGGGACAAAAAATTCATTTTGTCCGATTTTATTCAAATTACAAAAAAAAATTGAACCGACTTCTAAAAGTGCGCTAAAAAGTGAAAAATAACTATACATTTTAATATGAAATTGAAATTTTTGAAGTCGGCGAAAAATTATTTCTAAATGAAATAAATAACTACTAATATATACCAATTATGGTAAGAAAGCAATTACAAATAAAGTATTTTTAATCTGTTTATGCGAATCAAATTTTGTCAAGTATTAGTTTGGCGCCGACTTTAGAAGTCGGTTCAATTTTTTTTATAAAAATTTTATTTATGTATGTACATAAATTACTCCGGAACGGCGCCACCGACTTAAATGACTTTTTTTACGTTATTTTCAAGAACTTTTTGGGTGAAATTGATGCAGTAAAATCCAAGATGACGCTGGTAATATGGCGGACAAAAAAATTAATTTTGACCGATTTTCTCCAAAATTGATATTGTGGAGTTTTCGGGGTCTCACACAATGAACCTTAAATTATTTTTTAAAAAATCGGTACGTCGGACAAAAAAAAATATTTTTCCCGATTTTCTCCAAAATTGGTATAAGGAAATTTTCGGGGTGACACATAATGAGTTTGAAATTATTTTAAAAAAATTCAATCTGCTAGATCCAATATGATGGACAAAAAAATTAATTTGTCCGATTTTCTTCAAAATTGGTATGGGGAAGTTTCCGAAATCGCACATAACGAATCTGAAATTATTTAAAAAAAAAATCAATATAGCGGACAAAACATTAATTTTTTCTGAGTTTCTTCAAAATTCGTAGGAGGAAGTTTTCGAGTCGCCCATAACGATTCTGAAATTATTTTTTTAAAAATCAATATGGCGGATCCGTTATGGCGTCTTAAAAATTGTACATCTTTCGATATTCTCCAAAATTGGTATAGAAGCATTCTTGAGAGGGTGCTTAACGAATTTAAAATTATTTTTAAAAGGTTCAATATGGCGAATCCAATATGGCCGACGAAAAACATTTTTCAATTTTATTCAAAATTGTTACTAGGTCGTTTTCGAGAGTGTAAATAGCGGAATAAAAATTATTTTAAAAAGATTTAATGTGTCAGATTCAATATACCGGTCTAAAAAGGTCACATTTTGCAAATTTACAAATTATTTCTTAATAAAACAACTACTAACATGGTTTATATAAAACTATAGTAAGAAAGCTAATTACATTCTGTCAAGTATTAGTTTGGCGCCGACCTCAAAAATTTATATCTCATAAAAATTTATATTCTTATTTTTCGCTTTGTACCGCTTTTTTAGAAATCGGTGCAATTTTTTTATAAAAATGTTATTAACCAGAAAGTCTCTGCGTGCAATTAGTGTGGGACAATTATAGGGACAACCTCTATATAAATTTTACTTCCAAATTGTTCACAATCACCGTAACAAATCTAATATTAATTTTTACAAGAACGCCAGTCGATCACGAAACTCGTATAAAATTATGTCTCCTAGTCCCAATTTCTCTAAACCGAGCGTTTTGCCATTTCGGTTTTCACCTATTTCACTCGATTTTCGTGCAATATATTTCCAACAGTCGTGATAGGTTTAAATCGATGTCATGCAGGAATTTTAATACTTTCTTTATGCTAAATTTGGACTAAAGGCAATTTTCAAATCTCATTGTATGCTAACAATTCTAAAAATATTATTTCTTATTTAAGCTGATCTCTGATTACCCTTTAAAAATTCGATTAAAATTAATCGATTACTGTTTTGGGCTCTTGACTAACTTCATATGAAGCTGTAAAAGAAGCACTAGTTGATAGGGAAGTAAATGAAACGACTTTCAAATAAATGTCACATCTTTTTCCAATAGAATAACAGAAATAGCGACAGGGCAAGACTCTATAGCTATTTATATCACCAGGAAATATCATCTTAGAGTAGGATATCTACTTATGTGGAGTCTAATTATCAATCAACTCCTTTGTGATCTAACTAAACTCGGCATACAATATCCTGGTAGAACTATGATGATGACGTGGTCATAATCGCAACGAATAAATTTGAGAATATTCTGTACAATATAGTTCAAAGAAGACTTAATCACAGTAAAGAATGATTTTAGTTGATGTTAATCACACCAAAACTTCCATAATATTATTTACAATAAAAAGACACCTTAACCTGAAAACCTTTAAAATAAATGAGAATATGACTGAGTGGAAGTCAGAGGTTAAATATCTGGGACATATCCAAAACTCTGCGACGAAAGATTGGAATACTACGACAAAATCCTGATGGATGTATACTGCCATAGTAAGACTAGTCTTTGCTTGCATAACTGAAGAAAAAAACGTACCCCATCGAATTAATTTTAAACCTCATATCTCTACAAACCTGGGACATATCCCAAAATGCAAAATGGAAAAAAAAGTTCAACTTCATGAAATACTTTAACACACGGCTCGGTAAGAAAACTGAATTCCATTGAGAAATTTAACAAAAAATTCATTAAATGGCATACAGATGATTTTGCAAAGAATTGGAATAGGACTGTACAGTAATGTTCAAGCTAAAATTTACACCATTAGCAAATGAGTTTAGTTCAAGAAAAAAACAAACTACCGCAGACAAAAGATCGTCATCAAGGAGCTATCAATGAGCAAAGTTCTCACCTAAACAACTTCAAGATGGTCTGGGAATACTTGGTGAAACTAAACGAGCTATGGAAAAAAAACCCTCTTGTAAGTGCCGAGATGTACTGGAGTAAAACGAAATAAAATACTAGACAAATTCGTAAAAAAAGGGCTGAAACACCGATTCTGAAGTTTTAAAAATCAACATTTCAGTACGAAATAAATGAAATTTACCGTTATTAAATAGTTACCTGTATATGTTCTCCTTTCAAGCAGAGAAAATGGAAGGAATATATAGAAATCGTGTATTTTCTGCCAGTACAACTCTGGTCTTGTCTCCATAGGCGTTTCCACCACCTTATGGTCTAGTTAGTGGAGCTATATCGAACCAAGAGCAACATAGATGTCCTTTCATTTCGAAGTTGGCAGGATTTTAATATCCTGTCAATATGTCTCGCAATTAATATTTTATATAGCAGGTGTTTCCTACGAATGTTGCTTTCGGTTCGATACAGTTGGCAGGATTTTAATATCCTGCCGACATGTCTCGCAATTAATATTTTATATAGCAGGTGTTTCCTACGAATGTTGCTTTCGGTTCGATACAGCTCCAGGCTATAAAGTAGTCGAAATGCGTATGGAGAGGGGACCAGAGTTGCATTTTAGGAAATAAACTGTTTCTATATGTTCTTCAATCTGACATCGAAGTCGGCAGGTTTTTAATATCCTGCCGACATGTTTCGGAATTTATATTTGCAAAGATCATAAGGTTGTCGAAATGCATATGAAGAGAGAGAGAGTTGCATTTGCAGGAAACGAACTGTTTCTATATATTATTTCCTTTTTCTTTGCTTGAAAAGAGAAAACATATAGGCAACCAATTCTGGAGCCTGACTAAAAGATCCAATTATTGGACATATCTACAAGGAATAAGACAAGTGAATATATTTCCAAAACAAACTTAAAATTCAAACAGGGTACTGCAATCTGAGAAGGCACCTTAAGAAACTTGGATGATAAGAGAGAGATAGAAGAATACAAATTTTACGAAGAACCTCTATTCACATTCTTTCAGGATTTCTCGCCTTGTAATACCCGAAGATGGAATCCTGGTAAGCAGGTGAAGGAGAACACAGTAGATCTTTTTGGTCACAGTGCACATATCCTTATATAATACCATTTGTTGGGAATAAGCGCTTATTTTACGACATTTCAGATTTAATTTTGCCCCAAAAACTCCCTAAATAAAATAATCTAAATAATAAGGGATACAGTGCTAAAACTAAAATTCTTCGATTGCCGGGAAACCCAGATATTAAACGGCGCGGTGCCGGCACTTTGTTTCGATGCTTCCTCGAATTCAGAGTGCGACGTCATCACTGCTATAAAAGCGGAAAGGCAGCGGCGTAATTAAGGACTTTACGGGTTGCTCTTTCGGAATCAACTTGTCCTTTTTCCGATTTAGCTTGGCTCTTGGGGGCCTCGTTGACCGTTCTATTTTTTAGGCAACTCGTGGTTCTTACAGTAGGTTTATTTTTAACAACAGAACATTCTACAGAAAATAAAGATCGTGCACGTATCTTAATTCCTGAAATTGACACCGTCCATAAAAAGACGAGGGCAGAGGTGCGTACGAGTTACTGAACCGACGCGTACTGACTAAACATAATTACCAGAACATGGCAAAGTGGAAATAACCTGATATTGACATTGCAACTAATAATCAACTTCGTGTTGGCTATAAAGTTATGAATACCGATCTTGACAAATCCCGAACGTGACAGTGGAGAGAAAATAATCTCGAACTTGACTTGAGGAAAACAGTATTTTAAAAAAATAATACTCTTTCTAATTGGCTCATTCCTTAGAAGTGTTCCTTTGATATAAAAAAATGAATTAATCTTCGTTAACTCTGAGCTTCACTCATTCCCATTCTATCCCAGTGAGCGAGAAGAAAGGTGAGGCGGCTAGAGTTTTTATTCTAGTCGGGAGGTTTGGCGGGACTTCACCAACAACCCTTTATTTGTGTTAAAACTCAGGTTTTACACAAAGAATTGATAATGCGAAAATTCTTAAAGTAAATTAATCTCGATGGTAACGAATTTTCAAGTTTCCTGACGGATAAAAAATTAATCTAATAAGCCAGGTAAATGCGTAAATAGGTCCATATTCTCGAAGATGAGTGGAAAAATACCGAATAATGACGAGGTGCTTTGACATCTCGTTAAAATCAAAAAATAGTTAAAAATCGCGAAAAGTAGTTGAAAGAGACCCTTGGAAAAAATTAACAAAAATTCGGTAAATTCTAAATTAAATTGAAAAAAAAATACTCATCTGTTAATATGACCTATTATGTATAATCTTTCCCTGAAAAAAGGTTGTTTGCATTTTTGGATATCGGTATATAAAGGCAAACCACTTTTCTATTGTCTTTTAAAATGTAAAAGTTTCCTTGAAACACATTTTTAAGTCTATTTTAACATGAATTTTCTTTCTTATTTTAATAAGTATTATCTACCCTGTATAGACTCAGATAATTACTAGTTCCAGAATTTATTATATACACATACTCACATATATTTATCATAAAGACACCGTTACAATTACATTAAACCGGATAACTCACGTCACAATTCCTTAGATTTAAGAGTAGCAGGTCATAGGTCCCACCGTACCCCGTTACCACCGAAATGCCGGAAACGTTTCTGCACTCTAAAATTCTAAAAATCAATGGTTTTAGTCGTGGCGGGTTGCCGTCGAGCCTCCGTTGGGTTCCAGAAACCTACGGGTGATCGATAGTTAGCAATTGATTTATGGGTAACGGTGGTAACTTCAGGTTTAAGTTAGTATTGCGCGTTTGGTGTCAAGTCGTTGGGTACCGTTCGGTTCTGGGGAGATGCAATCGTACTCTAATGATTTATTTTGTGAATGGAAGACGGAAAAGGTTATTAATCGAACTAGATTCTCATTATTATACCGTGTTTTTCAAAATTCAATTAGAATATCAAATTCATATAAGGTAAAATTAGTTTAATATATATATATATATATATATATATATATATATATATATATATATATGTATGTATGTATGTATTTAATAATTGCATCCAGAAATCGATAGTTTTATAACAGAAAACTCAGTGAAGGAACGCGGAATATTAAGGTAAGGGTTCAGGAAATTGTTACATGTCAAAGTGAACTCCCACTTTCTGTAAAGGAATGGTCTGAAACAATTAGTTTACTAAAATAGTCACACTATATATATATATATATATATATATATATATATATATACACGGAGGAATCCGTGAAATTCGCATAAACATATATATATATATATATATATATATATATATATATATATATACTTGACAAGGTTTAGCATAATGGACTTTTAGTAAAATTCATGAGGCTAAGAATTCTAAGCTACCTCATTCATAAGATTAGTGTCAAGTTTTCTTGAGGGTATCATTGTGTCCTCAGATAATGCTGTATATAATGTCAAACGGATAAAAGTTGGGCTGCCACAGGGTTCACCTCTCTTTTTAATCTATATACGGCGGACATTTCTTTTGATATTCACAGCAAACTCTATTTATTCGTGGATGACACAACACTTACGACATTCTCAAGATCGTTCCGCCTTATTATCCTCAGGGTTCAAAGGCACATTAACAAGTTAGAGAAATGGATGGTCGACTGGAAAATTAAATTTAGCCCTGAGAAAACTCATTCAATCATGTTTACCAAGTATAGATTCGCGATTCTAGACGATCGGCTATCTATTTTAAACACTCGCATTCCCTGGAGGGACAATGCGAAATATTTGGGACTAGTCTTTAACAAGAGAGTAAACTAGCTTTTAAATACTAATTATTTATTGTCCAAATTCAAAACAGCCCCGTTAGTTCTCTACTCGTTGCTACATCGCAACAGCAAGCTAAATCTGAAAAACAAGCTCACAATTTATAAGCTATTTTTTAGATATATATTCACCTTTAGCGCTTCCTCATGGATAACCCCAAGCAGATCAAGACTTAGCAAAGTAGAGAGCTTCCAAAACATACTCATGACCTGTGACCCACACTATATTAGGAACCCTATTATTTACAGAAACCTTAGATGTGACACTTTCACTGCATTCATTGAAAACACTATTACAAAATACTTGGAAAGAGCAAAACCTTCCACTAACGATCTCATCCAATCCTCTCACAACCTAACCAACATACCACGGCTGCGCCACCGATTCACTAGAAACTCGCTCCTTGAGCATTCCTCTTGTGTCTGTATGTCCTGAAACGTAACGTGGGGTTTTTCCACTAGAATGTGATGTATGAAATAAATGATGAATTTTAGGCCGCTTTATCGAACCTAAATAAACAATAATAATTTTTTATTATCATTATTATGAACGCAAGACGCAGGGTTTGCGGTGAAAATCCCATCAAACCTCCCGACTAGACTAGAACTCTACCCGCCCTACCTTTTTTCTCGCTCACCTGGGTCTGATGGAATTATTTTGAGTTAAACTGTTAAATTTTGAAGATGAAAAACTATTGCTTCCAAAAATTAAGAAGGGATGTTTTTCCCATGGATTCGTATAAAGAAAGACTGAGATGCTCTGAATGAAATATTTGTTTCAAGGAATACTAATTATTAGCGTAAAATAATAATTAGCAAGGAATTTTGAGTACTCTTTGTTTTTATAGGCCTTTTGTTTTATACTGCAAAGTTACCTAATTACTCTGAATTTACTTTCTTTTAACATCTGTATACATGTGTTACCGCAATACCGTAATTAACCTAATCTATCCTATCTATCATACACTAATAGATCTATTCCGCAATTGTTAGTCCTCTTGACAATTTTCCAGGTTACTTTTTATTGCCGGAATTCCGTGGCATAAACCAACTATAAAAACCTGCAATAAGACACTTGAAACTTCTGCCGTTAATTTCGCTGAAAGGGATGAATACAATCAGAATATCTCCGATTTAGGGCTAAAGTCCGCAAAAACAATAACGGGAACTGAGAATTTAAAACCAGTAAGGGTAATTAAAATATCACAGAAAAAGTATGGGTAACTGAACATTACTAGAAAAAGTAATGGTTACTCGAATATGATTTTTTTTATCAATGAGACTTTATGACATATTTTTGTGAAGTGACGTAAAATATGACGTGAAAATATTGTATTAAGAAAAATATCTAGGAACGAATGAGTGAAATATTTCATGTATGATTTTTGAGCGTATGGAAACTCTTTATTAATCCCGTTCCACCGCAACCTCCGTCAGGTATAGGGTATCTTGGCCTGTGAACAAAGTAAAACTGGCGTCCGTTTTGTTACCGAAACTTACCTAAAGAGTCCCTAAGCGGACAGTCTTTACATCCGCAGTGTTTTAAAAAGGAGAAAACCCAGAGATGCAATATTAACCCGCTTTCCAGCTAGCGAGATGCAATGATAGCCTACTCAGACAACGACGGGCAATTTCACGGTAGAGGTGTTGTAGTTGAACCTTCTTGAAACACGCGCCTAACTATATTTTCATTGGTTTATGAAGAATCTAGAAGTTCTAGAAGGTCTATGCGGTCATTTAAAAGATCATCGTTGGTCTGAAAGAGATAGAGACTTCTTTTCCAGAAATTTGAATAATGACGAAGACTTTAAATCCAAGAGCGTAAGCTTTTCTACGAATAGAAATTAATTTTGGCCAGTTGAATTGATTAAAGAATCGGGATTCAAGCTGTGAACACACGTTCTGGGAGACAAAAACTCCGTTCACCCTGAGAAATGTGTTGTCCTAAACTCGGCGGTCCTTCGACAGTTCCTTGGCTTCTGTGGTGGATTCATCCTGTCCAGATAAGTTACCTTTGCATAAAGGCAACCTAAAGTGTACTGTAAAACGCTTGTTTCGTGCCCATTTTATAAAGGATATCGAACCACGCCAAGTGATGTTTGCAATGGGAATGATGCATGAATGTATGAATATTGGCGCAATATTTATTCGATAATTTCCAATAAATATTGGCTGTTCTTTATAATTTTAATATGAATTTCTAGGCTGCAAATAAACAATTTCCACAAGACGGAGCTGAATAAGGTTGTAATCACCCTTCGGAGCTAAGACCTGTGCACCCATAGTTCAAGAAGAAAACAAATATTGTGTATTTAGCTTGACCCATTAGACAGAGAGCGACTACAACCTTATTTGGCGGAGCTTTTCTTGCATCCAGCATCCACAATCTCTACCTTATACGTCTATGGTCTCGTCCAGTCAGATTTATATTTAGCTACTTCAAACTACTCTCAGTGAGCATTTTTATGAAAATGGATGCACCCCAAATTTCCATGTGCAGAGTTTGAGATTACCGCTTAAAAAATTTTGGAAGCGATAATTCAGGTTAGTTCAGGTTAGTTCTATAATATACATGTTATTCATGACTATTCCGATAGCTTATGCAGAGGCGAATTTAAAGATAATAGGGCCCTAGGAGCAAATTATGTGGAGGACGTGAACAGAAATTATGTGGAACCACTCTTAAGGAAATCAATATTATTCTAACAAACTTTAAAAACTTATATGGGGACCTTGGGTGAGCGTCCTTATGTAAATCCGGCCCTGTGCTTATTTTTATGACTATTCTCCAGAATGCCATAATAACGCACACGAATAGTAACAATTACGAGTAATTTAAGCAAAGATTTATCCAAGTTTCTAAGAATTAGACGAATTTGCTAATCAAAAAACTACTTTTCTGCTTTCAGTGCGCCGAGACAAAATTCACTGATGGCCACTTTTTTATCTTATTTTTTTGACTAAAGTAACTGAATTTGTTACTTTGAAGCTTTAGTATTTTAATTTTAGTAAATTCGAACAGAGCTTCAAAACCCCGTAGGCCTAAGCTAATCCAAATAGAAAAAATGAAATTTATTAATATCCAGAAACATTCGCGTCAAAATCAAAGAACCAACTTCAGATGGTTAAGCTATTTATCGTGATTATAGTTCCAGCAGTAACTACAAAACACTGCTATTATCATTTTAACTATGAGGAGTCGAACGGAAACCTGCAGCTTTTCATCCGACCACAGGAAAAAAATTAATGTAGAATTCAAAAGAGAAATAAGCTATAATGCTTCAAAAATAAGCACGTTAATATACTTCCGGCAGAACGGAAAGTAAAGAATATTATTTTATAGTAACGTACGTGTGTTACAGTCATAAAAGATTTATGGCGTTGAAGCACCAAGTATATGATTATAAAGGGGTATTGTAAAAATAACAATGTACCTAACAGGTATGTTTGAAGATAACGATATTATTGTTTAAAATGTGTGAAATTAACAGGAACAGGTGTTAGTAAAGTTACATAACTAGAATGTTTACGGATTATTAAAAAAAGTAGTTCACCGTATGTACAGATATTTAATTTCCCAAGGCGATTGTTTTGATTGTTGTGTCCGCCATTTCCGTAAATGGAATATGTAATGTGTTTTTAATGCTTTTATATATGTATATGTTGTTTTTTTTATTTATTACTACAAGTTGTTTGACAAATGAACTTTAAAGTTGGACAATATACAGGGGTGTTCAATTAATAAAAACAAGAGAGATTGATTTGTGCATTATTTGTCAAGGAGCCAACTTTATACGTATAATTCTAGACTTTACAGATTTTATTTAATTTCAAACAACTTTAAATAAACATTAATTTAATATAAGATGTGATTACTAAATGCGATTGACTCAATTTTTAAATATCTTCAAGTACCACATGAGTGTGATAAAAAAACCGTAGATAGTTTAAAAGTTAGAAATGAAAATCTTAAAAAAGGAAATAGAAATCTAACTAAAGATAATATTGAGGAATGTAAAAAAGTTAAGCTTAGTCAAGGATCAATATCAACGCAATTATCAAGGAGATGCTCTAACAGTTATGTGATAGATATTTACAAATGTATTATTTGGGAAAAAAACATCGTACAAAAGAAATTCTCAACTACATCAGATAGAATTACAGGCACGTGCTGAAGAATTATGTACAGCTTCTCGATTATTTAAAAATCACAATAAAACTGTATTAATTTCTTTACCAGAAAGCTATAATAACTGAAGTTCCTTATGTTATTGTGTTTTTTTTATGATTACATGCTTATAATCAATAAATAAAAATAGATATATGTTAAAATGTGTTTAAAGTATTAACGCAACGATCAGCAAAAGCAGTAATAGATAATGTGCACTAGATGAGCGTCTGTCTTCGATCATACCCTAGATTTAAACAACAATAGATTTGTTTGAAGGCTGTTTATGGTCGGTGGGGGAGACGCTTTTTTGATGTTTGACAGACATAAATATATTTACTTATCTTATCTTTCAGTTTAATTGTTTGTCGTGACTTTTTTCGGTGTTTTTAAGTGTTAGAAATTACTATAAATGCGAAGTTTACAATTAATATTAACAAAAAGAGGATCTAAAAGCTTATTTTTATCGGTAAATATTGTTAGATATTGTTTACATATTAAAAATAACAATAATAATAATTTAGGCAACCATATATTCATACTTTGTTTTCAGAATTGACGTACCGATGATATTCATTTATATAATGCAATTAGAAAACGATAGCATAAAATCGGTATGTGTGTACCAAGAAATTAAATATCTACTGTTTATCAACACGTTTTCAAATATACATAAAAATATTATTACGGTAATCAGCGTTCAAACAACTGACGTTATGCTACTTCTACAGGGGTATGTTCGAAGAATAGATTTCCACTTCCCTTTATACACGGCGGCGCACAGTAGTCGCAAATGACCTAAAAATGGAAAAAAACCACAGACACGCGTCATTTTTTCGAAAATTTTCCGAATAAAGCTCATTCCACTAGGTTTTTGACACGCTGAATCCATCTCGACTATTTCCAAGTACGTAGGATAGATAGTTTTTAAGTATTAGCCATATTATGAGAGTTTTTTTCTTATTTTTGCAATGTTAATGAAACAAAACAAATCATCATGTCGGTGAACCCTGCCAATCTGCGAGGGTTGATTCTACAATTAGAAGGTAAATTAAATACTCATGCAATTAAAAATACTTACAATCGTGTATTTTTTTGTTTTTTTTTAATTTCTAATTTTTTGAAAATAAAATTTCAACTATGAATAAAATTAAATAACACTACCTCTTCTAAATCAATGACCTCAAAAGCAGTTTTTTAATTTCGTCGTCTACTGGTACCTCTTTGGTCGTTTTGGCATCGGCGCGCAATATGTAAATAAAAGACACTGAAAAAATTAAAGGAAAATTAAAAATATCTTCGTTTGTGTAACATCGGGAGTGAGCATGACGGTAGAGGCAATAATCCTTATTTTGAGCTTCCTGTGCCTCTTCTGTCAACATCCCCACAGGAAGAATCGAAGCCAAGACTATAGCACCTCCATGGCAAAAAATTTTATGTACAGTCTTCGGCATGTACTACCCCTTGTACTTGTCAACGTAGAAATTTCCCGATTTTGTTGCAAGCTTTTGGATTTCCCGACCACTCTCCAAAAAAATCATCTAACTCGCCGTTCTACAGCTTTAATTCGTTCATCCTAATACAGAGTAAAACAACCGCGGGAAAGTTAATATCTGCACTGAACCAATTATTTCATTAGGCTCCTATTGACTTACCTTTGTTCGGCGACGTATCGCGACATGCTTCAACAGCTTGCGTTCGTCACAGTTGAATCAGAGTTTGCAAATAAAGGAAGATGAGTGACATTTGTGGGTCTGATGACCATAAATCACACGAGATATTGATATTGTGTTGATATTATGAGTACTATCGCAAAGTTGAATACAATCTGAGCAACCCACTAGTTGGCTCCACTCGCGTGCAAATAATTCGCAATTTTCCGTACTTTAGTCGGCCTATTTGAGATAAAGAGACCTGCCGCACCTTCTCTTTGGATTTCTAATTAGTATAGATCCTACTGAGAATATCTAGTCCAAAATTAAGTAAGCGCAAGGCAGTTTTATGCATTTTGAAGTTAAAAACATGATATTTCGCAATAGATGAGTTTTAAAAAAATCTTAAAACCTCTTAAAAAAATTTAAAAAAATATATATTTTCCAGTTTTTTTGATGTCAGTGGAATTGAGAAAAATGAAAATGCAACTAGCATTTGTAGATTTTCACAAGGCCTTTGACTCTATAGAAACATGGGCGATCTTGAAATTACTTAATAATGCTAGAATTGACTCCAGGTATACCACTATCTTACAGAACATATATAAAAACACAACTATACAGGTTAAAATCGACGAAGACACAAAAACCGAAAAAATAAACGTTATGAGAGGTGTGCGCCAGGGAGACGTCATCTCTCCGAAACTATTTACGCTAGCTTTGGAAGATGTCTTTAAAAAACTAAATTGGGATGAGAAAGGTTTGAGAGTCGACGGTTCTTATCTTAGTCATCTTCGTTTCGCCGACGATGTTGTTGTCATGTCTAGCAACCCAGAAGAGCTAAAACAAATGCTTCAAGATTTCAATAAAGAGGCGAGAAAAGTGGGACTTAAGATAAACTTGGGGAAAACTAAGTTAATGAGCCCTGACGCAAATGTACAAATAGAGATTCAAAATTAAATCATAGAGAATGTCCAAGAGTACATCTATTTAGGCCACGTCATGAAACTGGGTAAAAAAAATCAAACGGCGGAAATAACAAGAATAGGGCTGGCATGGGCTGCCTTTGGAAAGTTGCAGTACGTATTAAGAGATAGAAACACACCAATCAACCTTAAACGGAAAGTGTATAACACGTGTGTCTTGCCTGTTGCTACTTACAGCATGGAAATGATAACACTAACCAAACAAAACGCAAATAGGCTCCGAGTCACTCAACGCTCCATGGGAGACAAATGTTAGGAATCTCGTTACGGGATAAAATACGAAATCAAGTAATAAGATTAAGACCCAAAGTCGTTGACGTCATTCAACGCATATCACGACTAAAGTGGCAATGGGTGGGGCACATAGCTAGACAACAGCCCGATAGGTAGACGAGTAAATTACTGCAATGGCGACCGCGAGAAACGAACCGAAATCGTGGCAGGCCACAACGCAGATGGGTAGATGATATAAGACAGTTTGCTGGAAAAGACTGGCTCCAGAAGGCGAGAGACAGATTCCAGTAGAGGCTTATGTCCAGGAAAGGACGTCAATGGGCTGAGAAAGAAGAAGAAGAAGAAGAAGAATATATAAAAGTAACAATTATAATGAAGTATTTCTTTAAAATAATAAAAATAATAAAAGCTAATAAGAGACGCAGCTTTAAAAGTAATTTTAAACAACTAGTTTAATCAGCAATTAATATCATAGGTTAAATAATGAGACATACCACAGTAGACAATTCAAATTTCCGAAATCGTTCGTGGTAAAACAATCCTGAACTGGTTAGTAACTGAGCATGCGCTGTACGACAATCCTGAACTAGTTCTGTACTCGTTCTGAATCGGTTCGGAAAGTAATCCGCGAACAAAGCTAATACCATCATTTTAATTTGATTGAATGTTTTAAACAACTTTTTCGATGCACTTGTATATTCCGCAAGACTATTTCATTATTTTAAGTGTTTGTTATTGTTGTTTCACGCAAAATTATTTCCTGTCTAAAAACTAGCCTACTTTCAATTATAGAAAAAACTAATAACGATGAAACTGTCAAAACCATTTAAAAAGCGAACTTTCAATTCGCTGCATAATTTAATCGGTCCCGAGATCTGAAAGTGATTGATTTCTCTGGCAAAAAGTTCTCCTCGTCGATCGATATCTTAAGGGAGCAGCGCGTTCTCAACTGACACTACAATAAAAATATTAATTACAAGAATTTAACTGATGCATGAGCAGAGAATTGGTTTAGGGATCTTAATTGTTTCGGAGGAGTAAAATCTAGACACATTAATGACAAAAATTGGAGATTACTCCATGGAAAATAGATTTTCGTCAGTAACAAAAATAAAACATTGTTTTTTTTTTTGCTGGAATGTGTTCATTTCGGCATCCTATAAAACATATCTCGACGGTAACTCTGAAAGACCTGTGCACAAAAAAAATCGGACCAAAAATGGTCACGATTTTTGGTTTTTTGTGTTTATCTCGAAAAGTAAAAGTTGTATCAAAAAATGTTTCAAACAAAAGTTGTGAAGAATTAAAAAACCTATCGCCTCTCGTTAGCGAGATATATATTTTTTTTTCGACAAAATTTAAGGTTTTTGTTTATTTTTTAAAGACATTTATTAACAAATCACCGATATAAAATTTAACATAAATATAGGATAAATAGACTCAAAAATAACAAAACCCCCGGACCAGACCAGATACACGGAGAAGTTCTCAAATTAATTGACTCAGAACAAATAAAACTACTGACCACCCTCTTTAAGAAAATTTACATGAACGGTCAAATACCAAAAGACTGGCTACTGTCGACATTCATCCCGATTCCCAAAAAAACGAACGCAAATAAGTGCTCCGATCATAGAATAATCAGCTTGATGAGCCACGCTTTACAAGCTTTTCTTAACATCATTCAAGCACGAATATATAGAAAACTCGATGAAAACGTAAGTGACACGCAGTTTGGCTTCAGACAGGGACTTGGCACTAGAGAGGCCTTGTTTTCCATGCAGGTTCTGATTCAAAGAGCACGTGACATCAATGCTGACGTCTTTGCATGCTTCATAGATTTTGAAAAGGCATTTGACAAAGTGCAGCACAGTAAACTGATTTCAATCCTACAAGAGACAGGAATCGATGACAGAGACAGAGAGATAATATCAAAGCTATATTCACAACAAAGGGCTATTGTACGAGCTGAGAATGAGACAACAGAAGAATTTAATATAAAGAGAGGAGTACGCCAGGGCTGTATATTGTCGCCACTTCTATTCAACGTATACTCAGAACATCTCTTTAAAGAAGCACTGGGCAACATAGAAGATGGAATTATTGTAAATGGAGAAGTAATAAACAACCTAAGATACGCGGATGATACCATTCTTATAGCCGATACTGCAGAGGGACTTCACAGAATTATTGACCGAATAGTGACAGCTTGCAACAGATATGGTATGAAGATAAACTGCAAGAAGACGCAAACGATTATTGTCAGTAAAAACGACGTCGGCAATATACAGTTTACTGCCAACAACGTAACTCTCACAATGGCCGAGACGATCACATATTTAGGCTGCACGTTGAATAAGGACTGGGACCACTCTCGAGAAATAAGAAGCCGAATCGAGAAAGCAAGAGGTACTTTTAATAAGCTGCGCAACATACTCTGCAACCTATCCCTCAATATACATACGCGGATCAGGATTTTGAAATGCTATGTACTCTCAACTCTCTTATATGGAGCAGAAGCCTGGACCCTTTCCGATGCTTCATGTAAACCTATAGATGCATTTGAGATGTGGTGCTACCGCCGCATGCTTAGGGTTCCTTGGATACACCACGTATCAAACGAAAACATTTTAAAACGTATCGGTGGAGAACTGGAATACCTTACAAATGTCAAACGCAGAAAATTGGAGTACTTTGGACATATCATGCGGAATGAGAAATATCACCTGCTCCAACTTATCCTATAGGGGAAAATAGAAGGCCAGAGATCAGCTGGACGAAGACGAATATCATGGCTGCACAACCTACGAACATGGACTGGAATGACATCAACAGGTCTGTTCAGAGCAGCAGTGAATAAAGTAATATGGACCAATGTGATAGCCAACATCCAAAGAGGATAGGCACTTTAAGAAGAAGAAGATAAATATAGGTATTATTATTCTAAAAAAGTATGTCAAACCCGGAATCTGAGAGTTTTTTATTTTCCGAGAAATTCGATGTCAAAGTTGAAAATTCAATCTCAATTTTCCGCTTTCCTAATTAAGATACAATGTTCAGTTTTAATGGAAATTATTTGTATTTTTTTATATTTTGAAGATCTATTAAAAAAAAAAATTTTTCAATCGTGGGCCGACAAATTTTGCAAAAATCAATTTTAGCACTAAAAAAATTGCGATAACTTTTCACCGGATTTTTCAAAATTCATAATGAATATTAAGGGCTAAAATTTGCAGAAGATGCTTTTTAATACTTGTACATTATCTGTGAATTTTTTGGGTCCAAGAAATACACTTCCAAATGATCTGTGAACCTTCGAAAATTGGACCGAATATAATCGAAAATAGCTGCTGCAGGCCGCTGTCGGCGGGTTGCCATAGTTCAGGGGCCCTATCCTCGAACTGGGGAACGTGAAGTGAACGGTGAAAAGGTGGTGAACGCGTATTCCTGAAATGTTCATTACGCATATCCTCGTTCACCCGGTGGAAGGTAAGCGAACGGTGAAACATGCGCAAATGAAATGTCAGCCGCTAAATGACATATTTAACGCACGGATTTCAAAAAATAAAATAGAATTAAAAATTTTTATTTTATTTTTGGTTCTTCAAAATAACTATTAAACTATTAAAAAAAAAATAATATGTTGACGAACCGTTTCTTTAAGACGTTTTATTTTCTGAATGAACAGTTTAAAGGTTAATTAGGTGGTACCCCCGATATTTTTAATATTTTCAAATTTTTTAATAAAACATCCTTAGAAAGTGGAATATGTCTCGCAAATATTAAGCAAATTTGAGATTACAGACATATAAAATTATTACAGGAGATTCTCCAGACTCAATTGTATGAGCGTGCTATTTAAAAATGTTTTTCCAGGGCCAGTTCTGCTTATGGATTTAACATAAATACTTGTGTCCATAACAGCTGAGTCTCTATTATTTATTATAATAAATTGAGAAATCACAATTTGTAAGCTATCTGAAAGTTTTATTTAAATAAGTAACAAATTTTATATTTAAATTATGTTAACTACAGCACTTAACTTAATTAGACTGTGTTAAACACTATACGACACTACAGTGAAATAAATATTATGATTATAATTTATCGGGACATATAAATATGAACCCTACAGACCAACGAATGAGGTCCTTCAGCATAAAAACCTAATGGTACATTTGATCTTCAAGTCTCTACAAATCTTTATAAAATAAAAAAAATATATTAAAAGTTGAATGTGAGATCCGCCAATATCTTTAATGGACGTCTTCTGTCTGGCCTTTGGTTTCGGTCCCTGGTCATAAACAGTTTCTCTATCATTGTTCAAGTTTCAGGTTTTCTTTCAAATTTAGTTATCAGGACAGAACATTTTGCAGTAAGAGGCTGGACATTTTGTGAATTCATACAATAAATAACTGATTGGATATTTTCCGTAGTGGATTGGGATGATGGCTTTTAGTCATACTACGTAGAGTTGTAATTTCCACCGTTTCAAGGTTTATCGGTGCTGGTTTTCTGCAATTACTGTCAGTATATTACTTTGTATATATGATTGCTATTTTTCTTGATATCCCTTTTTTGTTATATATTAGAATCTTAAAGTACTTGGCTCTTTGAATGCATTTTTGCATAGCAATTCTAGAGTATCAATTTAAGATAAATTTGATCTAGGCAAAGCAGAAATAATTGTAATGGCAATTAATAACTTCACAAAAATAACAACAGCACTATTTTTTCTTACTTTTGACGATTAATATAAAGTACCAAAACTACATTTTGTCTAAAATGGCAACAAAATATGCTACGGACATTTTCGGTCTGACAGCTCAGTTCAATCTGTCATCCATTACTTTTTGAAATTCTGGGGTTTTGGCACGTTCATATCTGGCAACACTGACTTTTCAAGAATACGGCTTTTACTGTCAAAAAGTTCACATCGCCGTTTCCATCGCCATTCACATCACCTTTCACATCACACTTTCGAGGATACGGGCCCAGGCGCATTATTTATTGGCGCCTCAAGGAAACTTATGCATCACAAATAATATTTATAATATTGATGTTGTTTTATTAATTTATATGATAGTGACAATTTGTTTAGTCATATTAATTATTAACTTGTTTATTAACAAAATTTTTACAAAAAATTATAAAAAAAAATCATACAAATATTCAATTATATATTACATATTTTACTGTTTTTTTCCTTTATATTATTATCTAACAGTTTATTAACAAAACTTTTACAAAAAATCATACAAATATTCAATTATATATTACATATTTTACTGTTTTTTTCCTTTATATTATTATCTAACAGTTTATTAACAAAACTTTTACAAAAAATTATAGAGAAAATCATACAAATATTCAATTATATATTACATATTTTACTGTTTTTTTCCTTTATATTATTATCTAACAGTTTATTAACAAAACTTTTACAAAAAATTATAGAGAAAATCATACAAATATTCAAATATATATTTCATATTTTACTGTTTTTTTCCTTTATATTATTATCTAACAGTTTATTAACAAAACTTTTACATAAAATTATAGAGAAAATCATACAAATATTCAATTATATATTACATATTTTACTGTTTTTTTCCTTTATATTATTATCTAACAGTTTATTAACAAAACTTTTACAAAAAATTATAGAGAAAATCATACAAATATTCAATTATATATTACATATTAAACTGTTTTTTTTTCCTTTATATTATTATTTCCTAATAGTTGATTAATAAAATTTTTACGAAAATTTCTATAAGCAAATCATATAAATATTTAATAATACATTAATAGTTTATTAACAAAACTATGCTCCTTAATTTTATAAGTTTGTATTAGGACAAATTAATATCACTGGTCGCTAATTACTTTCGTATTTTTGGCGCGCTAGAAGCAGCATGTATAATAATATAAAGGAAAAAAACATTATAATATGTAATATATAAATGAATATGTGTATAATTTTCTCTATAATTTTTTGTAAAAATTTTTTTAATAAACTCTCATAATCACTACATAGTATAAAACAAAGTCGCTTTCTCTGTCCCTATGTCCCTTTGTATGCTTAAATCTTTAAAACTACGCACCGGATTTTGATGCGGTTTTTTTCAATAGATAGAGTGATTCAAGAGGAAGGTTTATATGTATAATAATATCCATTAAATAGTGGAGAAATACTGTTGAGGTTTCTAATGTGATGTCGTTAATTATCATATTTTTTTCCGCGTACATTGCAAACGCAGGCTGAACCCTACGAGATTTATCAAAATAATGTACTAATTATTTGTACACATTGAAAAGGTCTACAGAAAACTCCGCGATGGTATATGTCTATCTCTCATGGATATCCCACAATAACATTTTTTTGTCATTTACTTTTTACGACAAATAATGGCAAATTTTGAAGCGATTTTAACCAATACAGCATTAATCCTTATCCAATTAAATAGCTTAAATACATTGTTGATTTAATATAGATCTATATGGTCCTTTACAGCACAAGATTTAAATGAATATTTTCGAAGATATTACAGATTTAAAATTGCGGGAAGTAGCGCTTGCGGCGGTACTGGCCGACCGGGGCGGCGGCAGCGTGCCTATAAATAGCGCGTCGGAGGCCGATGTAATAATTGTTGTAAAAATAAAATAAATAGTCACAGTTTTTCTGTAGTGTATTTAGTATCAGCATTGCACCCGTACGAAGCCGGGGCGGGTCGCTAGTAATAATATAAAGAAAAAAAAACAGTAGAATATGTAATATATAATTGAATATTTGTATGATTTTTTCTATATTTTTTTGTAAAAATTTTGTTAATAAACAAATTAATAATTAACATGATTAAACAAATTGTTACTATCATATAAATTAATAAAACAACATCAATATTATAAATATTATTTGTGATGCATAAGTTTCCTTGAAGCGCCCATGAATAATGCGCCTGAACTATCGTAACTCGCCTACAACGGCCTGCAGCAGCTATTTTCCATTAGATTCGGCCCAATTTTCGGAGGTTCACAGATCGTCCGGAAGTGCAATTCTTGAATCCAAAAAATCCACAGGTAGAGTATTAAAAAGCATCTTCTGCCCTTAATATTCATTATGAATTTTTAAAAAAAAAAAAAGTTTTTTTCATCCAAAATTAAAATTTTTTTTGGCTAATGGCACCAAGTATAACTTATATGAATCGATAGGTTTTTTAATTCTCTACAACTTTTGTTTGAAATATTTTTACTTTTACTTTTCGAGATAAATTCAAAAAACAGAAAATTGTGACAATTTTTGGTCCGCCATTTTTTTTTTGCACAGGTCTTTCAGAGTTACCATCGAGATATGTTTTATAGGATGCCAAAATGAACACATTCCAGTAAAAAAAACAATGTTAAATTGTTGTTAATAAAACCGTTCTTTTTTGATCTAATTTCCATGAGTACATGGGCAGAGAACAGTTTTAGGGATCTTAATTGTTTCGGATGAGTAAAATCTAAACACACTAATGACAAAAATTGGCGATGAGCGGACGAAAAAAAAGATTTGATGTGTATGTTAGGTAGATAATTTAAAGCTCGTTAACACTGTGGCTATCTGTAATAGTATTATAAATACTTACTGTTACTAATATGCAGAACCGTATATAGTATGGCACAAATAAAACGTTATTACTTCACGGTCTTTTGAGTTCAAGTCTAACCACCCGGAACATAAAATGTAATAACATTGACCTCCCAATGACGTGGACACAACACCCGAGACAGATTTAATGTTTCACAATTAATCTTATAATTGAAGTAATAAAAACCTGATTGCGATATGTCGTAAATTATTTTACGTGCAGTCGTCTCCAATCAACACTGCTTCTTCTTCATCTGTTTTATCAATTCCAATCATCATAGCCATATGAATTTTACTTGCTACAAGAAGAGCAGCGCTGTTGATGTAACTCCAAACCATTTGCATAGGTATGCAAGTCAAGACTTCGTCTGCTAGGATACCTTCTCCCTTCAACCTTCCCTTGCATAATATGACATTTTGCAGAAGATTCTATTTTATTCGTTTCTCACGACATATCTATAGGGTGTTCCAATAGTGTGGTAAGGTCAAATAATTCCGTTATTAATAAACTTAAGAAAAAAAATATTTTCTATAAAAGTTGTAGAATGTTTATATGCCAAAATTATTTTTGATTATACAGAATGAAAACAAAAGAAAGAAAGAAATAATATATATTATTTAAAAGGGACACCCTATATACAGGGTGATTCTCCGGGAACTTTATTGATCGACGGTGGAAAAACTATAATTAAAAAGAATCCAAAAATTTAACAGTGTACTAACGTGTATGAGAGACAGCCGGCTAAAATATTTTCAAAATGGTGGCACTTCCGGTTCTACCGGAAGTAGATGTCAACTTGCATATTTTAAATGGAACACCCTATATATTATTGCATTTTTGATTTCTACGTAAAATTCTAGTGATATTTTATGTATAATATTCTTTACTTAAGTCTTACCGTTTTGGACATATTTAAATTTTTATGTCAAAAATGACATTTGCGGACCAAAAGTTAACTATAAATTTTTCCTATATGGACCCTGCCGGGGTGATTAAATTACATGCACGAAGATTATTTAAGCTTATTTATTATTTATGGAGAATGTGATTTCAAACATTTTCCGCATTTCTGAGTTAGTTAATCATGATTAGCCACTCTAACTGAATCAGTCCCCATCGTTGTCACTGGATTAAAATAAACGATGTTTTTTTTTATCGTTTCCTATGTGAAATAATCTAAGACAGTCAAATCAATAGAAGAAGAAGGCCACAGAAAAGGTCCATGATTGGCAATCTACGAATGCTGTTCAAAAGTGGCTTCTGATTAGCCAATGCGTTGTCTCGCAAAAACCTTGATTTCCTTGTATATGTTCGTGATACTGTCTTACCTCGCTATCCCATCATTCCTCTAGCTCTCCTAGCCTTGTTTGCCATCGCGCATATGAGCTCAATCTGTTACCATCAAATGCGCAAGTTTTATTAGTTACAAGTAGTGTGACGACAAAGAAAATAGTTACTTACTTACACAATAATTTAATAAAATATATTTAATTATTATATAAATAGGTAATTTTTTGTCTATTTTATTATAAGTATTGTGTGCGTACAAAAGTACAATCTTTGTTAGGGATATTATGACATGGAGCCCTTGCAGGTCGTAGTCGATTTCAGGGGTTATCACTTTGAGAACCAATGTTGTAAAACTTAATAAAAATGTGAAATAAAAACAATACAAAGCCTCTCAACCAATCAGAGATGACGTTTCAAGGGAACCTAGTCATAGTGCTACGAGCATCTAGGGAGACGGAAAACTTCTCGTCCCATGTATGTATGTGCGTAGACTTGGGAGTCTGCACACTGCGACATGCTAGTTCTATTATGTCTCCCTATTGCTACCCAGTCGTAAGAGTAACCTAATCGGCTAGAACAGGTCCTCCAGTCCTATTTCCCTCAGGAAGTTGGACGGCTTCAAGGTGGGTAGCTCCCCTTTTTCGATTTGGTCTGCTCCCAAGAACCACATCCTAGGGTCCTTTAGAGCGCTGCACTCTGTAAGAATATGGATAGAAGTTTCGCCCTCCTCCTCACAGAATCTGCACTCTTCGCTTTCTACCAGTCCGAGTTTCATGAGGTGTTCCTTCAGGTAGTAATGCCCCGTCCGGACCCCTGTCAGAACTCTGAGCTGGTTTTTACTCAAGCTTATGCATTCTTTGAGTCACTTCTGGTCGTAGTTCTCCAGAAGTATTTTCGCTTGCCTCAATCCTTGCAGTTGGTTCCAATAATTGGATCTCCTGTTTTCTTCTTCTATCTCTTCTCTTCTAGTTCTTCCAGCATTACGCTGCTACTAATTCCACCGAAAGGCTCTGGCCCCAGAAATGGTATCCCAGCCCCTTTCCTCGCGAGCTTGTCTCCTATTTCATTCCCCTCTATCCCGTATGTCCCGGTACTCACATGAAGGTGACTTTATTATTCTTACTCAAATCATTCAGTTCCTCTAAGCATTCTCAGACCATCTTGGAACTGATAATTTGAGAGCTCAGCGTACTGTTTGATTATCCGTCATAATGATAATCTCTTCGCCGTGATAGTTTTTCTCGTTATTAAATTGAATAGACATCCTAATGGCATATATTTGCCTTGGTGAGTTGCCCAACCTTTCATGAACATGCGATACATTCGCGATCCGATATCCAAAGAAACAGAAACCAACATTACCAACTGTTAAAAAGATTTAAAACTTTAAGAACTTTGGGTCTATAAAAGCTAAAAGAAATAGAAATAAACGAGTTGTTAATAAAATAAAGTTACAAAAATAATTTGAGTAAATTGACGCCCTTGAACTTCCAAACATTTTTCGCACCTAAGGAACTCTTCATGGGTGGCTCCTTGTTGACTGAGGATTAAGTGTTTCAAATGCTATTCTGACGCGCTGCATGCAATCTTTCATAGTGGTTAATGCGGTGTTGTATACTTTGTTTTTTTATTATCCCCCAAATAAAAAAATCAAATACTGCTAGGTCGGGGAAGCGAGGTAACCAAAGATGTGGCCCATTCTTGGCTATCGATTGATCATAAAAAAAGTTTTACAGACGATTGTTAACTAAATGACTACTATGTGGATGCGCCCCATCATGTTGATAAAATAGATTTGTATGATAAGCCAGCGGCAAGTTATCTTAATAGTTCCCTTCCAAATTTCTCAAGATGCCGAAGTAGTGCTCACTTATAAGTTAAAAAACGTATTTTATATCTAGAAGTCTTCAAAAAATGGCTAACTTACAATTCGGATTATTTTTGTAGCATTCTAAGGCGACGACGCCGTAATTTCTTATCCCACAATACATGTTAAACTGCCAAGACTCTTGAAAATTAAATTTTCTAAATGGATGCACGTTTGAGTCGCTCCGACAGTGGGAACTGCGTCGATTAAACAATCCATTTTTTGTGAATTTGGCATCGTCCGACCAAATTATATTTTCCAAAAAAACAGCATTTTCTTGTGACCTAAGTAATATAAATTGACAGAACTCTATTCTTCTTGGAAAATCAGTGCCTTTTAAATGTTGTTCTATGGAATACACATAGGGATGTATGATTATGTTTCCATAAAATCCTTAAAAGTGATGTTTGAAGTAATCCAGACTCTGATGCTGCTTGCCTTGTAGATATTGTCGGATATGCAGCGAAATATTCTAAAATTGTAGTTTCAGTATTTTCATTATTAACAACTGGTTTATATCTATTTCCTTCTGCTTTTATGGATCCAAAGTTCTTGAAGTTTTCTATAATCCTTTTAAGAGTTGGTGATGTTGGTTTCTGTTTCTGCGGATATCGGATCGCGAATGTATCGCATGTTCTTGAAATAACTCTATCACATTCTTCATAAATAAGTTTAAGTAATCTTCGAGCGTATAATTTAATGGCCCTGGCATGATTATTATTAATGAAATGGCAAAAAATACTGACAATTCTGTAGGGTTCGATTGTTTTATTTTCGCCACGGCTCGCCGTCATGCCATTTTTACAATAGAAAAATATTGAATTGCCAATATTTTGAAAACTACAAATTTTTGGCAGGCAACCTTATACAAAGTTACCCTTATTTTTAATACTTAATATGATAAAATTATAAAAATAGATGGTTGAGTTTTGACGATTTTTTAAATATAATTTTTATTCCTATTTTTTGACCTGTACTAATAATTTTCAAAATATCATAGGCAGACTGCTAAAGTCGATCTTCGTCCACAAGAAAACTAACCCGAATTAAATAATAAAGACTTTCTTATAGGAAAAATTTATAGTTAAGTTTTGGTCCGCAAATTTTTGATATAAAAATTTAAATATATCCAAAACGGTGAGACTTAAGTACGGAACATTATACATGAAATAGGTCTAGAATTTTACGTAGAAATCAAAAATGCAATAATATATAGGGTGTTCTATTTAAAATAAGCATATTTTTCGTCTTTCAAAATACATTTATAGCATTAAAAACTCACAATCACAAATTTTCAAGACAATATTAATGAGGATAGGAACCTCTATGGGGTTATAAATCTACATGGAGCTAGGAGAAACTATTTTATACGATTTTAAGAAATTGATATATTATAAAATTTTTGTATTTAAATAATTATTAATCCCTGAAGAGTCAGGGATTAATAATTAGATAGAGTCTAGTCCACGATATAACTAAAACCGTCCCCTAAACTTCATGTTTTCGCTTTTAAATCACGGTACCCGTTTCCAATACTCTATTCATAGACAATATGTCCTGATGAAATAACTAGTTTCAAATAGGTATTGTATTCTACTAGAACCAAATGAAATTTTAAACTGCATTAACTTATAACCCATTCACATTTAAGAATTCGAGCACGGCAGACACGGCACATTTGTCACGTTATTTTTGTTGTTTCCAACGCTTTCTATGACATTTCAGTATGTTAAACAGATCAAGTTGGTGTAAGAGTAAAACTTCAGATATTTAGTAGGTTATGTAATTTAACTTGATTGCTTTTGTTTAGTGAAAGTACCTTTTATATATTTAAATTGATTGATTAAGTGGTACAGGGTATCATTAAACAGATGTCCTATATTTCCGCGAGAGTGTTCATTCATTAAAATCACAATGAATATTTCATCATATATATATATATATGTTATGTCGGATATTCTCACGGGTGTGATGTGTAATCGAAGATTTTCGGGCATCCCGTGTATGTGCTGAGTCCCTCTCAGGACTGTAAGGCAGCTGACGTTTCGGTGAAATCTCATTCACCATTTTCAAAGCTCACTGTATGGCGTCTACGAGCGAACTGACGCCTGACTCGGGTGCTGTCGGTCCCGTGTGCGAGTCGGACGCGTTCGTTTTCCGAATGTTTCCAGCCAATCAGGTTGTGAGACCTGCTGCGCGTCATCGTCCCTGTTGCCAGTGTTTGGGGTGCGTTACCGAGTTGTAATCTCTTTCGTTAGTAAGTGCTGCTGGTTGATGTTTTGTAAGCAGATTTTTCCAAGTGTTAGGCACTCGCTGGCTATCATCTCTGCTATTTAAGTTGTTGGGCCTCTTTGCAATTTCAATGGCTTCTCTTATAACTCTTGTGGACAGGTTTTCACATCTCGATAGCATTTTTGTTCCCGAGAAATTTATCTTATGTCCTGTGTTTAACCAGTGTTGGGCCAGAGTGGAAGAAGTTGTTTTTTGCTTGACAGCGTTCATATGTTCGTCTCTTCTGGCGCTTATTTTACGGTTGGTTTGGCCTACGTAAAATGAGCTGCATCCTCCGCATGGAATTTCGTACACTCCCTGGTTTTCTAGAGGGATTTTTTCTTTAGGTGTTGGCAAGAGATCTTTTACTTTACGGTCTGTGGTGAAAATGGTTTCAATGTTATGTCTCCTGACAATTTTTGCGATCTTGTCTGTGGTGCCTCTTACATAAGAAACAAAAGCATTGGAGATATTCTCTTAGTTTTCGCGATTTTTTGGGGCCAAGTGTTTGTTTTTTAAAGCCTTGTCTATATGTTCTTTTTTATAACCGTTTTTTGTTCGGGCGTCTTGCAATATGTTCATCACTTTGTGGTAATTTTCTTGATCTGTGAGGGACTGCGATCGAAACGCAAGTGATTTCACTACTGCAAATAATTGGGTGGGGTGGTGATGTGAACCAGCGTTGAGGTATCTGTTGCTGTGAGTGGGCTTTCTGTAGACAGTGTGCGAAAGCAAGCCATCCTCTTTTCTTTTCAGTAGGATATCTAGAAACGGTAGTTTTCTTTCCTGTTCTGTCTCCATGGTGAACTTGATTTTGGGATATATACTGTTTATGTGATCCAGGAAAACTTTGAGATTTTTTTCTCCATGTTGCCAGATAACGAATGTGTCATCCACGTAACGCAGCCACAGTCGTGGTTTGTGTGAAGAATAAATGTAGTTTATCAACCTTAAAAATATTTTTTTTTGTAAAGAAGTTATCAATAAGTTCAAGTATTGAATATTTAAAAAATTTAATGAACAAAAATCACGAATCTGCAATATTACCTTCATTAGTAGTGCAATACGCATACTTTTATGGATATAAGCATTGTATTGCCTAACTAAATTTGATTTAGTTCAAACAAATATGATTGATGAAGCATCACTGAAACAACTATATAAATGTTTCTGTGTTGTAAATTTCTTTTTTCTTAAATCACATTTCCTTTTATATTTAATTGGCGCCGACTACAAAAATTTTTTGTTTTCCGCTTTTAGTGTATTTCTAGAAGACGATTCAATTTTTACTTTGCTTTTAGTGCTTTTTTTAGAAGGCGGATCAATTAAAAAAAAAACTTATTTTTCCATTTTAAGTTTCGAATTTGTCGCGATATCTATAAATTATTTAATCCAAATACTAAGCGAGATATGTAGTGTACCTCGCAATATTTCCAAGGTCACGAAAAGTACACATTTTAGCCAAAATTATTGCTCCATTTACTGCTGCTTACCACACTACTTGACACAATAAAAATCCTTCGTTTCTAAAAATTTTACAAACACCAATTTTGAACGAAATTACATCAAAGAAAAATCTGGTATGTCACAGTAAATACGTTATCTTGAATTTAAAAAAATTAATTTTTGACTTGTAATATACGTCTGTCATAACTCCCCAATACCAATTTTGAAAGAATCTAAGTTCGCCACATTGCATCCACTATATTGATTTTAAGAAAATAATCTTAAAGTCATAACCTATATCTCTCAAATTACCCTAATACTAATTTTGAATGAAATCGGGAAAATGTAAAATTTTTAGTGTGCCATATTGTATCTATTATATTTAATTTTAAGAAATTAACCTTTAGGCTCGTAATCTACAATCTCAAAGAACCCCCTAATATCAACTTTGAACAAATTTGGAAAATTTACAAATTTTAGCTCGCCTTATTAAATATTGAAAAAATAATGTAAAATGTACTTCCCCAAGAAATCCACAAAATCGAGAGATGTAAAAATATTAGGCTGCTATATTGGATCGGTTATTTGCAACCCCACAAACTCTCTGAACAAATTTTGGAGGAAATCAGACAATATTCATTTTTTGTCATCTATATTATAAACGCCATTTGAATTTGAAGCTCTTGGTGAGGAGGGGGGGATCACAAGAAAAAACAACTTGCCGACAGGGGTAGAGGATGCAAGAAGCACACACATTCCTAGTATAAAAGGCAGAATCGGCTCTATTTTCCTGAACTTAAAGCTCTTGGGGAGGGGGGCTATTGCAAGAAAAACAAGTTTTCAACGGGGGAGGGGGGGAGGGTAAGTGCCAGCATACAGATTCCTAATATGAAAGGCAGAATCGGTTCCATTTTCCTGAACTCAAAGCTCTTGGGAAAGGGAGGGGCGATCGCAAGTATACACATTCCTATACTCTGTTCAAGAACTAGAGAGAGTAGTAAAACTGTTACCGAAACCTCCAACGTACCTGCTCCAGTGCCGCTGGTAACTGAGAACTGACATAAATCTAATTATATTTCATTATATTTAAATACATTTTATAAATTTACTGCAACATAAAAATTCTGATAGTTTGATTTAATTTCTTTCAGTGAGCAAAGTACACCTTACAGTGTGTCCTTAGTGATTTATCTTGTTTGCACTTGTTTTTATATATTATTTGAGATTAGCGAGATACCCAAAAGATATGGCTTTTACCTCTATATTTATTTCAAAATCGTTAAACCAGGGCATTTTTCCTCAACGAAAAACTTATTACGATGAATGTTTATGATGCCTTGAGATATCAATATCTAGATAATAATGTTAAAACTCTGTTGAGATGTGTTCCAACATGACAGGAGTTGGAAAATCTACTATGTACCGAATACTGAAGGAGAAAAAACGACTGGAATTGTTAGTACTCCCAAGCCACATTCGATCACAGGCAGATGAAAAACCTCGTTGGAAGAAGAAATGAAAACTGCAATTAAAGGGGTTGTATATACATTTTTTTATGAGAAGCAGATCCCAACCATTTACAAAATTCTAACTAAAATCAATGAAGATCGCGATTTACCTGAAATTAAAAGAACTGATATCTGGAAATTGCTCAGAGAACTTAATTTTTGCTGGGGAAAACCAGATAGAAAATCTGTTCCTATAGATCGTTCGGAAACTGTCCGTTGGAGAAGTAAATATCTCTCTCAAGTAAAAGGTAGAGTTGCTAGAAATAACACAATTAACAAAATTAGTAGTTTAACTAAACTTTTGAAAGATTTTTTTGAATAAAGGTACTGCGAAAAATTGTGGAAAATCCATATAATAAAAGGATAAAACAAAATGTGAGAACTCGATCTCATGATCGGTGAGATAGAGAGACCAATTATAATTAATTTGAGCGAAGATAGTTTCACTGACTTTGATTAGGAATTAGAAACGTAATGTTTACTAGTGTAAACACAATTTATTATTTAAATTTTTGTTTTTGTTGTATTTTATTGTTTAATATTGTTTATATGTTTTTTTATATATTTTTATTTTAGTGTGTCCCACTCTTTAATTTTATATGTATTTAATTCTAATTAGCTGTAAGTTTTTTATTATTTTATTATTGTATTTGTGTCTTTTTCTTAAGCGTGTAGAATTAACATGTTTATCTTATTTTTTTGGGGCTATCGTATTTCCATATAATAAAGTAAATTAAATGAAGATATTAGTACAATAGAAATAAAAATAAGTAGGTCTAATATTATAATATTATTTACAACATAAAAAAAAGTAATTACATTTGAATCTCTTTTTAGTGTTTAATTGTAATTCTGCAGATGGTTTAAGAAATAAATAAACTGAAACGTCAAATACCCTAAAAATGTTTTTAATTACTAAAAAAATGACCGATAGCCCCAAAAATATTTTAATAATATATGGAAGAATTTATTTTTTTATATATGTTTACCTTTTTGTATTTTTGACAATGGATATTTTGTAAGTATTTAAATTATAACTTCGAATTTTTTGTAAGAATAAGGCTACGTTTTAGTCCATTATTATAGACCGGTAATTTTGATTATAAAATTTCTAACCCATTCCTATGAAAAATATATGTGTTTAACAGATTTTGCTAAAGACAGCGGACTAAAGAACACAAGTAGTTTGCGAAGAGAAATAGGGTAAAAAATGATTTATTACTCTCTCTAGTTCTTAAATAAACTGTAGTATAACAGGAAAAATCGAGTCCATTTTCCTAAACTCAAAGCTCTTGGGGGGGGGGGGGGCGATCGCCCCCACCGCCCCCTCCCTTGGATCCGCGCCTGTATATATATATATATATATATATATATATATATATATATATATATATATATATATATATATATATATGTATATATATATATATATATATATATATATATATATATATATATATATATATATATATGTTTATACGGCTTTCACGGATACCTCCGTGTGAGATGCATTAGCAGTGGTTATATCCACATTATCCTGTTGTAGTGCTGAAATCACATTCAGCAAACGTACAACCGTACGGAGTTGCATATAGTTGTACGTTTGCTGAATGTGATTTCAGCACTACAACAGCATAATGTGGATATAACCACTGCTAATGCATCTCACACGGAGGTATCCGTGAAAGCCGTATAAACATATATAAACCATCCGACGAGAGGTCGGCGAAGCCGCGTTCAGTGTTGCATGCTTCCTTCCGATCTGTCCTTTGCACAGCCAGGTGCATGTCGGTACCCTGATGAGTCTAGTGAGAGACGAAACATGTATCTCTGCCGTATCACTATGGCGGGGAGGGTAAGCTTTGACTTTCTTCTCGGTATGGTGGTACAGGTAGGTCACCATCTCGATGGTGGTGGAATAGGATGAATTGTGTTTTATCACAATTTATTCTAACTGTGCAACCTCTAACACAGAAAGGATATGATGGAGCGAAGTTTGCATTCACTGTTTCGCATTTTACTTCACTTATGTACGGAGTTGCATATAGTTGTACGTTTGCTGAATGTGATTTCAGCACTACAACAGCATAATGTGGATATAACCACTGCTAATGCATCTCACACGGAGGTATCCGTGAAAGCCGTATAAACATATATAAACCATCCGACGAGAGGTCGACGAAGCCGCGTTCAGTGTTGTTCATGGTGGTACAGGTAGGTCACCATCTCGATGGTGGTGGAATAGGATGAATTGTGTTTTATCACAATTTATTCTAACTGTGCAACCTCTAACACAGAAAGGATATAATGGAGCGAAGTTTGCATTCACTGTTTCGCATTTTACTTCATATATATATATATATATATATATATATATATATATATATATATATATATATATATATATATATATATATATATATATATAGAATGCGGTTTAAAATTTTTTACCAATAACGTACGTAAAGCTGAACTCTGAAAACTGATATTTAGAATATGATATGTTGATGCCAGTGTCTTAAAAATAAAAGCAACAAATTAAAATTTGTTACTAAATTCCAATGTAATGATAAAATCTTTGGTTTTAATCCCTATTGCGTTTCTGAGTAAAAGACCGTTAATCAAGCGGACAAATACCTACTCACAGAAAATAACTAGAGTCGTTAAAATGAAAAACCCCGAAAGCGATTTTAGTGCTGTTCACCTGGGAAAACAAAAAGTCATAAAAAAAAGACCAGCTAATGTTTTATTATACCATAAAAATCTCATAAGGAAACCAAAAAACTCATAAAGATTTTAATTATGCAAATTGCGACATCTTAAAATAATAATTTTTGCTATTGTTATATTAATTGCATTTATCATTAATATTTAATATAATATAACAATTATCAACAGCTCTAAATTTTCAGAGTAGTTATAAACATCGCCCCCCTACTACAAGAGTCACCGCCAGATTTTATTTTATCACCAGACAATAGTGCAGTAGGTTTCTCAAGGTCTCCCGGAATTTTTTCCCAAATAACTCTAAGACTTTACGACACTCGCGGTGTAACAATGTGTCGCTAATTTCAAATCAGGACTATAAATCGTATGTAAGAGCAGGACCGAACTGATCTGATTCTGTGGCAGTAAGATATACATATAAATAGATTCCTGCTTGCTCTTTGACTTTTATCTTTAATATATATATATATATATATATATATATATATATATATATATATATATATATATATATATATATTTATATATATATATATATATATATATATATATATATATATATATATATATATATATAAAAGTATTCTACCATGTTCAATTCCTAACGCCTTGAAATGATATTTCCTGTACATAAAAAAGTGATAAAAATGACGTAACCAACTTTCAAGCCAATCAAATACATTGAAAAATGCTGAAAAAAAAATGCTCGGATGATTTCCTGGACGTGGTCTAATGATAACAAATTCTGGCATGAAGGACTAGTGTAATTAAAAATATGCCTACCTGTTTATGTGTAGGTTTTGGAATCATACATATTAAACGTTGATACTCAAACGGAAAAGCGAAGCCTTTGAAATTAAAACCATAAATACAGAGGCAGGGGCGGATCCAGCTTCTCTCTTTGGGGGGGGGGGGGTGATATCACAAAAGTACAGTATGGCAAGCAAAAGCAAGTTGTCGACGGGGGCGAGGGGGGGGGAGACACTAGCAACGTTCCCATTTCTAATGTAAAAGGTAGGCTCGGGTCTATTTTTCTGAATTTGAAGCTCTTTGAGAGGGGAGGGCGATCACAAGAAAAAACAACTTACCGACAGGGGTAAAGGATGCGAGCAGCACACACATTCCTAGTATAAGAGACAGAATCGGGTCTGAACTTAAAGCTCTTGGGGAGGGGGGCTATTACAAGAAAAACAAGTTTTCAACAGGGGGGAGGGAAGTGCCAGCCTACAGATTCCTAATATAAAAGGCAGAATCGGTTCCATTTTCCTGAACTCAAAGCTCTTGGGAAAGGGAGGGACGATCGCAAGCATACACATTCCTATACTCTATTCAAGAATTAGAGAGAGTAATAAAACTATTACCTAAACCTCCAATACACCTGCTCCAGTGCCGCAAATAACTGAGGACTGCCGTAAATCTAATTATATTTAAATGTATTCAATTTCTATCAGTGAGCAAAGTACACCTTACAATGTATCCTTAGTGATTTATCTTGTTTGTGCTTGTTTTCATATATTATTTGACATTAGTGAAATACCCAAAAGATATTGCTTCCACATCTATATTTATTCCAAAATCGTTAAACCAGGGCTTTTTTTCCTCAACGAAAAACTTATTACGATGAATGTTTATGATGCCTTAAAATATCAATATCTAGGTAATAATGTTAAAAGCTCTGTTGAGATCTGTTCCAGTATGACAGGAGTTGGAAAATCTACTATGTACTGAATACTGAAGGAGAAAAAAACGACTGGAATTGTTAGTACTAACAAGCCACATTCGATCACAGGCAGACGAAAAACCTCGTTGGAAGAAAAGATGAAAACTGCAATAAAAGGAGTTGTACACACATTTTATTATGAAAAGCAGATCACAACCGTCGACAAAACTCTAACTAAAATCAATGAAGATCGTGATTTACCTGAAATTAAAAGAACTGAGCTCTGAAAATTGCTCAGAGAACTTAATTTTTGCTGGGAAAAACCAGATAGGAAATCTTTTCTTATAGATCGTCTGGAAAATGTCCATTGGAGAAGAAAATATCGCTCTCAAGTAAAAGGTAGAGTTTCTAGAAATAACACAACTTACAAAATTAGTAATTTAACTGAACTTTTGAAAGATTTTTTTGAATAAAGTTACTGCAGCAAATTGGGAAAAATCCATACAATAAAAGAATAAAAGAAAATGTGGAAACTCGATCTCATGATCGGTGAGATAGGGGAACCAATTATAATTAATTTGAGCGAAGATAGCTTCATTGACTTTGATTACTAATTAGATATGTAATGTTTATCATGGTAAACACAATTTGTTATTTAAATTTTCTGTAACATATAAAAATTAATTACATTTGAATCCCTTTTTAGTGTTTAATTGTAATTCTGCAGATGGTTTAAGAAAGAAATAAACTGAAACGTCAAATGTCCTAAAAATGTTTTTAATTAATAATAAAATGACCGATAGCCCAAAAAAATTTAATACTATATGGACGAATTTATTTTTTTATATATGTTTAACTTCTTATATTTTTCACAATGGGTATTTTGTAACTGTTTAAATTATAACTTAGAATTTTTTGAGAGAAAAAGGCTACGTTTTAGTTTAAATGTACCTAAACTGGTTTCTATGTCAAAATTAAAAATAATAAAAATACAGTTGTGATTTGTGTAAAATATGTCAAGATTATCTCTATTTTGTAATGTATGTGAATTATTAAGAAATCATACGAAATAAAATAATATTATAAAAACTTTTTATTTTAAGTTTATTACCGAAATAATATTCTATGCCATAAATACTTAGTGATAAAATAAACCTCCTTCCGACGCCTATGACAAGGATTAAAATCCTTTTTAACACTTCACACATCCAAATATCTATTGTTATCCAACCCAAATAGTCCATTATTATAGACCGGTATTTTTGATTATAAAATTTCTAACCCATTTCTATGAAAAATATATGTGTATAACACATTTTGCCAAAGACACCGGACTAAAGAACACAGGTGGTTTGCGAAGAAAAAAAGGATAAAAAATGATTTATTACTATCTCTAGTTCTTGAATAAACTATAGTATAAGAGGCAAAATCGGGTCTATTTTCCTGAACTCAAAGTCCTTGGGGGGGGGGGGATCGCCCCCACCGCCCCCCCTTAGGATCCGCGTCTGCACAGAGGTGCCTCAAGGCCGTGTACTTGGATCAGGAGCAGGAAATATCAAATTAGACACATTTGCTGATGATACTGCAGAACTAGCGGAAGGAAACATTACAAAAGAAACAACAATTTATCTTCAAAACGCAATAGTTGACAAAAATACGTAGCCCAAGCAATGGTGTATCAAAATTAACGAGGAAATATCTGTACATATCAACTTGACTAACAGAAAAAAACAATTATCACTCAATAAAATTGAACAATAGCACAAATCCACGGAAAAGGACTAGAATGGACCAACGAAAACATCTCGATACAAAATAACGTAGCAAATTAAGTCAAATTAATTGTAAGATCAGATGCATCGTTAATTACAAAAAAATAACCATCTTTCGATCTGTCTCCATTTTATCTAAATTCCTATAATGTTGAAAATACTATTAAATACTGTGTAATTTTCACAACGATATCTAAATATTGATTATTTATCAATATTCAATATAACTCTCTAATTCCAAATTCGACCCTGATCTAACTTGACACCATAAAGAAACGACAACTGCCCAAGCCATGCCGGCTTAACCTACTCCACTACAAACCATAATAGGATTCGCCACAATCTAGCAACATCGCGATAAGAACAAAATGGCATCGTCGCATCTTATAAAAATCAACTTCATTAAGCCCGATTTACACCTTCAACAGTCAAGATTCGGTCCATCTCTGCTTCCGATCAAATGTTTTTCCCTAATCTAGACACATTGACACTGCATCAAACATTAATTTTATTAAAGTTTTAAGGGTTCTGTTCACTTTAAAAAAAAAAGTATGGTCAAAATATGGTTTATGTTTTAATCAACTTCAAGATTATAATTGACTCAGTTCTGTTCGTTCTTACTTTATTCGTTGGTTTGCGACTTGTAGTAAACTGGGATTCTAAAACACATAGAGCTCCTCAAAGAAGACGAACTTGATATAGAACAAGTAACAGCACAAAATAAACTCTACCCTGAAAAATGCTCACGCAAAATACGGAATCAAAACAACAAACAAGAACGACAAAATTATCCAAAATACAAGAAATCTTATAAAAACAAGAAAAGAACTTAGGGACAGAAACTCAACCAACTCTGAAGAACTAAGAAAATTAAATAAAGAAATATCTAAAGAAATAAGAAAGGATGTCAGGAAATACAATGAAGAACATATTTCCCAGGTTATAGAGAATAATAAGAGTCTAAAAGTCCTACGCAGAAAACTAGCAGAAGGTACAAATAATGTCTGTAAGCTAAGAAATAAAAGGGGTGCCATCGAAACAAATAGAGAGGAACTGCTGAAGATAGCAGAAGATTTTTACTCCGAACTGTATAAAAGCAACGTGGACAGCAAATATCGCCCACCAATACCAGAAATCCGAAATGTCGGATCCGAAGATATACCAGACATCACAGAAGATGAAATGGTAAATGCGATTGCTGGCATGAAGAAAAACAAGGCGCCTGGGGAAGACGAAGTGGTAATTGAAGCCATAAAAGAAGGGGGATCAACATTAACCCGCATTTTACAGAAGTTATTTAACGTGTGCCTGACAAAGGGCATAACTCCGTCCACGTGGCATAAGGCTCTTATTGTAATAATGCATAAGAAAGGGGACATTTCAGATCTGAAAAACTATCGCCCAATCAGTTTGCTCTCACACATGTATAAGTTATTCCTAAAGATAATAACAAATCGACTCACAAATAAATTAGATAGTTATCAACCTTGCGAACAGGCTGGTTTTCGCTCTGGTTATGGAACGAATGACCACCTACAAGTTCTTAAGTCCCTGATAGAAAAGTGCATAGAATACAATAGGCCACTTATTCTTATATTTATTGATTATGAAAAAGCATTTGATACCACAGACCAATATAAAATGCTGAGGGCGCTTGTAGACAGTAGAATCGACCACCGCTACATTTCGTTAATCAAGAACATATACGATACAGCCGTAGCCTGTGTCAGACTCCACAAAGACACAAATACCTTCAGAATAGAACGTGGAGTTCGGCAGGGAGATACAATCTCACCGAAATTGATTACCACTGTCTTGGAATGTATCTACAAGCAGATTTCTTCTGAAGGAAATATGGGAGTAAACATAAACGGGGAGGACCTTAATCACCTAAGATTCGCCGATGACATTATCCTCATATCGGATAGCACGGATAAAGCAGCAAGAATGTTGGAAAAGCTCTACAGACTGTCAAGTGATGTTGGTCTAAAAATAAATTGTGAGAAAACTAAATTTATGACTAACCTTGTACTAAACGACAATATCTCAGTAGAAGACCACAAGATCGAACAAGTCACCACCTACAAATACCTAGCACATGAAATCCGTTTAGGCTGAGATAACCAAACATGCGAAATACTAAGAAAAATAGGGCTGACGTGGTCAGCTTTTGGAGAACTGAAAAATATACTTTAATCGGACATCCCTGTCTGCTTGAAGAGAAAGGCGTTTGACCAGTGTATCCTCCCCGTTTTGACATATGGAGCAGAGACGCTAACATTAACAAAGAAAAGCGTAAATAAGTCAAGAGTGACACAATTGGCTATGGAAAGATCTATATTGGGAGTTAGCATCAGAGATAGAATACCGAATACAGAAATACGACGAAGGACGGGTGTTGCAGATGCAGTCAGGAGAATTACAACGTTAAAGTGGAACTGGGCTGGACATGTCGTTAGAAACACGGACAATCGATGGACGAGAAAAATCTTGGAATGGAGACCAAGACAGGAGGCTTACCGAGGAAGTGGCCGCCCGCCTACCAGATGGACTGATATAAGGCGCATAGAATCAAACTGGATGCAAGCGGCACGGGACAGAAATAAGTGGCAAAACTTACGAGAGGCCTATATTCAGCAGTGGACAGAATTGGGCTAATTGATGATGATGATGATGATGATGATGATTTGGCTACTTCTGGAGTTCCTTAAGGGAGTAATGTTGTCATTACTTTTCTCAATGTGATTTCTTCTATCTTAAACTGAGCAAAACTACAGAAGGATCTTCACAATATAGTCTCATGGACTTTCAGTATGCAATATTTGCATTTACGGAGGTCAATACATCCGGCATTATTTATATATTTTATTTTGAATAACATAAAGTGCAAATATCCCTTTTTAATAAATTTTATGGATTGGATTAGTTTAATGGCGCTTGTTATATTTTTATCTTTTTATTGTGTTTTTTTTTTCTGTGTTTTACTACGTGGTTTGTAGTTAGTTGAGTGCTCCTTATTTTTATTAATTTTTTTTGTTGTTTTTTCACTTACATGTAATTACTCATATGTTTGTAAGGCGTACCTAACAAATAAATAAATAAATAAATAATAACGTTTCCGGTATTGATAGTTCCATTAGGTGGTGTTACTCGCCATTTTTACAATAACAATTTTATATTATGCATAGTATCATACCGAACCTATCATTACCACTTTAAGAGTTCATAAACCCAATTAAATATGCTAGTGTGAATCAAGTCTTATGCTGTGGCATTACTAAGGTCGTTTCTACAGTCATTACAGAGATGGAACTCAGATTGGTCGGATATCTATTGGGCTATTATTGGGGATTTAGATAACGATAATGTTATAAATGCACGAATTAAAGAAATTTTGTGTTTTTTTTCTTTTTTTACGAGCCGCATCTCGATCAGTAAAATCAGTTAAGCGAAAAGGTTACCTAAATTGTTGCTCGCATTATGACAAATCAACGAACATATTTAGATACTTTGTTTCGTGAGGATCGTGGATTTAAATGATTATTATTATTACTTAAAGCAATTTACTTTTAGAATAGTATTAGTGAACGTAGTAAATATTGATGTTATGGCGATATACGACAACGGTGAAACATAGATTATAAAGTCTATAAAACTGTTTGAGTAGAAGATGGGTCTATTTAAAATGTAATGGCTTTCATTAAATTGTTAAACATCATTTGATTTCAATTATGGAAACTTAATTTAACTTGTAGGTTGGTATCAACTTTGAATTCTATAGTTTAATGTTTGAAATAGGCATATTATGTATTCATATCGTCTAGACAAATTGAATTACATTTCAAGTAAAACGGATGCTAATTTGTCATCTCGGAGCAACGTTGTCACCTCAGGTGTCATTTTGATTTACTTAGTTTACTTTTATATATTTTTTTTTAGAATTTTCGAGAGTTCTACTTGCCTGCAGGTGTTAACTGGATAAAAAGATAAAAACTGGTATAAAATTCCGTTATACGTGGTAGGGTAAGATCTTAACAAGTGACCGTATTTTTTATTGTTTATTATCATAATTGAAGGATTCTGTTTAATGATTTGATTTTTTAATCGTTTACAGGATTCTAAAAGGTCAATATTCTTTGATCCTGTACAGGACTTAAAAAAGAACCACTAAAACAAGAATAATAGTCCAAGCCATAGGAAAAAATTAATACTGTTTTTGATATAAATCCCGAGATGGATGAGACCTATCCAGGAGTGTTGGAGGCAATGTGAGAACAAACCCTACATAAAATGGAGCAGCAAAAAATGGGTTGGGGCCAAAAGGGAGGGGGGGGGGTCAAAGTTGGCGAAAACAAAACTTTTTTGAATCTACAAGCCAAAAAAAGCATTTTGGAAAGAAAAGTTTCAATAAAAGTGCGATAATTTTTGTTACTTTGTTATTGCAAATATGCCAAAAAAACCTTAAAATGGGCCATTTTATGCATATCAATTGTTTATTGCAAATTTTTTTGCACCTTTTTGATTTTAAAATGAAGCTTTCATTATTTTGAACCTAATTTTATTTTATAATAGTAAATCATATAACTTGTTGCTGAGATATTGCTATTTGTTTATACCAAGACGCAAAATGTTGATTGCTATAACTTTTTTTTTGGTGAATATTTTGACCTCCACAGAAGCTCAATCCCTTCGTGAAGGCCTAAATTTCCATATCTTGTTAGGGGCAAATGGAAAAATTAATTTTCAACTCCTTAAATATCGCTCTAAAAAAGAGGGTGTGTGCTATATTTAAAAACAAATCGAAATTGGTCCATTCGTTGCTAAAATACGGTAAATTTTTCCGAGCGTTGCTCCCCACCCCTTTTTTAAAGCGATATTTAAAGGGTTGAAAATTAATTTTTTCATTTATACCTAACCAGAGAGAGAAAGTTCAAGCCTTCACGAAGGGACTGAAATTTGTAAAGGTAATAATGTTCACTCAAAAAAAAAGTTATAGCAATCAATATCTTGCATCTTGGAATAAACAATTAGCAATATTTCAGCAACAAATTATCCGATTTACTATTATAAAATATCATTTTGTTCAGAAAGACAAGGGCTTCTCTTTAAAAGTAAAAAAGTGCAAAAAAGTTAATTTTGTAATAAAAAATTTACATGAAAAAAATGGCCATTTTTGAAGGTTTTTTGTTTTTTTGCAATAACAAATTAACAAAAATTTTTAAAATCTTTTTTTCCAAAATGTTTTCCTTGGCTTGTAGATTCAAAAATCCTGTTTTAGCCAACTTTCACCTACCCCCCCCCCCCCTTCTTGACCCTAACCTACTTTTTGCTGTTACATTTTATGTAGGGTTTGTTCTTACATTGCCCTCCACACCCCTGGGTAGGTCTCATCTATTTCGGAATTTACGTCACTATATTTACCTATGGCTTGGACTATATATGATATTTCAGATTCTATACTTTTTAGTTTAAGATTTGTTTCTTACAAGGGTGGTGCAATAAGTAAGGTAAATTAATCATAGATGGCTCCACCATCATTTTTAAATGCATATGATTATGTAGCTGTACTCTTCGGATGAACCTCTAGAAAGTTTCAGTATGATGACAATGCTTAGTTGATATATGACGGTCATTTGAAGCTTGTCTTCACACCATTGCTATAAATAATGGAAAAAGACGCGTTTCAAGCAGTGAGTAAACATTTCTATATGAAACAGGGGACAGCTGCATATATTAAAACTGAGTTGAATGCTATTCACAGAAGTTCTGCACCGACTTTAAAAACTATTTCTTTTGGATAAATGAATTTAAACGCGGTCGAAAATCAACTAAAGATGAAACACGCTCGGAATGATCAATTGAGGTCACTACACCAGAAATAATTGAAAAAATATATCGTATTATCGACTGCGATCGACGTACAAGGGTTTGTCATATAGCTGAATATGTAGGCATATCAATTTGTACTATAGAAAATATTTTGCATCAACATTTGTGAATGAAAAAACTCTATGGCAGATAGGTGTCGCGATTGTTGACAGCTGCCCGAAAGAGCAATTCTGAGCAGAGTTTATCGCTGATTAAACATAATGCAGCATATTTTTTGGCGTAGATATATGACTGTGGATGAGACTTAGATCCATCACTACACGCTTGAGTCGAAGTAGCTGTCAAAAAAGTGGAGGGCGTCTGCAGTTGTTTTGTCAGCCGGAAAGGTTATGGCCACTATTTTTGGGATTCCAGCACTTCTTGGATGTTTGGATGAAGAATTGAAAAAAAAGTCCCTGACTGCAACGCAAAAAAAGTTATTTTTCATCAAAACAATGCTCAAGTTCACACTTGTGTTGCAATGTCAAAATTACATGAATTACGGTTCGAATTAGTACTCCATCCACCTTATTCACCAGATTTGGCACCTAGTGACCCTTTCCTCTTCCCTAACCTAAAAAACTGTCTCGAGGGACAGAGACTTTTGTCAAATTAATCGACTATTAGAGCTGTAAAAGACTATTTTGAGAATTTGGATAATTGTTTTTATTCCTTTTTTACCTTACTTATTGAACCACCCTGGTAAAGTAGTTTATACAATATTTTATATAAAAAGCATTAGCTTTTTCTAAGAAAAAAAATAAATACACTCCTATTGAGGGACAAGAACAGCCTTAACCATTCACTCACAATCTATAATCTACAATATTCCCAATCTGTTTCGTAAGCCTATACTATAATTAAATAGTTATCGAGATATGTACATCTAGAAATATGATTTTTTTCCAAACTCTGACAAATTGGATTTGGAATAAAATGACTTTTAGAAGAATGAAAGATTTATTGACTAAGCTTCTTAAGTATCGATATGGCATTTTTTAACCCGAATATATTGCTTCGGTAGGTGTTTTACAAATAATCAAAATATCTAGTAAAAACTGGGATATACCACTAAAAATTCGATGACATCATATCTTCATAGTTTTCTTTGGATCAGCCATCGAAGTCAAGATGATTATACTTACTTATGCGGTCAACACAATTTCTTTTCAAATTTTTGGCGTACCTGAAAAAAAGAAAACATTTTCATCAAAAATTACAATTAAAAATGTAAAAAGTAATTAAATCTCACACGATAAAGTTATTGGACTTCGAAACAAGTCACGTTACTTGAAATCGTTTTTATTGTCTATATATACATTCAAATAGTCAAAATATCTCCCACCCAATTAAAAAACTACACAAGTGTATTTTCAAGAGTATTATTTAAGTAGAGTATATTACAATAATTTAAATATTAACACCAAAATTACGAGCCCCCTATATGGATATTAAATAAAATTTTTATAAAAAAAAATTTTAAATGGAATTGAAATTTTTAACATCGACGCCAAATTAATACGTGACAAAATGTGATTCGCATAATCAGATTAAAAGTACTTTATTTGTAATTGTTTTCTTACCAAAATTTGTATATATCAGTAGTTATTTATTTCATTTAGAAATAATTTGGCGCCGACTTCAAAAATTTCAATTTCATATAAAAATGTATAGTTATTTTTCACTTTTTAGCGCACTTTTAAAACTTGGTTTAATTTTTTTTTTAATTTGTTTTTCGATTTTTAGTTTTGAATTCATTATAATATCCATAAATTATTTGAACTAAGTACTAATCGAGATTAGTGTACCTCGCAATGACTCCAAGGTGGCAAAAAAGTACCCATTTTATCCAAAATTGTAAATCACCCCGAAATGAACAAGTAAAAATTCTTTGATTCTTAGAGTTCTCCAAATACCAGTGAAATTGTGTCAAACAAATATTTAGTCTGTCATAGTAAATCCACTATCTTAAATTTCAAATTAATTTTAGATTGATAATATAGGCCCCAAAACCTTCCAATATCGATATTTAAAGAACTTGAGACGTAAATTTCTTAGTCCCATATATTTTATACTGCATATTGAATTTATATACGCCCCAAAAACCCCGCAATATCAATTTTAGACAAAATCGGAAAAAGTAATATTTTCAGTCCCTCAACTTATCAACCTAATAGTTGTAAAAAATTAACTTAAAATTCGTTATACACGACTCCGAAAACCCCCTATTACCAAATGTAAAAAAACGCGAATAAACTAAAATTTTTAACCCGCCACATTGAATCGGCCATATTGAATTTAAAAAAATAATTTTAACGTCTTAATCTAATCTAAATCTAAACCCTTCAAAGCCCCATAGTACCAATTTTGGATGAAATCCAGAAATGTAAAATTTCTAGGCCGTCATATTCCACCTGACATATTAGATTTTCTTAAAATAATTTTATATAAGCTATTTACATCCTGAAAAATGATTCAGTCCTACCTTTGAACAATAGAAAAGTTTTAATCCACTGTATTGGATTCATCATATTGAATACTGAACAAATACTTTTAAATTCATAATTTACACCTTCAAGAACCCTCTATATCAGTTTTGGAGAAAATCAAAAAATATAAAATTTTTAGGACGCCAGATTGGGTTTTTCAAAAAATATTTTTTGAATTCGTAATTAACACTAACAAAAATCCCCCAATACTGATTTTAGACAAAAATCTTCCATCTAGGATCCACCATATTTAATTTTTTTAAAACAATTTTAGATTCGTAATTTACAATCCGAAAAACGCCCCCACACCATTTTGGAAAAAATCGGACAAAATTAAATTTTTTTGTCCGCCATATTAGATCAGCCATATTGAATTTTTTCAAAAAAAAATTCAGATCAGTTGTGTACGACCTCATACCAATTCTGCAGAAAATCTGACAAAATTAATTTTTTTGACAGCTATATTGTCAGCGCCATCTTGGATTTTACTGCACCAATTTCAAAAATATGGGACCACTTCCTGAACATAACATAAAAAGTTTCATTCAAATCGGTGCCGGTCTTCCGGAGTAATTTGCATACATACATAGTCGATCCTGCTTTAGGACGCCTAAGAAAAGCTTTTTTGAGTGTTTTTTTAGGAAAAAATGGGTCTTTTAGGTAACAATTTTTCAAAAAAAAAAATTTTTTATTATTTTTTTTTTAATAAAAAGAAAAGAGATATCATTTTATAATTTTACACATATATTTATTCGTACTATAAGTACACAAAAATTTTTTTTTTTGGATTTTTTTATTGGGTTTTTTTACCCATAACAATTTTAAAAAAAAAAACATCAAAAAATGGCGGCGGACCTGATTCCAGGTGACAGAATCGTCTGAAAAGAGAAAACAAAAATTATCAAATTAATCCTCGTTCAAGTGCCCATGGTCGGAACCGGAATCATTTTGATCGGTAACAAATTTTCCGATTTTGACCCGATTTTTCACCCTCAAAAATGGATTTTTTTTCAAATGGCTGCCATTTTGTTATTTTTTGATGAAAAAAAATCATTCCGGTACCGACCATGGGCACTTGAATAATTTGGTAGGTATATATATATATATATATATATATATATATATATATATATATATATATATATATATATATATATATATATATATATATATATATCTATTTCAGACTATTCAGTCGCCTGCAATCACGGCCACAGTCATTTTTTGATGTTTTTTAAAAAAAAATTGTTATGGAAAAAAAATCCATAAAAAAATCCAAAAAAAATAATTTTGTATACTTACAGTACGAATAAATATGTGTGCAAAATTAAAAAATGATATCTCTTTTCTTTCTATTAAAAAAAATTAATAAAAAAAATTCTTTTTTGAAAAATTGTAACCTAAAAGACCCCTTAACAAAAAAAACTTTTTTAACATGAAATAATTGAATAATTTTTTTAGGTGTACATAGAGCGCGAAATTGAAGTCTCCAATCGGTGGGAAAGATACAGGTCGATATTCTTGTCTCAAACAGACAAACAGGAAAAAATGAATTGTGATACATTTTTCTTCTAAGTAAACCAAGAAATCATGAAATTCAAACTTTCTCGAGATTTGAAAAAAAAAAGTCGCACTTTTTAGAAAAAAGAAACACTTCAACTTATTATAAAAATTGTTTAAAATTTTTTTTTCTACAGCCATTTCAGTTCAAATAGGAGAGGACACAAAATTGAAGATAACACGCTTTGATTCGCTTCAATCGGTCTAGTTGTCTTGCAATCACCTCCACCAGTTTAGAAAAATCGTATAAATGAAAAATGGAGAAAACTCGTTGCTCGACGCCCCGCTGCTTTCACTCCTGTATCTTCGGAACTACTTAGAATTAACCTCTAGAACTATGGGCACATTTTCTTGGATTTATTAGATGTAGATTTAAGTAACAAAAAAAAATTTCGAACCTTCTAAAACAGAATACCCCCCTTAAGTCCTTTCAAAAAGTTTGTAAATACAGTCCTGTCCATTACCAATTGCGCAAATATGGTCTAGCGAGTTATAAGGGCGTACAACCCTCCATGTCCGATAAAATTAATTTTACGATGTTTTCACTCCATTTATCCTCTTCAACTTCGTTGCTATACAGTGCTAAAATAGTACCATCTATAGTGTCATATTTACAAAAATAGTAATTTAAAATTTCATCACCTTCTTTTGTATCTGTCTACTTAAATTTTAATGGCTGGTCTTTATTTTTAATTCTATTATGTTGTTTCATAATCCTATTGGATTAAAGCAAAAAAAAAACGTGGAATCACATTTTAGTACCGAATAAAACGAAATATTTAAGAAGTGTGGAGAGCGTTTTATTTAGAAGTGCTATGTCATATCTAGCGAACATTTTTTTAAAAGGAGCGGTTTCACGCTTTTGAACTTAGAGAAGACTGATAGTGTTAACGATTGCGGTTTTTTTTTTCATTTAATAAGATTGTTTGTCGTATAATCGGTTTGAAAACAAAATTTATGTACAAGATAGTTATCTTTAAATTAATATATTATTGTAACCCCGGTGTACTATTTTTAACTAAAGATATTTACGACAACAAACTAAGAATGTTATTTATCTTCTTTCACTCAACTCGACATGACATTTCTTAACGAGTTTATAATGGAACAACCTGTAGAAGGGCGGACGTTTAGGGACGAATCAACTTTTTTTTTGCCTGGATAAATTGCTTATACCTTTGGGAACATTGCCTGTATTTAACCATTTCAAAATTCAAATTATTTCTGAAGTTATAGCAATTAGAAGTGAACGCAGCAAAAGAAGCCTCGAGGCATAAAATAAGGATGAACAATTTCAAGTAAAAATATTCAATAGTTTTTTGCACAGTGAATTTGTCTATAACAGCATCAGCACCATCATCAGCACCAGCACCAGTTTATGTGCCGATGCTGTTGCCGATGCTTGTGCCAATGAATTGGCATCAGCACCGGCACAAGCATCAGCATCAGCATCGGCACAAGCATCGGTATCAGCAGCAGCACAAGCATCAACATCAGCATCGGCACAAACATCGGCACGTTTCCCACTCGCTTTCATTCGCGCGCTACCGGCATCCCCCCCCCCCCACCACCAGACCCACACTGACTCTCGCAACTTTAAACTATTGTCACATCCACCATTATTTGTCTAAGCCTTATTCTATCTGTTAATAATGAAAAAATCAACGTTAATTTTGTTAATCTATTTCAGCAATTTAAAATCAATTCTTCATTTCGTTCTTTTTTGCTATTACGAAAATAAACCTCAAAATTTCATTTACACATCCTCAAATCGCCGTAGAATCTCCCGATCGCAGTGAATAAACAATTAAATACAACAAATACCAAAAGTTATAAACAAATCCACTGTGCAAAAAACCACTGAAAATTTTTACTTGAAATTTTCCATGCTTATTTCATGCCACAAGAGGCTTTTTTTGCTGCAGTATGAAGTATAGGAAGTATTTTCCACTGGTTATAAACAATTGAAAAAACAGCCATTTTAACATATTTTTCCGGAGTAACTAATAAATATATATTGCGATTTTGATGTTCTTTTTTATTTTCTAGGTATTTTTAGGACGCACTACTTTTCTTTGGAACTTTTTTTCTACCTCCCATTTTCCTTGCCACCTTCGTTCACCTTCTTTCATATCATGATGAAAATGCTCGCCTTGCTCTTCGCTGTAGTCGCCAAGGTTTTCAGGAAAATAGCTCATATGAGAATCTAAGAAATGGAGTTTGAGACTCATCAAACATCCTAAAAGCCTAAAATTGTTTACCATGGTTACTACGCTAGCTGCATAGTCATCACTTTTGTTATTTCCCAAAAAGTTTCGAGAAACATCTCGAAAACTAAGCCATGCAGCTTTTTCAACATTGTTCATTGTACTTATGAAATATTCGTCGTTGAACATTTTATGGATCTGAGGTCCATCAAATAATCCTTCTTTCACTTTAGCCTCAGTCAACTGAGGAAATTGGCTTTTCAGGTACTGATAACATTGTCCTTCCTTATCTAAGGACTTGACAAATTGTTTCATACATTCAAGTTTTATATGAAGAGGCGGAAGTAACACTTTTGATGGTTCAGTTAAAGGCTGTTTCAGTACATTGTTATTTCCTGGTTCAAGTCCTGCTCTTGCTTGCCAAACTTTTTTCTCGTGGTGATTTGCGCGATCTCTGCTGTCCTACAAACACAAGAAGCAGGGATACTTTGTTATATCCTGATTATTGGCCTAGAATGATGGCTATGATTTTCAAATCACTACAAACTTGCCATCCATGCTCATGGTATCGAATTTACTGTAATACATATTTCACATTTTCATAACTTTATCTTAATCGTGTTGAGTGAGCTATTGGAATACTTGCGTAATAATTTTCATTGTTCAGCAGTACTGCCTTGAGACTCCATTTTGAAGAGTCTACGAACAATCTCCATTCTTCAGGAACATACCAATCTTGTTTAATTTCATTCATCAAACCGCAAACGTTTGTACAATACCGCTATTGGCGGTATGGCTCCTCGCGATTCCTGTAGAACGTCGAGTTTGTTCCTTGTTTTAGCATCCCACGCTTTTCAACTCTGCAGACATATATTCAGATACATCTTTAGGTAGACCCACGTTCCTGATGAAACTACTCAAACTTTCTTCACCAAATAGTCTTACAGGTTTATTTCTCTTCACTTTTGGCAGATATTCTTCATCTTTATCTTCTTGGTCCCAACCACTTCCAGGTTCTTCTTCACTATCCGTTTCTTCAACACTTGTTGAAGCTTCATTCATTGTAGCGCTGATATCCATACCTTCAATATTGGACTCTAAATGAGTTTTTACTGGTACAACAGAAGACACTATCGAATATTGCAAAAGTAACAGTTCTCTTGTAATTGAGGTTCTGACCATATAGTCGGTGAGATGTATTTTAAAACTTTGTTATTGTTTTTTTCAGTCCATCATCTAAGATTGTTGTAATAAGAGCAGCAAATGTTGTCCGGAGCACATATATCATCTTGATTAGATATTACACTTTCATAACATTCACGATATATATTTTTACATGTATCACTCACTTTCCTACGTAATTTGCTTACTTCATATTTTCTGCAAACGTAACAGAACATGCTTCTGTCGCGACAGCATTCATGCCTGGCAGGTGCATTAGTTCTTCTTGTAACTTCATACTCCTTATCAGCTAAGTTGCTAACTGATAAGGATCTGCGGTCACTTGATGACGACGTCTGCGGGCCCGCTTGCTCACCCTGACCAGCCGCCGATACTGGCCATTGGAATCCCTGCATCGCAACCAATTTTTCCTTTGATGTGTCTGCCATGTTTTTAGAATTCTTCTCATAGCCCCTTACTCCCCATAAACCAAGTTACCAACATTTGAAGAGTTGATATACGCATCCATCGCATCCATGTATCGTTCCTTTTATTTATCACGACAGTTGTGACAGTAAAATATAAATTCATTGTACCGGGTGTTCTTTTAATATGGATCATTTCTTTAATTGTTCTTTTTTTGTAATTAATTTCTTTGTCTAAAATCTCCACGTTGTTAAAATCGATGTTGTGCATGTTATCAATTGCATGTTTGGCTAAGGCGGTTTTATTATCGTTATTGTGATGTCTAATGCTGTATTTGTGATTTTGTATTCTATTTTTTAAATACTGTTTGGTTTGACCGACATATGTTTGGTTGCAATCTAAGCAATTGATCTTGTAAATGACATTTGTTTGTTCGTCTTTAGGGATATCAGGTTAAAGTTTTGTGTAAAGGTTTTTGAAATTATTCTTTACATCAAAGAAACCAAACAATTTTTAAAAAGTAATCCAAACTTATACATTTTAACTGCCGACAAATGTAATAAAACTGTTATTATGGACAAAGACGACTATAACGCAAAAATGTATAACCTGCTAAATGACACCTCCACCTATAAAAAAGAAAACCACAATCCAACTAGTAGGGTACAATCTAAGGTCAATAGACTTGTAAATGATTGGTTTAAACGGAACCTAATAACAAAAGAATTAAAGAATAAGCTTAATTGTAATAATGGTCATGCTCCCTACATATATGGCCTTCCAAAGTTACATAAACCAAGCACCCCACTTCGTCCTATTGTTAGTAATATACAGTCACCCACATACAATTTATCAAAATACTTATCGGATATTATCAGTAAACTTCTAGGTAAAAATGATTATTATGTCAAAAACTCATGGGAATTTTGCGACTATATTAAAAATAAAACTATCCCTCAAGGTCACATATTAGTATCTTTTGATGTGGTATCCCTATACACTAATATCCCCATTAACTTAGCTATTCAAAGCATAGAAAATTATTGGGAAAAAATAAAAAACTTCACACCATTAACAAAAAATGATTTTATTGAAGCTACCAAATTATGTTTAACGCAAACCTTTTTCGCTTTCAAGATTCTTTCTTTTCACAAATCTACGGTGTTGCCATGGGTTCACCAATATCTGCAACAATAGCAAACCTTGTCATGGAACTTCTAGAAGAAAGTGTAATTAAACAGCTAAATTACAAACCTTTTTTCTTTAAAAGATACGTCGACGACTGTATATTATGCATACCGGAAGACAAAGTTCAGTACACCCTCAATAAATTTAATAGTTATCATAATAAAATACAATTTACATTAGAAAAAGAAAAAATAAGCCATTAATTTCCTCGACATACTATTCAATATGATCTTCTTCTTCCTCTTACGAATATGCATTGATAGGTTCCTGTTGCATAGAACTGGTTTCCATGTCATAAAGGCCTTCCGCGATATTTCTATCCTAGCTATTATCTCTTCATCTGAGTCCCCATTTACATTCAACCAACTGCCAAGGTATTTGAAATGGTTTACACGCTCAATATGATCACAATGGTAAAATAAAAACAAACTGGTACACAAAACCGGTATGGTCAGGGAGATACCTAAATTACAATTCTGTAGCACCCATAAAATACAAAAAGAGTGTGGTCACAGCACTAACCGATAGAGCTATCAAATTTTCCCATCCACAATTAGACCGCAAAATTTAAAAAAAGTTAAAGACACTTTAGCGAAAAACAATTACCCAAAGAAATTTGTTGGACCCATAATAAAAAGCCGAGTAGATAAAATCTATAACAACAATCAGCCAACAAAAAGCAATGTTCCATCAACCCAAAAATATATATCATTGCCGTATATACCAGAAATTACTAATCCCATTAAAAAAGTGCTAAAACCATATGATATCCAAATAGCTGAAAAACCTTCGAATAATTTCAAAAACCTTTACACAAAACTTAAACCTGATATCCCTAAAGACGAACAAACAAATGTCATTTACAAGATCAATTGCTTAGATTGCAACCAAACATATGTCGGTCAAACCAAACAGTATTTAAAAAATAGAATACAAAATCACAAATACAGCATTAGACATCACAATAACGATAATAAAACCGCCTTAGCCAAACATGCAATTGATAACATGCACAACATCGATTTTAACAACGTGGAGATTTTAGACAAAGAAATTAATTACAAAAAAAGAACAATTAAAGAAATGATCCATATTAAAAGAACACCCGGTACAATGAATTTCAGAACGGACACAAATGACCTAAGTAATGTATATACGAATCTAATAGGGCAATAAAATTGCAGATGGTCCAGAAACTTTCAAACTCTTTGGTAGTACTCTGTCAAAAGCACAACAAACCAGATGTGAAAAAAAAATGCATCAAAAAATAATAGTAAAATATAAAGTAAGCAATTTTCCGCTTTTTCAGATTTTTTCGTGGTTTGCGGAAAAACTGAGGGTAATGGAATCAAACGGGCTCCGTATTCAAATTCAGCTTGTCAAAATACATAAAAATACTATGGTGGGGTCCCGAGATCGGACCACTTTTTTTTGTATGATGGTGTTATTTTTCAAATTTAATTCGATTGGCCTACTAAGTGAATCACACATATAGAAAAGATAGATTGTATTATTGGTACTAGGATCATAATCTTCTAGCTCCAGGATGTGATGTGCTGCCTGCATTTTTTAGCTTGTCGACTCTACTATATTTATCAATATTAGATCTAAATCTCACGCGAATCATGAAAAAAAAACACCTTATTGCACGTTCAGTATTACCGCTTTTACACGTACCGCTTAAATGTCATGTTCTATCACCGTCTTCGTGTTTTTAATATACATTTTGCTGTAATAAATTATCATTTAATTACAGTTTTTATGACGTTCTACTTTTTTCTATATATAATTAACTTATTGTATAGTTTTTCACGTTAACAAATATAAAAAACAAATCTCATTTATCTGTTGTTTTCCATCTCAACGACAGCACAGTAATTACTTTTTTCTATTTCTTTTTTCCCTTGCTCGACTCTTGACAGTTATAATTCTAGCATAATTATTATATCTCGGCGGAGTTTTTCGTAACTAATCTTCGTATTTTTATTATTATTGTATTCTTTTAAACAATGCTACAAACAATGCGCCGGCGACATACCTGAATGATCATTTTGTCTGAAATATGGCTGCCGTACTTCGTATTTACATCGAAGAAATAATAAACGATTAAAGAGAAACCAAGTTCGGATATTTAGAGATGAGAAAATTAAAATATATTTGCAAAATTTCAAGTTTAGTGTAGTACATACCATGGATAATGCAGGAAGAGTCTGCCGATATCGAATTATTTTTGAAAGAACTTATTAACATTATTTAACAAGCAAATAAATAATAATAATAAAAATAACCAAGAGCAGTTACAAGCCTGGCTACAGAAACCACTTCATAGACGGCATCCAAATGAGGTCATCCAGGACAATGTCGACAACTCAGCGTCAAACTACTAGTTGATTTCAAGACAGATGTTTCCGGAAACGGAGGGCTTCTTGTTAGCTATCCAAAACCAGGTTATTCCTACAAAGAACAATCGGAGGCTCTTCATCAGAGATCCCTCAATAGGAAATGACCAATGTAAATATAGCTGTCGAACATCAGAGAGAATCCAGCACATAACTGGAGGATGCCAAGCGTTTGTCGCAACCGAGTATAAGGAAAGACACGACGCAGCCGCTAAGATACTTCACCAAAAGTTAGCAGATAAGTTGAAATTATTACAGCTAGAAAAACAACGAGTTCAAGTTATATTGGGACCGAACTGTTATAACAGATCAAACAGTTGTTCATAATAGGCCAGACGTTATACTAACAGATAAAATTTCTAGGCGAACTACACTGACTGACATTGCTATACCTAATAACAACAACTTAAGGCCAAAATACAATGAGAAGATCACCAGATACAGAGATCTGGAGGTGCAAATCCGCAGACAGTGGGCAAGGAACAGCGTCCACATAATCCCGATAATGCTATCAACAACAGGAGTGATAACAAAAAATTTACTGCAGAACATCAAGGGACTGGACCGTAGTGAGCATCTATATAAAACGATTCAGTATTTTGGTGTCTTTGTATAGCTGATAAGAGTCAATAATTCCGGCAGGGAGTGCGAAGCCGTTTGGCTTGTATATCTGAAAATAACCTTTCTATATAAAACAACTCCCCTGTAATTCTGTGGGGTCATTTTTCAGTATTTTCAGGTCTCTTTTGCCTAAAAAATCGTTTATCTTTTGCAGGTACTCTCCTTAAGGTAGAATGACAGTAGTATTTCCTTTACTCCTTTATCTGCCATATCCATGGTAATTGTCCGACACAGATAAAATTTAAATAATTATTACGAACCTGAAGCCTCCAAAATTATTTGGATTAATAAAGAAAATTCTATTAGACCCGCTGTTTTATACACAAATAGCCTCCTAAGTAAACTTATCTTCATGCTAAATAATATTTTCATAGAAATAATAAATTTTAACCCACAACATGTAATAAAAAATTCTGTAGAACTAACACAAAAACTCAAAACTGTAAATCCACCAGAAGAAAGTTCTCTAGTATTATTTGACGTTTTTAACATGTTCTCCGATATTCAAAATTTCGACTGCTTAGAGACTATTGAAAAAAAAAATTAACAACAAGAGAGAGAGAGAGAGAGAGACTCGTTTAAATAATGCAATTAGAAAAGGATAGCATAAAATCGGTATATGTATACCAAGAAATGAAATATCTACTGTTTATCAACACTTTGTCAAATATAAATAAAAATATTACGTTATTCACCGTTCTAACAATCGATCCCTAGTTCTGACATTACGTTAATTCCACCAGGGTATGTTCGAAGCGTTAAACCATCTGAACAGTTTACATCCCAAAATAAAGTTTATTATGGAAAGAGAGATAAGTAAAACAATTAATTTTCTTGATATTTCTATTACCAGAGTACACAGTCATTACACCTTTGACATCTATCAAAAACCTACCTCCGCAGATACCACTATTTCAAAAAACTCCACACAGTCAATCTCTTACAAACTTGCAGCATATAGATATATAGAGCCATTTTCATAAAGTAGAGATAATTTAAATTTTAAGAATTAAATAAACACAATTAAACAAATAGAAAAGAATAACGAATTTGAAGAAACTACTATCAACTCTAAAATATTAAAACAAGAGACAACAAAGCTTATTGCACTTAACATATTTTAGTCCAATTTCGGATAAAATAAACAATATCTATTCTAAAAGTTATATAATAATAGCTTTCAGACTATCTAAAAATATTTCAGTTATTTTTTAATGCAAAAGAAAAAACTGAACCGTCTAAAAAATCAGGAGTTTATGAATTAAATTGTAGTAAATGTAAAACTCAATATATAGGACAGCTTGGCAGAAATTTCAATACTAGATTTAAAGAACACAGGCCATCTCTTTTACAGAATAAACAAAATTCCAATTTTGCTAATAATTTTTTAGTGACAGAATATATATAATTTCATATATTAATAATTTAAAACTTATACACTCAGTAACAAAAAGTAAAAAATTCGATATTTTAGAATATAAACAAATATATAAACGTAATAAAGGCCCAACAATAAAATTATTAAACGATCAGACACATCTCTGGGATTCCCCACTATTTTCTCTATTATAATGTTATTGTCATTATTGCCATTATAACCTCTGTAATTACCTATGGTTAACATCCACCCTAATTTCTGTTTATACTTGTATAACCGTATTTTTTAAATTATCCAGTTTGAAAATGTAGCCAAGCTATGAAACTACACTCACTGTGTAAAAAATAAAGTGATTTTATATAAATATATATATATATATATATATATATATATATATATATATATATATATATATATATATATATATATATATATATAAATAAATTAGTTTACGTCAAATTCAAAGAAAATCTGATGAATGAATTTTATGTTGCAATCTCCACAATTTCGACTTCTTTTAGACGAACTCGGCGGAAAAAAATTGTCACGCGTTCTTTGGTTTCAGTGAAGCGGGACGCTGCGCGGTTTGCCTATCTTTACAGCTTGCGGAAGTTCGTAATAACTTCTCGACTTTGCCTACAGTTTTTTCCGACTTTATAGTAGAACAATATTATCAATTTTCTTTAAAACTCATTCACGATCAACAGGTGTTTTTATCATAAATTACGTTCTAATTCACATTTTAATAACGGTAGTATATATAGGCAATCCATTTTTATATTTATATTATTTTAAAATTAATTAAAAATCTATGTTACGATCAGAAAAATCTGTCAATTTGTGCTTCACAATAAATTATTTTAAAAAAATTAAATCTACTAAAAAAATTGCACTATACTCTATTCAAGAACTAGAGAAAGTAATAAAACTGTCACCGAAACCTCTGATGTACCTAATCCAGTGCCGCAGGTAACTGAGGACTGTCACAAATCTAATTATATTTAAATATTATAAGCTTTTATAAATTTACTGCAGCAATAAAATTTCTCATAGTTCAGTCTAATTTCTGTCAGTGAGCAAAGTACATCTTACAGTGAGTTTTTAGTAATTTATTTTGTTTGCTCTTGTGTTGATATATTATTTGAGATTAGTGAGATACCCAAAAGATATGGCTTCCATCTCTATATTTATTCCAGAATCGTTAAACCAGGGCATTTTTTCCTCAAAGAAAAACTTATTACGATGAATGTTTATAATGCCTTAAAACATCAATATCCAGATATAGATTTTGCCAAAGACACCAGACTAAAGAACACAGGTATTTTGCGAAGAAAAAAAGAGTCAAAAATGATTTATTACTCTATCTAGTTCTTGAATAGACTATAGAAAGTAATCTATTCAATAAAAAATTGAATACAGTTTTCCCTAAATTGATTTTCATATGACACCAACTTGCGATAGCCCGATCAACCGCTCCCTAGGTGAGTTCCACCCTGCCCACTGAACAAACAAAATAATTTTGCCAGAAAGAATGCCTTCAATGGGATATCAATTTCCCTACGAGACACTTGAGAATGGTTCGGTGCAATTCTGATGTTCAATTAACTTCGATCGGGCGGTAACTTAATGTAACCGATTTGAAATTTCCTACATGCTGACTACATTTGTAGCCAAACTAATGCCGTTGATACACACATTATTCGGTGGGAAATCAGTAGCGGAACCGATACTATTTTACAGGTTTTTGATACAATGAAAGAAAACAATATAATGCAATAAAAATACTGATTATTACGTAATTGAAAAACGAAGTCTCTTGGCTGTTCACTTCTATTGTATTAAGAACATCCTACCGGCTAATTCCGATGACTTCAAATAGAAGTTCCCAAATATAATAAGCACCACAAGGGTGTCTGGGAAAGGTGCAGGCGGACCCACTGACAAATTTACGGTTGGTTACCGAGGACGAAACATCTTAACTTTTTAGTGGTGGTCAAAATTAGTTGTTAATTATATGTCCTTTCCATCAGGGACATTATTACAACACTCCTATACTATATATTTGTAATTTTTAGGGTAAAAATTATTTGTATCTTAATTAAAGTTAAAAACCGGTATCTTAACACAGTATTTTTACTTGCTCGATTTTTTCTGCTCTCATAACCTTTGATCTTTATTATAGTTTGTTTTCACATTTGGTTTTTGTTATGAATATTATTTATCTATATACACTGCCCTACAGGACTAGAGGCCCTATTATTAGGCAAGAAAAGAACAGTGTTACTTATATCCTAATATTAGATACATAATGCAGACACTACAATAAGAATAATTCTGTGTTTGTGAGGGGTGATAGTGAGAATCAGCACTGAGGTATCTATTTTTATCGGTTGGTTTTCGATATACTGTGTGTTGTATGTGTCTATCCACTGTTTTGGTTACAAAGACGTCTACAAAAAGAACGCTGATTGTCTTCCTTTCTAGTTCCAGGCAGCAATGCTAAGGCAGATACCAATCAATTAAAAACACAATTTAAAATCCAAAACGCATTGCACATTCCGACCTAAACCCTCAATAGCCAAAACATTTATTTTATTACCTTACAAAAAATGCTACTGTTGCATAAGTAAGACTAGCAAAACGCGCCACCGTTGTAAATTATAAGATCTATATTATAATATTACAGAAATTACGACAAATAAAATAATTTTGTATCATTACTAGTTTAATAATATTATTACTTTATACTATGAAAAACTTTTAAAATGTCAAAAACTGAATATCGAGACGAGATAAAGTTTTTAACTAAAGAAAGTTTAACACCAATTCCAATCAAGATAAGGATGGGTTCTTTATGTAAACTTTTGTTCTTCAATTGCAACCACGAAAAAGTATTTTCGATATACCCTATAGATTGAAAACAATAGATTTGTTTGAAGGCTCTTTATGGTCGATGGGGGAAAGGCTTTCTTGATGTTTGACAGACATAAACATGTTTACTTATCTTTTCTTGCAGTTTAATTACTGTGAGCGACTCTTTTCAGTGTTTCTAAGTATTAGAAATTACTAAAAATGTGAAGTTTGCAATTAATATTAACAATAAGATGATTTAAAAACTTATTTTTATTGGTAAATATTGTTAGATATTGTTTGCATATTGAAAATAACAATAATAATAATAATTTAGGCAACCATAAATTCATACCTTTATGTATTCAAGAATTGACATACCGATTATCATATGATACTCGTTTAAATAATGCAATTAGAAAAAGATAGCATAAAATCGGTAAGTGTGTACCAAGAAATTAAATATCTACTGTTTGTCAACATATTTTCAAATATAAATAAAAATATTATTACGTTATTCAGCGTTCTAATAACCGGGCCCTAGTTCTGACTTTAAGCAAATTCTACAGGGGTATATTCGAGGCCTGCAAATTAGAGGTTTAGAGTTATCGTATTACGAGGATAGTTCGATAAGTTCTCGACCTGAAACAGAGAGGGAGTTAGTAGGATCAAACAACTGTAATATTTTATAAGCATTAAGTTTGAGATGATGCCTTGCAAAGTTTCAGATGTTTGCGTTCAGTTGCTTGTTTGTAGCAATCGAGTGAACGCATAAGGTTCGATAGTTTGTCAGAGATGGATAAAAGTGAAGTTCGAGCGGTTATAAAGTCCTTTGCTTTAAAAGGCTTAACTCCTACGGACGTTAAAAACGAGTTAGATTCTATTTTAAAGGATTCTTCTTCTTCGTTTTCGACAGTAAAAAAATGGGCTGCTAAATTTAATCGTGGTCATACATAAATTCAAGATAATGAGCGCTCGGAACGCCCAAAAACCACTACAACTGACGAAATTGTCACAAAAATTCACAACGTCATACTTTATGACCGCCGACTGAAAGTACAAGAGCTTACTGGTATAGCAAACATCCCGACAGATCGTGTCCACTACATTTTACATGATGTTCTTGGCATGAAAAAGCTTTCTGCGTGATGGGTGCCGCGTTTGTTAACAGTCGACCAAAAACGCTTTCAAATGAACACTTCGCAAGAGTGTTTAGACTTATTCAGACGCAATCCTGCAGAGTTTCTTCGACGTTTTATAACTGTAGATGAGACATGGATTCACCATTATACGCCAGAGCCAAGGCAGTAGTCTAAACAGTGGGTGGGGGCAGGTGAAAGTACGCCAAAAAAAAGCAAAAACGGTTCCGTCTGCAGGAAAAGTCATGGCAACTGTTTTTTGGGATTCACATGGCGTCGTGCTTATAGACTATTTAGAACAAGGCAAGACCATCACCGAGAAGTATTACACTTCACTACTGGACCGTTTTCAGCATGTGATTAAGGCTAAACGTCCACATATTGTCAAAAAAAAAGTGCCCTTTCATCAGGATAACGCGCCTGAACACAAATCTATGGTTGTTGCTGCAAAACTCCATGACCTACGTTTCGAAGTACTTCCACATGCGCCATATTCACCAGATCTGGATCCCAGTGATTACTTTCTCTTCCCAAACTTCAAAAAATGGCTCGCTGGACGAAAATTCCCTTCAAATAACGAGGTCAGAGCAGCGACAACCGCTTATTTTGCAGAGTTGGACAAATCGCATTATACTACGGGTATTAAAATGTTAGAACATCGTTGGTCTAAATGTATTGAAGTACAAGGGGACTATGTTGAAAAATAAATAAAAATATTTTCAAAAATCTTTTGTTCTTTATCCGGCTCAGAACTTATCGAGCAATCCTCGTAAGTCAACAAATATTATAATTTATATGAATTTAGTTTTAAAAAATCTAGTCAAAATTACAGATGATAAAATCCTCCGACACTGAAATCAACGTGCA